>CM076577.1:752910477-754110477 GCA_034641835.2 Pinus albicaulis
ATGGAATAGCAAAGCAAATAAAGGATTGAACAACAATTCTGAAATAGAACAGCAAGTCTAAAATGGAACAGCAATTGAATAACTAAGTCCCGCAGGTTGTAACCAAACTTAATCTATTAACTCAAATGCATTCTTTGCAATCAAATAACATTCTTTCACTCTAAAAGCAATTCACACAAATCACACTAATGGAACAGCAATAACTATTAATGAATTATGGAACAGTACTGATAAATCAGAAACGCGCACAACACGAACGTTTAGTATAACAGCTCTGTAACAAAACAGTAAGAACATGCAATTAACTCTTGAAAGGATTAATAACTTGATGCGGAGTCAACACACGATTCTATCTGTAAAAAACCTCAATGATTCAATCTTTAACAAAGCATGTAATATGAACTTATAAAGCATATCAAATTACCAAATAACAATGATAAACAAACCACACAAAAGTCAAGTCGTAATGGTACAGAAGCAAGTGTCCTTCGGGGCCGGGCCCTTAGCCTCCAAGGATACACCGCTTTAAGTTAATCCAGACGCAGAGATGAAATAATCACCAAGCTTTTATTAATGCATCGGTCAAAAATACATTGAACCAGTTCTCAACGAGACTCAATAATCAAAGTTGATGTTTTACAGAAAATTACATAAAAGCGTATCCTATCTATCAAGCTAACAGTGTTGTCCCTTTATATAAAGGTGATGGCGGAGATGTCCAAGTAACATGATAAATAAAGCAGCGATCCCTCAGGATCGAAGATCCTGAGGGATTCGCCAAACTGTTAATTCTTCATCCTTTCCTTTCTTTGGCGCCGAGCTGGTGTCTTCTCCTTCTTTTCCGAGCCGATTTGCTGTAATCTATTTAGCCTTGTTTGCATTCGGTTCTCGTTCAGAGGGACAGCAGTTATCTCGACTTTGTCCTTTCCTTTGGAACGGAAATTCCTCGTTTTCTCCTTTTCCTGTACAGAAAATAACCATTATCAGTGGCTAAGTCTTGCATATCAATTCTCACATGTTTTGTTATGGTTCCTTATTACTTTCCAAATTCATGATACAAAAAGGTTCACAAATTCTATTAAAAAGCCACTGAAATAGTCATCAAAAGCATACAGTTACTCAAGTCTAAAACTCAACAGCATTTCACTTCAAATCTCATAAGCTTGAACTCCCTTTGAGGCTACCCAAGGCCTCTTTTTATAGTGAAAGAGAGGAGGTTTCTAGTTCCAAATATGAAGGGATAGAATTCTCCTTCAAAGGGATAAGCTCCTTACATCAAGGGGTTAGCTCCATTAAGAAAGGGATGCATGAACCAGCTTCAAAGCGTATCCATTCCGAGAATTCCCGTCTAGAATATTCTAGAATTCACCTGGAATTCACTTTTTAATCTTCATTTTCTCGCCTTTTTATGTTTTACAGAGGTCCGCACCCATTACACAAAGAACGTGCGGTATGGTTCCGCATGCAGGCTGAGCTTTAGGTGCGGGACCGCAGGGAATGCATATAGAAAGTGCGATACCAATTCTTTAGGGGATTTTAAGGATTTTCTTCTGATTTTGAAGCTTGATATGAGGAGCTGGTATATTAGACTTGCAAAAGGAGGAAGTATGAGTAATAATGAGCTCATACGGTCAGCAGAATGTCAAGGTGACAGTTTTCGGTGTAACAAATTGCCCCCTAAAGTGCAAAGTCTGTAATAGATGAAGCTATAGTCTGTCATATATGAAGAGTGCAGTACTTTATCATTTCAAAGATCATCCTGTGGACACCCCAGTCGGTACCTGTAAAAACATTCAATGCAAAATATATACATGTGTATGTCATCACTGAGGTAGGCATTCCCATACTCAGATAAAAACTAACTATGAACTAACTGAAATCGTTCTGATACAGGAATGATTTTGAATACATCATAGTACAAATATATGTAGACACAGTATGGACGCAGCCATCTGTTTATCAATAGTCTACTGTATAGATGACAACAAAATTCCTCGCAGCCTGGATGGTGGAAACTAGATCCAGGGTCTTGATTTCCGCATCTCGAACCAGTACGATTCTATCCATGTGAATGAATGTATTGAAGTCGAACATGGTAGAAACCACTTGATTACCAGTCAATGATGTGAACTGTTAACAAGTGTGAGAGGAACCACCAGTAATGTCAATGGCTCTCAAAGTACTCAGTACAGTCCATGGAATGTGAATGAATGAGCTGAAGTCGAACATTTCACGGAGTCATTCGATCGAAGGTCATTAATGTAACCTGTCGTCGAAAGCGAGAAACCTGCCATTGAGGCATGAAGATTTCAAGGTACTGACGATTTCTGGATCAACTTCCTAGATAATGTGCTGATGTCGATAGAAAGCGATCTGTCGTAGGCAAGCCCACAACACGAAATCATAGATCAAGTTTTGAAAATATGTTGGCAAGGACTGACTCAGGGATGGTCAATGATGGATGACAGATATTTTGCGGATGAATGGTTTTGTTTGAACTATTCTCTTGGACACATAACGACACTGCAGATGGCTTGGTGACAATTGACTCAAAGCTAATACCCAGAAACCGGCTGAAAATTTTCAATGTGGTTTGATTAACTGTTAAGCAAAGGATTTCCCAACCCAGGTGAATATAAGTGTCGTGTCCAAGAATGGTCGACTGAGTTTTCGGACAATTTTAAAATACAACAAACATGCTCATTTTTCTCTCTTTTCCCCCACCATTTCTGGCAAGTACCTCTTTATTTTTGACAAGCTTGAGGAGGATAACATTTGCTTGGTTATAAGCTCACCCTTCGGGTGAGTCCATCTTAGTTTAAAATCCGAACCCTAAGAAGGAGTGGTTCGTTCCTGTTGAAAATTAAACAGGTCCTTTACTGTTAAGTTTTAACGAGTCCAGTATAGGAGAAACTCGGTGTTTTTCAGTTTTAGGGAGTCAGAAGAAAAACTTAAGAAAACTCCGTGGGTGTATTTTTTCGTAAATTTAGTCTCTCGAGCCCGAAAAAGGATAAAATAATGCGGGAGAGAACTCTATTGACCGTAATTAGTCAACGTATACCTTTTTCGTAAATAGTCCATTTCAGTCCGTAAAAGGGGTAAACTTATACTGAAGGGACGACTGTTCATTTACTTTAACGAGTTTGAATAGTCAAGTACTCGACAATCTTTTCATATTTAGAGAGTCTGAAAAGAGCTTAAAGAGGACTCCAAGGTTTCGCTTTTTCGTAAAAATTTTTGAAAGAGTCCGAAAAAGTGATAAAAGTATGCTCTTTGTTGAAAAATGATTATTTCACCTGAAAAATCCTGTTTCTGCACAAAAACTCAAAACATTCCACATACCTGTTTAAGATAAATAAAAATGCTTTCAAAAATATCCCTTTTAAAGTGAAAAATAAATAAATTTACAATTCATTCATTCGAAAAAACTTATAAAAATGACTTTTTCTATTTCATTTTTACCGTTCAGTTGCAGAGTGAAAAGTAAACAGCTTTTGGATAAAAAGTTCCCGTGAAGATTCTGGAAAATTCAACCGTTGAAATCGAAAATCGTCAGCCCCAGGTAATCCACAACCTCCTTATCTTGTTTTTCATCCGTTTAAAATTCGTTTTTAGGCTTTAGTTTGATTTTTTAGGGCAAAAATAGGTCAAAAAATGCGCCCGCGGGGTCCGCAGGCGGGACACAGGTTGCCTGCGGACCCTGATTTTTTCTGAACGGGAAAAAATCGGGGGTGCCGCACCCGACACACACCTTTCGTGCGGAGCTACGCTCTGTTTACAAAGGGCGGGTGCGGTACCCGCGCGGTTAAAATTCAAGCATAGTTTTCTCAAATTTCTGCCAAAAGTTTTCAAATGAAATCATGCTAATATGCCTTATTTTATGGTGCAGGATTAACAAGATGCTTATTTGGCGAGAAAGGGAACATGAGGATGTGGATGAAGCTGCAATACTCCATTTGCCCACACAAAGGGCATTAAAAGCATGCTGCTTATACAAATTCTGGGCCATCTCTGGCATGAGGGCACAAGTGGAACTCTTAACATGGTTGGTAGACAGATGGCATGTGGAGGACCAATGTTTCTTTATTGGTGGCCACCGGCTCGAAATTGAGCTGGAGGATATATATTTTTTGACTGGTTTGTCCAAGAGGGGCGAACATGTATCCTTGTTTGGGACTAGGCCAGGTGGCCAGACTGTCGCTAGTCTTCAACTCGAATTTTGCGATGATCAGGCAAATCCTCGGGACAAACGGATTGACATAAAACATATCATCCGTCCTGAACTGAAAGTTATAGCATTCACTGTTACCAAACTATGTGGGAGCGCCGCGCTTCATGTAGCTACTGGTTCCCAAATGCGCATTGCTGTGGACTGTTTTCGTGGCACCATCTTCAACGGGTGCGAAGCTGTGTTGGCAAATATAAAAGGCCAACTTACCAGAGCAAAAACCGGGAAACTAAAAAACTTTGGATATGGTTCCATTGTCGTTTCTTTTGCTTTTGAGAGGGTCCCTCAGTTAGCTCCACAGAGTATTTCAGTTGATGCCGGTCGACTTCGAGAACCAAGAATGGTTCGCTGGTCCGCGCTGATGGCTCGTCATGCTATCGAGGGCGCTGAGATTGTACGATTCCCTGCTTCATATTTTCATTGGCTAGATCGCCAACTTTTTACGATAGAGGATTTTCCATATGCAGGGATAGATTTCCGCGGAGATAGAGAGATGTCTCTCCCTGCAGGGGAACAGTGGGATGATTCAGGTAAAACATTTTTCAACGTTTGCTAAGTTCTAAATTTTTTAATTTTTTATCGTCTTAGAAAATTAATAACCAAAAGTTTTTTTAAATACAGATGTGGGTCCACAACGTCCAGCTCATCTCCAACCTTTCGAGAGGAGGCAACCAGTTGCGCTTGCACCCGCCCCAGCAGGCCAATCAGTAGAAATTTTGACTGATTTGGAACATCATCTAGAGCACTTGACTCTAGACATACCAGAGACGAGTATAGATGATATTCCCTTCAGGCTTCAAAGATATGTGATTGGAGTCCCAGGACCTTTCAGGAGGTTCGTATGCAGGGTAGCTCGAGCAGTTGTTTCCTATCGAGATCATCATCAGTGATGAGATGATCATGTAGACTCATTTTTGTACTTTTGTGTTACCATTTTTGCCGATCATAAGGTGTTTCCAACCTATGATCGAAGACGATGTATATTTTTTGAACACACTCCTATGATATATATATCACTATTTTTGACGGCTATCTGCGTACATAAATGAATGTTTTTGTTTTACTGCTTTTAATTATTGCAAATGTCTATTTATCATACTAGAAGCAATTGAATCTGCTAATGTATTTAAACGTCTTGGAATATGCTGATATTCAATGTAATCAAACTCACGTTCCAAGAGATGAACTCTCAAAAATAACCGTAATAACACCGGATTTCTAATGGTATAAACCCTGTTAAGCTGTAATACAACAAGTTCAGAATCCAACCTTACAATCAAACTCCGAATTCCAAATGATATGGACTCAGAGAATAACTCAATCACTGCACTATACTCGGCAATGTTATTTGTTGTTTGACCAAGGCTTACCCCATGCATGGATACTAACTCGTCAGAGGGTGAATAGATAACCCAAGCTGTGGAAGAAATGTTCCGTGTACTACGACAAGCACCATCAGCAAAACCAATGTAGGTTTGAAGAGACGTCGACATCTGCAATATCAAGAGTAAAACTCAGATAAGCAGTCATAGTGAAAAACACACTTCTAAACTAGGCACACTTTTTTAATCTAAAACACACCAACAGTAAAGAAATCTAAAGCTAACAAAAAATCTCCACACCTTGTTTAAGCGTAATATCTCTTTAGATAAAGCCCATTTCTGGGTTTATCTAAAGGGACACCATCAAAATCCACTAACTCATAGGCCCCTTTTGCTAACTTTCGTTTCACAATGTAAGGACCATGCCACATAGGCACGAATTTTCCAGCTCCTAGCTTTTCGTTAGCTTGATCATAAAGTAAAACTAGGTCTCCTTCTGAAAAATTTCGAGGGGTCACATTTCTATCATACTGAGCTTTTATCCTTTTAACATGAGCCTCGTTTGCTATTGCAACACTTCGCCGATTCTCATCTAATTGGGCCAAGTACAAGAAACGTTTTTCCTCTTCAGACGTAGCTGGAAGTAATTCTATGGCTAATTTTAATGACGGTATTTCGCATTCAATTGGTAGCACAACTTCTAAACCGTAAACTAGTTGAAAAGGAGTGAAACCCGTTGATGTTTTGACTGAGGTTCGATATGCCCAAAGCGCTGAAAATAACATGGAATGCCAATTCGTCTTGTGAATACCAATGATTCGTTTAATCATGGTGACTAAAACTTTATTAATAGCTTCAACCAGGTCATTTGCTTGTGGATAGTACGGAGTGGAATTATCGTGGCGTAGGCCAAGTTGTTCTGTTAATTCAGTCATCATGATGTTCCGAAAATGACTTCCATGATCTGTAATAATAGCTTGAGGAACACCAAACCTAGCAATTATGTGATTGAACATGAATGTTGCAGCAGTCTTGCCGTCAGCTGAATATGTAGGCATCGCCTTGGCCCATTTCGTAAAATAATCTACAGCGAGAATAATATAGGCATGCCCCCCGGCCGAGTGAGGGTTACATGTGATAAAATCGATACCCCATTTTGCAAATGGACCAACGGCAATTATAGGGTGAAGAGGAGCAGGTGGCGCGCGCATTTTTCTATCAAAAATTTGACAGTTGTGGCATTTCCGAACCGCATAAATGCAATCTTTAAATAATGTTGGCCAGAAATAACCTGCACGCAATATCTTTTGGGCAGTGGCATACCCGGACATATGACCGCCACATGCTCCAGAATGACAGTCATTGAGTACCTTTTCAGCTTCTTCATGAGTTAAACAACGTCGGAAAACAGAATCCGCTCCTCGTCGATAAAGAGTATCACCAATGATGTTATATTGTTGGGATTGGAAGCGTATTTTCCGTCGTTGAGTTCGTGAAATTTCAGGCCGAAAAGATTGGGTTTTGGAGATATACAATAATATCCCCATACCATGGATCAAGCGTACTGATAAGAAACAAAGATTCGTCCACAATGGACTCTTCTGCCACTGTTTCAATATCAGTAGAGGGAAAATCACACATTAGTTCCGCAAAAACCAAAGATTTCTTTGCCTTGGATTTTTCAAACTCCAAGTCAAATTCTTGTAGGATAACTATCCATTTAGAATATTTGCCCCCTAGTAATTGTCTGGTCAAAATATACATCATAGGGTTGCAATCAGAAATTACTGTGGTTTTACGTAACAATATGTAATGTCGAAAACGTTGGACAGCTTGAACAGCTGCCAAGGCCAATTTCTCCACATGTGTATATTTGATTTCAGTCGGATTCAAATTTCGACTAAGATAATAAATCACATGTTCGTTGTGAGATTCATCCTCCTGAACTAGCACCATCCCAATAGTGGAATGAGAAGCGGCGAGATATAGAAAGTAATCCTGGTTGTAGTTGGGAGGATGCAATAACGGTGCATGGGTCAACGCGTGTTTAAGTGCATCAAAAGATCGATCAGCGACCTCGTCCCAAAAGAACGGAATGTCTTGTTTCAACAACCGGGTAAAACCCTTTGCAAGCTCGGCATAGTTCTGAATAAATCTACGTAAAAAGTGTGCTTTCCCCTGCAAACTCTGGAGTTGGCGCAATGTCGAAGGAGGAGGCAATTTAACAATAGCTTCGACCTTCGAAGGATCAACACGAATGCCTGATTTTGAGACAACAAATCCCATTAAACGACCCGATTCTACGCAGAAAACACATTTATGCGGATTCAACCTTATCCGATAATGCCGACATCTCATAAAAATTGCTCTTAAATGAGTGGGATGGTCGGCCCTACGTGATGAATGAGCAGGTAAATCATCAAGATATGGTTGAACAATGTGCTTAATGTCATGAAACGCATAAGACATGGCCCGTTGAAAAGTTGCTTCAGCGTTCTTAAGTCCAAAAGGTAGTTTACAATAGGCAAATGTTCCCCATGGACAAATGAAAGCTGTTTTAGGTTGATCTGCAGGGAGTATGTTTATTTGATTGTAGCCGGAAAAACCATCCATAAAGGAAAATAGTTCACTTCCAGCACAATCGTCGATTATCTGATTGATATAGGGAGTTGGATAATTGTCCTTTGGACACGCTCGATTAATATCCCTATAATCGATACATACTCGTATTGTTCCTTGTTTTTTAGTCACAGGAACAATATTCGATACCCAATCCGTTAAAGGAATTGGATAAATGAATCCTGCTCGAAGTAATTTTTCAACTTCAGATTTTATAGCAGCAGCTTTTCTAGGATGTATTTGACGTAATCGTTGACGAGCAGGTTTAGCATCCGGGTAAGTCTTAATTTCATGTACTACGATCGATGGATCAATTCCTGGCATTTCTTCGTAAGACCAGGCAAACACGTCACGGAATTCTTTAAATAGGGCTTTATAAGTCTGAATTTCTTCGTCTGAACAACAAGCACCTATATGAATGTTTTCAATTATTCCAGGTTTTACTGAAATGTCAATTGGAACCGTTCTAGATATATTTTCTAAATTTAACTCAGAATCAGAATTTTTCAATGGATTCTGGGGTTCCTTGGCATATTCAGCAGTAAAGATTGAAGCGAAATCATTTTCAAAATGATCTAATTCAGGTAAGAATGAAGACCTATGATGGAGATCTTCCCATGGTAAATCATCAACAGACAAAAACTCACGAATTTGCTCATTTGTATGAACAATTTGAGGAAATGTCGTTGCGTCTGAACTAGAAATAGAAAGTGATTCCTCTTGGATCCCATTCATTGGATCAATTTTGGTTGAAAAGGTGTTGGAAAAAGACTGTACAGTCTGGTACGCAATTTCAAATGGACTCAAAGGCATCACGCCATCAAATGAGTCAATCTCGGATTCCGAAGGTAGTATCCAAGGATCATCAGTCAAAACTTTGTCTGACGAAATCATATGAATAATTGCTGTAGAAGACGATACGTTAGGAGGAGGAAAGGAAAAAGTTCCTAGCAAACCAGAATCTTTAATCAAACCTACTCCAACATCCTTATAAGAGATAGTCGTTTTACCAACATGCTGGATTGTTTCTGTAGAGGCTGGGTCTGACGAAAAATAAGTTAACTGATCTATTGTCACGATCCTTCCTTGATATGGAAATTTTATAAGTCGAAAAACCGAAGAGACAACAGCAGTCATAGCATAAGACCAACTACGACCCAGTAGAAGGTTGTAATCTAGAGGGGCATCAACCACTTCCACATCTAGATTAACGATTTTTCCTTCAACCCCTATGGGTAAATCCTGCAAAATACCATAAGGTTGAAAACCTCGACCATCAAAAGCTTTTAGAATCGTCGGAGATTGGTTAAGTGTGGGAGAACCAAGAGATTTCCAACACTGAATCGACATAATACACGTTGAAGCTCCCTCATCAATCACAGTCCGAAAAATAGGTCTGTTTTTTACTAACACTGGAATCTGGAAAGCCATTTGATGAGGAAGACGTGGTGTACTAGTTTCTAAATCGAAGATTATAAGGTTAGAATCATTAACATCAACAGCTCCTATGGCAGACAATAACAATTTACGCTGTGCTGGACATGACTGCAGCACTTCTAAAGCCGACATTGCTGAAGGAGAAATAGCTAAATCTTCAACAATGTTGTAATTCTGAGCAGCTCTCGCATGTGGATTGAAAGCTGATTTACGAAGAACACCTTTAGCAGGCGGCTTGATTATCAAGTCTAGATTTTGTTTCTCGATCTGTAGCGGACCGGAAACAGGAGGAGTTGTATTTGATGCGTTGGCATTGGAAGACTCTCCTTCTTTGCCATCAACGGGATTCTTAGAACCGTAATCTTGCGATCGCGTCGCAACCCTTATATGAGACATCATCATAATAGGCTCTTCTAAAGTGGTCGAGGAAGAACCAATCATCTTACTATCTTGAACTGGAAAAGGATCCTTCAAGACATCAGGTTGTTGCGATCCTTTAATGAGTTTCGTAACCTCTTCTCGATATGGGCATTCTTTCGTGAAGTGATCTTGTTCACAAATGAAGCAAGGATAACGAGGTTTTCGTTTCTCATCATTGGATTCTTCTCTATCTGTTTTCTCTTTCGAATTTTTCTTGTTTTTATTCCTCCCTTTCTTTTTACCACCGGTTTTTGATTTTGCCGTAGATGTTTCAACGACATGAATATCGACAGAAACTTCTTGAGAGGATTCTCCCTTCGGGGAATCAGGTAAAGTTATGATTGGAGAAGAATTCTTTGAAGATTTCTTCTTACTTTTTGAACTAACCGTACCAATCATACCGTCAGCGGCATGAGACCCTGAAGGAGGAGCAGCAATTTGACCTTGTTTGGGTAAATCCGGAATTTTTTCATGTAAAGTACCTGACTGCGTATAAACGAGGTCTAGGTATTGAGCCTGAGCAATTACTTGCTCTTCAGTAACGACACCAGCCTTAGCTACATCTTCAGTGATCTTAGGCAGTAATGATTTTACAAACCACTCTGCCAAAATTTGATCCGGAATATAGACCTTCACCAATCGCCGTCTACGTCGCCACTCATGAATATGATCAGAAATATACGTGGACGTAGATTGTTTTAGTGAAGTTAATAATTATGTGCCATTGTCGTATCTGACAGGCAACTGGAAATGAGTTAAGAAAGACGTTGCTAACTGACTGAAATTATGAAACGAGCCTCGTGGCAACTCAATGTACGATTTGGCTGCAAGACCTATGAGTGTCCTTTGGAAAAGACGTAAGCGAATCGAATCATCAACAATAGAATTAGATGCACACCAAAGGTGATAAGTCATCACATGATTTGATGGATCCTCTCCTGACTTACCTTCAAATTTTGGTATGTCACTGGGAAACTTATGAGGCATTGACGGCCAGTTCTGATAATAGAAAATAGGATCATTAGTAAGGCGCGTCAAATCTGGTAAATCCAAAGTTGCGATGAACGGTAACTGACGGTTGGGGTCACGAAAACCTTGAGAAGCCAAAGCAGATCCAGGAGGCGGATACCCAGGATAACTAGGAATTGGATTAGCATTGGGTATTGTATAACCTCCCGGATAACCAGGATGAATCGGACCATACTGAGGTTGTTGATAAGTATAACCAGGGTATGGCTGATAGCTTGGATTCTGAACATAGGGACCGTATTGCGGCTGTCCTTGGTACGGTTGATAAGTAAACTGAGGTTGACTCGTAACAAATGTACTTGTACCGGATTGTCCTGCAGGCATCTGAACTGTAGTCTGAGCTGTAGGCCCTGACTGAGGTACAGAGACTTGAGGGATTTGCCCGGATACAGGGATAGCCGAACTCGGGGCTACAGACACTCCAGAAATAGGTGTAACAGGTTGAACAGACGTTGCAGCAGTTGCAGCAGTTTGGGGAGGAGTCTGAGGTGTACTAGGCCCAGCCTGCTGAACTGAACTAGGTGCAGGAGTTTGAATAGCTGGCTGACCAGGTTGCTGAATTGAACCAGAAACCATTGGCTGACCAGGTTGCTGAATTGAACCAGAAACCATTGGCTGACCAGGTTGATAAGGTAACTGCACATTAGGCTGCAAAGGCTGTTGATATTGGGATGGATCCCACACCATCATTCCGGGGTACTGTCCCGTAGAAGGTTGAACGTAAGGACCAAAACCTGGTTGAACGTAGGGTTGATAATAAGGTAAAGTTCCGGTTCCTTGAATAGATGGTTGACCAGAAGGCTGCTCGTATCCTTGTATTGGGTACTGCCCTTGAGGTTGATAACCTTGAGGCACGTACTGAAGCTGGGGTTGTTGAGGACCCTGAGGAGCATATTGAGTTTGGGGTTGACCTTGAGGAATGTACTGTCCTTGGGGTTGGTAACCTTGAGGTATGTACTGTCATTGGGGTTGGTAACCTTGAGGTATGTACTGTCCTTGGGGCTGCCCCCCAAAATAATATTGATCCACAGTTTGTCCTGAGAAAAAGCTACCTTGAGGTTGAGCCCTGGGTGGTAACTGACTACCTTGGGGTTGCCCCCCAGGCGGTAATTGCCCACCCTGAGGTTGCCCCCCAAGTGGTAACTGAATTCCCTGAGGTTGACCCCCAGAAGGAAACTGACTGCCTTGAGCTTGAGGATTAGGAATATTACCAGACATCATAAAAATTTGCTCTGCGTTCGACGTTTCAATTTTAAGTCCACCAAGACCAGATGATAACACATTTTCGATAGGTTGAGGAGTTGCTCCTGAGAAAGTACCAGACAAAGACTGATATCCCGCAGGAACAGAAGGACCACCATGTAAAAAAGATTCAGGCATTTGCGAAAACATGGACGACTCTCCCGCCATAATAGATGACGGATAGTAACCTCTGGGTGTAGGATGGAATGGAGCTCGAGGTGGATAAAAAGTAAGACCCGGATTCTCTAAAAAATCAGTTAAAGAAAGATACCAGGGATTAGTTCGAATAGGGCTGTAGAAAATGGATTCACGCTCCCTAAGATTTAACGATTGAGGGGAGTTGGGAAGAGATATGTCTTCGTCTGGATTAGTAAGTTCTTCTATAGAAATTAATCGAGAAGGAAGATTTTCAGTAATGATATTTCTAACCCTTGGTGAACCTAGATCGCTAGAAGTTGGTGAGATAAATCCTGAAGATGTTTCTAACACAGAAGATTCAGTTTCAGGCTCAGAGATTTCAGGTTCGTCAGATAATTCTCCAGTAGGAGAAATATTGTCAGTGACTTCAGAAACTGAAATCGGTTCTTGAATATATTCTGTTGTAGGAATTTGATGATCAGGATGTATCACAATAGCAGAGCTTTCAGCTTCTGTTGATCTAATTCTACGGCTACCGTGTGGTACCAGAGCCCGAAGCCCTTCTAAATGACCTGGTGTAAATTCAGGGGGTTTCCCTTATATTCTCCGGGATTGTCTCGGCAATTCCGCCACGATGAAAAATTATCTAATCACACGCAAACAAAGAAAAATTTCAATGAAAACACCTAAAGTCTCTAAGAAACAAACAATTGAATCACTCGCTTAAAAAATCTAAGAGTTCAAACCACACACAAACAAGTAACTTTCCGTACTAAAATCACTAGTTGTTGATGAAATCCAACTTAGTAGAGTTTTAACACGAAAAGGGCGGTTGGAACAGTTACCCCGACAACCTGCTTAATGAAACAGACTGGCACAAGTTTCTTCACATAACCATCTCGAGTGAAGAGAACCCCCGAGAGAGTCCAAGTGAGTCTAGTCGACGTCTGTTCCAGGTACAGTGGGATCTTCCCTCCACCGTCACCTTAGGAAAGAATCCTAAAGATTATGGCCTCTAAGGTTACCAACTGAAACAAATATAACTGGGGGAACAGTCTACGATCCGATACACACGCAAGGGCAGAGTAACAAAGCTCAATCCCCTTGAAGGCTCCTTGAACAAAATCCAAGGTTTACCGACAAGTGACCCCTGGCTCCTCGACAATGGTCTATCCGAGGTTTACCGTTTTTAATATGTGTATATCTTCTATCGTTCCCAATGAGGAAGGATTGATTACCCCACTGGTTCAGATATGATCTCGTGCTTAACTCCTTTAAGAGGAGATTCCCAGAGCATACATGCAACAACTGGAATTCTTCCTACCGCAAGATATATCTACTTGTTTGTTTTATCTACCTTGGAGAGTTAATTACTCCCTACTCCAAGGTACTAGCCTAAGCTATGTTGGTGATGAGAGCCCTAAAAATAAAAAGATTACTAGATGAATTTTATTTAAGCGTTACTTTTAAGAGCTGTTTCTTAAGTCAAATGGGCGCGGAAATGAAACTTTGTATGATGTGAAGACTCGACCTCCAAAACACTAAAATGCACCTATGATGATATTCAATTCTTTTTCTTTCAATGAATTTTCTATCTAAAGAAGAGTTAGAGAATGCAACTTTCAAATTTCTTCTTCAAACATGAAAACTAAGTGAAAGAAACTCTTTTGTCTTTTGTTAAACTATCAAAGCTCACAAGAAAAACTATTTTCTTTTCCAAACAAGAAGCTACAAAACAATTCTCTTTCGAAAGAAATCTACAAAAATTAAAACTATTCAAAACTATGAAGACTAATCTTAAAAAACTAATCTAAATTGAGTCAAAGCTTTTTAGAGTTTTTTTTTTTATGAATGTTTCTCTTAGTTATTCAGCAAACTAAGAATCTATCAATCAGATCAAAAACACTCAAAATATGTTTTCCAAAACACTCAAAGAATAAATGAAATTCAAAACTTTTCAAACAAGTTCTTTTCGAAGATTTGCAAAGAAATAAAAAAGGCTTAATTTCTCAAACTAGGATGTTTTCACAATGAGGTCAGATTCAATAGACAAAAAGAGATCTTATGTGATCTGAGATACTACAGATTGTCAAAAATTTGAATCACTACAAAGACCAAGCAGGAAAAATAATCCAATCGGCAAAACTTCTAGAAAATCATTCAAAACACTGACACTGTTGGAGTTCATAAACAATGAATTCTTGATAGACACAATAACCAGTCTGGGCAGAAACCAAAGATCTAAAAATTAACCAGAAAAAGAAACCTAGAAATTTTCAAAATTTTTACAGGGTCCGCATGTAAGCAGTGTTTACAGGTGCGGTCCCGCACTGTATTCTATAAAGAACGTGCGAAACTGCCCGCACTGTAATAGTTATGCAGAGTGCGGTCCTAGCAAAAATGATAGAAAAATCCAAAAAACTTCTAACTTTTCAAAAACAGAAAAAATTTAAAGCACCCAGACAGATGTGAATCAATCAAAAACCAGAAAAAGAAACCTTTTCTCAAGTCAAAAATCAAAGAGAACCAAGAACAAACAAAAGTTCTTCCCCAGTGGAGTCGCCATCTTGTTGTGTAGATTAATCCGTCTTGCGGACAAGACCGATCTCTCTAGTACAAAAGGTAACTAGCAACAAACAACCAATTATACTAATCTCTCTCTAAGCATATGCAATTTATAAAAACACTTTACGGGTGCAAGGCCTACCTTATATCCAACGCTTTGCTTGCTTACTTGATTTTGTTGAAGTCCTTCCCCTGCACTGAAAGAACGTCCTTCGTATATCTGCAATCACAAACAAGGAAAAAGATTAAGCAGCACCTGTATAGACATTATCATAAATCATACTTATCATAATGATCGAGGAATTTATGAAATAAACCACAAATTGACAGTTTAATGAGAGAAATGAGTATATTTGTATTAACTTTAAAGATAGAAAACCTTTACAACCTGTGCCTTGATGTTGTGCAGGTCCTCCCGGGGTCCGAAGCAGGAATCTCCTTTACTCTGACAAGCATTGCACTCTTTGAACTAAGACAAATGAGGATGAGTGATTTAACCTCACAGAAAGTCTTGAGTTACTCAAGTCTAAATCTCAACAGCATTTCACTTCAAATCTCATAAGCTTGAACTCCCTTTGAGGCTACCCAAGGCCTCTTTTTATAGTGAAAGAGAGGAGGTTTCTAGTTCCAAATATGAAGGGATAGAATCCTCCTTCAAAGGGATAAGCTCCTTACATCAAGGGGTTAGATACATTAAGAAATGGATGCATGAACCAGCTTCAAAGCGTATCCATTCCGAGAATTCCCGTCTAGAATCTTCTAGAATTCACCTGGAATTCACTTTTTAATCTTCATTTTCTCGCCTTTTTATGTTTTACAGAGGTCCGCACCCATTACACAAAGAAAGTGCGGTATGGTTCCGCATGCAGGCTGAGATTTAGGTGCGGGACCGCAGGGAATGCATAGAGAAAGTGCGATGCCAATTCTTTAGGGGATTTTAAGGATTTACCAGATTACTAGGCCCTAAACAAGCATGGATGAAACCATGAGGATTTTTTCTGTCTCAACCTCTCGGCTATACCATGTATCACCAGTCAATGGATTCCTAGGCCTACGAAGTCACCACCCTCTAGGATTTACCATGTATCTTGCCATTACCGGGGAAGGGATTCCTAGGCCCAATCAAGGGTATTCATAATTAGGATTTATCTTATATCCCTACCCAAAGATTACTAGGCCTTTTGATCAATACTGAGACCACCCCACTCAACTTCGAATCCATCCGACAATCCAACTCAACCAAACAAGAGAACCCCATCACACCATGGTTATCCATAAATGGAAAGGCAAGGTTGAAGAACATTGTCACACTTGGAAAAACCCATTCTAATGACAACAAGAGAACCAAGAACACACATGCATGTTCCCTGCATGCCAAAACTAGCAAGTAAATCATACATGCAACTCAATAACTAAAAGTAATTATGTTGTATCCGCTTAATCCTACTCTTCATTAATTGATCTTTTCTTCCTCTTGATTTATTGTGATTCATTTGCCTTCTTTCCTCCAATGCTAGAGTGCTCCAAGAATGATTTATGTGTCCAAGAGTATGAGAGAGAGACTCTCCAAAACTAAACTGCGAAAAACTACAAACTAATCCTCAAAAGCCTTTTCATTAATGAGGGATATATTTTTAGAAATTAAACAAACATATGTATATCAATGGATTCAATCCGATCAGGAAATGTACTAAAGCTAGATACTGAATCCTTTTACAAATCAATTGCGGAAAATAAATACAATCGCCAATCACAACAAGTGCAGAAAGAAACAAATCAAACCACAACACAAATTATTTCTCGGGGAAATCTAATTGCTCAAAACCCCTCTATTATATATTGTATATTCCACAAGGAATCATGAAACAATTACAATGCACTCTTCCCACAAGAGTCTCCTGCAATCTGCTTATCGTCTCACATTGATCCAGACATAATCGGGTCAACAATTAGCCAATTCTCAGCCTGTCTTCAGCTTGCCTTGCTCATGCAATTCCTGATGAATGCAATGCCTATTATTTAGGAATTTCAACCTTTCTCAACTGTGCTGAGTAGCATGGGCATCCTGTGGTGTTTTAACTGCATCTGGGCACTTTGTTAATATCACAACTGATAGTTAACTCCCCTTTAACATTTGTATCAACTGGGCTTTCCCTGGAACTGACATGCATGCAACTATTAAGAGTAAATCAACAGTTGCATGGCAGATCAGTGATTGTGAATTAAATAATATTTAATTCACTTGATCTGTCACTAGTGCAACAAACAATTACAACTAGTTCAACTGATTTTAACTCACTTAACTGAGTTAAGTGATTACTCATGCATTAAACTCATGCACTTAACTGCAACTTGAACTCTAAAACACATAGAATCACTATGCATGCCTCACTAACTACCCTCAACTCGAATTCCATGAGCTAATTGAGTTTATCACACTCAATTAACTGTTACAAGTCATCATTAGATAAGAATACATTTTATTGTCCATTTTAATTAAGGGATAATTAAATTGACACATATCCAATTTATTAAATAAATTGAATTTCACATTAATTTATCGCTAGGACCCATCACTACACGACCTGTGGTCCCACACTATTGTAGGTGTTGTCATGTTTTTTCTGGATGCCAATTTCACTGTTTCTTGTTGAAAACTTCAACACTCCCTCTCAACAAGAAAGGAATGTCCTTGCATGCGACATGCAACTCTTGCATGCAACACTTCTCTATTGTTTCTCGCACACACAACTTTTACATGCAACACTTCTCTAGTGTTTCTCGCACATGCAACTTTTACATGCAACACTTCTGAAACTGAATAGCCTCCAAACAATTGAATCAATATAATGCATCTATCATTAGATTCTTCTGACTGATGCTAGCTACTACACATATCTACTAGAATCTCTGCGCAGTTGACATCTGTATCCATGCACTTTGCATTGCTGCCAAATTGTAATATTCCCAAATTTTCACATCATATTTGAAATATTAGAGTCTTGATTTTCTTAATAAATTAAGTAAATAAAAGGGTGGAGGGATCCACAAACCTCAAAGATGAATAAAATCCATTTTTAATGTGTGTATGTGGATATTCTAGATCTAGATCTAAAATCATGGAGTAGTGGAGCAGCTCCATTAATGGAGATCATGTCTCATTTATGAGATAGATTATGGAGGATGAAACAGTCAAATAAGATAATGGATCTTAAATATAAAATCATGAGGATTTTTGATAAGGTCAATTGAGATCATAGTGCATTCAAAGAAGATCATGAAGCACTTATGATAAGATAGTGGAGGAAGTGGTGAATTTAATGCACATATGATGGAGAGGGTGATCACCCCATGTGAACTTGATGGAGGAAATGAGACCACAGCGCATTCAAACATGGAGACTATATCCACATGTACAATGCAGATTTGGAGTGGGCCTAGGCTATGGAAGGCTCATGCATATAATGAAGGTGAAGGCATAATGGAAGGCATGATTTGGATTATTAATTTCTTGATATTTTTAGATCTAGATTTTTCTTAGGACATTTCTATGCAGGCTTGTGCTATTTAGCAGAGTTTGCAGTGATGTTTAGCACAGGGTGTTCTCGAGCGAGAATCCCACCTCTTTCTTTGAGTAGCTCTGGAAAGAGGATTGTTCTTCATTCCTTATCAGGCATTGGTGCCATCTTCAAGAGGTTGTTTCTAGCATTCAACTAGGAAACGAGTGGAGGATTTATCCTACCACTTTGTTCTTTACATTCAGCCTTTCAGGAGTAGTAGATCTGCATCTAGCATTCAGGCCATTGGGTTTTACCTCCATGAAACAACAATCCCTTCAAGGATTGCGTAGTTCAGTCCTATAGATCTATTGGAGGAAGGAATTTTCCAGTATTTTAGTTGGAAATCCTCTGAGGGATCATCTCCTCAAATTGGGTCTATTGTTTCCATCATTCAGGAGCTGATTTGACACATCCAGCAGTAGGATATTGAGCCTCCCTCTCTAACAACAAAAATTTCTAGAGCTGTTGTTCATCCAACAGCTATTTTCAGTGAAAGAGATTGGATGAGCTAGATCTTGAGCTTTTAGCCCAAGGGTCTAGTGAAAGGGTTAGCCCTTCTTGCATAGATCTGATTTTGCACCATTGCAGGCATCATATCATCAGATCTAGCTTCAGATCTGCATTCCTAACAGCATATATATGAAGCCCTAAGAGGGTGGTTTTCCTAGACTTACATATCTGAGAAACCCTTTCTGGGTTATCTTGGGAATCCATCATTGAGCCCAGATCTACAATTTCAACATCATCGGAGCTCCCATTTTGCCTAGATCTGACGTTATATCTTTCAGGCAGTTGCAGTCCCAACAGTTGCAGCAGGGAAAACGCAGTTTACCTTCCAGTATATTAACAGTTACACAGTCCCTCTTGGAAAATCATTGTCGGGTCATTCTAGGCCACCCTTATGGCTTGAGTGTCTCATATTTTGAGCACTGTTGTAATTGATTTTTCACGTCCAATATAATAAAATGGCTCAGCTATTTCTGTGCATTCTGATGTGTATATATATTTATTGTTTACTTTGTTGCAGTTCTTATATTGTGTTTCAGTATTACTACATTTTCCCTTTTGGGATATTACAAAACTCTGATCTGCGCTCCAGTATCCAACACCTGTCACTCTTATTTCTGTCTTCCTAACATCTGACTGCATCAGTCTAACTGATCCTTCCTACTACTATTTTACTGTGGGCTCCTCGTAGCCAGGTTCGATCCATGAGACACACCATCTCTTGGACCCTGCCCAATTTTGTCTTGGGATTAATTTTTCACATCGCCTCACCTCACACCTGGAGGTATAGCTACATGTACTCCCTCTGCCCATCTGGATCGAAATTTTCCCCTCCTGGAGGTCTCTGCTTGAGTGGTTTCTTCCACTCCATGATCCTCCGCATGTGGCTGCTCCACATCTTGAGGTTCATTCTTTGAAACCAAGAGTTCCTCATTTTCATGCAAATCCAGCTCCCTCTCAAGGGACAATTGCATGGATTTCTCACACTTCCCCATGGTACATCCCTTGCATGTGTCTATCTGCACAAGAGTACCCTTTGGAAGCTCCATAGAAATCTACTGCGTGACCTTCAAAGCTCCATGGTGTAACTCACCCTCATCCCGGCTCACCACTTTGTCTGCTTTACCCATCAATGCTGCGCAATGCTCTTCATTAAGTTTATAGAGATTCTTCACATGAATCCAAATATTCTTGGCTTGTCTTGTGGCTTTGTGTCAAAGGAAATATTTCCCTTCACTAAAAACCACATCATAACCTCTATCCTCAAACATTGTGACTGAAACTAAATTATTTTCAAGCCTGGTACATGCATTACATATTTTAATAAGAAGGGTTTACCTGACCGTCTCTAGAAGGTAACTGTACCAATCTTGGTAGCACTGTACCGCTCATCATCAACCATGTTGATATGCATCTAGAGGTCCTTCTCCTTCAAGCTACTGAAATTTTTTTTGTCTCCCGTCATGTGAAAGGATGCACCACTATCAAAGTACCACCCTGATCCCATCGCACTTGACACCATGAATTCGATCAATGAGAAGTACAAATCAAATTGCGAGGCCAAAGCCTCACTAGCTGCAGATCCTGAAGCCTTCTTGTTCTTCTTATTTTGTGTACAATTAGTGGCATAATGTCCATGCTCGTGACAGTGAAAACACTTCAATCTGGACATGTCACGCTCCTTGCCTTCTTTTCCGGTCTTATATTTGGAATAATATTTCTTTCCCTTCCCCTTCTTCACCTTACCAGCCAAGGCACAATTTTCTTCATCATCTTCCTTAGATGAAGATCCATCCCTGGTATTCCGTCTGAATTATTCTTGCACCAAATCCGACCAAAGTCATTCCCAATATGGCAGCGTTTCCCTCTCATTGACAGAGTCCTGATAACTATGCCAACTACTAGGAAGTCCTATAAGAGCTAGGCTCACCAAGTCATCATCCGTGACAGTAATTCCAATGCTCCAAATCTCATACCAACATTGGAAAAACTTTGTTAAATATATCATAATAGTGTCACCTTTCTCCATTTTGATTTTCCTAAGCTTGTCCTTCAGTGCCAATTTTCTATGATCACTGCTGCTCTGAAACAGATCTATCAAAGCCTTACACATTTCATATGGAGTCGCTTTTCCATGGAGACTTGAGACAATGTGGTCTCGTACTCCCTCTAGTAAGATCCTCCTCACCCTTGCTACCTTCTTTTGCCAAGCATCAATATTTCCGGCATCTTTTGCAGCGGGTTTGGGAACATCATTATCAATGAATTCTTTCAACCCATTGTCCTACTGTACTGCCTCCATCCTATCTTTCCACGAAATATAATTGGAACTGCCCTCGAGTGCATACTCCAATCTCAAGCCATTGAAAGCCATTTCGATCCTGAGTCGCCTATCGCACCAAGAATACTTTTACAAATTCAAATTCTATTCAGTCACAAACTCAACTTCTCCTCCAATATAGTGATTTCTTGTGCTCTGATACCATGTAGAAATTATAAAAACATATGTATATCAATGGATTCAATCCGATCAAGCAATGTAATAAAGCTAGATATTGAATCCTTCTACAAATCAATTGCGGAAAATAAACACAATCGCTAATTACATCAAGTGCAGAAAGAAAAAAATCAAACCACAACACACATAATTTCTCGGGGAAAGATTACTACTCAAAACCCCTCTAACATATATTTTATATTCCACAAGGAATCATGAAAAAATTACAATGCACTCTTCTCACAAGAGTCTCCTCCAATCTACCTATTATCTGACACCGATCCAAAAAAAATCGGGCCAATTCTTAGCCAATTCTCACCCTGTCTTTAGCCTGCCTTGCTCATGCAATTCCTGATGAATGCATTCCCTATTCTTTAGGAATTTCATCCTTCCTCAACTGCGCTGAGTATCATGGGAATCCTGTGGTGTTTTAACTGCATCTGGGCAGTTTGCTAATATCACAACTAGTAGTTAACTTCCCTTTAACCTTTGTCTCATCTGGGTCTCCACTAAAAATGACATGCATGCAGCTATTAATAGTAAATCATTAGTTGCATGGAAGATCACTGATTGTGAATTGAATAATATTTAATTCGCTTGATCTCTCACTAGTGCAACAAACTGTTACAACTAGTTCAACTGACTTTAACTCACTTAATTGAGTTAAATTATTACTCATGCACTTAACTGCAACTTGAACTCTAAAACACATAGAATCACTCTACATGCCTCAACAAATACCCTCAACTTGAATTCCATGAGCTAACTGAGTTTATCACACTCAGTTAACTATTACAAGTGATCATGAGATAATATTACATTTTCTTGTCCAATTTAATTAAGGGATAGTTAAATTTGACACATATCCAATTTATTAAATAAATTGAATTTCACACTAATGTATCACTAGGGCCCATCACTACACGACCTGTAGTCCCACACTAGTGTAGGTGTTGTCATGTTGTCTCTGGATGCCAATTTCACTGTTTCTTGTTGCAAAATTCAACACTATTTTCTTCATTTCCCATTATTTTTCCTCCATTTCCCTCCTCACATGCAACTTGTGACCTTTTAACTTCATTTTCTCCTAATTTCCATTATTTTCATAAATAAAATGCCAATAATTTCATTTTCCTTTTCAAATCCTTTTCCATTGCCTTTTCCAATTTCCTCTTGCCATAATAAACCAAATGAACACCCACACTAGGATGTTTTTCCCCAACATTTATCTTGGACTAAGTGTCCCATGACCTTGGTTATTATTTTTCCTTTATTAACTTTATTAGATGAAATTTTGACTAGAGTTGTTAAACTGTCATAAACCATGCTTATAACCCACATATAACCAACATACCAAAAATTATAGAACATCCATTATAACCACATAATAACAAACACATTTACACATAATACACAAGAGGAAAATAGCTCTTATTAACATATACAAAATGCAACCAAGTCAGACTTCCATGTACCACCCGACCATATATTGGGCTAAACCAAATCTTTCTTTCAGCCAGTCACCCCCGTGCCATATTCCAAGCATGACTGTGGGACTTGCAACAAAACCAATCAATGCTTCCTTAGTCTTTACCGTGTATCCTGCCAAGAGGTTCCTAGGCCAAAAGAATAAACATATACAACATATTTTATCATAATCCCACCATATATTGGTCAAGGGATCACTAGACCCTAACAAGCATGGATTCCTATGCATTTCTCCACCTAAAATGTGAGGAATTTTTCCGTCTCCACCCCCTATGCTTTACTGTGTATCCCTCCATTACCGTTCAAGAGATTCATAGGCCTAACAAGGGTATCCAAAACTAGGATTTACCATGTATCCCACCATTTTTGGTCAAGGGTTTCCTAGGACTTAAGACCACCCCACATAGTTTCAATACCATTCGACAATCCAGCTAAACCAAGTAAAAGAATCCCATCACACCATGGCTATCCAAAATTGACAAGGCAAGGCTAAAAACCACGTTCACACCTAGAAAAACCAATGCCAATGATAACAAGATAAACAAATACACACATGCATATACCATGCATGCCAAAACTAGCAAGGAAGTGATACATGCAACTTGATACCTGCAAGTAATATTGCTATATCCACCTGATCCAACTCTTCCATGCTTGATATTTGCTTCCCTTTGCCTTATTTTTCCTTCCTTTTATTTCCTTGATCCAATGCTAGAGTGCTCCAAGAAAACTATAAGTGTGCAACAGTATGAGAGAGTAGAGATAATATAGGGAGAGCTCTAAAACTTAACTGTCAAAAGCTGTGTACTCATCGTCCTAAGCCCTTTTATCAACGAGGCCTCCAATTTCTTCAATTTTACACTATTTTCCTTCATTTTCCTCCTCACATGCAACCTGTGACCTTTCACATTCCTTTTCTCCTAATTTTCTTTATTTTCATAAACACGATGCCAATTACTGTCTCGTGCCTTTTTGAAGACTTTTCCATTGCCTTTTTCCAATTTCCCCTAGCCATAATAAACCAAATGAACACCCACACTAGGATGTTTTTCCAAAAATTTAGCTTGGAAGATATGTCCCATGACCTTGGTCTTATTTGACCTTTATTAACTTTATTACATGAAATTTTAACCTGGGGTTGTTACACCCACCAAGGGCTCCAAAGCGTTTTCCCAACCAAGGCTTCCAAGACTAGTAATTCAACCCAAGTTTTTCGAGGGCTTCCAGAGCATTTGTCCAATCAAGGCTACAAGAAATAATAACTCAATCCACAACCATAAGTACATGAGAACTAATAAGAAAAAAAGGGAAAACCAACAACACCATCGCTATCCAAGAATGGAAAGGCTAGGCATACCCATTATCAATCCAAAAAATGCTCCATCCTAATGAAATCTCATAACCAAGAAGCCACATGCATGTACCATGCATGCCAAAACTAGAAAGTAATCCATACATGCAACTCGATACCTGCAAAGAAATCCAACTGTAGTCATTGATCCAACTGTTCCCTTGCACTTTCCTGCTTTCCTTCGCTTTTTTTTCCAATCCAAGTGAATGTCAGAGTGCTCCAAGCATCCTCCAAGAATAATATAAGTGTGAAAGAGTAAGAGAAAGGGAGAATAGAATGAGAGCTCCAAAACTTAATTGGAAAAATCTAACATTGAAAAAATCCATGAAATAATCCTCAAAAGCCTTTATATCATTAAGGCATCCTTTCTCTTCATTTTCCTTCATTTTTCTTCTAATTTCCCATGCATGAAAATCTATGACTCTTCATCTCGCTCTTCTCCTATTTTCCTTTATTTTCATAAATAAAATGCCAATTAAAGCCTCTTTTCCTTTTCCAATTTCCTTATCCATAATAAATCAAAAGTGATACCCACTAGGATGTTTGTTTGACTATTCAAATTGGAATACGTGTCCCATGACCTTGGTCTTATTTTTCATTTATTAACTTTATTCCATGAATTTTTAATTGGGGTTGTTACAGAACCCTTCCCCCTGGGGGAACACCGTCCTTAGTGTTCAATGATACATACGACCAGTAAGACCGCTGAAACCCAAAACATACTGCCAATGGAGCTTTATAACCCAACTCGTTGCAGTATTTACAATGACCATTGTCGAAAACATGAAAACATACCATTTACTGGAGCCTTATAACACAATTCTTATGATATTTACAATAACAACCACATATATACTCACGCACATTTGCGTCAACCAACAAATAATCATAATGTCTATGGATCTTTATAAATATATTAGGCTCGATACAATATTTACAATAATATACACATATATACATATGCACATTTTCTCAACCAGAAAATAAAAGGATATGGTGCCCACATCAGCAACAAGAGAATCTAGAGGCTCACACCTCTACCCTCAAAGTAATACAAGGATTCACCTCCTTCCCATGAAGTTAAAAATCCATTGCCAAAGTCAAACCTGCATCATTCCCAATGCTACAATCCTCGCGCTATTTTTTCCCTTAGTGAACAATTACCGGCTCATTGTTCTAGGGCACACTCCCAATGTGCTTCTGATTCCATCTGGAAATGTTAATGACCAAAATTAATGTATCCCTTGACCTTCCCTTTTCTACTACACGATCCCTCAGGAAATCCGGTCACCCCCTTTCATGCAGTCACACACCTTCCAAGTTGCATAGGCATCCCCTTCTCTGCTACACAATCCCTTGGGCGACCCCTCCCTTGGAAAGGTTTCCTTGCATTGGAAGGCCCTAAAACCAAGGCATATCCCTGCCTCAAAACCATAATAATGGTCATAGCATGCTCATGGAAATTAATGGACACTATTGGGTACCAATTTCCCACAATGGCCCTGCTCCTAAAGTGATTTTCCATCATAATGTTTCATGTTCCAATTCATTTCATTGTTGCTGCTAATTATTGTAGTTAGTTCCAACCACCCAACCGAGCTTTTTCCATGTTTTCCTGTACCAAGCTAAAAATTGTCAGTAGATTCAAAAAGTTTTGAAATAAATTCAAATCATACCTCATCAATTTCCCATCAAAATGGTACACCTACAATTATATTCACTTCATTTCTCAACAAGTTAAACAAGCTCTTTGATCAAATCATCATGTATAAACATATCATATACGATTAGCTAAAACACAACTATCATAAATCACATGTAACCATCATAAATCAAACTCATAAATCACATGCATAATAAAATATGAAATATAATACTAATACTTATCCTTCAATCGGTTCTTTGCTTATACCTTTGTTCTTGTCCTTTCCATGCACACACCATATTGGTTTCCACACCTGGAAAGCACCCAGTGTCTTCTCTTCAATTTCCTACACATACACATGGTGTACACCACATGAATACACCCACACAGGGTATGCCACACAACACATACACCTACACCCAGTGTACAATGTAACACAATACATACACCTACACCCGGTGTACAACACAATATATATACGTACACAGAGTACAAAACAATACATATACGTACACAGAGTACAACAACGAATACACATGTCATGATACAATGACTACACGATACACATAACATAGTACCACATGTATATAACACAACGTGTACGATATGTACACAATACTACATGTACACAACACTTCTTTCACAACGTATACACAACACCACATGTACACAACACCACCTGCATAACTTGTACATAACACCACCTGCAAACAAC
This sequence comes from Pinus albicaulis, assembly GCA_034641835.2. Taxonomy (NCBI): domain Eukaryota; kingdom Viridiplantae; phylum Streptophyta; class Pinopsida; order Pinales; family Pinaceae; genus Pinus; species Pinus albicaulis. Next base: position 752,937,241 of record CM076577.1, read on the forward strand.
ACCCTATGTACAACATGTACACAACACCACCTGCAAACAACACCCTATGTACAACATGTGCACAACATCACATGCACGCAACACCACATGTATAATCATGCACACAACACCACATGTACATAACACCATACGTACAACATGCACAACATGCCATATGTACACAACACTGCATATGCTACATGCAAAAAGTACCATATGTACACAACACCACATATTTAACATGCACACAACACCATATGTACACAACACTGCATAAACAACATGTACACAACACCGCATGTATACAACATCACAGGTACAACATGTACAACATATACATAATAGTAGTATTGCACATCCAGAGACCACACTCTGACTCTATCAAGAAACCTTGCTTCTAGTGTCTTTTCATTATCCATGCTTGTCCCAACTTGCCACATACGACACTGCTTTCATTTCACTGATGTATCCCTCAACATTTCCTGCCATAGCATAAACATATACATAGTATAATCTCACGATATCAATTCATATCCACATGATACTGACCTCACAGATCTGTCAGGGCTACTCTTCCCACTTGATTCCTCATAGGACCAAGAACCCCTTCATGCCATTCACCTGCATAAGCAATCATTCCTCCACAAGAATGATTCCTGACGATCCTGTTAGACAACGACATACATATATACATACAAACATCAACATAAAACAATCATTATCTTTGACAACCTTTTCAGACAACAATATCCATACATACATGTATACATATATAGACATCATCATAATCATGATCACCACATAATTACCAAATATCATAAGTTTAAGGTTAAGAGAACTCCCTTTATCCATGCACAACATTGAGAACAACAATTCCAAACTTAGAAAAGGCATTTTTTACTTTAAGCACATTTAATTTACCTTTCTTGTCACCTTTCTCATGATTATCTTGCCATTTTCCATTCATCCCCATGGACCCAAACAACCCAACTAGATGCCACATTCTTGCCTTTAGCTTCCCTGTATTTATGCACCGACTTCATCTGGGTCTTTGATTACCTATTGGGTACCACATAGCTTCCCCCAAGCTCCATTAAATTTCCTCTTCCCCAACCAATTACTAAGACCCTAAAAAAATAAAAGGTAAGATCAAAAGGAAAACAAGAAGAAAGCCACGGAAAACCAACAACAATACAACACCAAAAACAAAGTGGCATAGCCATGCAGTAGACACAATAAAAACTGCAAGTCACGCACAAAAAAATCACAAAACACTAAAAGCACAACACTTACAACATACACCATGACTACACCCCCATGGTTTCTCGATGCTTCCAAGGATTCATGAGTGAAAGCTCAGCCCGAGTCTTCAAGATCTAAGGCAGTATCTTTTTCCATTTGATTCCCTAAATCACACAACATTAACTCATGATTTTATTCATGCCTTTACAATATTAGAAATTATCCTATTATCTCAAATACGAAATTTAAGATAATAACTTGTCAAATACATGTTCATGAATACAACACATATTCACATAATGTCAGAAAAAATCAAGGTTAAGAAAACCACTTTTATTCATGTAGGCACTCCATTTGGAATTGTGGTTTCCAAACGTATCCAAAGGAATTATCACCTAATTCCTTTATTTTACCTTTTTACCTTGCTTCCATTGAGTCTTATTACGTGTTATCAAATTCACCCAATTTTTAGTTATATACCCAAATCAATTGTTATCTTGTCATGCTAATACCAAGCATGTTTCCCTACAACTGTTCACACATGTTATTCACATGTTCCAAATATCAAAACATCATGTCTATTAATTTGAAATCAGACTTTACCAATAATAACGACCATGTCTAAGTTGTCTTTGCAGGAGGAATGAGTTTGCAGGATCTATTCTTCAGAGCTAGGAGGATGGCATTCTATGGTTTAAGGCTCGAGTATGCCCTTGAGGGTAGCTCAAATTATATTTCTTGGAAGGACCACATGGAGGTAGTCATGGAAGATAATGGATTGAAGGAATTCATTGATATTACGGGACCAATAGCAGCTGATGCTCAGAATCTAGCAGACTGGAAGAAGAGTGTAGCCAAGGTGAGGAGGATCATATTAGAGGGAGTACGAGACCATATTATCTCTAATGTCCATGGGAAAGAAACTCTGTATGTAATGTGGCAAGCATTGACAGATTTGTTCCAGAAGAGTAGTGACCACAGGAAGCTTCGACTCAAGGACAAGATTTGGAATATCAAGATGCAAAAGGGCGACATAATACCTCAGCAGCTAAGTAGGTTCACATATTGTCATGATGAAATTGGAAGTGTTGGTTTTACTATTGTAGAAAATGATCTAGTAAGCCTAGCATTTCTGGGCCTTCCCAAGAGCTGGCACAACTACCAGGATTCGGTAAATGGGAGGGAGAAGCTACCAAACTGGGAAAGATTATGGTCAGATTTGGTACAAGAGGAGTTTAGGCGGAACAATAGAGACAAGACTTCATCCAAGGTTGAGGATGAGGAGAAATGTGCCTTGTCTGGAAAGGAAAGAAACAGAAAGGGAATAAATCCCAATCTAAAGGAGATTCTAGTCAAGGGGGAAAGAAGAAATACTTGTCCAAAATCAAGTGCTTTCACTATCATGAAATTGGACACACTATGCCAAGAAGCACTTAGGAAGAGTGGCAGGTGAAGCTTTTGATTCACAATTTGAGTTGGATTTTACCCTCATTACATGCATGGAAAGCATAATGATGGGTAGTGTGTGGTATCTGTATAGTGGTGCCTCATTCCATATGACAAGAAACTGATAATTTTTCAATGACTTGGAGGATAAGGACCTCCATATTCCCATCAAGATGGGAGATGATGGGAGTTATAGCATGACCGGTATCGATACAGTTACTTTTTAGAGGGAGTTTGTCTCCCCTCTGAGAATAAAGGATGTGATGTTTGTTCCAAGTCTAAATAAGAATTTGGTTTTCATCGAGGTGTTTAGAGACCGTGGCTATGATGTGATATTAAACAAAGGAATGGAATTCTTGAGGCACATCTCCACGGGACAAGTGAAGCAGATCAAGATTCAGGTGAAGAACCTCTACAAACTAAATGAGGAAGACTGTGCTGCTTTGAGCACAATCAGAGAAGGTGCATAGCCAAGATGTCGATGAATTATGGCATATAATACTTGGCCATTTTCACCATGGAGCTTTGAAGATAATGTAACAGATCACCACAAGACTCCCCAAAGAAGCACTAGAGAAGAATAATACATGCAAAGGGTGTACCTTGGGGAAGTACACAAAATCCACCTTTAATTATTGGGATAGTCGAGCACATGCAATCCTTGAAAGCATCCACCCTATATTTGTGGACCTTTATCGACAACCTCCAAGGCCAAGTACATGTATTATGTTATATTTGTAGATGATTTCTCACGTAAGTGTTGGATTTTCTTCATGTAGAAGAAAGACTAGAAATTCTCCGAATTTATTAAATTTAGAGCACTTGTTGAGAAATAAAATGGCAGAAAAGTGAAGGCTCTTAGGAGTGATAACAGTGGTGAATATGTGTTGAATGAGTTTAAGAAATTCTATGGAAAGGAAGGCATTCTACGGGATTTGACAACACCCCATAACCCACAATAGGATGGGGTTGTTGAGAGGAAGAACAAAATTATTGTGGGAGATGCACGGGAGATTTTGCATGATCAGGGCCTACCACTACACTTATGGGCCGAAGCATGCAACACAACGGTATATGTGAAAAACAAGAGTCCTCATCATATTCTCGGGATGAGTACACCAAAATAAGCTTTTTCAAGGAAGAAACTAGATGTGTAACACTTCAATATCTTTGGTTCATCAATTTACTGTCATGTTTCCAAGGAATCAAGGAAAAATCTAGAGCCGATAAGAGAGTTCGAGATATTTGTGGGGTACACTAATACACCTCACAACTATCGGGTGTACCTTCCATCTCTAAAGATTACAATTGTTTGTAGAGATGTGAATTTCGATGAGGAGAACGAAATGAGGTTTTCCCTTGAGAGGGAGCTTCATTTACATGCGTATGAGGAGCTTTTGGCTCCAAAGTAAGAACCTCAAGATGTTGTGGAGAAGCCACAAGTAAAGGAGAAGAGAGTGGAGAGACCCACTCATGCATTGACATCCAGAGAAGGAAGGAAGTTCACTAAGGAAGTTGATAGATTATTGCATGGTCCTAAAGAAAATGTGGGAGCACCCACATCACAATGCAGATAGAGGAGGTCACCGGATCAGTACATTGGGTACATGGATTTGATGAATGAGATAGTTGAGACAAAACCATCCTCATTCAATGAAGCAGTGCAAAAGCCAGTATGGGTTGATGCCATGGTAGAGGAATATGATTCCATATTCAGAAACAATGTTTGGGAAGTGATTCCAAGACCAAAGAACAAGTTAGTGGTGGATTCAATGTGGATTTTCAAGGTGAAGCAAGTAGTAAACGGAAGCATCAAGAAATAGAAGGCCATATTTGTGGCCAAGGGGTTCTCTCAGGTGGAGATAATTGATTATGAGGAGAGATTTGCTCCAGTAGCAAGGTACTCTTCTATCAGATCAATTCTATCACTTGTAGCACAAATGGGATGGAAGATCTGTCAGATGAATGTGAGGACAACATTACTCAATGTAATGATTGAGGAGGAGGTGTACATTGAACAATTAGAAGGATTTGATACCTTTCAAAGATAGTTGCACATGTGTAGACTCAAGAGAGTGTTGTATGGATTGAAACAATAATCTCATGCTTGGTACACCAAGATCGACATCTATTTCACCATGTTGGGCTTCACCAAAAGTGAAGCAGATGCAAACCTTTACCATATTATATGTCGATGATTTGATTTAAACCGGTGATGAGAAGTTGATAAAATATTGCAAAGAGGATATTGAAAGAGAATTCGAGATGAAGGACATGGGACTTATGCATTATTTCCTTGGTTTGGAAGTATGTCAAGGAGGTGGGGATTTGTTTGTCTCTTAGGGAAAGTATGCCAATGAGATACTAAAGAATTTACGCATGGAGAGTAGAAAACCCATGGAAACTCCTCTAGCAGGAAGTTGGAGGAGGGAGGATGCCACTTTAGATGAGGAAGTGGAGGCCACTATTTATAGGTGGCTTATGGGCTCACTTATGTATTTAGTGAACACACAACGAAACATGTGTTATGAAGTAACCAAATTTGTCAAGCAATGGTTAATCCAACCAAAATATATTGGAAGGTGACAAAACATGTGTTGAGATGCCTCAGAGGCACTACTCAGTATGGTATTTGGTACAAACAAACAGAGTGAGAGAAGATGCAAGGCTTAACAGATGCAGATTTGGCAGGAAGTCCATCAGATCGAAAGAGAAATTTAGGAGGAATTTTAATTGTTTGGTCAACAAAAATTTCTCGGTACAAAAGGAAGCAGAGATCAGTTGCACTCAACTCAACAAAAGCATAGTACATGGCTACCAGTCAAGTACCTTGTGAGGCTGTTAGGATGGGGAAGGTTCTTGTTAGATTATTTGGTCAGATGATGGATCCCACTGTGATTTACTGTGACATTCAAAGTTGTATCAAACTCTCTGAGAATATAGATTTTCATGATTGATCTAAGCATATCGACATCTAGTATCACCATATACGAGATTTTGTCCAGAGAAAGATCATGTTGTTGGAATACAGTCCTATAGAGGAACAAGATGCAAATATTTTGACAAAGGCTTTTTCAAGAGGAAAATTCGAGTTCCTTAGAGGTGGGATTGGGGTATTTGATAACCCCTTTCTTGCTGAGAGGGAGTGTTGAAAATGCAGCAAAAAATTCCTAATTTAATTTCCCCTTGAATTAAATTAGGAGAAAATTGTATTCCACATCACAAGACAAATTGAAGGAGTTAACTTAGTTAATTCGAGTTGAGGCTTAACTTGATTTGTGTGAAACGATTCCTAAATTTTAGGAGTGTAGGTTGAGTTAATTTCAATTGTAACAATTTTATTCAGTTAAATTGAGTTATGGTTAATTGAACTATTTCCAACTGTTGGAGGAACTAGTGGGAGGTCTAGCAGTGGGGTGAAACTTCAATGTTCAAGCAAATAAATAATCATTCAACCTTAATTAACTCATGAATTATTAAATTCAAGTTACTCAATTGAGATTTGAGTTCGAGGGCAGTGTATTATCAATTTTATAATTATCCAAGTTGTACAGGCGGTGCATGCAATCAAAGAAGGGCCTACGGGGATTGCACAGTTCTGGATGGGGAATTTCCCTAATTAATAGGGGCTAATTCCAATTGAACAACGCAAGGAAATAGGGACTTGGGCAGACAAGAATTTGGTTAAGTATTGACCAGAGCTAGCTTGTGAAGCAGTGAGATAGAATATACTTGTGCAAAGGTTTCTCAGGCTTGAGCAAGTATTGTATTTCTTCTCTATTTCCTGAATAATGAAATACATGTGGGGATGGTTTTTGAGTAGTTTATTTCCCCTAGATAAATCCTTGTCCATGTGTGTTAAATTATGATGCATACTTTTGATATATGTTCTCGATCATGACTTGCTTTCCACAAATGAGTAGATTATATTTGAGTCTTATGTTTTAGAATGATACATGACCAGTATTGAATCTACAATCAATTTATAGAAGAATACCTAAGGAGGACCAACAAGTGAAGCCTTGGCTTCACATTTTGAGTTTGAATTCACCATTATAGCATGCATGGAAAGCAAAATGATGGGGAAAATGTGGTACTTGGACTTAGGTGCATCGTTCCACATGACAAGGTGTAGAGAGTTTTTCTGTGACCCAGAGGAGAAAGATCTCCAAATTCACATTGAGTTGGGGGATTATAGAAGGTATAATGTGACCTAGATTGGTACAAACACCTTTTAGAGGGATTCAAAATCCCCTCTTTGACTTAAGGATGTCATGTTCGTTCTAGGCCTAAAGAAAAATATCATCTCCGTAATAGTTTTGGAAGACCGTGGTTATTATGTGATCTTCAACAAAGGGAAATAATTCTTGAGACACATAGACATGGGATAGGTGAAGTAGATTAGGGTTCGTGTGAAGAACCTATCTAAGGTAGACGTGGAAGATTGTTCTACATTAAGTAGTAAAGAAGAGAAAGTGCAAAGTCGTGATGTCAGTGAAATTTGGTACAAAAGACTTGGCCATTTGCATCATGGCACCTTAAATATTATGAAACAAATAACCACTAAAATCCATAAAGGAGCACTTGATAAGCATGACGTTTGCAAAGTATGTACTTTGGGGAAGTATGAAAAATACACATTCTATGATCAGGATAAAAAAGTACATGTAGTCTTGGTAAGGATCCACTCTGATGTATGTGGGCGTTTCTCGAAAGTCTCCACTTCCAGACATAAATAGTTTGTCATTTTTATTAATGACTTCTCAAGGAAGTGCTGGATCTTATCCACGCGGAATAAGGATGAAAGATTCTCCAAGTATGTAGAATTTAAGGCACTAGTTCAGAAAGAGACAGACACGAAGGTGAAGGTTCTTAGGAGTGATAATGGAGGTGAGTATGTTTCAAATGAATTCAAGAATTTTTGTGCAAAATAAGGCATTCGAAGAGAGTTGACATCACCCCACAACCCATAGCAGAATGGGATAGTTGAGACAAGTAAACAGAGCATTATGGGAGTTGTGAGGGTTATGTTACATTACTAAGGCCTACTACCGCATTTGTGGGTAGAGGTATGTAACACAACAATATTCTTGTAGAATTGGAGTCCTCATCGCATTCTTGGTATAATTACCCCAGAGGAGGCCTTCTTGGGGAGAAAGTCGAATGTGTCTCACTTTAGGATTTTCGGAGCCTCTTTTTAATACCATGTCTCAAAATAATTAAGGAAGAAACTTAACCCAACATCAAAGTTAGGAGTATTTTTGGGTTACATAGAAACTCCACACAACTACTATGTGTAGTTTTCTTCCCTCAGAATGAAAATTATGTGAAGGGATGTAAAGTTTGATGAGGAGAAAACGATGTGGTGCTATCTTGAGAGGGAGCTTCAGATCCCACCAAAGAGGAGCTTTCAAATCCAAAGGAGGAGCCTCAAGAAGTTGTGGAACAACCACAAATTGAGGAGAAGATAGTGGAGACATCCACTTAAGAAAAACCATCCAGAGAAGGAAGGAAAAGAACCAAGGAATCTGATAGACTTGTGCACAATGCGAGGGAGAATGTTGGAGCTCCTTCAAATTTGTGCAGGCGAAGGAGGTCATATGAGATGTACACTGGCTACATGGCTCCAATGATCAAGCTTGTAGAGACTGAGCCATCCTCTTTCGAGGAAGAAGTTTAGCAACCTATTTTGGTTGATGCAATGATGGAGGAATATTAATCCATTGTAAATAACATTGTTTGTTAAGTGGTCCCAAGACCAACAAATAAATCAGTAGTGGGTTCAATATGTATCTTCAAGGTTAATCATGTAGCAAACAAAAGCATAGAGAATTATAAGGCTGTATTTATGGCCAAAAGATTCTCTCAAGTTGAGGGAATTGACTATGAGGAAGACTTTTCTTATGTAGCAAGGTATTCATCCATTAGATCAATTATTGTACTTTCTGCACAAATGGGGTGGAAGATCCACTAGATGGATGTAAAAATGACATTTCTTATTGGCGTTATTAAGAAGTAGGTGTACATCAAGCAACCAAAAGTTTTTGAGACATTTGATTGAGAGCCTCATGTGTGTAGACTCAAGTGAGCATTGTATGGTCTCAAACAAGGACCCCATGCTTGGTACACCATGATCGACATTTATCTCACTGGTTTGGGCTTCATCAAAATTAAAGCAGATGCAAACCTATATCAAATATTGATAGAAGGTAAATTTATTATTGTTGTATTAAATGCTGATGATTTGATTTTAACTAGGGATGGGAAACTGATAAGATCTTGCAAGGAGTACCTTGCAAGGGAATTTGAAATGAAGGACATGGGTCTCATGCACTAGTTCCTCGGGTTGGAAGTATGCCAAGGGGATGGGGAACTATTTGTGTTTCAGGGAAATTATGCAAATGAGATACTGCAGAGATTCTACATGGAGAGTTTCAAACCTATGGAGACACCTCTAGCGACCAACTAGAGGAAAGAGGATTCCACTTCATGTAAAGAGGTGGATGCTACCATTTATTGATAGTTAGTGGGTTCACTCATGTATCTTGTGAACACTTGAACAAATATGTGCTATGCAACGAACGAGTTGAGCCAAGCTATGGTTAGGCCGACCAAATTGTATTGGAAGGTAGCTAAGCATGTTTTATGGTACCTCAGAGGCACTACATAGTTTGTGTTTATTTCTGGTAGCATCGGATGTGCTCTAAGTCTCAAATTTTGTAGGGAGGCTTAGGAACATGTATTCCAAGGAATCCAGATAGTGTTTTTGGAAATTCAACTTAGATTATTTTTTGTGGAAATAATTATTTATTTTAATGGGACCCTAAGTCTAAACTTAGGAAATTAAAATAATTAAAGGATAATAATTAAAACAGAGTGTGAATCTTCTAGAAAAGACAAAGATCAAGTCAAGTTAATCTTAGCCATTGGTTAACAATCTCAGCCATTGAAGACTCAATGGGAAGATTATAAGGACTTGATGGATCATTTGGAAAATACATTGAGAGAGAAAATCTAGAGATCAAGAATATTTTTGTAGAGAGGGGAAGAGATAATTTCCGGTTGGAAGAGTTTCCTGATCTGGAGAGTGAAAAGAAGAGGACACAGTAAAAGCCACAGAGGGGCAGTGCAAAGCCAACCACACAAGGATTGTGCAGTGCTTTAGAGGGAGTTTGAAATTCTATTGAGGAAACAGTCGAGGGTCAGTGCCAGTAGCTAGAGGGAGTTTCCGAAGGCCAGGAAAGCCTCATTTCCAGTTAGCAGAGAGATCCAACAGCAAGAGGGAAGGAATATTTAATTATAACGCATAGACTATGTACGATGACACAATTATCACATAGAGGCAGTGCAAAGCAGGTCATCTCGAGCTCAGGTCAGTGTCAGATTCTTGTGGCAGAGTGAGATCTTCTCACAAGATTTTATTTGTTAGTTTTCTTCTCTATGATTTGTCAATTTCGACAATCATAGATTTGTACTCAGAAAATTACTGCATAATAAATAAACTCTCAATTGCTGCACCAATTTTCTAGCATTGGGTTTTTTTCTAGGGAAATTGGTCCAAAAATAATAGTTTCATGTGTCTATGATTTATTCTTGCTCAGATCTTGTTTCCGCAGTTTAATTTTATGAAGTTTGAGTGTATAGGTTTCTGTATTTACTGTAGAACACAGTAAATAATTTGTTCAAGTAATTAACAAATATAAGAATTATCATCAGTTGTTGCAAAAGGATTCCGGGTAGCATAATTTTCACATGGTATCAGAGCTTGTTTAGTAGTGCGGGAGGAGCAAGAGAGAAGACCGGTAATATCCATCATTGAAGAAGAACCTGGAGATAAAAGAGTTGCGTAAGAAGGATATTGATTTCCCCAGTGATTGCGCAGCCGAAGCCAAGAGGGCTAGATCTGCAACGAAATATCTCATTGAGTGAGCCGATAGAGAGGTAATATTTTCCAGTTTGTAGTGTGTCAGAGCCAGATGGAGTAGCACAATAGATTCAATGCATATCAATTGCTGGCGGGGCACATTTTTTCTTGTAGCAGTAGTTTCTTGTGCAGAAAGCATCATAAGAGAGAGAAGATGACACATTTGGGGATTTCTGACCTCAGAGAGTTTCTTTCCCAAGAAACTCTTATTTCCTGTGTAGAAGTAGCGAGATTAAGAATTATTTGGCTTGCTCCAACAAGGAGTGCATAGAGCTAACTACGCATAGGGTTAGAGGCAACAGATCAACAATGATTGGGTGAGATGGAAGCCAATGGGTTATGTGATCAAGATCAGTTGGAGGGTGCCTCAAACTACGTAATATAGAAGTCAAGGATCTCCTTCCTTCTAGATGAACATGGCCTCAAGATTTTTATCGACAATTGTAATGTTCCTTCTTGGCCTTAACTAAGAGGAACATTCAATTTTGTTTTAATTTCTGTTTCATGAATAAATGAATAAAGGAGGACATGTAAAACTCCTAAAAAGTCTAAATAAATCAATGCCCATGTGAACAAAGACAATCAGGGCCATGTAAATAATCACTTGCAGGTGTGAAATAGGTTTGAGCTAAAGACTGGGTCAACCTTGACCAAATCAACATCGCTGTCTAGGTTCATTGCATATCTAAAAGGAAGCCTCTCATGTGAAAAGGGCTAACTCATCAAGATGGTTTAGGGTTTGCAAAAGATTTCTCATCTTATAAAAGGAAAAGGAGGGCAGCAAGAGAAGGTTGTTGATTGATCATATTTCTGAGTATTTGTTTGCTTAGACAAATACCATTCTCTGCTTTTTAGTGGAGGATTGTATCTGGAATTCCTATGTAGGGATTTCACCTCTTCCTTTGAGGAATCTTGGAGGAAAGTTGGTGAATTGAACCACTATCAGACTTGAGGCCAAGCTCCACCTTACACTACAGTGCTGCTCATGTTGAGGGTTGAGCTGTCTTGTAGGCTGCAGCAAGTAAGAGTCTAGATCTGCAGAGATCTAGTGTACTTTTGGGAGGCTCTTCTCATGGAGTGTGTTATTTAACCTTCTGAAAGAGTGTCTGTTCTCTTTGTGCTTTAGATCTTCAATTTTATAGTAGTTTTCTGTGTCATTTGAGCTATAGCACTGTTCCCATGAGTAGACTGTGTTATTTCTGTATGAGGGTTTTGAGGGTGTCTTGCTCATAGTTTAGATCAAAGATCTCTAGTGCTGGGCTTTGCCTTCCACTTGGTGATCCATGGATTAGCTTGCTGATATATGTTATGTTTAGATCTGATCCATTGTAATGAAATGTTATATTCAGAAATTTACTGCATCAATTTCCAGATCTGCAACTTGTTTCTCAGATCTACTCTTATTTATGCATGCTTTTTTCAAAATTCCAAGTGGATCTTGAAGAGAAGACAATATAGCTTCCAGATCTGAAATAGATCTGATTTTTTGTCCACAGATCTGTCCTAGATATGATTTTTAGCTTCCATCTGCTGAAGCTCCTTGAAAATAACGCTGTTGAGCCATTTCTGCAAATGTACATGTGTTAAAGCTCTCTTTTTTTGAAGGTTCTTGCTGTATTATCTCATGCATTCTGCTGTAGGGTGAAAGAGCTTAATATTAATGCTGATTTTATGTTGTATTACTAAAATATAACCCTCCTTTCTGATCTCCACTAAACATATCATAAAACTACGCAATTTCTGAAGTAGTGTTTGCATTTCGCTGTAGCCTCCCTCTTTGGGTGCTTTTTAGCTAGTCTAGTTTTTGGGAGATCTATTTAATGTATCTAAACTGATTTTTTTTAGATGAAATTCCATATATAAGTCAAATACATCATAAATAAGAGGAACCAAGTCCTGATCTATGTTATTTTTGCACAATTTTACTTATACAACGTTTCTCTTGAGCACCTTGTTGAATTTCATGAAAAAGGATCATTACAGTGGTATCGGAGCTCCAATCTTGGCATAGCCTGTGCTTGCCTTGGAGAACCAGTCATGCTGCATTCTGAAGAAGAGGATCCTCTCACTGAGAGGGAGAGGAGGTACCAAAATAGAATTCATAAAAAGTATGACTACACCACCGATGACCCTGACAGGGGTCAAGACAAGGGGAAAGCCCATGAATCTCTGAATGATAAGGATAAGGAAGCAGAGGAGTTTGAAAAAAATCTCTTGGAGACTATGCAATATATTTCCAAGGAGATAAAAGAGATGAGGGTGGATAGAATGAGGGAATCCCTTGGGAGATTCCATCAAGGATAAAGTTCTGACATGTCTCATTATGGGACTGGTCAACATGTGAGCTTGCCATTAGCTCCATAGGCCTCAAAAATCTCTACTATGCCTACCTTCTTGGCTGTAGAGAATGAAGGACTACAAGAGCCAACATCACTGGAAGGTTACTTTGTAGAATATGACTCACAAAGTCAGAGGTTCAAGGATAGCTTGAGCTTCCAAGACTTTTGCAAGGAGACCAGGGCAGCAGTACAGAGATGGTGGTTTATTTCATGGGAGACACCACACTATGGGAAGGTTCTTTTTTCCCAAGTTTGATGGATCATCCTCTTGTTCTGCCAAAGCATGGGTTGAAAAGCTGGATATCTATTTCCATTTGAATAAAGTCCCCGAAGTAGAAGCCATCAAGATTGCTGCGTCACACTTTGAGGGTGAAGCCCACAACTAGTGGTTCCATGGACTATCTACATTGGGACACAACAATGTGTTTACCTATGCTAAGTTCACTAGAATATTGGTGGAGATATTCAATCAAAAGGATCTCAAGGCACCTTTTATAAGCCTGGAAAAGCTGAAGCAGACAGGAGATGCAAAGGCCTATATCTCTGAATTCCTGAGATTGTCAGTAATGGTCCCTGATCTATCTATAGCAAGGAGAGTCTCCATGTTCATTGATGTCCTGGGGGAACCTTTGCATGGGTTGGTTAAGTCTACCAAGCCCAACACTTTGCATGATTCCATTGAGAGAGCTAGAGATCTCCAAGATGCCTTGCCAAGAGAAAAGGCAACTTTCCAAAGCAAAGCCCCTCACTCTTCTAACGGAAAAGAAGGGAAAGATGCTCCACCCAAGGAGAGCTCACTGAAGAAACCTCTTGACATTGGTCTTTGGAGGGAGTTGAGGAAAAAGAGATTATGTTTCACTTGTCAAGAGCCATGGGTACTGGGCCATAGATGTGCTGCTAGAAGGGCACACTATATAGAAGTCTTCTCAGATTTTGAGGAGGAAGATGGGAATGATGGACCTAGGAGGGGTCACAGCGCTGGTGATGATGAGGAGGAAGATCAATCACCATCCAGAGTTGAAGAGGGAGCCTTTTCTCCAAAAAGTGGGGCTCTTGCCTCTTTGAGAGGAGTGCCTAAGTACTTGACCCTAAGAGTACAAGGCTTGTTAAGATTCAACAAGATGATGAGCTTAGTGAAAAGAGTTGCCTTCATTAAGTGGGCTCGCAGGCTATTTTTGGCGCAAGTCTATTTTTAGACATGTCGATCATATTTCAGAAGTTGCAGGATGCTATTTGTGGATGTTTGATCAAGTTGGAAAAATAGATGAAATTCTATTTTTAAAATATTGGGTGAAGTCTATTTATAGATCGTCAATCTAAAAATAGATGTATGTCGATTATTATTAGCTCTTAATAATAATCAGACTCTAAACAACAACTTATTCTCTTGGAGAACTTCAGTTCAATGCACAAAAGTGGCACAATAGCTGACAGAAGGAATTATGCTATTCCTGAGGGTTTACTAGAGCTAATGCATGGAGGACTCAGTTAGAACTCAAGTGGTAGAGTTATGACACAGTTGGAAGAAGTAGTTAAGGAGTTGTATTCAGTTTAACTCAATTAGACTCAGTTGAGCTAGTTGTATCTAGTCTAACTGATTGATACACTAGTGAGAGTGGAGTGAATTAATTAGTTAATTAATTCAAAAATAATAACTCATTAATCAACTGAACAATACAACAATTAACTAGAGTGCATGGCAGTTTCAGTGGAGACCAGTGGAGAGATAGGTGAAAGGGAAAGATAGAATATCTGTTGTGACTATAGTGATGCATTGATTGCATCCAACACTCACTGGAGATGCCAATGAATATTGTGCAGTCAAGGATGGAGTGATTTGAATTCATTCAGATCTATTCTTCATCAGAGATTGCGCAGTGGAGGCAGGCTAGCAGGTGGCAAAGATCGGTGCATGGATTTGCAAGATTGGGCTTGATTAGTATATGACGATTGTACTGTACTTAGAGCTTGTGATAATATTTGCATTTTTGTGTGATATTTTCATATTATCTCCATGTTACATAATATATAGTTGGGGTTTTCAGCTTCAGGTTTTCCCGGTTAAAAACTGTGTTATGTGCAATTGAATATTTTTTTGTTTATGCTTCACATGTGTGTGCAATTAATTTTTCCACAAAAGATTAACAAGTGGAATAGATTCAATATCTTGCATAAAGTTAAATAGTGTGAGATCAAGTGGATCTTGGAAATATGCATGCTTAGTGCATATAATTTCTACATGGTATCATAGCATTGTTGATTGAACATTGCAATTGTGAAGTGAGTTTGTGCTGTTGGACAATTCGAATTTGCTACAGAAGATTCTTGGTGTAGAAATCGAGTATACATTGAAATGTCTTTCAACGGGTTGTGATTGGAGTATGCCCTTGATGGGAGTTAAAATTACATAGCATGGAAGGATAGGATGGAGGTAGTGCTGGAGGATAATGGGCTGAAGGAGTTCATCGATAGCGATGTTCCTAAGCCAAGATCTAGCAATGTTGCATTACTTGATGCATGGAAAAAGAAGACTGCAAAGACGAGGATGATTCTGTTGGAAGGTGTGAAGGACCACATTGTGTCCAGCCTTCATGGGAAAGCCACTCCATTGTTAATGTGGAAGGCTTTGACAGATTTGTTCCAAAGCAGAAGTGACCAGAGGAATTTGGCGCTTAAAGACAAGCTCAGAAAAATAAAAATGGAGAAAGGCAACAGTATTCCAAAATACCTCATGAAGTTTGTCCACTGCAAGGATGAACTGGGAAGTGTGGGGGTTACTGTTGATGAAGAAGAATTGCTAAGCTTGGCTCTCCTTGGGCTTCCGAAGAGTTGGCATAGCTACAAAGACTCTGTCAATGGACGGGAGAAACTACCAAAATGGGAGCGAATTTGGTCGGATCTTGTGCAGGAAGAGATAAGGCGGGGTACCAGGGATGGATCTTCATCAAAGAATGAAGATGAAGAGAATTGCGCTTTGGATGCCAAAGCAAGGAAAGGGAAGGGGAAGAAAAATCCTTCTAAATCCGGTGTGAAAGGCAAGAAGCAAGATTTATCCAAAGTGAAGTGTTTTCACTGTCACGAGCATGGATATTTTGCCACTAACTATCCACAGAAGAAGAAGAATAAGCAGGTTGCTGGATCTGCAGTTGGAGAGGCCTTAGCCTCACAATTTGAACTGGATTTTTCTTTGATCGCATGCTTGGTTTCAAGCTTCATGGGATCGGTGTGGTTTCTTGTAGTGGTGCGTCTTTCCATATGACGGGAGACAAAGAGTTGTTCAGTGACTTGGAGGAGAAGGACCTCCAGATGCATATAGAGATGGGAGACAATGGTCAGTATAGTGCGACTGGCATTGTGACCATTACCTTTGAGAGGGAGTCCGGTAATCCATTCTTGTTGAAGAATGTCATGCATGTTCCAGGTTTGAAGAAAAACTTGGTCTCAGTCGCAATGCTGGAAGACAAGGGTTATGATGTTGTTTTCAGTGAGGGAAAAGCCTTCCTTCGACATAAAACAATGGGTCAAACCAAGAAGATAGGGGTTCGAATTAAGAACCTCTACAAGCTAGATGTAGATGGCTGTGCTGTAATGGTAGGCAAAGCAGAAGAAGTGGTGAGCCGGGATGAGGGCGAATTATGGCACAGGAGATTGGGCCATCTTCACCATGGCGCTTTGAAAATTTTGCAGAGAATTTCTGCTGGACTTCCCAAGGGTACTCTTGCGCAGTCAGATCAGTGCAAAGGATGTACAACAGGTAAGTTTGTGAAGACCACCTTTCATGAGAAGGAGAACCGTGCTTCGGTGATCCTAGAGAGAATTCACACAGACGTGTGTGGACCATTCTCGGTTGCTTCAACAATGAAACATAGGTATTATGTGATATTTGTTGATGACTTTTCTCGTAGATGATGGATCTTTTTCATGCAGAAGAAGAGTGAAACATTCTCAAGGTTCTGTGAGTTCAAGGCATTGGTGGAGAAGGAGTCGGGGAAGCAGGTGAAAGCTCTAAGGAGTGATAATGGTGGTGAATACATCTCTGGTGAATTCAAAGAATTCTGTAACAAAGAAGGAATTTTAAGAGAACTCATAGTGCCTCATAACCCACAACAGAATGGGGTCACAGAGAGAAATAACAGAACGATCGTGGGTGCTGCATGAGCGATGCTGCATGATTAGGGCCTACCGATGCACTTGTGGGCAGAAGCATGCAACACTGCGGTTTATGTGAAAAACCATTGTCCTCATAGAGTACTTGGCATGAGTACACCTGAGGAAGATTTTACTGGTAAGAAGCCTGATATTTCTCATTTGAATATTTTTGGCTCACCTGTTTACATTCATGTGACAAAGGACGCCAGGAAGAAGCTGGAGCCGACTGTAGAAGTTGGGATATTTGTGGGATACACAGAAACACCCCATAACTATCGTGTGTATTTGCTAAACAGTCATATGATTGATATGCGACGGGAAATAAAATTCAATGAGGTGAAAGCCATGAATTTGTCGCTTGGGAGGGAGCTACAATTGCATGCGGAGGAGGAACTTCTTGTTCCCAAAGATGAGCCTCTGGATGTGGATCAACCACAGGAGGAGGTTCATGGAGTGGAGGAGTCCACTCATGCAGAACCAAACATCAGACAAGGCAGAAAGCGTACCACAGAAGCTGAGAGACTGAAGGTGGATGTGGCACAGAATGTAGGAGTCCCTACATCACAGCGCAGACAGAGACAATCACCTGACTGATATACTGGATACATGGCTCTTATGAGCAAGTGTATTGTGACAGAGCCATATTCTTTTGAAGAAGCAGCGCAGGAGCCCACATGGGTAGATGCCATGGTGGAGGAGCATGACTCCATTGTCGGAAACAGTGCTTGGGAGATTGTTCCAAGGCCGGTGGGGAAATCAGTTGTAGGATCAAGATGGATCTACAAGGTAAAGCAAGCTGCTGATGGGAGTGTCGAGAAGTATAAGGAAAGATTTGTTGCCCGGGGCTTCTCATAGATTTAGGGGATTGACTATGAAGAAAACTTTGCACCTGTCGCACGGTATTCTTCTACACAGACCATCCTTTCTCTCTCATTGCAGATGGGTTGGCACATTCATCAGATAGACGTGAAGACTGCATTCCTTAATGGAATCATTGAGGAAGAGGTGTACATTGAGTAGCATGAAGGATTTGAGATCTTCAGCAGCAAGTGGCATGTGTGCAGGATCAAAAGAGTGCTATATGGGCTGAAACAAGCACCCCGTGCTTGGTACACTCAGATCGGCAGCTATTTCACTGGACTTGGCTTCACCAAGAGTGAGGCAGATGCAAACCTGTACCAGATTGTGGTTGAGGGTAAGCTTTTTATCATTGTAATTTATGTTGATGATTTGATACTAACAGGTGATGAGCAGTTGATACACTCATGCAAGGCTGATCTTGGAAAGGAGTTTGAGATGAAGGATTTGGGCCTCCTCCATTATTTCCTTGGATTGGAAATATGGTAGCGGGAAGGTGAACTGTTTGTGTATCAAGGCAAGTATGCCCGGGAGATACTGGATAAGTTTCACATGCAAGGCTGCAAGCCTATCGACACTCCTCTTCCAGGAAATTGGAAGAAAGAGGATGCCACATTGGCAGAGGTAGTGGATGCCATTGTTTATTGATAGTTGGTGGGTTCACTCATGTATTTAGTCAATACAAGACCGAACATATGCTATGTGGTGAACCAGCTTTCACAAGCGATGGTTAAGCCTACCAAACTCTTTTGGAAGGCAGGAAAGCATGTCTTGAGATATCTCAGGGGCACATCTGAGTATGGTTTATGGTACAGACAGACGAATGAGGTGAATTTGCATGGTTTCACGGATGCATATTGGGCAGGAAGCCCAACAGAAAGAAAGAGCACATCAGGAGGGATTTTCAGTATCGGATCTATGACAGTTTCTTGGTACAGTAGGAAACAAAGATCCATGGTACTCAGTTCAGCAGAAGCAGAATACATGGCAACAAGTTTAGCTGCATGTGAGGCTATCTGGATGAGGAGGATTCTGGTTGGTTTGTTCGGTTCACATTTAGATCCCACGGTGATTCATTGTGATAATTAGAGTTGCATTAAAATCTCGGTTAATCCTGTGTTTCATGATAGATCTAAACATATTACATTCAAATATCATATCGTAGATTGTGGGCATGAAGATTTACGTCGTCTCAAGACATTCTTAATGAGGATCTGGGATGCGTATATTCTCACGAAGGCGTCACCAAGAGCAAATTCTGCCGACTATAGAGGCAGTGGATTGGGGTAAGGATAACTTTGTTGTTGAGAGGGAGTGTTGAGATTCAACAAGATGATGAGCTTAGTGAAAAGAGTCGCCTTCACTAAGTGGGCCCGCAGGCTATTTTTGGCGCAAGTCTATTTTTAGACATGTCGATCATATTTCAGAAGTTGCAGGATGCTAGTTGTGGATGGTTGACCAAGTTGGAAAAATAGATGAAATTCTATTTTTAGAATATTGGGGGAAGTCTATTTATAGATCGTCAATCTAAAAATAGATGCATGTCAATTATTATTAGCTCTTAATAGTAATCAGATTCTAAACAACAACTTATTCTCTTGGAGCACTTCAGTTCAGTGCACATATGTGGCATATCAGCTGACAGAAGGAATTACACTATTCCTGAGGGTTTACTGGAGCTAATGCATGGAGGACTTAGTTAGAACTCAAGTGGCAGAGTTATGACACAGTAGAGAGAAGTAGTTATGGAGTTGTATTCAGTTTAACTCAGTTAGACTCAGTTGAGCTAGTTGTATCTAGTCTAACTGATTGATACATTAGTGAGAGTGGAGTGAATTAATTAGTTAATTAATTCAAAAACAATAACTCATTAATCAACTGAATAATACAGCAGTTAACTACAGTGCATGGCGGTTTCAGTGGAGACCAATGGAGAGATAGGTGAAAGGGAAAGATAGACAATCTATTGTGACTATAGTGATGCATTGATTGCATCCAACACTCACTGGAGAAGCCAATGAGGATTGCACTGTCAAGGATGGAGTAATTCGAATTCATTTAGAGCTATTCTTCATTAGAGATTGCGCAGTGGAGGCAGGCTAGCAGGTGGTAAATATCGGTGCATGGATTTGCAAGATTGGGCCTGATTAGTGTATGACGATTGTACTGTACTGAGAGCTGTGATAATCTTTGTATGTTTTTATGAGATTGTCATATTATCTCCATGTTACATAATATATAGTTGGGGTTTTCAGCTTCAGGCTTTCCTGGTTAAAAACTGTGTTATGTGCGATTGAATATTTTTTTGTTTATGCTTCACATGTGTGTGCAATCAATTTTTCCGCAAAAGCTTAGCAAGTGGAATAGATTCAGTATCTTGCATAAAGTTAAATAGTGTGAGATCAGGTGGATCTTGGACATATGCACGCTTAGTGCATATAATTTCTACAAGGCTCAGTCATGAACCAGAGAGTGTCTATTCTGATTGACAGTGGGGCCACCCACAACTTTATTGATGCTCACCTTGTGGAGAGGAGAGGAATCCCCGTTGACACTTTTGATGGGTTTTCTGTTTTGTGTTGAAAATGCAACAAGATGTTGGAGCTTAGTGACTTCACTAAGTGGGCCTGCAGGCTATTTTTGGCGCAAAGTCTATTTTTAGACTATGTCTATTTTTAGACATAGGGATCATGGTCTATGAGTTGCAGGATGCTATTTATGGATGATTGGTCGAGTTGGTAAAAATAGATGGACCTCTATTTTTACACATTGGGCGGTTTCTATTTTTAGACTGCCGGGTTAAAAATAGAACAGTCAAATATTATTAACCCTTAATAATATTTAGACTATAAACATTATATTATCCTCTTGGAGCACTTCAGTTTGATGCTTGGATGTGGCACATGCAGCTGACAGAGGGAAATGTGCTTTTCCTAAGGGTTAGTTGAGCTATTGCATGATTGACTTCAGTTAGAAGTCATGTGGCAGAGTTTGGTGGAGTTGATGAGACAATTGGTGGAGTTGTGTTCTATTTAACTTAGTTGAACTAGTTGTATTTAGTCTAACTGACAAATACACTAGTGATGAGTGGTGTGAATTAATTATTAATTAATTCACTAATTATTAAATCATAAATCAACTAAAGAACACATCAGTTAACTACAATGCATAGACAGTTCAGTGGAGACCAGTGTTAGAGGTGGGTGAAAGGGTGAGTCTACTATCAGTTGTGACTATTGGCTGTGCATGAGATTTGCACACACATTGATGGATATTTCCAATGAGGATTGCACAGTTGAAGCTAGTGGGATTCAAACTTGGATCTCATCATTAATCAACTTGGATGGCGCAGTAGAGGTAGGCAGACTTGTGGAGGAGATTTGAACCCGTGACTTGTTCAAATCTGAGCTAGTTTGTGTGTAACTTTTGGAGATAGTACTGAGTACTTGTGAGGAGTATTGTGCTATGTTTTGTTACATGTTATCTATCATTATAATATACATATATTTGGGGGTTTTCAGCTATTTCTTTCCCCATTACATACTGTGTTGATATGTGTGCTTGATTATGTTTTAATGTGCGCATGCGACTGCTTCTATTTCCGCATATTGATGATCAATTGTAGAAGAGGTTATGTATTATGCATGAAGCTTAAATAGTGTGTAATCAGGATAATCTTGGTGAATAATTCAGCCATTATTCAAATTTCTACATGGCATCGGAGCTATTGAAGCAGAGATTGATCATCACAGTGATTACAAACTTATTTCGGTAGACAGAGTCTGCATGCGGGCCAGGTAGCCTCCGGATTCATCTTTCTTCGGAAAGTGAAAGGTCTGGTAAATGCCCCTTGCAGTCAATCTCTGTGCTAGAAATAATTTGTTCTCGCAGATCTAGAGCGGTTGAGCTTTTGAGCGGTGAATCTAACTTGTGTTAACTTGGAATTCAATTTCATAAACAGTTTTCTTGGTGCCATTGTTGAAATGTCTTTCAACAGATTGCGACTGGAGTATGCCCTTGAGGGAAGTTCGAATTATGTTGCATGGAAGGACAGAATGGAGGTGGTATTAGATGATAATGGGCTGAAGGAGTTCATATATGTTGAGATCCCAAAGCCTACTGATGCTGCTCAAGTTGAAGCTTGGCAAAAGAAGATGGCGAAATGTCGAAGGATTCTGTTGGAGGGCGTGAAGGATCACATTGTATCCAGCCTGCATGGAAAGGATTCTCTATACTTGATGTGGAAAGCATTGATAGATATATTCCAAAGAAAGAGCGACCAGAGGAAGTTGGCGCTCAAGGATAAACTCAGAAACATTAAGATGGAGAAAGGCGACAGTATGCCAAGTACCTCACGAAGTTCACCCAATGCAGGGATGAGCTGGGAAGTGTGGGGGTGACTGTCGATGATGAGGACTTGGTGGACCTGGCTCTCCTTGGTCTTCCGAAGAGTTTGCATTCCTATCAGGACTCTGTCAATGGTCGCGAGAAATTGCCGGGATGGGAGCGACTTTGGTCGAATCTCATGCAAGAGGAGATAAGGCGGACTACCAGGGACAAATCTTCATCAAAGGTATCTGATGAAGAAAATTGCACTTTGGCTGCCAAAGAAAAGAAGGGGAAGAGCAAGAAAGCTTCTCAGTCTGGTGCGAAAGGCAAGAGGCAAGACATGTCCAAGGTGAAGTGCTTTCACTATCACCAACACGGACATTATGCCACAAATTGTCCGCAGAAGAAGAAAAATAAGAAAGCTGCTGGATCTGCAGCGGGAGAGGCCTTAGCCTTCCAGTTTGAGCTGGATTTTTAGCTGATCGCATGCTTGGTCTCAAGTGTGATGGCATCAGTATGTTTCTTGGACAGTGGTGTGTCTTTTCACATGACTGGAGATCGGGATTTGTTTTCAGATCTAGATGAGAAAGATCTTGGAGTGCACATCGAGATGGGCGATGATGGTAGATACAGTGCGACCGGTATCGGTACCATTTCCTTTGAGAGGGAGTCTGGTAAACCCTTCGTATTGAAGGAAGTGATGCATGTTCCAGGATTGAAGAAGAATCTTATCTCTGTGGCGATGTTAGAAGACAAAGGATATTATGTTGTTTGTCTTAATGAAGAAAGGCTTTCTGCGCATTAAGACAGCGGAGAAACCCGGAAGATAGGGGTTCGAGTCGACATGGAAACCTTTATCGAGTTGCAACTCGATGGCTACACGGCAATGACATGCAAGGCGGGAGAAGTGGTGAGCCAGGATGATGAGGGTGAACTGTGGCACAGGAGATTGGGCCACCTTCACCATGGAGCTTTGAAGATCCTGCAGCAGATTTCTGTTGGGCTTCCTAAGGGCACTCTTGCGCAGTCAGATCAGTGCAAGGGGTGTACTTTAGGGAAGTATGTGAAAGCCACCTTTCACGAGAAGGATAGTCGCGCCACGACGATCCTTGAGAGAGTTCACACAGACGTGTGTGGTCCTTTCTCAGTTGCTTCGACAGCAAAGCACAGGTATTATGTGATATTTGTTGATGATTTGTCTCAAAAGTGCTGGATCTTCTTCATGCAGAAGAAGAGCGATACATGTCAAAGTTCTGTGAGTTCAAGGCACTAGTTGAGAAAGAATCGGGGAAGCAGGTGAAGGCTCTTAGGAGCGACAATGGTGGTGAATTCATCTCTGGTGAATTCAAGGACTTTTGCAGCGCAGAAGGAATTCGAAGAGAGCTCATATCACCTCATAACCCACAGCAAAACGAGGTTGCAGAGCAGAAGAACAGAACGATCGTGGGTGCTGCACGGGCAATGTTGCATGATTAGTGCCTACCCATTCACTTATGGGCGGAGGCATGCAATACTATAGTATATGTGTAGAACTGTTGTCCTCACAGGATACTTGGCATGAGTACACCCGAGGAGGCATTTTCTAGTAAGAAGCTTGATATTTCCCATTTGAGGATTTTTGGTTCACCTGTTTACATTCATGTGACGAAGGATGCCAGGAAGAAGCTGGAGCCAACCATAGAGGTTGGGATATTTGTGGAGTGCAACGTACGCCCCACAACCTCGTGTGTACTTGCCGGATAGTCGCAAGGCTTGTTGTGCGACGAGATATCAAATTTCGAGAGGGGAAAAGCCATGAAGTGTTCGCTTGAGAGGGAGCCACACTTGCATGCAGATGAGGAGCTATTAGTTCCTAAGGATGAGCTTCCGGATGTGGATCAGCCACAAGAGGAAGCTCATGGAGTGGAAGAGACCACTCATGCTGCGCCAACCATCAGAGGGTGGAAGTGCACTACAGAAGCTGAGCGACTGGCTCAAGATGTAGAGAAGGTTGTAGGACCACCTACAACATAGCGCAGGCAGAGACAGTCACCGGACCGGTACACTGGATACATGGCTCTTGTGAGAAAATGTGTATTGACAAAGCCATCCTCTTTCGAGGAAGATGTGGAGGACCCCGCATGGGTAGATGCCATGGTGGAAGAGTGTGATTCGATTGTCAGAAACAGTGCATGGGAGATTGTCCCAAGGACGGAGGGGAAATCAGTGGTGGGTTCAAGATGGATCTACAAAGTGAAGCAGGCGACTGACGAGAGTGTGGAGAAGTACAAGGAAAGATTTGTTGCCCGAGGCTTCTCGCAGATCGAGGGGATCAATTATGAGGAGACCTTTGCACCTGTCGCAAGGTACTCTTCCATACGGACGATCCTAGCTCTCTCAGCGCAGATGGGGTGGCACATCCATCAGATGGATGTGAAGACTGCGTTCCTCAACAGAGTCATTGAGGAGAGGTGTACATAGAGCAGCCGAAGGTTTCGAGATCCTTGACGGTGGTCGCATGGCAATGAGACTCAAGGAAACCTTTATGTGGGTAGGAAAGCAAGCACCTTGTGCTTTCGGCGCACACACACGGATAAACAGAGTTATTTCACCACGGTTTAGTTCTCCAAGAGTGAGGCAGATCCTAACCTATACCAGATTGTGGTGGAGGGTAGGTTGCTGATCATTGTACTTTATGTAGATGATTTGATTTTGACAGGTGATGAGCTGTTGATACTCTCATGCAAGGAGGATCTTGCAAAAGAGTTTGAGATGAAGGACTTGGGCCTCCTTCATTATTTCCTGAGATTGGAAATTTGGCAGCGCAGTGGTGGACTGTTTGTTTCTCAGGGTAAGTATGCTCGGGAGATACTGGAGAAGTTCAACATGCATGGCTGCAAGCCTGTTGATACTCCTCTTCCTGGTGGTTGGAGGAAGGAGGATGCTACTTCAGCAGAGGTAGTGGATGCCACTGTTTATCGACAGTTGGTGGGGTCGCTTATGTATTTGGTCAATACACGACCCGATATATGCTATGCTGTTAACCAGCTTTCGCAAGCTATGGTTAAGCCTACCAAGCTCTTCTGGAAAGCAGGAAAGCATGTATTGCGTTATCTTAGAGGCACATCTGGATATGGACTGTGGTACAGACAGGAGGATGAGGTGAAGCTGTGCGGCTTCACGGATGCAGATTGGGCAGGGAGCCCAACAGAAAAAAAGAGCAAATCTGGAGGGATCTTCAGTATTAGGTCAATAGCAGTTTCTTGGTACAGCAGGAAGCAGAGATCCGTGGCACTCAGTTCAGCAGAGGCTGAGTATATGGAAACAAGCTTGGCTGCATGCGAGGCCATATGGATGAGGAAGATCCTGGTCGGGTTGTTCGGGTCACACTTGGAGCCTACTGTGATTTATTGTGATAACCAAATTTGCATTAAAATCTCGTCTAATCCAGTATTTCATGATAGATCCAAACACATCGACATCAGGTACCATCATATCAGAGATTGTGTGCAGCGGAGAATCATGTTACTTTCATATATTCCCACGGAGGATCAGGATGCTGATATCTTGACGAAGGCACTCACCAGGAGAAAATTCTAATACCACAGAGGCAGGATAGGGGTTGCAGATAATCCATATCTTGTTGAGAGGGAGTGTTGAAAATGCAACAAGATGATGGAGCTTAGTGAAATGAAGTCGCCTTCACTAAGTGGGCCTGCAGGCTATTTTTGGCGCAAAGTCTATTTTTAGACTATGTCTATTTTTAGACATAGGGATCATGGTCTATGAGTTGCAGGATGATATTTATGGATGATTGGTCGAGTTGGTAAAAATAGATGGACCTCTATTTATAGACATTGGGCGGTTTCTATTTTTAGACTGCCGGGCTAAAAATAGAACAGTCAAATATTATTAACCCTTAATAATATTTAGACTATAAACATTATCTTGTCCTCTTGGAGCACTTCAGTTTGATGCTTGGATGTGGCACATGCAGCTGACAGAAGGAAATACGCTTTTCCTATAGGTTAGTTGAGCTATTGCATGGTTGACTTCAGTTAGAACTCATGTGGCAGAGTTTGGTGGAGTTGATGAGACAGTTGGTGGAGTTGTGTTCGGTTTAACTTAGTTGAACTTGTTGTATTTAGTCTAACTGATAAATACACTAGTGATGAGTGGTGTGAATTAATTATTAATTAATTCACTAATTATTAACTCATAAATCAACTAAAGAACACATCAGTTAACTGCAATGCATGGACAGTTCAGTGGAGACCAGTGTTAGAGGTGGGTGAAAGGTGAGTCTACTATCAGTTGGCAAGCTATTGAGCTGTGCACATGGTTGCACACATTGATGGAGATTTCCAATGAGGATTGCAGTTGAAGCTGGTTGGATTCGAACTTGAATTCATCATTAATCAACTTGGATTGCGCGGTGAAGGCGGAAGCGGTTGTGGAGGAGATTTGAACCTGTGACTTGTTCAAATCTGAGCTAGTTTGTGTGTAACTTTTGGAGATAGTACTGAGTACTTGTGAGGAGTATTGTGCTATGTATTGTTACATGTTCTCTATCATTATAATATACAAATATTTGGGGGTTTTTAGCTATTGCTTTCCCCATTACATACTGTGTTGATATGTGTGCTTGATTATGTTTTAATGTGCACATGCGACTGCTTCTATTTCCGCATATTGATGATCAATTGTAGAAGAGGTTATGTATTATGCATGAAGCTTTAATATTGTGTAATCAGGATAATCTCGGTGAATAATTCAGCTATTATTCAAATTTCTACATTTTGGTCCCAGGAGATAGAACCATGCAATGCATGAAATATGTTCCATCACTTTCTGTCACTATGGGATCCAACACTTTGGTGGAACACTTCTTTTTAGTTGACATACCAGACACCAATATCATCTTGGGTGTCCAGTGGTTGATTACCTTGGGGAAGGTTACCACTGATTGGAAAGCCTTGCAAATGGAGTGGGTGGACTTGAAGAGTGGGAAACCACAAATAATTCAAGGCATGCACACTTATCCTGCACCTGATGTTTCCACACAAACAACAGAGATGGATTTGTGCAGTGGAAGCAAGGATCTCAAAGTTCCTTCTCTCATGTTTATGAGGATGCTGCAAGGAACATTCCTACCTCATGGAAAGCCACTTGGAATTCCATTAGATTATGATCATGTGGGGGAAGCCTCACAAAGTGTTGCTCCAAACATAGATCAAGCAAGGATTGGAGCAATGAAAGAGAAAGCCACAACACTGTGGGAGGAAGGAAAGGGGAGGATCAGACTCCCAGCAAACAAATTTGGCATGTGTAGTGTCAAAGAAGCAATCAGCAACAAGGCAAGCACCACCATAGATGTCTCAGTAGCATTGTCATTGTTGAGTTGTGTGGATCCATATTGGATATCTCAACTCCTTGTGGAGTACTCCAAAGATCTTCACACCGGGATGATACTAGATGGCATGAAGCAAGGGGGAGGCTATTTGGTCCATGAAGGGGTAATCTATCATCTTGGTAAAGTATTCTTGTCTCAAGCCTCTAAGCTTAAGCAAGAGATACTACAAAAAGCACACAAAGAGTTCCTTTCCAGCTATATGCAGTCAGCAAAGATATACACCCTAATCATGAGGATTTTTGATTGGGAGGGTATGAAGGATGAACTACATCAGCACTATGATTGGGAGGAACTACATCAACACTTACAAGAGTGAAATATTTATGAGGAGTTGGGGCAACCAAAGGACTCTATGCCGGAGTCATTTCAACCATCTCTTCCTTCTCTTAAAAGAGGAGAACTGCCCATGCCCAACTCCATGTGTGTGGGAGACTTGAATGGTAAAGAATTTGATCTTATGGAACTTGTTTATTTTTCTGATTTGACATATTCTCTTACCATATGTATGCAGGCCATGGCTCCTACAAGGAGTGATATTACATGCAGATCTCATGGCATTGGTGAGGCCAATAAAAATTCTAAATCTGGTCACTCCCTTGAGGTGCAAAGGGAGATTCTCTATCATGATGGGTGCTTCCCAAAGGCACCTAACTTGGGTATCAATTTAAGCCATGTCAAAGTGACCCATGCAGCCAAGGTGTGGTGGGAGTGCCACTTACCACACTCAGATCTACTTAAGACAAGGAGTGCATTTCATTGGTATCTTATGTGGGATTGTGACCCACCTCCTCAAGTGCAAATTTCAGTTTGCATATATGTGATTTTGCTTCCATACATAGATGATATATTGGTACTATTTATGGGTTTGTATGGGCAAAGAGTGGGCAATGTATATGTACCACATGGGATGGAACTTCATCTTGTACTTCATGATACATGTTTTAGACGTGACATTGCTTCACCCATGTTTATTTCTATTGAGTTTTACACTCCTGGAGGGATGGACTATGCCCCTATCATGTTAGCCTTGGAGGAGAAATTTTTGATGTATTGGCTTAATGAGCACTTGGCCCATGATGAAAGCTTGATCCTTGATGGTGCCATCAATGGAGAAGGAGAAGAACTACAAATCTTACCCTATCAGTTGCTTGAGGACAAGCAACATTTTGGAGGGGAGGACTGTAATGTTCCCACTTGGCCTTAGCTAAGAGGAAAATTCAATTTTGTTTTAATTTTTGTTTCATGAATAAATGAATAAAGGAGGACATGTAAAACTCCCAAAAAGTCTGAATAAATCAATGCCCATGTGAAAAAAGACAAATCAGGGCCATGTAAATAATCACTTTCAGGTGTGAAAGAGGTTTGAGCTAAAGACTGGGTCAACCTTGACCAAATCAACATAGCTGTCTAGGTTCATTGCATCTCCAAAAGGGGCAACGCAGTTCTAGAAGGAAGCCTCTCATGTGAAAAGGGATAACTCATCAAGATGGTTTAGGATTTGCAAAATATTTCTCATCTTATAAAAGGAAAAGGAGGGCAACAAGAGAAGGTTGTTGATTGATCATATTTTTGAGTATTTGTCTGCTTAGACAAATGCCATTCTCTGCTGTTTAGTGGAGGATTGTATCTAGAATTCCTATGCAGGGATTTCACCTCTTCCTTTGAGGAATATTGGAGAAAAGTTGCTGAATTGAACCACTATCAGGCTTGAGGCCAAGCTCCACCTTACACTATAGTGCTTCTCATGTTGACGGTTGAGCTGTCTTGTAGGCTGCAGTAAGTGGGAGTCTAGATCTGCAGAGATCTAGTGTACTTTTGGGAGCCTCTTCTCATGGAGTGTGTTATTTAACCTCCTAAAAGAGTGTATCTTCTCTTTGTGCTTCAGATCTGCAATTTTACAGTATTTTTCTTTGTCATTTGAGCTACAACGTTGTTCCCATGAGTAGACTGCGTTATTTCTGTATGAGGGTTTTCATGGTGTCTTGCTCATAGTTTAGATCAGAGATCTCTAGTGCTGGGCTTTGCCTTCCACTTGGTGATCCATGGATTAGCTTGCTAATATATGTTCTATTTAGATCTGATCCATTGTAATTAAATGTTATATTCAGAATTTTACTGCAGCAATTTCCAGATCTACAACTTATTTCTCAGATCTACTCTTATTTATGCATGCTTTTGTCAAAATTCCAAGTGGATCTTGAAGAGAAGACAATATAGCTTCCAGATTTGAAATAGATCTGATGTTTTGTCCACAGATTTATCCTAGATCTTAGTTGTAACTTCCAGCTGCTGAAGCTCCTTGAAAATAACGCCGTTGAGACATTTCTGAAAATGTACATGTGTTAAAGCTTTCTTTTTCTGAAGATTCTTACTGTATTGTCTCATGCATTATGCTGTAGGGTGAAAGAGATTAATCTTAATGCTGATTTGCTGCTGTATTAATGAAATATAACCCTCCTTTCTGATCTCCACTGAACATCTCATAAGACTGCACAATTTCTGAAGCAGTGTTTGCATTTGGCTGCAGCCTCCCTCTTTGGGTGCTTTTTAGCTAGTCTATTTTTTGGGAGATCTGTTTAATTTATCTAAACTGATTTTTTTTAGATGAAATTCCATATATAAGTACCATAAAACATAAATAATAGGAAAAAATTCCTGATTTGTGTTATTTTTTCACAGTTTTACTTATACAACGTTTATCTTGAGCACCTTGTTGAATTTCCTGAAAAAGGATCATTAGAACGATACATTGGATGAACCGGTAGATGCTACACCATTGAGAGCCTTCAAGAAGAACATGGATAAATAAAAATGGTTGATCCTAAATGGAGTGAGGGATCATATTGTTTCACACATTTTTGGAAAAGGGACAACCAAGGAAATGTGGGATGCGTTGGCCACGCTATATCAAGGGTATTTTGAGTAGAGGAAGATGTTTTTGGAGGAGAATCTATGAACTACCAGGATGCAGAAGGGAGAATGTGTTGATACATTCCTTGTGAAACTTCAGGAGGCCCGAGATCAGTTGGAAACTATGGGAGTAGCTCGTAAGGCCATAGAGATGGTCAAACTTGCCTTGAATTCTGTGTATAAAGAGTAACAAGTCTTTGTCTAGAGAATCCTGGGAAGAGAGAAGTTGTCGGAATCAGAAGGAATGTGGGAAAATCTTTAGTAGGAAGAGATGAGGAGAGATCTACTCAATTGTAAACTTTATGGCAACAACAACAGTGGGACGAAGCCCAAGGAGGAGGAGAATGCAGACCTTGCATCAAAGGGGCAACAGGAGAAATGAAGATGAAAGAAGGACGTATCAAAGATTAAGTGCTTTTGGTGTGGCAAGATGGGACATTGCGCCACACATTTTATTCTCAAGAAGGACACAAATGAGAAGCATGACCAACAAGCTGCAGCTGCAAAGATAGAGGAGGAGGAATTCAACATGATTTCCCATATATCTCCAGGGGAGAATTGGGGTGATATGGAATTGTAGCTCAAAAGAGTTGTAGATGGACAGGATCCTTGAGGTGTCCACCTCTCGGATAATCACCTTGCTACGGGAGCCCATGATAGAAGTAGCAATATGGACTAGTGTTAGTTGGTGCAGAGGAGTGCAGAGATGACAATGCAGTGGCTAGTGAGAGCCAGAGACTGAGCAACACAGAGCAGAGTTGGCAGCAGTGTAGGAAGGCGCAGTGCAGATTCAATAGACGCGCAACATATTCAGTGGGACAATGCAAAGACCAGTAGCAGTCAAATCTTCAGTATCGAGGTGCATCATACTGAACACTTAGTTTAGATTTTGGATGTTTTTTTTTGTAGTGAGCAATAGAGTTGCAGTGAAGTGGCAGTTGGAAGTAGTATGCAGGGTCAGCAACAACACAATGTTGGTGGGCAACATTGTCAGAAATCAACAACGTAGAGAGAGATGTTACAGAATTATAGCAGTAATTTAGATGGATGTATTAAGATCACATTCCTTGCTAAGAGGGAGTGTTGATTTTGGGTAGCATAAGATGTGCTCTAAGTCTCAAATTTTGCAGGGAGGCTTAGGCACATGTATTCCAAAGAATCTAGAAAGCGTTTTTGGAAATTCCACTCATATTATGTTTTATGGAAATAATTAATTATTTTTAATCGGACCCTAAGTCTAAACTTAGGAAATTAAAATAATTAAAGGATATTAATTAAAATAGAGTGTGAATCTTCTAGAAAAGACGAAGATCAAGTCAATTTAATCTTAGTCGTTGCTTAACAATTTAATCTCGTCCATTGAAGAATCAACAATAAGATTATAAGGAATTGATGGATCATTTGGAAAATACATCGGGAGAGAAAATCTACAGAT
This sequence comes from Pinus albicaulis, assembly GCA_034641835.2. NCBI lineage: Eukaryota > Viridiplantae > Streptophyta > Pinopsida > Pinales > Pinaceae > Pinus > Pinus albicaulis. The sequence continues at coordinate 752,969,244 of CM076577.1, forward strand.
CGATATTATTTAGTGAGCAGTGCTCAGGGAGAAAATTGATCGAGAAGGTTTTTGCAGAGAGAGGAAGAGATAATTTATGGTTGGAAGAGTTTTTTGATCCAGAGAGTGAAAAGTAGAGGAGGCTGTAAAGGCCATAGAGGGGCAGTGTAGAGCCAACCACACAGAGGCTACGTAGGGACTATGCAATGCTTCATAGTGAGTTTGAAATTATGTTGAGGAAATAGTTGAGGGTTAGTGCCAGTAGCTGGAGGGAGTTTCCAGAGGCCAGGGTAGCCTCGTTTCCAGTCAACAGAGAGATCCAATGGCAAGAGGGAATACAAATTCAGTTGTGACGTAGAGACTGCGTAGGGTGACGTGGTTACTACGCAGAGGAAGTGTAGAGAAATTCATCTCGAGCTAAGGTTAGTGCCATATTCTCGTGGAAGAGTGAGATCTTCTCATGAGATTTTATTTGTCAATTTTACTCTCTATGATTTTTCAGTTTTGACAACCATAGATTTGTAATAAAAAAATTACTGCATAATAAAAACACCCTCATTTGTTGCACCTGTTTTCCTGCATTGGATTTTTCTCGGGACATTGGTCCAAAAATAATGGTGTCATGTGTCTATGATTTTTCTTTCTCATATCTTGTTTCCGCACATTTATTTTCCGTAGTTTAATTTTTTGAAGGATGTAGTATATGGGTTTCAGTATCTACCATAGAACACAATAAATAATCTGTTCAAGTAATTAAAATATAATAATTCTCATTGGTTGTTGGAGTAGGATTCCAGGTAGTGGAATTTTCATAGTTTGGAATATGGTACAGACAGAAAGAGGGAGTGAAGTTATGTGGCTTCACAGATGTAGATTGGGCAGGGACTCCATCCGACCGAAAGAGTACATCAGGTGGAATTTTCGATGTTGGATCCACATCGGTTTCATGGTACAATAGGAAGAAAATATATGTGGCACTCAAATCGACAAACACATGATGCATGGTTGCAAGTCAAGTAGAATGTGAGGCGATCTATACTAGAAAGATACTTGTGGGACTGCTTGGTCGTATGATTGATCCAACTGTGCTCTATTGTGATAATCAAAATTGCATCAACCTCTGTGAGAATCCAATATTTCGTGACCGTTCCAGGCATATATATATTCGATATCACCATTTAAAGGACTGTGTGTAGAGGTGGATAATTTTGCTACAATAAAATCCGAAAGAGGAACAAGATGTTGACAGTTTGACAAAGGATTTTTCAAGAGGGAAGTTTGACTTCCACAAATGTAGGCTAAGGGTGGTTGATAATCCCTTTTTTGCTGAGAGGGAGTGTTGAAAAATGTAGCAAGAAAGTCTCAATTTGACTTTACCTTGGTAAAATTGAGAAAATTATAATTTCCATATCAGCAAAAAAATTGGATGCAGTTAACTTGTGTGACATGGCTCTTGTCACTCAGTTAGATAATTAAATTTGAGTTAAAGGAGTTAGAGTTCAATTAAGCATATGTGTTTTCTAATTTTCATCAATCAAGGTTATTTATTTCTAGTTGTTTTTAGCTAAAATAGTTCTAACTTTTGGAGGAAATAGTGGAAGGTCAATTGTGTAGTGGGAAAATAGTATAACTCAATGATCATCCAGTTAACTGATCAATCAACCCAAAATATCTAGCGCATGCTGAGAATTCGAGTTCCCCACTTGTGGTGGAGATTCCAAGGAAGTGTAACATCAATTGGAGACCAGTCCCAAGTGTACAATTATTGCATGCAGTCAGATGATCAACCTTGGGAATTGCACAAGCATTTTGGAAGAAATTCCTAGATAATAGGGGCCTAATTTCCTCAGGAATTGCTCAAGGAAATAAGGGCTCAAGTAGAGGCAAAAATTGAATAATTTTGGGTCGTATATTCTCAGTGAGCAGAGAGACAGGTTATTCAATTTAAATTTGAGATAGCAATTGTAATACATCTCTATTCATCAATTTAATGCAAGAATGCATAAGGGGTTTCTCACAGTTTCTTTCCCCTGGAAAAATACTGTGTGCATGTGTGTTATTTCTTATTGCATGTTTCTGATTATTGTTCTAAATTGTGAATTGAAGTCCGCAGAGCGGTATAGAGGATTGTGTCTTGTGATTTAGATTAAAATTTCATGATCAATTGCAATTCTACACCATAATTTCTACATACAAATTTGGTAGTTTCAAATGAACTTAACAGAGTGGGCTTGCAATGATATATGGAGCATGTGCAAAGTACCCCTCTAAAACATTAGATGAATTGAGACAAAATTTCATCATATAATTATAGAAACCAAAAAATGAACAATAAAGTTGCATTATATTGAATGACATCAAGTAGACAATGGGAGAGAATACCTAGGAATATGACTAGATATTTCAGGACCTTATGAGTATATTAACTTATCATTTATGATACCTAGAATAAGGAGTGGTTTATATGAGAACTCTTACCTTTAACCCAGATTATCCTCATGTAACAAACACGTCCTTTCAAACAAAACCCTTGGATCAAGCCATGATAATTAAGTCAATGGAAAGGTACCCAATGTCTACTCGCACTCATGCAATATTAGTTCCTTGTTCAAACACAACCCTTGACATAGGCTAGTTCCAACATCAACTATTTTTATTTATAACTAAGGTTAAGACACACTAAGAGAAATTGCGGTGCATAATCTATAAGATAGAGGGTCACTTGGACAATGATGGTCATGCACTTGAAAGAGTGGTTGCACATAATCCAACCTTAAGCCCATAGTTAGGACTTTAAATGGCCATTCTTCACACCATTCCCTATCCTTCATAAGAAATGATTAACACTATATGTTGTGTGATTCGTGTTAGTCCAATATACAACACATTGAGCATAGTATAAAGATTTACAAGATTTGGGAAAATGGTTTGAGAAGACATCTTTCCAATTGTGAGGAAAGAAATAGTCAGAATATATATGACAATCATGACTAATGAGGAGGATATTTAGGAGGTTGAAGTGGAGGCCTGTAGTGCCAATTAGGTGCTATAACTATGATAAGGTGGAACATATTTCCTTAAATTTTCCTCAACCATAAATTTTCCTCACCTAAGGAGATAAATATGTGGCCATTGTATAAATATAAGTCATGCCATAGAAGATTATCTCAAAATATTGGAAAAGTGGGAGTCATGATCTAGAAAAATAAATCCTAACCTAGCTAGCTCAAAGTTATGATTTGTTGAAGGCAAAAACTAACCCAAGTTTAATATGGAAACACGAGGAGGTTCTCACATGAGTGATGATCATATATAATATTAGCCACTCCAAAATAGGAAAGCATCTTGTATCACACCAAATTTTTATTCGATTAAGTAAAAAAAAATTATTTATGGAGGGTTTTGATAATATGTGGGAGGAAGTTGTTACCCCAAGAAAATTCCTATGGTTTCTAGCCAAATCCATCTCTCCAATCTTAGAACTAATAAGAAGGGTTATGGTTTGGAACCCACCATGATGGGGCAAAAGAACCAATGGAGTCTATCCATGACATTTTTAGAGCTATAATTGTGAAGTGTTAGATATTGAACTTAGTGATAGATATTGATATTGAACTTAGTGATAGATATTGAGAATCTAACAATTAAGAAGTGTTAGGAAGTGTTAAGCTACAAGAATTGATGGTGTGGGTCCAAATGGAATAGGTGGGTGGCCACCGATATCCACCTAGATCATTCCTCCATCCTTAAGAATCAATGGTCCCCATTGTGTTGAGATCCTCCATGATATGAGGCACGTTTTGTTGTCGAATATGTCATGGACCTATGGGCGGACATGCTAGATTCAATTAGTAAATTTGGTTTCTTTATCAACTGTTTATGTAGTCGCATGAGGTATGGAAACGTCAGGCAGTGGTGCATCATGGGTCAGATCAATGGAGTGCTTGTCCTGATAGTGTAGAGGAACCTCTGTGAGTGAGGAGAAAGTTTCCTTGTATTCCTCCATGAATTTTTCCATCTGCTACAGCCGTGCAGAGGAGCCCTATTTCGAGGTTGTGGCCACAATATTCTTCTTTCCCTGTGAGTGAGTTGTAAGGAAAATAAATTTCCTGGTTTGGGAAACAATCTTAATACGTTGTTTTGCAGTAGTCAAAGATATGAAAAGAGCCAGTACTACCTCCGGTATCCTGTACAAGTTATTTCCAAAAGTAATAACAACAGCACGAGGCCTAAACTCATACACAACATGTCGCCTCCACAAGTATGGTTGGCCCAATAATACATCAACTACATCAAGAGGAGCAACATCACACAATACCTCATCCATGAATGGCTTGATACTGTACGAAAGGAGGCACTACTGGTAGATGCAAAGATCTCTCCCTGGGTGGATCCACCCGATGGTATACGACTGCGGGTGTGCTATGGTCAGTAGGCTAAGTCACTTCACGACCTATGCTAAAATGAGGTTCTTTTGGCTTCCTCTATTGACAAGGAATTGCAGTGGAGAACCCTTCACCCACATCTGCGAATGGAAGAGGCGCTCCCTCTCCTCTGGATCTTCTGGTGTTAGAAAATTATATATTATGGAGCAATGAAACACATAAAATATGCGGAAAATAAAAGCACACAAAACACATAAAAATAGAGAGACACAGATATATGTGGTTCACCCAGTTTGGGCTACGTCCACCCCGAACAGCCAGTCCTTCCTTTCTATTATCCAGCAAAAATGAAGAGACAAAACCTACAGTAGATCCGCTGTAATATACTCTGTTCTCTCTCACAGTCTCCCTCTCTGTTTCTCACTCCGAGAATACACACCTAATACATAGCCGCAATACAATACCCTCATATATACAAGGGGGTTGCCTTCTAGGGAAAAAAACCCTAATCTAAACATAACTTCTACCATCAGATCATTTTCCTAATGAACGGCCCAGATTGACTAGAAATTACTATACTTTTACAAGGCAATTTTACATCTGTTTTTAGCTTCGGGGGCGCTGCCGACGGCAGCAATTAATTACGGGCGGCGTTGCCGCCCCTTTTAAGGTACAGGGGTCCAATGCTGTGATACAAAGTAAACAAGATAATCAGGCTCCACACCCAACAATTGGATCCTCCCTCTGGATCTTGGTGGTGGAAAAAATGTCACTAGGATCCGCATCAATGATTTTCTTCCCTTTTTCATTGCCTTTGTCTGGTTTTGGCTCAGGATCAGAAAATGCATCTGATTTGGGTGCCTTTAGTTCGGCCACCAATGACTGTTTGGCCCGACACTCTTTTGTGCTGTGAGTGGGGCTGTTATTAAATTCACACCACTTCGCTGTGTCCTTCTTTGGATTTGTGGTGTTGTTTTGAGTCGCATTGCTTTGGCCTTGCCCCTTTTTCTTCGGTTCGGGGGCACCTTTCAAAATTGCAGATCCAAAGTCTTGCTTCTTCTACATTTCTTCTCGATCTTGGTGGCATAGGGATATGCCATGCCAAGCGATGTAATGTCGAGGAACTCCATTTCCTCCTGAATGTGTTTGTGCAAATAGCCACGGTACTTGAGCACCAAATGTGTCTCTGAATATTTAATACCCAACTTTGTGCGCAGGGTATGGAACATATTCGTCAGTTTGTGCACATCTTGATCCATTTGTTGCCACAACGTGGTGCATTGGATGTATTTGTCCTCATAGATTCCCACAGGGTAATATTTTTCCTTGATGCCATCTTGGAATGAATTCCAAGTGGGTGTGGTCAAGAATAGAGAGGGTCCCCTTCGTCCTCTTTCTCACTGTAGGTTTCCACCAGTCTTTAACATGGGGGGCGGCTTTGAGGAGTGCAAAAATAATGTTTTCTCGGTCTAAGAAATCCTGGACCGAGAAATACCCTTCCAGCAAATTCAACCATCTATCTACGAAGTTTGCATCTATTTGGCCTTCAAATACAGGAATTTAAAAGTTTACCTGTATCTTTAAGGGAGTGGCACCTCCAGAGTGGCTCTTGGATGCAGATGTGCCGTAGGTGGGTAGTTGTTGAAGGCTATGAGCAAAGTTATCCATCATTGTGTTTCTTTGTTTCTCGAGGGCCTCGTCGAGCAATATTTTGATAGGATCTCTTGCTCCCTCGTCTTTATTTTCTTCCGCCATGGGAGGTCGTTGGGGCTTGCGAGGCTGATCTTGCAAGGGTTCAACTAGATCGAGCCCTAACTTCTTATACCCTTACCACATTGGGGACATGCAAACAAAAATAAAGAAAGAGCAGACCGCTTTGATACCATTGAACTAGATTTATGTAGGAACACAACAAAATACAAAAATAACCATAAACATAGAGATGCAGCGGAAATAATGCGTCATTTCATTAATATCAAATAACATAAATATGCTTACAAACATAATGGAAATAAACTAGCTAGGGTGCTGGTAGAAAATCTCTGAGAAGAGATGTGGCAACTACAGACCTCTGAAATGTGTTACAATGAGGCTCAAGGGCCTATTTATTATTGAGAAATAATGGAGAACTCTAAACTTCCAAAAACGTAACCCTAGGAGATGAAGCGTCAAAACTATGGGCCCCGTTTGGGTAAATTGGTGTTTCAACTTCTCGGGGACATAACTTCGGCATACTATCTTCGTTTGATGCGTATAATACATCGTTAGAAATATCTATCCAAGGAATAGAATTGTTGTTGCAAATATCAATTTTCAAACGTAATTATATTCGCCAGACAAACGATGCCCAAAAAACATCGTTTAGGGCCTCAAAACGGCTCCGAAAGTTCAGGACCCGAAAAACTGCTAAAAATATTAAGTTGTGTTGCAACTTAAAAACTGAAAGAACTGATGGTGGGGGTTCAAATGGAATAGGTGGGTGGCCACCAATGTCCACCTGGATCATTAAGGCCCCAAAACGGCTCTGGGAGTGCAGGACCCGAAAACCTGCTAAAAATAGTAAGTTGTGCTGAAAATAAAAAGCTGCAAGAATTGATGGTGCGGGTCCAAATGGAATAGGTGGGTGGCCATTGTTATCCACCTGGATCATTCCTCCCTCCTTAAGAATAAATGGTCCCCATTTCATTGAGATCCTCCATGAGATGAGACACATTCTGTTGTCGCAGATGTCATGGACTTGCGGGCAAACATGCTAGATGCAATTAGTAAATTTGGTTTCTTTATCAGCCTCAAACTATACATGTGTGGATTCTGTCTGTGTAGTTGCATGAGGTATGGAAACATGAGGCAGCGGTGCGTCGGGGGTTAGATCAATGGATTTCTTGTCCTAATAGTGTAGAGGAACCTCTATGAGTGAGGAGAAAGTTTCCTCGTATTCCTCCATGAATTTTTCCATCTACTGCAGCCGTGCAGGGGAGTCCTTTTTTGAGGTTGTGGCCACACTATTCTTCTTTCCTTGTGAGCGAGTTGTAAGGAAAATAAATTTCCTGGTTTGGGAAACAATCTTACTACATTGTTTTGCAGTAGCCAAAGAGATGACAGGAGGTGGTACTACCTTCGGTATCCTGTACAAGTTATTTCCAAAAATAATAACAACAACGCGAGGCCTAGACTCATACACAGCATGTCACCTCCACAAGTATGGTTGGCCCAATAATACATCAACTACATCAAGAGGAGCAACATCACACAATACCTCATCTGTGAATGGCTTGATATTGTATGGAAGGCGGCATACTGGCGGATGCGGAGATCTCTCCCTGGGTGGAGCCACCCAATGGTATATGACTACGGGTGTACTATGGTTAGTAGGCCGAGGCACTTCACGACCTCTGCTGAAATGAGGTTCTTTTGGCTTTCGCTATCGACAAGAAATTGCAGCGGAGAACCCTTCACCACATCTGCGAATGGAAGAGGCGCTCCCCCTCCTCTGGATTCTCCCTCTGGATCTTGGTGGTGGCAACAATGGCACTGGGATCTACATCAATGATCTGCTTCCCTTTGTCATTGTCTTTGTCTGGTTGTGACTCAGGATCAAAAAATGCATCTGATTCAGGTGCCTTTAGTTCGGCCACCAATGATTGTTTTTCCCGACACTCATTTGTGCTATGAGTGGGGCTGTTATGAAATTGACACCACTTCCCTGTATCCTTCTTTGGATTTTTGGTGTTTGTTACACAGTAATTTGTCACCGTCCCTACCATTCCCCGTCCCGCACAATGGAGGACCCATTTTGTGACCTGTGAACATTGTCATGCCTTGAAAACATCATCAATGCATTCCTCTAAGCATGAGCTTCATTTTCCCTAAAGACATCTCCTTGCAAAATCATGAAAAACATCCCTTTTTGCATTGGCGCGGGCAGACAGTTCAGTACTCGCGCCAATGGGGAAAATCCTGCAAAGAGGTCGCACCAACGGGCGCTCTGTCACAGAGTAGTAGTAGCGCCACCCAATTTAAGGACTGTTTTTTAAATAAAGATGGCAGAAGTTGAGTTCCAACAAACTCAGAAACCATTTCCTATTTTGAGTTGGGAGGTTTGGCTGCGGAAGTTCTATGGAAGGGAAGTGGTTTTGCCACCTCCCATGGAACCTTCCTTGTTGATAGGGCCAATCCCATAATAATAGGGATCCCAACTCCCTCCTTCCCCATCTATAAAAGCCTGCTCAATTCCATGGAAAGCTAGTCTTGAAGTGCCTAAGCTTTGAATCTCCAAATTCCCAAGAGCCTTTGTGCCGTAAGAGCCCTCTTTCTTCCCTTAAGGCCGACTCAAGTAAGGAGACTATTGTCGAGAGACTCAGGAGAGGTTTTCCCTTTCCCTGGCGAGCTTTGCGAGACGTGAACGACTGGAGACCCATCCGAAGGAGACCACGACGTCAGAACTTTGGTTGTAATCTCTTTCGATTGATATTTAATGAATGATTACGATTATGGTTCCACTCTGTTTTCAATGATGTTAATATGAGTAATATCCTTTCTGACTAATATTGAGTTACGTATGCCGGATTTTATGCTTGTATCTGTTTGTTTCTTGCATGTGCAGGTGTCCATCCGCGGAGATCGTGGAGGATCGTGATCTGCTGAGGCTGAGGAACGGAAACGCTCTCTTCTTCAGATCGTAGCATTGGATTCCAGGTAGGCTTCTATCTTTAGTCTTTTCATTCGTAACTAGGAACTTGTGTCGTAACATTTTTGATTGTTGCTAGACCCCTGCTGGGCTAGTGGGGATTGCCTCTATCCGTAGAGGGGATTTACCTCCTCAACAGTGTTGTTATGAGTCGCACTACTTTAGCCTTGCCCCTTGTTCTTCGGTTTGGGGGCACCTTTCGGAATCGTAGATCCAAAGTCTCGCTTCTTCTACTTAAATTTCTGCTTGATCTTGGCGACATAGCAATATGATGTACCAAGCGATGTAATGTCGAGGAACTCCATTTCCTCCTGAATGTGTTAGTGCAAACAACCGCAGTACTTGAGCACCAAATGTCTCTCTTAATATTTAATACCCAACTTTGTGTGCAGGGTATGGAACAAATTCGTTAGTTCGTGCACATCTTGATCCCTTTGTTGCTGCAGCATGGTCCATTGGATGTATTTGTCCTCATAGCTCCCCATGGGGTAATATTGTTCCTTGATTTCATCTCAAAACGAATTCCAAGTGGGTGTGGCCAAGAATAGAGATGGTTCCCCTTCGTCCTCTTTCTCCCACCAGTCTTTGACATGGGGGGCAGCTTTGAGGAGTGCAAAAATAATATTTTTTCGGTCAGAGAAATCATGGACCGAGAAATACCCTTCTAGAAAATTCAACCTTGTATCTACGACGTCTGCATCTATTTGGCCTTCAAATACAGGAATGCCAAATTTTACTTGTACCTTGAAGGGAGTGGCGCCTCCAAAGTGGCTGTTGGATGCAGATGTGCCATAGGTGGGTAGTCATTGAAGGATCTGAGAAAAGTTATCCATCATTGCATTCCTTTTTTTCTTGAGGGCCTCCTCAAGAAATATTTTGATAGGATCTTCTACTCCCTCGTATTTCTTTTCTTCCGCCATGGGAGGTCGTCGGGGCTTGCGAAGTTGATCTTGCAAGGGTTCAACTAGATCGAGCCTTAACTCCTTATACCCTGACCGCATTGGGGACATGAAAATAAAAACAAAGAAAGAGAAAAACGCTCTAATACCACTGATCTAGATTTATGCAGGAACGCAACAGAATATAGAAATAACCATAAACATAGAGATGCATTGAAAATAATGCTTCATTTCATTAATATCAAATAACAGAAATATGCTTACCAACATAATGGAAATAAACTAGCTAGGGTGCTGGTAGCGAATCTTTGAGAAGAGATGTGGTGGCTACAGACCTCTGAACTCTGTTAAAATGAGGCTCAAGGTCCTATTTATTATTTGAGAAACAATGGAGAACTCTAAACGTCCAAAAACCTAACCCTAGGAGATGAAGCACCAAAACTATGGGCCCCGTTTGGGTAAATTGGTGTGTCAACTTCCTGGGGAAGTAACTTTGGCAGACGATTTCCATTTGACGCGTATGATACATCATTAAAAAAACATGTCTGAGGACTACAATTGTTGCCATGAATATCAATTCTAAAACATATTCATATTTTTTGGACAAACGATGCCCAAAAAACGTTGTTTAGGGCCTCAAAACGGCTCCGGAAGTTCAGGACCCGAAAAAATGCTAAAAATAGTAAGTTGTGCTGCAACTTAAAAAATGAAAGAACTGATGGTGGGGGTTCAAACAAAATAGGTGGGTGGCCACCAATGTCCACCTGGATCATTAAGGCCCCAAAACGGCTCCGGGAGTGTGTAATATTCCAAAATTTTCCTAAAATAATTTGGAATATTAATTTTTGTTGATTTCACCTAGGAGGAGAATAAATGGGTAAGGAGGCCCATGCATAATGAAAATCTCAATAAAATCACTCATATTATGAAAGGGGGTCATTATTGGAGCTATTTTTCACACCCTTATGTGTGAACAGGGTTATTTGCAAGTGGACAAGGTCAAGTTTGACCAAGTCAACAACGCTGGGATAAGAGGTGGAGAACACTTAGAGAAACATCGCAGAATGAATGGGAAGAGGGATATTTGGTGGAGGAAACCCTAAGAGGAGTGGGACCCATGGAGAGGGACTTTCACTTGTTTAAAAGGAGGGCAAGGTAGCCATTGTTTCTCATGTTATGGATTATTGATCTCATTGTCTATTCAGACATTGTGCATTATTTGCTGTTTAGAAAGAGTTTCTGGGGAAATTCCTGTTTAGGATTCCTTCTCCTTCTTGAGAGGCATCTTGAGGGATTGCACTGATTTTCCTCACATCTAGGATTGAGGCCAAGCATCCTCCTCCAAGATAGTGTTATTTCTGCAATAGAATAATGTTGTGTTGCAGGGTGTTGCAGTGAGGGTTCACTACACCACATCCATCAGCTATTTTTCAGAGGAGGAGTCTCTCTTTCCTTTGAGAGATCAATTTGGAGGCCTTTGGATCTGATTGTATATCTTGGAATTGGGCCAACCCATTCTCTTGCCCCTACAGCGCAGTTCCATCCAGTGACTGCATTATTTTTAGTGAAGCATTTGCAGTGGGGCTCTTGCAGATTGTTGGAGGGTGAGATATTTGGTGAGGGGATTAGCCTTTCATTTGAAAGATCCATTGGAGGAGGCATATTAAATTTTGGCATCATCTATATCCATCTCCATCTAGTTCTATTTCTGAGTTGCAACTGCTACCCAACAACTCCAACATTTTGCAGATTTTGTATTTTATAGCCAATCCTTCCAGGATTGACATGAGGTAGCATTTGGGAGTTGAAATCTTCACTCCCAATGTTGTATTGGGCCATATAATTGTACATCTATGTATTTGACATATGTTAGCATGCATTTTATCTATAAAAATACGCTGTCATAGCTTGAGCATACATGTGTAGCAGTGGTTTATCATGATTCATGTACTAGTCTCTTGAGGTTGAGCATTGCCTATCTTGTGTAACATTTCCTCAAGATCTTGTATTCATTTGTTTTTGCTATTTATTAATAAGATGGCTATGTATTTATCTCATGTTTCTATGAGTTGAGTGTTATTTCTGCTCCATTGTTGTGTTTGCATATTGATGGGTCTCCAACTTTAGAATATCGGGAGATATTCTCATTGTTGTGGCATTTTCCTGATTTGGAATATTACAGTGGTATAAAAACATGATCTCTGGCTCAGCTGGTGGATCTCAGCCATCATGCTATCAAGGAGAGAGAAGATGAAGACTCCACTATGTGGAGAGAAAAAGGAAGATAAGCTTACAAAGCTCCTTCCAAGATCTGTACAGAGCATTCATGAAGAATTTGAGAAGATAATGAGGGAGATATGTACAAGATCTCCAAGAGGGTTTGAAACCGAGTCAACCTCTAGATTTTATTATAGGGAGTGCGAGCATGCTGCCAAACCCTATGATGTACAACGCAGTCACATGGCCAGTTTTTCCATAAGGAAGAAAGAAGAAGGAGGAATGCCGAAAAGATGAACTCTTAGTGGGTTCTTGCATGAGTATGAATCTCAAAATCATAAGTTTAGAGATAATATTACCTTTATGGAGTTTTGAAAGATCATGGTGAGGAGGAGCAAGTTGCATAATATGGATAGATTTATTCTATCTATCTTTGTTGGTTCCCCTACATGTTCATCCAGGGCTTGGGTAGAAGAGCTAGACACCTTTCTGCAGCAGCATCAGATTTCCGAAGATGAGGCGATCAAAATAGCAGCGTTGCACTTTGGAGGTAAGGTTTATGCATGGTGGTTATTTGAGTCATTTACTTTGAGGAATGCAAATACTTATTCCTATGCAATTTTCATTAGAACTTTGATGGAAAGATTTGGTAGGAAGAATTATGAAACACATGTGGAAGAAACAAACACGTCTAAACAAACAAAACCCTTACATGTGATGGAGGAAACCATAGACTCAAAATCACTTCAGAGAACTATGAAGGAGGATGATATCTTGCATGATACTTTGTTGGAGGCAAAACCTTCATCTTGTATTTTGGCACAAGGAGGCAAAGAGATCCCTTTTCCAAAAGAGGATCCAATTATTGGAGGATTGCCCACTCATGTTGAGGAGTCTAAGGGTAACAACACTGTCATTTATAGAGTTGATATAACACCTCATGCAGAGGAAGGAGGAGCTCTTGCTCCAACTAGAGGGGTTCTTGCATCTTTGCAAGGAATTCCCCAGGATCTCATACATAGAGGTCCAAGCACAATCAGGGAGCAACATGGTTGTGTAGCACTGCAGCCAGAAGGAGGAGGTAGGGAGGAAGAGCAGCATCATGTGATGAGAGGTACACACCCTTCTCTGTTCTAGAGAGCTAGTGCAAAGAGGAGGTAGACTGTATTGTACTGTGAAAGCAAGGGAAAGGTTGTCCAACCATATGTACAATCCACTCTTAACATTGATGTCTCACTGCATAGAGGCATTCCACCAGGGAGGCCACCGGATCTATTATTGATGAAAGACATCTTGTCGTTGGATTCACCACTCTTATATTTTGGAGAGGTGAAGAGTTTGGAGGGGAAATTTGGCATGGGGGATGTCAAAGTAGTAGACAGCAGCAGGAGGAGAGCTTCACATGCCAGATCACCAGCGCTGTCCCTGTGGAGGATTGATCCTTACTAGAGATCTTATCCCTTGGTAGAGTACTCCAAGGATCTTGGTGCATGCATGATTCTCGATGACCCGAATAGAGATGATGAGTATATGGTGGTGATATGGTCATCTATTCACATGGCAGAGTCTTCTTGACTAGAGATTCTAGTCTCAAGGAAAAGCTACTACATGCAGCACATGGGGACTTATTTTCCCTGCATCTTGATGCATATCTTGCCTTGGCAGAGGAGTTCATTTGGGAGGGCATTCAACAAGACATATTTCACCATATGGAGAGATGCAGAGCCCGAATGATGATGGAGAGGATGTCACAACCACCTTCCTACTCATTAGGAGTAAGGGAGCATTATTAGTTGAGCCATTTCAGCTCAAGTCTTCGAGTACATAATGGAGAATGTACAATTTCACCTTATGTTTTGTACTTCTTGTCTTTTTATGAGCAGCATAATGTACCAAAGAGGATTATTGCTTCTTGCATATTGTATAATGATGTACTTGAAGCCATTTGTAGCATTGAGAATGGCTATCTCATTGGTGGTTTGTGGGGAAATCCACATGACTTTTTGTGTGCACCATTGACACCCTTTTGTACTTCCATGTATATATCTTGTAAAATGATTGTGGCAGCAAACAAGTGGCTGGAAAAGCACTTGTTTTTGTTCAATTTGACGCAGGCAAGGAATGCACTGCACTGGTTCCTTGTGTGGGACCTTGATCCACTTTCCGGTTGTCATGTGACAACTTGTTTTTATTGGTGTTTGCTTCCATGTATTGCTGGTATCACTATGTTTATGGGGAGATTTGATTGGAGAGTGGGCTTGAGAATGGAGATGCCCATTGGGAGCATGATTCTCCCTACTATACAAGCTGTACATTTCAGGAGGAACCATGGGCCAACCATGAAGGCCACATTACATTTCTTTTCTTCTTGTGGGAGGAACCACTTGAAGAACTTGAGGGGGCACTCCATGGATCATAAGGAGATGGAGGAGTTAGCACAGTCAACTCTTTTCCCTTTGAGGATGAGGGGAGAATCTTCTATGAGCCACTCCATTTATATGAGCAAAACATATGGTAAGAGTATTGTTGATTTGCATAATAATTTGTCTATATGTATGCATCTCTTAACCATATATATGCAGGGATTTTCTCAAAGAAGGAATATCCTTCCTTCTAGATTTGGTTGTCTACATAAGGCCATTATGGATGATCACTCCCTAAGCAGATATGGGGAGGAGATTTATTATGGAGAACATACTCACATTACACATTACATATTTCACCTTCTCCAGGAGATTGGGGTAGCAAGCAAATGGTGAGGAGGCCACCCATCATTTCATTTTCTAGGGCAGTTGAAAGTAAAACTACGCTGGCTACATTTGAGGGACCATTTTCCTTCTCCCTTACTTCAAATGGCAGCTAGCATGATTCTCCTTATGGTTCCCTTGGTTGATATTGCTATTAATTTTCTTGGGAGCATGATTGGAGGAGAGACACATTGGGTGAATGTGTCATTGGAGGGAGAGAAATCCCACACACTTTGCACTACATGTTCTAGAGGGAGCATGGGAGATGGTATGGCCACTACAACAGCTTATTTGTTTCCTTATGAGGTGAGCCATATGAGTAATGTGATGCCATATGATGATGACTTCCAACTCATCACATATGAGATGATTTGGGCCAACATGTTGCACAACGTTGGAGGAGAGATCCTTAGAGGTCTAATCTCCCTCTTGCAATTTGAGGGGAATATCATTACAGGCCAGGATCATCATACAATCTACACTTATCCTAAGTGGAGAGGAGGAAAACGTGGGTTAGCTTATTTTTTCTACCAATATCAGATTTTCATCCCACCTACATTGCCGGAGCTAGAGGTGGAAGATGACTTTCAGGAGTTGCCATGTTGGGGGGTAACTCATTTTGCATGGTTGATTGCTTGTGGGATGGAGGATCCACATGAGGAAGATATACCTCAACACATCATAGAATCCATGCCTTGAGAGGAGGATTTCCAGTTCTATCCTTGCAGTTGCTTGAGGACAAGCAACATTTGGGAGGGGAGGAATGTAATATTAAAAAAATTTCCTACAATAATTTGGAATATTAATTTTTGCTGATTTCACCTAGGAGGAGAATAAATGGGTAAGGAGGCCCATGCATAATGAAAATCTCAATAAAATCCCTCATAGTATGAAAAGGGATCATCATTGGAGCTGGTTTTCACACCCTCATGTGTGAATAGGGTTATTTGCAAGTGGACAAGGTCAAGTTTGACCAAGTCAACAATGCTGGGATAAGAGGTGGAGAACACTTAGAGAAGCAATGCAATATGAATGGGAAGAGGGTTATTTGGTGGAGAAACCCTAATAGGAGTGGGACCCATGGAGAGGGACTTTCAATTGTTTAAAAGGAGGGCAAGACAACCATTGTTTCTCATGTTATGGATTATTGATCTCATTGTCTATTCAAACATTGTGCATTCTTTGCTGTTTAGCAAGAGTTGCTAGGGGAGTTCCTGTTTAGGATTCCTTCTCCTTCTTGAGAGGCCTCTTAAGGGATTGCACTGATTTTCCTCACATCTAGGCTTGAGGCCAAGCATCCTCCTCCAAGACAACATTATTTATACAGCAGAATAATGTTGTGTTGCAGGGTGTTGCAGTGAGGGTTCACTACACCACCTCCATCAGCTATTTTTCAGAGGAGGAGTCTCTCTTTCCTTTGAGAGATCAGTTTGGAGGCCTTTGGAGCTGATTGTAGATCTTGGCATTGGGCCAACCATTCTCTTGCCCCTATAATGCAGTTCCATCCAGTGACTGCATTATTTTTAGTGAAGCATTTGGAGTGGGGCTCTTGCAGATTGTTGGAGGGTGAGATCTTTGGTGAGGGGATCAGCCTTTCACTTGAAAGATCCATTGGAGGAGGCATATTCAGTTTGGGAATCATCTACAACCATCTCCATCTACTTCTATTTATGAGTTGTAGCTACTACCCAACAACTCCGACATTTTGAAAATTTTGTATTTTATAGCCAATCCTTCCAGGATTGACATGAGGTAGCCTTTGGGAGCTGAGATCTTCACTCCCAATGTTGTATTGGGCCATATAATTGTACATATATGTATTTGACATATGTTAGCATGCAGTTTCTCTATAAAACTGCGCTATCATAGCTTGAGCATACATGTGTAGCAGTGGTTTATCATGATTCATGTACTAGTCTCTTGAGGTTGAGCATTGCCTATCTTGTGTAACATTTCCTCAAGATCTTGTATTCATTTGTTGATGCTAATTCTTAATAAGATGGCTATGGATTTCTCTAAGTTTCTATGAGTTGAGTGTTACTGCTGCTCCATTGTTGTGTTTGGATATTGCTGGGTCTCCAACTTTAGAATATTGGGAGATATTCTCATTGTTGTAGCATTTTTCTGATTTGGAATATTACAGAGTGCAGGACCTGAAAACCTGCTAAAAATAGTAAGTTGTGCTGAAAGTGAAAATCTGCAAGAATTGATGGTGTGGGTCCAAATGGAATAGGTGGGTGGCCACCAATATCCACCTGGATAATTCCTCCCTCAGTAAGAAGCAATGGTCCCCATTGCGTTGAGATCCTCCATGAGATGAGGCACGTTCTGTTGTCGAAGATGTCATGGACCTATGGGCGGACATTATGGATGCAATTAGTAAATTTGGTTTCTTTATCAACCTCAAATAGTACATGTGTGGATTTAGTCTGTGTAGTCGCATGAGGTATGGAAACATTAGGCAGCGGTGCGTCGGGGGTCAGATCAATGGAGTGCTTGTCGTGACAGTGTAGAGGAATCTCTGTGAGTGGGGAGAAAGTTTCCTTGTATTCCTCCTTGACTTTGTCCATTTGCTGCAGCCATGTAGGGGAGCCCTGTTTCGAGGTCTTGGCCACAATATTCTTCTTTCCCTATGAGCAAGTTGTAAGGAAAATAAATTTCCTGGTTTGGGAAAAAATCTTACAACGTTTTTTTGCAGTAGTCAAAGAGATGACAGGAGGCAGTACTACCTCTGGTATCCTGTACAAGTTATTTCCCAAAGTAATAACAAAAACACGAGGCCTAGACTCATGCACAACATGTTGCCTCCACAAGTATGGTTGGCCCAATAATACATCAACTACATCAAGAGGAGAAACATCACACAATACCTCATCCGTGAATGGCTTGATACTGTATGGAAGGCGACACTACTGGCGGATGCAGAGATCTCTCCCTGGGTGGAGCCACCCGATGGTATATGATTGCGGGTGTGCTGTGGTCGGTAGGCTGAGCCGCTTCAAGACCTCTACTGAAATGAGGTTCTTTTGGCTTCCGCTATCGACAAGAAATTGCAGAGGAGAACCCTTCACCCACATCTGCGAATGAAAGAGGCGCTCCCCCTCCTCTGGATCCTCTGAATTATCCCTATGGATCTTGGTCGTGGCAACAATGGCACTGGGATCTGCATCAATGATCTGCTTCCCTTTGTCATTGCCTTTTTCTGGTTCTGACTCAGGATCAGAAAATGCATCTGATTCAGGTGCCTTTAGTTCGGCCACCAATGATTGTTTGGCCCGACACTCGTTTGTGCTGTGAGTGGGGATGTTATGAAATTCACTCCACTTCCTTGTGTCCTTCTTTAGATTTGTGGTGTTGTTTTGAGTCACACTGGTTTGGAATTTCCCCTTGTTCTTCGGTTTAGGGGCACCTTTTGGAATCACAGATCCAAAGTCTCGCTTCTTCAGCTTAAATTTCTGCTCGATCTTGGTGGCATAGCGATATGCCGTGGAAAGTGATGTAATGTCAAGGAACTCCATTTCCTCTTGAATGTGTTTGTGTGTAGATAACCGTTTTACTTGAGCACAAAATGTATCTCTGAATATTTAATACCCAAGTTTGTGCGCAGGGTATGGAACAGATTCGTCAGTTCGTGCACATCTTGATCCCTTTGTTGCCGCAACATGGTCCATTGGATGTATTTGTCCTCATAGCTCCCCACGGGGTAATATTTTTCCTTGATGCCATCTCGAAATGAATTCCAAGTGGGTGTGGCCGAGAATAGAGAGGGTTCCCCTTCGTCCTCTTGCACACAATAGGTTTCCCATAAGTCTTTGACATGGGGGCCGGCTTTGAGGAGTGCAAAAATAATCTTTTCCCGGTCAGATAAATCATGGACCGAGAAATAGCCTTCCAAAAAATTCAACCATATATCTAAGACGTCTGCATCTATTTGGCCTTCAAATATAGGAATGTCAAAGTTTACTTGTACCTTGAAGGGAGTGGTGCCTCCAAAGTTTCTGTTGGATGTAGATGCGCCGTAGGTGGGTATTCGTTGAAGGATCTGAGAAAATTTATCCATCATCGCCTTCCTTTGTTTCTCGAGGGCCTTCTCAAGAAATATTTTGATAGGATCTCCTGTTCCCTTGTCTTTATTTTCTTCTGCCATGGGAGGTCGTCGGGGCTTGCAAAGCTGATCTTGTGAGGGTGCAACTAGATCGAGCCCTAACTCCTTATACCCTGACTGCGTTGGGGACATGCAAAGAAAGATAAAGAAAGAGAATACCGCTATGATACCACTGATCTGGATTTATGCAGGAACGCAATAGAATACATAAATAACCATAAACATAGAGATGCAGCGAAAACAATGTTTCATTTCATTAATACCAAATAACAGAAATATGCTTACAAACATCATGGAAATAAACTAACTAGGGTGCTGGTAGTGAATCTCTGAGAAGAGATGTGGCAGCTACAGACCTCTGAAATTTGTTACAATGAGGCTCGAGGGCCTATTTATTATTTGAGAAACAATGTAGAACTCTAAACGTCCAAAAACCTAACCCTAGGAGATGAAGCACCAAAACTATGGGCCCCGTTTGGGTAAATTGGTGCTTTAACTTCCCGGGGACGTAACTTTGGCATACGATCTCCGTTTAACGCATATGATACATCATTAAAAAAATCTGTCTGAGGACTAAAAATGTTGTCATGAATATCAATTCTAAACCATATTCATATTTTCCGAACAAACGATGCCCAAAAAACGTCGTTTAGGGCCTCAAAACGGCTCCGGAAGTTCAGGACCCGAAAAACTGCTAAAAATAGTAAGTTGTGCTGCAACTTAAAAAATGAAAGAACTAATGGTGGGGGTTCAAATGGAATAGGTGGGTGGCCACCAATGTACACTTGGATCATTAAGGCCCCAAAATGGCTCTGGGAGTGCAGGACCTGAAAACCCGCTAAAAATAGTAAGTTGTGCTGAAAGTGAAAAGCTGCAAGAATTGATGGTGTGGGTCCAAATGGAATAGGTGGGTGGACGCTGATATCCACCTGGATTATTCCTCCCTCATTAAGAAGCAATGGTCCCCATTGCGTTGATATCCTCCATGAGATGAGGTACGTTCTGTTGTCGAAGATGTCATGGACCTGCCGGCGGACATGATGGATGTAATTAGTAAATTTGGTTTCTTTATCAGCCTCAAATAGTACATGTGTGGATTCGGTCTATGTATTCGCATGAGGTATGGCAACATCAGGCAGCGGTGCATCGGGGGTCAGATCAATGGAGTGCTTGTCGTGACAGTGTAGAGGAACCTCTGTGAGTGAGAAGAAAGTTTCCTTGTATTCCTCCATGACTTTGTCCATCTGCTGCAGCCGTGTAGGGGAGCCCTGTTTCGAGGTCTTGGCCATAATATTCTTCTTTCCTTGTGAGTGAGTTGTAAGGAAAATAAATTTCCTGGTTTGGGAAACAATATTACTATGTTTTTTTCAGTAGTTAAAGAGATGACAGGAGGTGGTACTACCTCTGGTATCCTGTACAAGTTATTTCCAAAAGTAATAACAAAAACACGAGGCCTAGACTCATGCACAACATGTCGCCTCCACAAGTATGGTTGGCCCAATAATACATCAACTACATCAAGAGGAGCAATATCACACAATACCTCATCCATGAATGGCTTGATACTGTATGGAAGGTGACACTACTGGCGGATGTAGAGATCTCTCCCTCGGTTGAGACACTCGATGGTATATGACTGCAGGTGTGCTGTGGTTGGTAGGATGAGCTGCTTCATGACCTCTTCTGAAATGAGGTTCTTTTGGCTTCTGCTATCGACAAGAAATTGCAGAGGAGAACCCTTCACCCACATCTGCGAATGAAAGAGGCGCTCCCCCTCCTCTGGATCCTCTGGATTCTCCCTCTAGATCTTGGTGGTGGCAACAATGGCACTGGGATCTGCATCAATTATCTGCTTCCCTTTGTCATTGCCTTTTTCTGGTTCTGACTCAGGATCAGAAAATGCATCTGATTCAGGTGCCTTTAGTTCTGCCACCAATGACTGTTTGGCCCGACACTCGTTTGTGCTGTGAGTGGGGCTGTTATGAAATTCACTCCACTTCCCTGTGTCCTTCTTTGGATTTGTGGTGTTGTTTTGAGTCACACTGCTTTGGACTTGCCCCTTGTTCTTCGGTTCGGGGGCACCTTTCGGAATCGCAGATCCAAAGTCTTGCTTCTTCTGCTTAAATTTCTGCTCGATCTTGGTGGCATAGCGATATGCCGTATCAAGCGATGTAATGTCGAGGAACTCCATTTCCTCCTGAATGTGTTTGTGCAGACAACCGTGGTACTTGAGCACAAAATGTCTCTCTGAATATTTAATACCCAGGTTTGTGCGTAGGGTATGGAACATATTCATCAGTTCATGCACATCTTGATCCCTTTGTTGCCGCAACATGGTCCATTGGATGTATTTGTCCTCATAGCTCCCCACGGGGTAATATTGTTCCTTGATGCCGTCTCAAAATGAATTCCAAGAGGGTGTGGCCGAGAATAGAGAGGGTTCCCCTTCGTCCTCTTGCTCACAGTAGGTTTCCCACCAGTCTTTGACATGGGTGGCGACATTGAGGAGTGCAAAAATAATCTTTTCTCGGTCAGATAAATCATGGACCGAGAAATACCCTTCCAGCAAATTCAACCATATATCTATGACGTCTGCATCTATTTGGCCTTCAAATACAGGAATGTCAAATTTTACCTGTACCTTGAAGGGAGTGGCACCTCCAAAGTGGCTGTTGGATGTATATGCGCCGTTGGTGGGTAGTCGTTGAAGGATCTGAGCAAAGTTATCCATCATCGCCTTCCTTTGTTTCTCGAGGGCCTCCTCAAGAAATATTTTGATAGGATCTCCTATTCCCTCATCTTTCTTTTCTTCCGCCATGGGAGGTCGTCGGGGCTTGCAAAGTTGATCTTGCAAGGGTCAACTAGATCGAGCCCTAACTCCTTATACCCTGACCGCGTTGGGGACATGCAAAGAAAAATAAAGAAAGAGAAGACCGCTCTGATACCACTGATTTGTATTTATGATGGAACGCAACAGAATACAGAAATAACCATAAACATAGAGATGCAGCAAAAATAATGCTTCATTTCATTAATACCAAATAACAGAAATATGCTTACAAACATAATGGAAATAAGCTAGCTAGGGTGCTGGTAGCGAATCTCTGAGAAGAGATGTGGCGGCTACAGACCTCTGAAATTTTTTACAATGAGGCTCAAGGGCCTATTTATTATTTGAGAAACAATGGATAACTCTAAATGTCCAAAAACCTAACCCTAGGAGATGAAGCACCAAAACTATGGGCCCTATTTGGGTAAATTGGTGTTTTAACTTCTTGGGGACGTAACTTTGGCATACGATCTCTGTTTGATGCCTATGAAACATCATTAAAAATCTGTCTGAGGACTAAAAATTTTGCCATGAATATCAATACTAAAATGTATTCATGTTTTCCGGACAAACGATTCCCAAAAAACGTCGTTTAGGGCCTCAAAACGACTCCAGAAGTTCAAGACCCGAAAAAATGCTAAAAATAGTAAGTTGTGCTGCAACTTAAAAAATGAAAGAACTGATGGTGGGGATTCAAATGGAATAGGTGGGTGGCCACCAATGTCCACTTGGATCATTAAGGCCCCGAAACAGCTTTGGGAGTGCATGACCTGAAAACCTGCTAAAAATAGTAAGTTGTGCTGAAAGTGAAAAGTTGCAAGAATTGCTGGTGTGGGTCCAAATGGAATAGGTGGGTGGTCACCGATATCCACCTGGATCATTATTCCCTCATTAAGAAGCAATGGTTCCCATTGCGTTGATATCCTCCATGAGATGAGACAAGTTCTGTTGTCGAAGATGTCATGGACCTGTCGGCGGACATGCTAGATGCAATTAGTAAATTTGGTTTCTTTATCAGCCTCAAATAGTACATGTGTGGATTCGGTCTGTGTAGTCACATGAGGTATGGAAACATCAGGCAGCGGTGCGTCAGGGGTCAGATCAATGGAGTTCTTGTCGTGACAGTGTAAAGGAACCTCTGTGAGTGAGGAGAAAGTTTCCTTGTATTCCTCCATGACTTTGTCCATCTGCTGCAGCCGTGCAGGGGAGCCCTGTTTCGAGGTATTGGCCACAATATTATTCTTTCCCTGTGAGCTAGTTGTAAGGAAAATAAATTTCCTGGTTTGGGAAACAATATTACTACGTTTTTTTGCAGTAGTCAAAGAGATGACAGGAGGTGGTACTACCTCTGCTATCCTGTACAAGTTATTTCCAAAAGTAATAACAACAACATGAGGCCTAGACTCATGTTGACATGGGGGGCGGCTTTGAGGAGTGCAAAAATAATCTTTTCTCGGTCAGAGAAATCATGGACTGAGAAATACCCTTCCAGCAAATTCAACCATCTATCTATGGCGTCTGAATCTATTTTTCCTTCAAATATAGGAATGTCAAAGTTTACCTGTACCTTGAAGGGAGTGGTGCCTCTAGAGTGGGTGTTGGATGCAGATACGCCGTAGGTGGGCAGTCATTGAACGATCTGAGAAAAGTTATCCATCATCGCGTTCCTTTGTTTCTCGAGGGCATCCTCGAGAAATATTTTGATAGGATATCCTGCTCCCTCGTCTTTCTTTTCTTCTGCCATGGGAGGTCATCGGGGCTTGCGAGGCTGATATTGCAAGGGTTCAACTAGATCAAGCCCTAACTCCTTATACCTTGACCACGTTGGGGACATGCAAAGAAAAAAAAAGAAAGAGCAGACCGCTCTGATACCACTGATCTGGATTTATGCAGGAATGCAACAGAATACATAAATAACCATAAACATAGAGATGCAGCGGAAATAATGCTTCATTTAATTAATATCAAATAACAGGAATATGCTTACAAACATAATGGAAATAAACTAGCTAGGGTGTTGGCAGCGAATCTCTGAGAAGAGAGGTGGTGGCTACAGACCTCTGAACTGTGTTACAATGAGGCTCAAGGGCCTATTTATTATTGAGAAACGATGGAGAGCTCTGAACTCCAAAAACCTAATCCTAGGAGATGAAGCGCCAAAACTATGGGCCCTGTTTGGGTAAATTGGTGTTTCAACTTCTCGGGGACGTAACTTTGGCATACGATCTCCGTTTGATGCGTATGATACATAGCTAGAAATATCTATCCGAGGACTACAATTGTTACCACAAATATTGATGTGAAATGAAATCATCTTTGCCGAACAAACGATGCCCAAAAAACTTCGTTTAGTGCCTCAAAACGGCTCTAGAAGTTTAGGACCCGAAAAACTGCTAAAAATAGTAAGTTGTGTTGCGACATAAAAACTAAAAGAACTAATGGTGGGGGTTAAAATGGAATAGGTGGGTGGCCACCAATGTCCACCTGGATCATTAATGCCCCAAAACGGCTCTGGGAGTGCAGGACCCGAAGACCTGCTAAAAATAATAAGTTGCGCTGAAAGTGAAAAGCTGCAAGAATTGATGGTGCAGGTCCAAATGGAATAGGTGGGTGGCCACCGATTTCCACCTAGATCAATAATTTTCTAACAACTGGTATCAGAGCCAAAGGTCTGTTTGGCTGATAAACTCACAGGAAAGAAGGGTTCCTAGTTCGAGTTGGAGCAATGGCGGAAGACAGTAAGTTTAGGGTCGAGAAATTTAACGGCCAAAACTTCCCGCTGTGGAAGATGCAGATGGAAGTTTATATGTATCAGAAAGGTTTGCACCTACCATTGAGTGGAAAAACAAAAAATCCAACGACTATGACATACGCAGAATGGGAGATTCTCGATAGAAAGGAACTTGGTATTTCTTATGAAACATTTACTATAATATGAAGATGCCGAAAGGTGGATCCGTTGCAAACCATTTAAATGATTTTAATACAGTTACCAGTTAGTTAAGTTCTATAGGGGTAAAATTTGATGATGAATTTAGGGCTCTATTATTTCCGTGCTCATTGCTAGAAAGTTGGAATGGTTTAGTTATGGCCATTAGTAACTCTGTATTTGGATCTAGTACTTTAAAGTTTGATGATGTTGTCGGTGCTATCTTTTGCAAGGAAATGCGACCAAAAAGCTCCAGTGAGACATCGGTTAATGCTTTGAGTGCAGAGTCCCGAGGAAGAAAAATGGAAAGGGGAAGGAGCTCGGGATATCGCATTAAATCAAGGAAAGGCAGATCCAAGTCCAGATCGGGGATAATGTGCTGGAAATGCGGAAAGAAAGGACACTTGAAGAAAGACTGTAGATCTCGGAAGGGAAAAGCAGGAGATGCACAACAATAAAACAATCATGAAGAAAATGTTACAGGTGATGTGTTACAAGATGCTTTGATTCTTTATTTCGAAAATGTTACTGATTCTTGGGTGGTAGATTCAGGGGCCTCATTCCATGCCACACCCGAAAAAAAACATTTTCATGACTATGTTCAAGGAGATTTTGGACAAGTCCGTTTGGTGATGATAAACCCTGTAAAATTGTTGGAATGGGTAAGGTTATTGTAAAATAGTAGAATGGAAACCAATGGATATTAAAGAAGGTAAGGCATGTTCCAGATCTGAAGAAAAATCTGATTTTAACAGGGCAGTTAGGCGGTGAAGGTTTTGTGACAAATTTCACAGATAAAACTTGGAAGGTCACCAAAGGAGCCCTGGTAATAGAAAAAGGTGAAAATTTTGGTACATTGTATTTATGTAATGGTATTTATAACTCTGTTAATGCTTTAACTTCCAAAGGAGCAGTTGCATCATTATGGCATCATAGGCTCGGACACATGAGTGAGAAGGGGATGAATATTATTCATTCAAGAAATTTGTTGCCAGGTTTGAATAATATTGATTTGGATTTCTGTGAGAATTGTGATTATGGAAAACAGAAGAGAGTCAGATTTCTCAGAGTTGGGAAAGAAAATAAGAGTGAAAAATTAGAGCTTGTGCATACAAATGTATGGGTACCTGCTCATGTATCATCTCTCGGTGGCTCTCGTTATTATGTTACTTTTATTGATGATGCAACTAGAAAAAATTGGATTTATTGTATTCAAAATAAATATGATGTATTTGATACTTTCAAGAAATGGAAAGCTTTGGTTGAGATTGAGACAGGAAAGAAGTTGAAGTGTCTCAGATCAGACAATGGAGGTGAATAATGCATCAAAGAGTTTGATAGGTACTGTTCAGAGCATGGAATTCGCAAAGAAAGGAAAGTTCCAAGAACACCATAAGAAAATGGTGTGTCAGAAAGGATGAATAAAACAATCATGGAGCGTGCAAGCTGGTGCATGAGATTGCATGCAGGATTTCCTTTAGAATTTTGGGTAGATGCTGTAGATACTACTGTTGATCTAATAAAAAGAGGGCCTTCAAGTTCCTTGGATGGTGGTATTCCAGAAGAAGCATGGACAGGTAAAAAGGTAAACTACTCTTTTTTAAAGCCTTTTGGTTGTGAGGCTTTTGTCTATATTAATAAAGAAAATAGAACAAAGCTTGAGACAAAGTCAAAGAAATGTACCTTTATTGGATATGGTGTTAATGATTTTGGTTATCGCTTATATGATTATGAAAATAACAAAATAATTAGGAGCAGAGATGTAATATTCAATGTAAAGGTCTTGTATAAGAATCAGTTGCAGGAAAATAAACAGGAAAAAGAAAACAAAGAATACATAGTTCTTGATGAGATCACAGAAAAGGTAAAGGTGATTGGAAATAGTAATAATCAAAAGCCACAACAACAACAACCACAATAACATCAACAGGCACCTCAAACACCTGAAAGTGGCGTCAGAATATCTATCAGGATAAGTAGACCCCCAAAACGATACTCTCCTTCATTATATTATTTATTGTTGATAGATTCTGGTGAACCTGAATGTTATGAAGAAGCAATGTAGGTTGAAACCAGGAAGAAGTGGGAGCTAGCCAAGGAAGAAGAGATGGAATCCTTAATACATAACCATACTTGGGACTTAGTCAAGTTGCCTGTAGGTAAAAAAAACATTGCAGAATAAATGGGTTTACAGGCTGAAGGAAGAAGATGGAGGAAAACAGAGGTACAAAGCTAGACTTGTGGTGAAGGGGTTTGCACAGAAGAAAGGTATTGATTTTGATGAAATATTTTCTCCTGTTGTTAAGATGAATTCAATCAAAACTATTTTAAGTCTTGTAGCAATGGAATATTTGCATCTTGAACAATTAGATGTAAAGGCAACATTTCTCCATGGAGATTTGGAGGAAGAGATCTATACCAGAAGGATATGAGGTCAAAGGGAAAGAAAAATTAGTGTGCAGGTTAAATAAGAGCTTGCATGGCTTAAAATATGCTCCAAGGCAGTGGTATCTAAAATTTGACAGGTTTATGTTTGAACAAGGTTATACTAAATGTCACTCTGATCATTGTGTTTATTTGAAAAAGAAAAATGATGGCAGCTATATTATATTGTTATTGTATGTAGATGACATGCTTGTTGCAGGGTCTAACATGCATGAAATAAATGTGCTGAAAATAAAATTGGAAAATTCATTTGTAATGAAGGATTTGGGAGCTGCAAAAAAAATCCTTGGTTTGAGAATAACTAGAGACAGGAAAAATCACAAATTAACATTATCCCAGAATGAGTACATACAAAAGGTGTTGAAAATATTTAATATGCAGAATGCAAAACCAGTTAGTACACCTTTTGCTAGCCATTTCAAACTTAGTAAGGAGATGTGCCCCAAGACCCAAGAAGAAATGGATTATATGTCTAAAATTCCATATGCATCAGCAGTTGGAAGCTTAATGTATGCACAAGTCCTGATATTGCACATTCAGTGGGAGTTGTAAGAAGGTACATGAACAATCCAAGAAAAGAACATTGGATGACAGTGAAATGGATTCTCAGATATTTGAGAGGTACCACAAATCAAGAATTATGCTTTGGTGGTTCAAACATTGCTCTACAGGGATATGTTGATGCAGATATGGCAGGTGATAGAGATAGCAGGAGGAGCACTACAGGGTATGTATTTATTGTAGGTGGAACTGCTGTTAGTTGGGTTTCAAAAATCCAAAGTGTTGTTTCACTTTCAACAACAGAAGCAAAGTATGTTGCTGCTACAAAGGCTAGTAAAGGAAGGATTTGGTTACAAAGGTTTATGGATAAATTGGGTAAGAAGAATGATATGGGAACATTATACAATTATAGCCAAAGTGCCATTCATCTTGCAAAGAACTCAACATTTCATTCCAGGACTAAACACATACAACTCAAGTACCATTTCATACGGTCAGTGTTGGAAGATGGACAATTGAAGCTGGAAAAGATACACACTAGCCAGAATCCTACAGATATGCTAACAAAAGTTGTAACCAGGGAGAAACTGATATTATGCTCAGTTTCAATTGGTATTTAAGTATGATGATGAAGATGAGAAGCAGCCAGGTCCAAAGTAGAGTAATTGTCCAGCAAATGAAGCAGCGGTGGAGTTGCTACAATTAGTATCCAAGTGGGAGATTGTTGGGTGTGGAGTATGATTATCTTATTTATTTTGTATCACAACATTGGACCCCTGTTCTTAATGGAGTGACAATGCTGCCCGTAATTGTACGCTGCCTGGGGGGTCCCGGGGGGGGTGCAGCTGCGATTTTATGGAGTGCCCCCCTGGCAAGGGGTTTCAGGGGCAGCGCCCCCGAAGCTAAAAACATATGTAAAATTACCTTGTAAATGTATAGTAATTTCTAGTCAATCTGGGCTGTTCATTAGGCAGATGATATGACGGTAGAAGTTATGTTTGATTTATGGTTTTTTTCCCTAGAATACAACCCCTCATTTTGTATGAGGGTATTGTATTGCGGCTGTGTATTGTATGTGTATTCTCAGAGCGATAAAATGATATAGATACTGTGAGAGAGAATAGAGGATATTACAATGGATCTGCTGTAGGTTGTGTATCTTCATTTTGCTGGATAATAGAAAGGAAGGATTGGCTGTTCGGACTGGACGTAGCCCAAACTGGGTGAACCACGTATATCTGTGTCTCTCTGGTTTTATGTGTTTTGTGTGCTTGTGTTTTCCGCATATTTTATGTGTTGCATTGCTATGTAATATATAATTTTCTAACATTATCCACTAGGCCAGGAATAATATAACTATAATTATATCCAGGGTCAATCAAAATAGAAACAACTTGATCATAAAGCTTATCGTCCATGTTGATAATAGACGCCTGATGATCTGTCTTCCTATTATCCAACACTGCAAAGATATGTGGAATGCTCTGTCCAACATCCCCAACTGTCTGTGCTTCTTATGCACTATAAATCCGAGGCCTACCACCTTGATTTTGCAGACAATCCATTTTAAGATGCTCCTTGCCACATATCCAACGTTGCAACTATCCTTTACCATCACCTTTATTCTGTGGCCCTCCATGTTGTGACCCATTAATATTCTTGTAAGGTGCAACATTTTCTTTCTCTTTTGCTTCTGAGGTCTTGTTCTTTTCAGCTTCCATTTACCTTTAGCTTTGTCATTTCCTTTACAACCTTGCTGAGATTCTATCTTACGCTTTGAATACTCATAACAGTGCTTCAATTTCCCAATGAATTCCTCAAGTAACTGAGGCTCATCATACTCAATCCAATCTCTAAATGCTAATGGAAATCCATTGAAAAATATTTTAAATTTGGTTTTTTCATCCTTAAGATATGGTACATACCTCAATAGCTCTAGGAACTTGGTCGTATACTCCTCATCTATCATTGATCCCATATTTAGCTCATAGAATTCCTTAGCTTTGTTGTCGTATTACCTCTCTGACAAATACATCTTTTTGAAAAGTCTCTTGAATCCATTCCAACTAAACTCCTCTGTACTGATGTCTCTGACCTACTTCACATTTTCCCACCAGATGTCTAATTTCCCGTTGAGGCTCAATATAGTTATTTTGGCATTCATATTCTCTATGTAATCATGAAACTAAAAGAACTTATTAATCCAAAGTAAACATGCTTTTTCATCCTACGGATTCTTCAAAGGCATGTTTACTTGGGATTAATAACCTACGGATTCTTCAAATCCCCATCAGAGGTAGTTGGCTTCGCTTTCTTGAAATCATCTGGAAAATATCCCATGTCACTCCTCCTATAAGGATGATAACGATGACGATCATAGTGCCTGTCAGAACCAAAACTAGAATAGAACTTGTGTCCATCACCTCTCCTATCCGGAGTATCCAAGGGCCTACCGTCTTTAATCGTGTCATCTCTATCCCACTTGTGCCCACCATGAGGTATACTACCATATGCCCCATTAGTCCTACCCTCCTGCCC
Source organism: Pinus albicaulis (assembly GCA_034641835.2). Classification (NCBI taxonomy): domain Eukaryota; kingdom Viridiplantae; phylum Streptophyta; class Pinopsida; order Pinales; family Pinaceae; genus Pinus; species Pinus albicaulis. The sequence continues at coordinate 752,999,506 of CM076577.1, forward strand.
ATGGCTGATCCAAAGTGGTCCCCATCTCTACAATTCTAAAAAATATGAAGGATTACTGCATTAACTTCTACTTGTTTCTCATGTGCTTGAATTATCCTGTCATTATCCGCCTTACATCTTCATATTTCATCCTTCAAGCTTCTCAATGTGTTTGGTAAGTCAAAAGAGTGCCCACCACCACACTACTCATCTGACCCATAGGGAGAATCTTGTGAAATGTAGTCTACCATCTTGCTAGTCATTTGTGATCTCTTTCCTACAAGCATACCATGTCAGCTAAAACCAAAATATAACATAATCAACATACCTCAGTATAGTTCAGGGGAGGATATCTCATCTGCAAGATCAACCATATTAGCACAATACATGTATAAACATAATAATATCAGCATATAATCATAATTTCAACCTTTATCCAGTTATCAATGCATGACCATACCAACCACATATCATGACCTCATGCAGGACAACTATTACTATGTCAATGTATGCATAAAAACATATAAACACTTATATGCATAACCAATGCATAACTGACATACAATCATGACAACCATATCTAACAACAACACAATCAAATTTAACATGGCGACACAACTGCAACAATGACCACCACCATGAATAGATAACAATCACATATCCCACAAGCATAAAGAACACATATGCAACCGACATGTATGCATGACCAACGCATGGGCCATCCAATCAAAGGGATGAACCATGCTCTGATACCACTTTGTAACACCCTCCTCCCACATTTACCCAACATAATCGGTCCACCGAGGTAACCATGTTATGATATGATACTATGATATGATTCAACTCCCCATGTATAGTTAAGGAAGTGGAACCGACAAAACATAGCCAATCTGACCTTCCTTAGGAGCTACAGACCCTTCAGAAGGAACCAACCCTTCCAGGTGCTTAACCCCTGAAACAACTTGTTGTTTTGTTGATATGGAACCTTAGCCACTCCCAAAACAAGCCATTTCCACGACTAAGGCCTTCCAGTAACCCCCACAACAAGGCATGGCAGAAACTGTGGCCTTTTCAGGCAGTTTTGAGCCAACGACCCCAAATTTTATGCCACTTTTTCAGCGCCAGGACTCAGGCCACTTCTTATAACTTCATAAATATTTCATAAATGATACATAAACATGAAATATCACTATTAATACAAACATTTGATCAAGGACTAGACCGAACTCCTACTAGCCATGATAGGAATTTTGTAAAACATATCACAAATATGTAATTTACAGGTCATAACAACATATCTAAGCATAGGGGTCTCATATTTATCTGAGATTTTCAAATAAGCATTGATGCCTTATCAAAATATCTGAATTAGCATCTATTATGTCATATATTCATTATTCATTCATTTTCTAATCAAAACATGATAAGAGTCATACATCAAGTCTGTCATAAAACATACTCATAACCAACATATAACCAACAAAAATAACAAGGATATAATAGCCATAAAAACCAAATATGAAAAAGTACATTTACACATGAAACACGAAAGGATAAGGAGCTATTATTAATGAACGCATAATCCAACGAAGTCATGGACTTCCATGAACCACCTAACCATCGATTGGGTTGAACTAAATCTTTCTTTTAGCCAATCCCCCTCGTGCCATATTCAAAGCATGGATGTGGGACTCATAACAAAACCAACCAGGGATTTCTCAAGCTTTACCGTATATCCCACCAAGGGATTAACAGGCCCAAAAATATCATCAATACCACTAGGCTTTACCGCAATCCCACCGGATCACTAGGCCCTAAACAAGCATGGATGCCTCTAGATCTCTCCACCTAAACCGTGAGGATTTTTTCTGTCTCAACCTCTTGGCTATACCGTGTATCACTAGTCAATGGATTCCTAGGCCTACGAAGTCACCAACCTCTAGGCTTTACCATGTAGTTTCCATTACCAGGCAAGGGATTCCTAGGCCCAATCAAGGGTATTCATAATTAATATTTATCTTATATCCCTACCCAAAGATTACTAGGCCTTTTGATCAATACTGAGACCACCCCACTCAACTTCGAATCCATCCGAAAATCCAACTCGACCAAACAAGAGAACCCCATCACACCATGGTTATCTAAAAATGGCAAGGCAAGATTGAAGAACATTGTCACACCTGGAAAAACCCATTCCAATGACAACAAGAGAACCAAGAACACACATGCATGTTCCATGCATGCCAAAAATAGCAAGTAAATCATACATGCAACTCGATACCTAAAAGTAATTCTGTTGTATCCACTTAATCCTACTCTTAATTGCTTGATCTTTTCTTCCTCTTGCTTTCTTGTGATTCATTTTCCTTCTTTCCTCCAATGCTAGAGTGCTCCAAGAATGATTTATGTGTCCAAGAGTATGAGAGAGAGAGTAGAGAGAGAGAGCTCCAAAACTAAATTGACAAAAAACTACAAACTAATCCTCAAAAGCCTTTTTATTAATGAGGGATCTATTTGTAGAAATTATACAAACATATATATATCAATGGATTCAATTCGATCAAGAAATGTACTAAAGCTAGATACTGAGTCCTTCTACAAATCAATTGTGGAAAATAAATACAATCGCCAATCACAACAAGTGCAGAAAGAAACAAATCAAACCACAACATAGATTATTTCCTGGGGAAACCTTACTTCTCAAAACCCCTCTATCATATATTGTATATTCCACAAGGAATAATGAAACAATTATAATGCACTCTTCTCACAAGAGTCTCCTGCAATCTGCCTATCGTTTCACATTGATCCAGACAAAATCAGGTCAACACTTAGCCAATTCTCAGCCTTTCTTCAGCTTGCCTTGCTCATGCAATTCCTGATGAATGAAATCCCTATTCTTTAGGAATTTCAACCTTCCTCAACTGTGATGAGTAGCATGGGCATCCTGTGGTTTTTTAACTGAATCTAGGCACTTTGCTAATATCACAATTGATAGTTAACTTCCCTTTAACATTTGTATCAACTGGGTTTCCACTGGAACTGACATGCATGCAACTATTAATAGTAAATCAACAGTTGCATGGCAGATCACTGATTGTGAATTAAATAATATTTAATTCACTTGATCTCTCACTAGTGCAACAAACAATTAAAACTAATTCAATTGACTTTAATTCACTTAACTGAGTTAAGTGATTACTCATGCATTAAACTCATGCACTTAACTGCAACTTGAACTCTAAAACACATAGAATCACTATGCATGCCTCACTAACTACCCTTAACTCGAATTCCATGAGATAATTGAGTTTATCACACTTATTTAACTATTACAAGTCATCATTAGATAAGAATATATTTTATTGTCCATTTTAATTAAGGGATAATTAAATTTGACACATATCCAATTTATTAAATAAATCGAATTTCACACTAATGTATCGCTAGGACCCATCACTACACGACTTGTGGTCCCACACTAGTGTAGGTGTTGTCATGTTTTTTCTGGATGCCAATTTCACTGTTTCTTTTTGAAAACTTCAACACTCCCTCTCAACAAGAAAGGAATGTCCTTGCATGCGACATGCAACTATTGCATGCAACACTTCTCTATTGTTTCTCGCACATGAAACACTTCTTTAATGTTTCTCGCACATGCAACACTTCTGAAACTGAATAGCCTCCAAACAACTGAATCAATATAATGCATCTATCATTAGAGTCTTCTGACTGATGCTAGCCACTGCACATGTCTACTGGACTCTCTGCGAAGTTGACATCTGCATCCATGCACTTTGCATTGCTGCCAACTTGTAATATTCCCAAATTTTCACATCATATTTGGAATATTAGAGTCTTTATTTTCTTAGTAAATTTAGTAAATAAAAGGGTGGAGGGACCCACAAACCTCAAAGATGAAAAAAATCCACTTTTAATGTGTGTATGTGGATATTCTAGATCTAGATCTAAAATCATGGAGTAGTGGAGCAGATCCATTAATGGAGATCATGTCTCATTTATGAGATAGATTATGGAGGATGAAACAGCCAAATAAGATCATGGATCTTAGATATAAAATCATGAGGATTTTTGATAAGGTCATCTGAGATCATAATGCATTCAAAGAAGATCATGAAGCACTTATGATAAGATAGTGGAGGAAGTGGTGCATTTAATGCACATATGATGGAGAGGGTGATCACCCCATGTGAACTTGATGGAGGACATGAGACCACAACGTAGTAAAACATGGAGACTATATCCACATGTACAATGTAGATTTGGAGTGGGCCTAGGCTATGGAAGGCTCATGCATATAATGAAGGTGAAGGCACAATGGAAGGCATGATTTGGATTATTCATTTCTTGATCTGTTTAGATCTAGATTTGTCTTAGGACATTTGTATGCAGGCTTGGGCTGTTTAGCAGAGTTTTCAGTGATGTTTAGCACAGGGTTTTTCCGAGTGAGAATCCCACCTCTTTCTTTGAGTAGCTCTGGAAAGAGGATTGTTCTTCTTTCCTTATCAGGCATTGGTGCCATCTTTAGGAGGTTGTTTCTAGAATTCAGGTAGGAAACCAGTGGAGGATTCATCCTACCACTTTGTTCTTCACATTCAGCCTTTCAGGAGTAGTATATTTGCATCTAGAATTTAGGCCATTGGGTTTTACCTCCATGCAACAACAATCCCTTCAAGGATTGCGCAGTTCAATCCTGTAGATCTATTGGAGGAAGGAAGTTTCCAGTATTTTAGCTGGAAATCCTTTGAGGGATCATCTCCTCACATTGGATCTATTGTTTCCATCATTTAGGAGCTGATTTGACACATCCAACAGTAGGATATTGAGCCTCCCTCTTTGACAACACAATTTTCTAGAGCTGTTGTTCATCCAAAAACTATTTTTCAGTGAAAGAGATTGGAGGAGCTAGATCTTGAGATTTTAGCCCAAGGATCTAGTGAAAGGGTTAGCCCTTCTTGCATAGATCTGATTTTGCACCATTGCAGGCACCATATCATTAGATCTAGCTTCAAATCTACATTCCCAGCAGCATATATGTGAAGCCCTAAGAGGGTGGTTTTCTTAGACTTACAGATCTGAGAAACCCTTTCTGGGTTATCTTGGGAATCCATCATTGAGCCCAGATCTACAATTTCAGCATCATCGAAGCTCCCATTATTCCTAGATCTGACATTCTATCTTTCAGGCATTTGTAGTCCCAACAGTTGCAGCAGGAATAGTGCAGTTTACCTTCCAGCAGATCAGCAGTTACGCAGTACCTCTTGGGAAATCATTGCAGGGTCATTCTTGGCCACCCTTGTGGCTTGAGTGTCTCATATTTTGAGCAATATTGTACTTGATTTTTCACCTCCAATATAATAAAATGGCTCAGCTATTTCTGTGCATTCTAATGTGTATATAGATTTATTGTTTACTTTGTTGCAGTTCTTATATTGTGTTTCAGTATTACTGCATTTTCCCTTTTGGGATATTACAAAACTCTGATCTACGCTCCAGTATCTGACACCTGTCACTCTTATTTATGTCTTCCCGACATCTGAATGCATCAATCTAACTAATCCTTTCTACTACTGTTGTACTATGGGCTCCTCGTAGCCAGGTTCGATCCATGAGATGCACCATCTCTTGGACCCTGCCCAATTTCTTCTTGGGATTAATTTTTCACATTTCCCCACCTCAAACTTGGAGGTATAGCAACATGTACTCCCTCTGCCCATCTGGATCGAAATTTTCCCCTCCTAGAGGTCTCTGCTTGAGTGGTTTCTGCCACTCCATGATCCTCCGCATGTGGCTGCTCCACATCTTGAGGTTCATTCTTTGAAACCAAGAGTTCCTCACTTTCATGCAAATCCAGCTCCCTCTCAAGGGACAATTGCATGGATTTTTGACACTTCCCCATGGTACATCGCTTGCATGTGTCTATCTGCATAATAGTACCCTTTGGAAGCTCCGTAGAAATATGCTGCGTGACCTTCAAAGCTCCATGGTGTAGCTCACCCTCATCCTGGCTCACCACTTTGTCTGCTTTACCCATCAATGCTATGAAATTCTCTTCATCAAGTTTATAGAGATTCTTCACATGAATCCCAATATTCTTGGCTTGTCCCGTGGCTTTGTGTTGAAGGAAATATTTCCCTTCACTGAAAACCACATCATAACCTCTATCCTCCAACATTGTGATTGAAACTAAATTATTTTTCAAGCCTGGTACATGCATTACATATTTTAATAAGAAGGGTTTACCTGACCGTCTCTAGAAGGTAACTGTACCAATCCTGATAGCACTGTACCGCCCGTCATCACCCATTTCAATATGCATCTAGAGGTCCTTCTCCTTCAAGCTACTGAATTTTTTTTTGACTCCCGTCATGTGAAAGGATGCAGCACTATCCAAATACCACCCTGATCCCATCGCACTTGACACCATGCATTCGATCAATGAGAAGTCCAACTCAAATTGGGAGGCCAAAGCCTCACTAGCTGCAGATCTTGAAGCCTTCTTGTTCTTCTTATTTTGTGTACAATTAGTGGCATAATGTCCATGCTCATGACAGTGAAAACACTTCACTCTGGACATGTCACGCTCCTTACCTTCTTCACCAGTCTCAGATTTGGAATAAGATTTCTTTCCCTTCCCCTTCTTTGCCTTACTAGCCAAGGCATAATTTTATTCATCATCTTCCTTAGATGAAGATCAATCCCTGGTATTCCATCTGAATTATTCTTGCACCAAATCCGACCAAAGTCATTCCCAATATGGCAATGTTTCCCTCTCATTGACAGAATCCCGATAACTATGCCAACTACTAGGAAGTCCTATAAGAGATAGGCTCACCAAGTCATCATCTACGACAATAATTACAATGCTCCAAATCTCATACCAACACTGGAAAAACTTTGTTAAATATATCAGAATAGAGTCACCTTTCTCCATTTTGATTTTCCTAAGCTTGTCCTTCAATGCCAATTTTCTATGATCACTGCTGCTCTGAAACAGATTTGTCAAAGCCTTACACATTGCATATGGAGTCCCTTTTCCATGGAGACTTGAGACAATGTGGTCTCGTACTCCCTCCAGTAAGATCCTCCTCACCCTTGCAACCTTCTTTTGCCAAGAATCAATATTTGCGGCATCTTCTGCAGCGGGTTTGGGAACATCATTATCAATGGATTATTTCAACCCATTGTCCTACAGTACTGCCTCCATCCTGAATTTCCACGCAATATAATTGGAACTACCCTTGAGTGCATACTCCAATCTCAAGCCATTGAAAGCCATTTCGATCCTGATTCGCCTATCGCACCAAGAATACTTTTTTAAATTCAAATTCTATTCAGTCACAAACTCAACTTCTCCTCCACTATAGTGATTTATTGTGCTCTGATACCATGTAGAAATTATACAAACATATGTATATCAATGGATTCAATCCGATCAAGAAATGTACTAAAGCTAGATATTGAATCCTTCTACAAATCAATTGCGGAAAATAAACACAATCGCTAATCACAACAAATGGAAAAAGAAAAAAATCCAACCACAACACATATAATTTCCCAGGGAAAGATTAATGCTCAAAACCCCTCTTTCATATGTTTTATATTCCACAAGGAATCATGAAAAAATTACAATGCACTCTTCTCACAAGAGTCTCCTGCAATCTACTTATTATCTGACACTGATCCAAACAAAATCGGGCCAACACTTAGCCAATTCTCACCCTGTCTTTAGCCTGCCTTTCTCATGCAATTCCTAATGAATGCATTCCCTATTATTTAGGAATTTTAGCCTTCCTTAACTGCGCTGAGTATCATGGGAATCCTATGGTGTTTTAATTGCATCTGGGCAGTCTGCTAATATCACAACTAGTAGTTAACTTCCCTTTAACCTTTGTCTCATCTGGGTCTCCACTGGAACTGACATGCATGCAGATATTAATAGTAAATCATTAGTGGCATGGAAGATCATTGATTGTGAATTGAATAATATTTAATTTGCTTGATCTCTCACTAGTGAAACAAATTGTTACAACTAGTTCAACTGACTTTAAATCACTTAACTGAGTTAATTGATTACTCATGCACTTAACTGCAACTTGAACTCTAAAAAACATAGAATCACTCTGCATGCCTCAACAACTACCCTCAACTCGAATTCCATGAGCTAACTGAGTTTATCACACTTAGTTAACTATTACAAGTGATCATGAGATAATACTACATTTTCTTGTCCAATTTAATTAAGGGATAATTAAATTTGACACATATCCAATTTATTAAATAAATTGAATTTCACACTAATGTATCGCTAGGACCCATCACTACACGACCTTGGTCCCACACTAGTGTAGGTGCTGTCATGTTGTTTCTAGATGCCAATTTCATTGTTTCTTGTTGCAAAATTCAACACTATTTCTTCATTTTCCATTATTTTTCCTCCATTTCCCTCCTCACATGCAACCTGTGATCTTTACCTTCATTTTCTCCTAATTTCCATTATTTTCATAAATAAAATTCCAATAAGTTAATTTTCCTTTCCAAATCCTTTTCCATTGCCTTTTCCAATTTTCTCTTGCCATAATAAACCAAATGAACACCCACACAAGGATGTTTTTTCGCAACATTTATCTTGGAATAAGTGTCCCATGACCTTGGTTATTATTTTTTCCTTTAATAACTTTATTAGATGAAATTTTGAACAGGGTTTCTACACTGTCATAAACCATGCTTACAACCCGCATATAACCAACATACCAACAATTATAGAACAACCATTGTAACCACATAATAATAAACACATTTACACATAATACACAAGAGGAAAATAGCTCTTACTAACATATACAAAATGCAACCAAGTTAGACTTCCATGTACTACCCGACCATAGATTGGGCTAAACCAAATCTTTCTTTTAGCTAATCACCCTCATGCCATATTCCAAGCAGGACTGTGGGACTCGCAATAAAACCAATCAATGCTTCCTCAGTCTTTACCGTGTATCCCACCAAGAGATTCCTAGGCGAAAACAATAAACATATACTACATTGTTTACCGTAATCCCGCCATATATCGGTCAAGGGATCACTATGTGCTAACAAGCATGGATTCCTCTGCATTTCTCCACCTAAACCATGAGGAATTTTTCCGTCTCCACCCCCTATGCTTTACCGTGTATCCCTCTATTACCGTTCAAGAGATTCATAGGCCTAACGAGGGTATCCAAAACTGGGATTTACCATGTATCCCACCATTTTCGGTCAAGGGTTTCCTAGGACTTAAGACCACCCTATTTAGTTTCAATACCATTTGACAATCTAGCTGAACCAAGTAAAAGAACCCCATCACACCATGGCTATCCAAAATTGACAAGGCAAGGCTAAAAACCACGTTCACACCTGGAAAAACCAATGCCAATGATAATAAGATAACCAAATACACACATGCATATACCGTGCATGCCAAAACTAGCAAGGAAATCATATATGTAACTTGATACCTGCAAGTAATCTTGCCATAGCCACCTGATCCAACTCTTCCTTGCTTGATCTTTTCTTCCCTTTGCCTTATTTTTCCTTCCTTTTCTTTCCTTGATCCAATGTTAGAGTGCTCCAAGAAAAATATAAATGTTCAAGAGTATGAGAGAGTAGAGATAATATAGGGAGAGCTCCAAAACTTAACTGTCAAAAGCTGTGTACTCATCGTATTAAGCCCTTTTATCAACGAGGCCTCTAATTTCTTCAATTTTACATTATTTTCCTTCATTTTCCTCCTCACATGCAACCTGTGACCTTTCACATTCATTTTCTCCTAATTTGCTTTATTTTCATAAATAGAATGCCAATTAATGTCTCTTGCCTTTTTGAAGCCTTTTCCATTTCCTTTTGCCAATTTCCCCTAGCCATAATAAACCAAATGAACACCCACGCTAGGATGTTTTTTCAAACATTTAGCTTGGAATATGTGTCCCATGACCTTGGTATTATTTTACCTTTATTAACTTTATTACATAAAATTTTAACCTGGGGTTGTTACACCCACCAAGGGCTCCAAAACGTTTTCCCAACCAAGGCTTCCAAGACTAGTAACTCAACCCAAGTTTTTCAAGGGCTTTCAGAGCATTTGTCCAACCAAGGCTACAAGAAATAATAACTCAACCCACAACCATAAGAACATGAGCACCAATAAGAAAAAAAAGGGAAAACCAACAACACCATTTCTATCTAAGAATGGAAAGGCTAGGCATACCCATTATCAATCCAGACAATCCTCCATTCCAATGAAATCTCATAACCAAGAAGCCACATGCATGTACCATGCATGCCAAAACTAGAAAGTAATATGTACATGCAACTCGATACCTACAAATAAATCCAACTGTAGTCGTTGATCCAGCTATTCCTTTGCACTTTCCTGCTTTCCTTTGCCTTTTTTTTTCCAATCCAAGTGAATGCCAGAGTGCTCCAAGCATCCTCCAAGAATAATATAAGTGTGAAAGAGTAAGAGAAAGGGAGAATAGAATGAGAGCTCCAAAACTTAACTGGAAAAATCTAACATTGAAAAAAGCCATGAACTGATCCTCAAAAGCCTTTATATCATTAAGGCATCCTTTCTCTTCATTTTCATTCATTTTTCATCTAATTTCCCATGCATGAAAATATATGACTCTTCATCTCCCTTTTCTCCTATTTTCCTTTATTTTTATAAATAAAATTCCAATTAAAGCCTCTTTTCCTTTTATAATGTTGTTTCCAATTTCCTTAGCCATAAAAAATCGAAAGTGATACCCACTAGAATGTTTGTCCGACCATTCAAATTGGAATATGTGTCCCATGACCTTGGTCTTCTTTTTCATTTATTAAATTTATTACATGAATTTTTAATCAGGGTTGTTACATAACCCTTCCCCTTAGGGGAACACCGTCCTCAGTGTTCAATGATACATACGACCAGTAAGACCACTGAAACCCAAAACATACTGCCAATGGAGCTTTATAACCCAGCTCGTTGCAGTATTTACAATGACCATTGTCGAAAACATGAAAACATACCATTTACTAAAGCTTTATAACACAACTCTTATGATATTTACAATAACAATCACATATATACTCATGCACATTTGCGTTGACCAACAAATAATCATAATGTCTATGGATATTTATAAATATATCAGACTCGATACAATATTTACAATAATATACACATATATACATATGCACATTTTCTAGACCAAAAAATAAAAGGATATGGTGCCCACATCAGCAACAAGAGAATCCAGAGGCTCACACCTCTACCCTCAAAGTAATACAAGGATTCACCTCCTTCCCAGGAAGTCAAAAATCCATTGCCAAAGTCAAACCTGCATCATTCCCAATGCTACAATCCTCGCGCTACTTTTTCCCTTAGTGAACAATTACCGGTTCATTGTTCCAGGGCACACTCCCAATGTGCTTCTGATTCCATCTAGCAATGCTAATGACAAAAATCAATGTATCCCTTGACCTTCCCTTCTCTACTACACGGTCCCTCAGAAAATCCGGTCACCCCCTTTCATGCAGTCACACACCTTCCAAGTTCCACATGCATCCCCTTCTCTGCTACACAGTCCCTCGAGCGACCCCTCCCTTGGAAATGTTTCCTTGCATTGGAAGGTCCTAAAACCAAGGAATATCCCTGACTCAAAACCATAATACTGGTCATAGCATGCTCATGGAAATCAATGGACACTATTGGGTACCAATGTCCCACAATGGCCCTGCTCCTAAAGTGATTTACCATCATAATTTTTCATGTTCCAATTCATTTCATTGTTGCTGCTAATTCTTGCAATTAGTTCCAACCACCCAACCAAGCCTTTTCCATGCTTTCCTGTACCAAGCTAAAAATTTTCAGTAGATTTAAAAAGAATTGAAATAAATTCAAATGCACCTACAATTCTATTCACTTCCTGTCTCAATAAGTTAAACAAGCTCTTTGATCAAATCATCATGTATAAACATATCATATACGATTAGCTAAAACACAACCATCATAAATCACATGTAACAATCATAATTTAGACTCATAAATCACATGCATAATAAAATATGAAATACAATACTAATAATTATCCTTCAATCAGTTCTTTGCTTCTACCTTTGTTCTTGTCCTTTCCATGCACACACCATATCGGTTTCCACACCTGGAAAGCACCCAGTGTCTTCTCCTCAATTTCCTACATATACACATGGTGTACACCACATGCATACACCCACACACAGTATGCCACACAACACATACACCTACACCTAGTGTACAATGTAACACAATACACACACCTACACCCGGTGTACAACAAAATACATATACATACACAGAGTACAACACAATACATATACGTACACAAAGTACAACAATGAATACACATGTCATGATATAATGACTACACGATACAAATAACATAGTACCACATGTATATAACACAATGTGTACGATATGTACACAATACTACATGTACACAACACTTCTTTCACAACGTGTACACAACACCACCTGCAAACAACACCCTATGTACAACATGTAAACGACATCACATGCACACAACACCACATGTATAATCATGCACACAACACCACATGTACATAACACCATACGTACAACATGCACAACACACCATATGTACACAACACTACATATGCAACATGCAAAAATTACCATATGTACACAACACCGCATATCTAACATGTGCACAACACCACATATTCAACATGCACACAACACCATATGTACACAACAATACATAAACAACATGTACACAACACTGCATGTATACAACATCATAGGTACAACATGTACAACATATACATAATAGCAGTATTGCACATCCAGAGACCACACACTAACTCTATCAAGCAACCTTGCTTCTAGTGTCTTTTCATTATCCATGCTTGTCCCAACTTGCCACATACGACACTGCTTTCATTTCGCTGACGTATCCCTCAACATTACCTGCCATAGCATAAACATATACATAGTATAATCACACGATATCAATTCATATCCACATGATACTAACCTCATAGATCTGTCAGGGCTACTCTTCCCACTTGATTCCTCATAGGACCAGGAACCCCTTCATGCCATTCACCTGCATAAGCAATCATTCCTCCACAAGAATGATTCCTGACGATCCTATTAGACAACGACATACATATATACATATAAACATCAACATAAAACAATAATTATCATTGACAACCTTGTCAGACAACAACATCCATACATAAATGTATACATATATAGACATCATCATAATCATGATCACCACATAATTACCAAATATAATAAGGTTAAGGTTAAGAGAACTCCCTTTATCCATGAACAACATTGATAACAACAATTCCAAACTTAGCAAAGGCATTTTTTACTTTAAGTGCATTTACTTTACCTTTCTTGTCACCTTTATCATGATTATCCTTCCATTTTTTATTCATCCCCATGGAACCAAAAAACCCAACTAGCTGCCACATTATTGGCTTTAGCTTCCCTGTATTTATGCACCGACTTCATCTGGGTCTTTTATTACCTATTGGGTACCACATAGCTTCCCCCGAGCTCCATTAAATTTCCTCTTCCCCAACCAATTACCAAGACCCTAAAAAAATAAAAGGTAAGATCAAAATGAAAACAAGAAGAAAGCCATGGAAAACCAACAACAATACAACATCAAAAACAAAGTGGCATGGCCATGCACTAGACACAATAAAAACTGCAAGTCATGCACAAAAAAATCATGAAACACTAAAAGCACAAGACTTACAACATACACCATGACTACACCCCCATGGTTTCTCGATGCTTCCAAGGATTCATGAGTGAAAGCTCAACTCGAGTCTTCAAGATCTAAGGCAGTCTCTTTTTCCATTTGATTCCCTAAATCACACAACATTAACTCATGATTTTATTCATGCCTTTACAATATTAGAAATTAGCCTATTATCTCAAATATTAAATTTAAGATAATAACTTGTCAAATACATGTTCATGAATACAACACATATTCACATAATGTCAGAAAAAATCAAGGTTAAGAAAACCCCTTGTATTCATGTAGGCACTCCATTTGGAATTGTGGTTTCCAAACGTATCCAAAGGAATTATCATCTAATTCCTTTGTTTTACCTTTTTACCTTGCTTCCATTGAGTCTTTTTACGTGTTATCAAATTCACCCAATTTTTAGTTATATACCCAATCAATTGTTATCTTGTCATGCTAATACCAAGCATGTTGCCTTGCAACTGTTCACACATGTCAGTCACATGTTCCAAATATCAAGACATCATGTCTATTAATTTGAAATCAGCCTTTACCAATAATAAAAACCATGGGACAGTCTACAATCAACTCATAGTCATTAGTCATAGTGCTAAAACTAGCACCCACTTGCACTCAAGTGCATATTAGTTGTCTCAACACATATTGTGTTAGTACAAATTTCTTAAAAATAGATCATTCTTTCATGCAGAATTATAAGCATATACTCATGTCATACATTTAATCAAGTATTCAAACAAATTGTAAAGATACCCCCTTACTATCCATGGTTCACACTAAGGTAGAAGGATGCATCTACTATAATGGTCTGATCTCCAATGTCCAATTATGGAAATGGGATCTCCAAATCTCTACTAAATTTAATCATACTTGCCAACAATTGATTTCCATTTCTCATAAATTTTGTATGACATTAGATATAAAACATTGCACTTATCCCAGTTGTAACATACTAATTAAAAACATGTCACATAATCATGCCACTTTTCCATTTCTTTACATGCAACTTTTCAAATTCCTTGCATGCAACCTTTCAAATTCCTAGCATGAAACTCTTCAAATTCTCTGCATGAAAATAGGCATAGATGAGCTACAACCATATTATCATACTATAATACTATCCCATCCTAAAAATAACATTTTCTTCAAACACTTACCATACTATTACATTTTATTCAAACAATCACTATACTATTACATTTTCATGTAAGCATTTCTTCAAAAACTTTACATGCAAACTAATATATCAAAATATTTTCATACAAGTAAGAATATATCAACTACAACAATATTATTACAAAAAAATACTATCTCTACCCGCAAACAACATACTCATTGGGACATTTTATCAAACAATTCGTATGCAATGAATCATTGAACCATTTAAGAATTTCATCAAACACTTTGCATGCAAATAATATAGTGAATGATTCAATGCATATATCCTAAACTGTTGTAGTAAAATTTATGGAAGCTTAACCATATGATCAGTGGAAGTTTCCTTCACTATGATTCAATTTTCAACTTCTGAAATTTAATAGATGAGAAGTTATAACAAACATACCAACACAATCCTATTTCATGCACAATTTGAGGAGCATTCAAGAAGCTCAACTTCCAATGGTAATATATCCTAAAATATAGCAAAACAATGTCTAAACTTTTTATCACAATATCATTGGTGTTTCCCTTCACTATGGAAAAAATTTCAACTCCTGATACTTCCCAAAAGAAATGTTATAACAGAAATGCCAACGTGACTTGTTTGAGGCCTGATTTTAGGAGCATTCATAAAGCTCAATTTTCTCTGCTAATATATCCTAAAATATTATGACTCAATATCTAAAATTTCTACCACAATATCAATAGGATGTCCCTCAATGTGGACAATTTTTCTTCTTTTTGAAGCCTACAAAAGATAATTTATTGTTAGGATATTTCGACACATAGGAAGTAGTTAAGAATAACTTAGTCTGTTGTGTAACCAGCTCCAAAAATAGAAGAAAAGAGATATCAACGCCTTAGAAATAAGCCACTTCGAGGGGGCAACCTCCAATACATTACATAAATGAACAATTCTTAGATGATACAATTTACAAAACCTCCTTTCTATATATAGGAGTCCATGTGGCCATAATGTAATCCTAGTGGGCCACAATGTAATCCTAGCTGACCTAACAATAATAATTTAAGGGCACAATAATAACAAAATGGGGGTTACAAGGGTACAATAATAACAATAAGGGGGTTACATTAATAACAATAAGGGACTATACTAGTAATATAGGGACCTAACATGCCTCTCTCCTCCAAAAAAGTGTTGTCCTCAACGCTTGAGTAGCTCTGGGTGCTTCTGTATAAACTTCTCATCCTCCCATGTAGAATCTTCAGTGGGTAAGTTCTTCCACTTGATGAGATACTCTGAAATTGATCGATTCCGTAGTTGTCTAGTTCTTGTTTCCGTGACTGCTTCAGGTTCCAATATGATTTTTCCTTCATCATCAAGTTCTGGCAATATTGTTTGAACTGGAAGATTTTCACCTATAACCTTCTTTAAGCATGAAACATGGAAAACTGGATGCACTCGCGAAGAAGCAGGAAGCTCCAATTCGTATGCCATAGTACCAATCTTTTGCAACACCTTGTAAGGACCATAGTACTTTGGCGATAATTTATTATCCTTCTTTGCTTGCTTGAGGGACATTTGTTTGTATGGTTGTAGCCGTAAAAATACCCAATCTCCTACATCAAAACTTCTCTCGCCGCGATGTTGATCTGCCTGTTGTTTCATTCGATTTTGTGCCAAATTCAGGTTATCCTTTAAGAGTTGGAGAACTTCTTGCTGATGCTCGATGTGATCTTCCACTGCTTGAACCTTCGAATTTTTCCTTAAAGATGATGTGATCGATGGTGGATGATATCCATAAAGTGCCATAAATGGGGTCATTTTTGCTGCAGTATGGAAGGAAGTGTTATACCACCATTCAGCAAGAGGTAACCACTTGACCCATTGTGTTTGTTTATCAGATACAAACAACGAAGATATCCTTCCAAACATTTATTTACTATCTCAGTTTGACCATCAGATTGAGGATGATAAGATGAGCTATGAGCTAATTGAGTACCGAAACAAGAAAATAACTCCGTCCAAAAATTTCCAGTAAAAATGGGATCTCTGTCGCTCACAATAACCCTTGGGCTTCCATGTAGCTTTTGAATTCTGTCCATAAATGTAGTAGCAACTGTACTTGCTTTAAATGGATGGGATAATGCACAAAAGTGTGCATACTTGGTAAGTCTATCAACTACCACCATGATGACACTCTTTCCTTCAGACTTAGGTAAACCCGTGATAAAATCCATTGAAATCTCCTCCCAACGTTGACTTGGAATGGATAAAGGTTGTAGAAGTCCCGGGGTCTTAATTGTTTCCACTTTATTCTGCTGGAAAACCAAACATTCCGCCACAAACTTTTGAATATCAGATTTAAGGCCATCCTAAAAAAATTCTTTCTTCACCCTGTGGTAAGTTTTTAAAATCCTGAGTGTCCTCCTAAAGGAGAAGTGTGCAATTCCATAAGAATCTTTTGTTTTAGTTGGGAATTCTTACAAAGATATAAGCGATCTTTGTACCATAAGGAATCATTTTTCCAACTAAATGTATCAGATGTACTAGGATCTTGCTGCAACTTTTTAATGAGTGTCCATACATCTTTGTCCTTCTTCCATTCATCTCTTGCTTCAGTTATCCAATCTGGTTGGATAATAGAAATGGCACAAAGCAACGCTTCCACCTCTTCATTCTTTCTTGAGAGTGCATCTGCAACAACATTAAGCTTTCCTTTTTTGTAGATTATTTCAAAGTCATAACCCAACATCTTTGTGACCCATTTTTGCTGCTCTTCTGAAGATAGTATTTGTTCCAAAAAAGTGTTTAAGACTATCATGATCAGTTTTTACCTTGAAGTGTCTTCCCATTAGGTAAGTTCGCCATTTCTTTAGTGCATGCAGTATTGCTAACATTTCCTTCTCATAAATAGGTTTCTGTAAATACTTTCCTTTGATTGGACGAATTTCAAAAGCAATGGGTCTTCCTTCCCGCATTAAAACAACACCAATTCCATTTCCTGAGGCATCACATTCCACAATAAAGGTTTTTGTGAAGTCTGGCGTAGCTAAGACCGGTGCTAGGTACATTGCCTCTTTAAGATGTTCAAAGGCCTTAGTTGCTTCAGGAGTCCATGAAAATGCATCTTTCTTCAATAATGTTGTTAGAGGTGCTGCTATTCTCCCATAATTCTTAACAAACTTGCAATAATACCTTGTTAACCCGAGAAATCCTCGCAACTTCTTTATGGTTGTGGGGACTTTCCATTCCTTAATGGCTTTAATTTTGTTAGGGTCTACTTTAACACCCTCGTGAGATACAATATGACCCAGGTATTCCACCTCTTGTACTCCAAAGAAACATTTGGATGTTTTTGCATATAATTGTTTCTCCTGCAATAGTTTGAGCACCCTGTCAACATGTTCAACATGATCCTTCCAAGACCTGCTATAGATTAGCATATCATCAAAAAATACTAGCACAAATTTTCTAAGGAAGGGTTTGAAAATGGAATTCATCAACCCTTGAAATGTAGAAGGTGTATTGGTAAGGCCAAAAGGCATGACCAAAAATTCATAATGACCCTCATGAGTTTGAAATGTTGTTTTTGGGATATCTTTAGTCTTCATTTTAATTTGATGATATCCTAAACGAAGATCCAACTTGGTAAAATAAATTGCTCCATGTAATTCATCCAATAATTCATCAATCACAGGAATGGGAAATTTATCTTTAATGGTGAGCTTATTGAGCTCCCTATAATCCGTACACATTCGCCATGATCCATCCTTCTTGTGTACCAATAC
Source organism: Pinus albicaulis (assembly GCA_034641835.2). Lineage (NCBI taxonomy): Eukaryota > Viridiplantae > Streptophyta > Pinopsida > Pinales > Pinaceae > Pinus > Pinus albicaulis. Next base: position 753,018,234 of record CM076577.1, read on the forward strand.
TACAGGAGCAGAGAAAGAACTTTGACTAGGTTGAATTATACCCGCCTCTAACATTTCGGCAATCATACGTTCAATTTCGCTCTTTTGGACATAAGGATATCTATAAGGCCTGATGTTTGGAGGAACACTTCCTGGAATCAAATGAATAGCATGATCATGATCACGAATAGGTGGGAGTCATTTGGGAGTTTCAAACACCTCGGAATGATTGTCCAATACTTGTTGGAGATCTGCAGAAACAGATGATTTTGATGTTGGAACTTCTAGTGAGCATAATTATGTAATTACGCCTCCTTGTTCTTTCTTTAGAAGCTTTGTCATGACATTAGAGCTTATTATCTTTCCAAACTTCCTTGCAATACCCCGTAATTCGACTTCCTTTCCTTTTGAAAAAAATTTCAAGAAACGTTCTTGAAAATTAAAAGCTACTGTCCCCAAAGATTGTAACCATTGTAATGATAGTACAACATCAACACCTCCCATAGGAATGGAAAGAATTGGAATAGTCAATAAATATTCCCCCATGGTTAGCTTGATATTATGGAATTTTCCAGAGCAATTTATAGTTCCTCCATTTCCAACCATCACTTGACATTCTGGTGATGGGTATAGGAAACAATTTAATTCCTTGGCTACCTTACAATGAATAAAATTATGGGTGCTACCTGAATCAATCAACACTATTACCTTTTTCTTCTTGATATGTCCTTCTATCTTGAGAGTTTGAGGAGTGGTAATTCCTCCCAGTGCATTACACGATATGGTCGGATTCATTTCTTCCTCTTCTAGGGCTGGTTCCTGGTGTATATCCTCTTCTTGTTCATTTTCTTCTTTCTGTTCACAATCTATGTAAAATAATTTCTTCTCAGCACACTTATGACCTTTAGTGTATTTTCTATCACAACTGTAGAAAAGCCCTTTTTCTCTTTTTTCTTCCAATTTTTGTGGTGTCAACCTTGTAGGTTGTGGAAATCTAGGCGTAGCAACACTTCCTTCTTTATAGAATTGAGTGGTAGGCTTCCTTGTCGCCATTATTTTACATTCAACTTTTCTTGCCAACCTAAATGCCTTCTCCAATGAATCTGGTTCCAAAACGCGAAATTCATGTTGGATGTTATCCTTTAAAGTTCCTATGAAGAGATCGATCCTGTGTTCCTTTGGAATATCAGTTACCCTTATATTCAATTTTTGGAAGTCCTCGATGTGCTGGCCAACTAAACCCTTTTGTTTGAGATTTATCAATTGGCTAAAGAAGGTGTTGCTCTTTGTGTCCCCATAATGTGCTATCATTTCCTCCATAAAAATTGACCAAGTGACAATTTTTTTATGGGAGTAAAGCCATCGATACCATACAAATGTATTTTGTTCTAAATGCAAATTTTCAATGCGTACCTTTTGTGTGTTTTGCACGTTATGGAGATCAAAATATTGCTCCATCTGTAGTATCCATGTTACAGGATCCTTTCCATCAAACTTCCTCATATCCATTTTTGGAATATGGTGGTTCTTCCCGCCAACATTAGAGTTTATGAAATCACGATTGACATTTATTTTTTTCTCATCATGAGGTTCTTCTACTATCTTTTCACCATTAGGAAACATTTCTTGTATAAACTTTGTCAAACCTTCGATGTCTGCTTTTAGATCATTCTTCATGTTTTCCATGTTGTCTTTCATGTCATCCATCTTAGCTTCCATGCCAACTTCCATGCCATCCATCTTAGCTTCCATGCATTTCTTCAAACCGTCCATCTTCGCTTCCACGCCTTTCTTCAAAACTTTCATTTCATTTTTTGTTGCTCTTTGCGAGAGTGAAATTTGTTGCACTTGCTCTTGTAATTTTGATAGATCATGTTGCAATTCTTCATCTTCATGAGTCATAGTAGAGCCTTCTAAAGGCTTAATGGGTGTTGAATTATTTTTACGTGGCATATTTTAGAACCAAATACTGATATCTATTCTACAATATGCCCTTGGAATCAATTCAAATTGATTCTTCAAACAAGACTTATGCAATTCGCAAAAAAAATACACACATTTTTCTTGCTTTTGAGGAGCTCGATATTGAAATTGGGTTATCTCTGTAATTGCAGCACTTCAATATTTGAATTTCGGTACCAATGTAGCCTTCTGAATTATATTTCTAATGCCACAGGTCTAACCTGATTTGGATTCTCCAAGACAAAGTTGTGTCCAATCTCCTACAATGACCTAATTATGGATTGGTTCAGTACAACGAACTTGTATGACTTGCCACGTGTCACTGTTTCGTCCTTTGGCTATGAAATTTATATCCAAGAAACTACAGTCCATGTACTAGTGACCAATTTTTACGGCACTCCAATCCGATGCTCAGAGAGAGAGTTATGAAGATTTTCCCACGATCACCTCTTTGCGATGAAATTCAGGAGCCTGAAAAAGCGCTACCTTCCACATATCATATCTCCAAAAATATTGCGAACCAAGATTTGAAATTTTTTGATGATGTTCCTCAGGATTTCGTCTTCACACCCTATGAATTTTAGCTTCTGAGACTTCGCAGAAAAAATAAATTATAGAGCAAATTCCACGATGACCTGTTTAGGCTCTGATACCAAATGTTGTGTAACCAGCTCCAAAAATAGAAGAAAAGAGATATCAACGCCTTAGAAATAAGCCACTTCGAGGGGGCAACCTCCAATACATTACATAAATGAACAATTCTTGGATGATACAATTTACAAAACCTCCTTTCTCTATATAGGAGTCCATGTGGCCATAATGTAATCCTAGTGGGCCACAATGTAATCCTAGCCGACCTAACAATAATAATTTAAGGGCACAATAATAACAAAATGGGGGTTACAAGGGTACAATAATAACAATAAGGGGGTTACACTAATAACAATAAGGGACTATACTAGTAATATAGGGACCTAACATAGTCTAGTTTAGAGTTAGGTAAAGTGTGTTTCTTTACCATGTACATTTGTAACCTATAATCTGACGGTCACGATTTGTAGTGATCCAATGGTTATCTCTCACCTCGGTATTAACGACACTTGATCCGTGGCTTAGCACCCGATTGGTCCATGATCTTTACTTAAAGAGCATGGAGGGTCATTTGTCTGATAACTGTTTATGAGAGAAACATATGTAGCTTTTCTTTTTATATTAATAAATTCCCTGAAGTGACTGCGTTGGCTCAGGGAATGGACTGTTTCCCTCTTTGAGGGTTTTAACCACGTGATTATACTGGCGTACTGATTTGTGATATATTCGTGAGCGGTGACCTTTGGTTCTTGATCTACATAAATTACCCTGTAAATTCCTACATGGTATCAGAGCTATTTTGAGGGCCGCGTCCATTGTTGATCAAAATCCGAAGCCGGTTTGACTACATGCGAATGTCGTTTTGTAGATATACTATTTTTGAAAATTTTTGGGCTTGGAGAACTGCTCAGTTGTGTTTGGAGCATATGTTACAGTGAGAAACACCTTTCGTTTAATGCAAAAAGGTTTCCGGCTGCCCAAGTTATGACAGTTTAGATCTGGAGGTATAAAGCATCTATTTTGCAGTTATATTTGTTAATAGTTCTGCTTATTTCGGTTTGTTTCTATTTATTTTTCGGTATTAAGATTTTATTTATTTGCCGGATCTATACCCTCTTCTCTGTGTATGCTCTTTGCTGTGCGCTGCGTGCGATCTCGGCAAATCAAAAATAGGAAAAGGGATTTCCCCGCGTATTTGTGCGACCTCGGGAAATCAGAAATAGTGAAAAAAATGATAGTTCCCAGTAAGGCTAATCGAAAATATAACATTCTACCATAAGGCTTTGTGCAGGAAAAAGGCACGTACACCGAAGAGTGTAAAAAAAAAAGAAGAAGAAGCCCTTCCTCCTTTCATAAAATAACGTGATCCTTTTACTATCTCACTTGGTGAGGGGTTAGTTTATGAGAATAGAGGTCTTGGGTTCAAGTCTCATTCTCAAGCTTCTTTTGTAAAAATTTTTTGTTCAAAGGGGTGGATTTTTTTTTAAAAAGCCGCACTTCATCTTGTTCCCATAACTATTCGACATCTATAACTCAGATTTTTCAAAAGGCATAACTTCTTCATCCGAAAGCCGTTTTTCGAGCCTTTTTTTAGAAACGGCCTAATTTTTTGAGATATTTACATTGAAGCAGTTAGTTTCAGCTTTTCTTAGCTTCTATTAAAAAAAAAAAAATGGAAAGCGCATGCCCGGTTATTCTTAACAACACCAATTATTTCCAATGGCTACCTCACATGGTAGATATACTTAGAAGTAAAGGGATTTATAGAATAGCCACTGGAAAAGAAACTAAACCTTTCAATGATGATAAATCTGCTAAATGGGAAAATAAACAAGATCAAGCAAGAGGGTTGATAGGAATGTCCATTTCTCAAGATCTTCGATTTATATCTTTGACATTGACACCCCTGATGAGGCCCTGGAAAAGCTAAAAACTGTTTTTGGCGTTCAAAATAAAATACGGGCCCACCAGCTTGAAAATGAGTTGCTTACTTTGGAGCCCAATAATTTTTCCTCCATTGAAGATTTTTTGTCCAAATTTAAGACCCTAAGAATTATTTTAGAAGGTTGTAAGATAAAAAAGGACGATGGTAGCCTCATATATTGCATTCTTGCTAAGCTTGGTCCTGCATACTCTGTATTTGTTTCTGCCTTCCATTCCACCAGAGAAGCCATCATTTCTTTAGGAACCACCTACAAGAATCCCTCTTTTGATGCCTTTTGTGATTCCTTGATAAGAGAACAAGAAAAATTTTTACACCTTGGTCTTATCACTGCTGGAAATGCTTCTAAGAAAGCATTAGCAGCCCAAAAACAACCATATCAAAAGAATCCCAAGAAGCAGTATCCTAAAAAATATGGTCCTAAACCAAACAAGGGCCCTAAGCAATTTCAGCTGCAAACTGAAAAATCAAATTACCAAAATAATAAGGCAAATCAAAACAAAGGGAAGAAGACAGATAAACATTGCAAATTTTTCAATTGGGATGGCCATACAGAGTCCAAATGTTTTAAGAAGATGGAAGCCTTAGAAGGAACAATGAAGAAGCACAACATCAATTTGGAGTACTCTTCACATTCATCTTCAGGCATGGAACTTTCTGCTTGTGGTTGTCAAGCATCAAGATCTGGTTATGCATTAAATGTATCTTCTTCTTTTCCTTCTCATGATTGGCTCATTGATTCTGGAGCTTCTTACCACATGGCTAAAAATAAATCCATGTTTTCTTCTTTAAATGATTGTAACACCAAACACATTTATGTTGGTGATGATAGATCTCTTAGTGTTGTAGGATCTGGAACCATTCATCTAGATAATGGTCAGTTTAATGATGTACTATGTGTTCCTACCTTGTCATGCAACCTTCTATCTGTCTATCAGATAACTCATTCAGGTCAAGGGAAAATAGTAGAATTATCACCTCATGATGTTGTAATCAAGGACCTCAAATATCCTAAACATATTTTAGCTACTGGCATTGTTGATGATTCCACAAGGTTGTATAAGTTTGACAACTTTGGGTCATCATCTCTTCCCTCTGTTTTTGTTGCTCATAATGATGATGTGAGAAAAATTTGGCATGAGCGATTTGGTCACTTAAACTATCACTCTCTTCAAACTCTATGTAAGGAAAATATGGTGACGAGCCTTCCTATGGTATCTTGCCGAGATGGTGTTTGCTCCGGATGTGTACTCGGAAAAAAACATCGGGATAGTTTTGACAAACGTGCCTCTTGGCACACTTCAGCCCCTTTGCAGCTTGTGCACAGTGATTTATGTGGTCCTCTTCCTATTGTTTCTTTATTTGGTTGCAAGTACTTCTTAACTTTCATTGATGATTTTTCCAGATGTTGTAGCTCCTAGAGACAGTCTAGAGTTGTGATAGACCAGTGCCTAGGAAATCTTAGCATAGCAAGGAGCATGTAATATAATGTGTGAAGTTGTCAGCTTCAGCACACATGCTGTCTCCTGTAAACAGGGAAATAAAATAGAATGGGACCAAACTCTCAGAAACTGACACAGAAAAGAAGTACTGCAGAAGCAAGATGCAGAACTCTAATACAAAGACAACAGAAAATTCAGAGACAGTTTACTGCAAAGCGGGCCAATTCAGAAATACCTCACAGACATAAATTATTAGAAGGTGTATGTAGTGAAAGAAATAATGAGAAGATACTAGTTAACGTTGAGATGATACCCAGATATACAATACCACCATGTGTGGGCTTACCAATCTAAGAATCCATACATGATAATAGCATTTTAAAAGCACCCTCTCAAAGTAACTAATATAGCAGAAGTATGGATAGTTGTATAATGGAACAAAATATCATGTATGAGCCATATTTAAAGTGCTTGACTGATCCAAGTATGGGCATCAAATAGGATGAATCCTTACCAGAAATCAGTGAGCCACTCGCATTCCAAAACATGATACAAGAAGATGGATGAGATGAAATGTTATATTAATATAACACAATAAAGAAGATTACAGACTGTGAAATACCAAAGAGCAGAATCCTCTTTGACAGACAGAACTCCTCCTCACTGAGACCCTATGGGCTCTGAGCCTTCATACAAGAGTTTTACAAAATGTATGCAAAAAGCCTTTCACTGCATAATTTTCTTATAAAAATCTAGAACCCTTACAATGCGTTTCTTCATGGTTTTTATAGAAGAAACAAAAACCTAGCAAAAGAGGTAGGTGATGAACATTTAATTGTCTAATTTAATCAAAATTTTGGAAACAATGCCCGCCCATACTACTGAATGACTATGCTGCACTTTTTGTACTATGTGGCCTGCTAACTGAAATAAATGCACTGGGTATGAGTCTCTCCAGGGACACGGTAAGGCAGTAAAATAACACAAATATCCATCCTTGCCTAGGAAGAAAACTCTGTTGAAATAAAGCCTTGAGGACATTGTTTTCTGTGTATAGATCTTCTGATAGCAGCTTTTTAATTTCTTTTTCAATTGAAGGCAGCAGCAGGGGGTTTATTTGTCTAAGCTTCTGCTTATGGGGCTTTGCATCTGCCTTCAGTGGAATTTTGTGTTGCATAATACTGATATCGAAAGTTTTCAAGGCCTGATAGGACCATGCAAACACATCTTTGTAAGACTGAAATAACTTCTGATATAGCTTTCTATATTCTCTGGGGATCTTCTTGGACAGTTTAACAATTTTGGGTTCAGCCTCAGTACCCAAATTCAGGTCTTCCACCAGATTCTCTTCTACCACTTTGCTTGGTTGCAGTGGGACATCATTCTTATCAAATAATATTTCTAGAGGCACCAGCCCTCTAGGTATAACGTTTCCCTTTAACTGCAACACTTTATTACCTGCCATTTTCTCCTCCCAATTTCTTTCTGGAGTATCTTTAGACTCAGCCTCTTCTGCATCATCAATCTCCATATTGGAGAATTCTCCCACTGTTTCCAGGAATCTCTTCATTTGTTCTTCGTCCTCAAATACCTACCAGTGCTTGATGTTATCTGGGATTGAAGGCCGATAACGCACCTCTACTTCATATCTTAAAAGAGGGTTCTGAGGTGGTTGAAACGTACTAGCAGCCACAACAAGGGAATCAACCATCCTATTATGTTCTCGGGGAATGAATTGGATGTTGAATGCCACAAAGAAGTTTTCTACCATGTCCCACACCTCATTCCTATTAGCCTTTAGCCTAGTATGCTTGGTCTGACACTGATTCCTGACTTTCCTAACCACCAGTTCTGAATCTCCCAGCACTTTTGAACTCCGTATATTCATGTTCCTGGCTGTCTGAAATCATAATAGAAGTGCTTCATATTCAGCCACATTATTGGTGGCTTCGTATTCTAGTTTAAAAGACAGTGGGATCCATTTGCCTGCAGGAGAAATCAATAGCACTCCAGCTCCATTTCCTTCCCTTGAATTTGCTCCTTCAAAATGGAGTGTCCATATTCCTGCTTCCATGTTTTCTAAGGGCTGTTAGCTCTTGATCTGACAGAAGGATGGTTCATGAGAATAATCTTGGTCCTCTTCCAGTATCAAGCATGAGAAATCTCCTTCCTTACTGTAGACTGGTGAATTTGCAGAATTTTCAGCCCTACTCACCATCTTGACAAATCTAGTCTCCCTGTATCGTCTCCTCTCTTGGCCACCAAAAACTGGGATAGTGGCATATGTTAAATCCATCTTAATTGATCCGCCAATTTTTGTTCCCCAGGACCTTGACAACAACATACCAAAGCGAGCTGGAATGTCGGCCACCACTATATCCATTACCACACTTTTTGCTGGGATTTGGGCCAAATTGACCACCAAATCCTTGATCATCCCCAAGCATTTAACTCTTTTGGAGTCAAATGAGTAGAGGTCTTTATATGGACGTGTGATTTGTAAACCTAGTTGTTCCATGACTGAGAGAGGCATAAGATTACGGGAAGCTCCAGAATCTAACATGAAGTTATGTAATAGTATGTCATGGATTACTAGAGACACATAGAAGGGAGGAGTAGAGGGATCTATCTCCTCAACATGTGGACAAAAAACTACCATGGGTCTCTCTTATTGAAGGTTGAGACTATCTGGGATGATTGGTGCCTCTGGAGGGAGCATGAAAGATGTGACTTGAGATTGATGGATGTTTCAATAGCTCAGTCAAGGGGACTGGGATTTTTACCTTTTCAAGTTCCTTTTGCAGACTAAAAGCAGGAGGGGAATTTTCTATCACAACCTCTTTTGACTCTTTATTTTCAGCTGGGGGTTTGGCTTATTTTGACACAAACTCGGTATTAGGAGGAATAACTACCTTTGAAGAGGAAGGATTTTGATCTTTAGACTGCAAAGATTTTTTTAGAGGCTGCTTACCTTTGTCTGTATCTTTCTGCAATTTTGATTCCTCCTGAGAAGGTGCCTCCTTTTGGGGTAACTCTTCTCCTTGCTCTTGGGTACGAGTCCTCTTCCTAGAAGATCTGAGATCATATCTTCTATTGAAATGCGCTTGCATGAAATCATCAAATTGTTTACAATAATGATCAAATTCTGCTTCTTCTACGTCTCTGACCTTTTCCTCTTCTTGCAATGAGGACCCAGCTTCATCATTCCCTTGCAAAGGGCATTCTTCTCCTTGAATATTTGAGAGGGCAAGATTTTCATCCTCCAGTCTATAGTCAACGCCCTCAGTGAGGTCATCTATTGGACCTTCCAGGTACAAAGGGTGTGGCACTTGATCCTGTTGCTCCTTCACTTCCCTTGGCAATATTTGCAAGGGTGGTTTCCTATACTGAGGATTGTAACCTCTGTTTGGAGCATTCTGGAAATTTCTGAAGGCTGAATTCTTGGCTTCCAATTCAAGCTTGACCATTTTCTTAATCAATTTTCTCATTTCTTCCATTTTTTCTGAGTCTCTGTCCTGACTAGAAGTAGATGCCTCTTCCTTGCCCCTTCTTCTGTTATCTTGTTCAGGTCTTCCTTTTGACTTGCCAGTGGAGACAAAGTTTGCTTCCAACTCTAGTGCATCTGCCTGAGCATCATCCAGGGTAGCAGGCTTTCTTTCTCTGAGAGAGAAACCAAATTCTAAATCAAAAGCTGCTACAAAAACCACTTTAGCAGCAATTTGATGGGGTTTCATATCAGCAGGGAGGCTCAGATACAATTTATTAAATCTCTTGATAAACTCTGACACTCCTTCATTGTGTATTTTCTTTAACGTATTGAACTCAATGAGAGAATTTCCATGATCTTTCTTCTCTCCCCATTTCCTGAGGAAAGGGTCTTCCATGTTATCCCAAGTGGTAATAGAACGACCAGCCAATGTATTAAACCATTTTCGAGCTTCACCATCAAGAGATTGCACAAACAGTCTTAAGACCACATCTAGATGTTCAACATTAAAGTTATTCGCAAAGGAGCAGAAAGTCTCAAGATGTTTCTGAGCATCGATTTCATTTTCTCCATTGAATCTGGGCAAGATCTTCAGATAATCCTGGGGCATATCATTCAGCACTTGGGGTAATGCCAGGGGAGCATATTTATTCATCAAAAAGGTCAGAACATTAGCCATTGGAGGAGGTGGAGGTAGTGCAACAGTTTGATGATTAAGAGGAGGAGGAGGAGGAAGTGGAGTATGAATAATGATAGGAATATACTCAACATCTGCTTGAGGGGTTGAGGGGAACAAAGGTCTATTAACAGCGGATACTTCGGTTACTTCCTTGACCTCTTCAACCTCAGGAGTAGGATGAAGACTGTTTTTACTTCTGATACCCTCTCGGGGTGGAATGTCTGAATAATAATAATCGGTATCTCCCACAGTGGAGTCTGGAATTTGCAACTGAGAATATTGAGAGGAAGGGGATGGAAAGTCCTCTGTGGGCACTTTAGGAATTTCGAAGCGGGCTGATCTCCTCTCCCTCCAATTTCTTCTACGTATAATCTGGTCAGGGTCAGAACCTGAAGGTGTCTTTGGCTTAGACGAATCTGACCTCAGGTGTGGCTTACGAGGAGCCAGGACTGCAAATAGATATATCAAATAACAACTGTGGAGTCGCCAAGGTGAGGGATATACAACTCTCAACTCTCTGTGCTCACCTATTTAGAGAGTGAATATGATTTTGTCGAGGCCCAGGGATTCTGATATTCTTAAATTCATCCCCGGAAACGGCGCCAAAAAGATGTTGTAGCTCCTAGAGACAGTCTGGAGTTGTGATAGACCAGTGCCTAGGACATCTTAGCATAGCAAGGAGCATGTAATATAATGTGTGACGTTGTCAGCTTCAGCTCACATGCTATCTCCTGTAAACAGGGAAATAAAATAGAATGGGACCAAACTCTCAGAAACTGACACAGAAAAGAAGTACTGCAAAAGCAAGATGCAGAACTCTAATACAAAGACAACAGACAATTCAGAGACAGTTTACTGCAAAGCGGGCCGATTCAAAAATACCTCACAGACATAAATTATTAGAAGGTGTATGTAGTGAAAGAAATAATGAGAAGATACTAGTTAACGTTGAGCTGATACCCAGATATACAATACCACCATGTGTGGGCTTACCAATATAAGAATTCATACATGATAATAGCATTTTAAAAGCACCCTCTCAAAGCAACTAATATAGCAGAAGTATGGATAGTTGTATAATGGAACAAAATATCATGTATGAGCCATATTTAAAGCGCTTGACTGATCTGAGTATGGGCATCAACTAGGATGAATCCTTACCAGAAATCAGTGAGCCACTCGCATTCCAAAACATGATACAAGAAGATGGATGAGATAAAATGTTCTATTAATATAACACAATAAAGAAGATTACAGACTGTGAAATACCAAAGAGCAGAATCCTCTTTGACAGACTGAACTCCTCCTCACTGAGACCCTATGGGCTCTGAGCCTTCATAAAAGAGTTTTACAAAATGTATGCAAAAAGCCTTTCAGTGCATAATTTTCTGATAAAAATCTGGAACCCTTACAATGCGTTTCTTCATGGTTTTTATAGAAGAAACAAAAACCTAGCAAAAGAGGTAGGTGATGAACATTTAATTGTCTAATTTAATCAAAATGGCGGAAACAATGCCCGCCCATACTGCTGAATGACTATGCTGCGTTGTTTGTACTTTGTGGCCTGCTAACTGAAATAAATGCATTGGGTAGGAGTCTCTCCAGGGACACGGTAAGGCAGTAAAATCACACAAATATCCGTCCTTGCTTGGGAAGAAAAATCTATTGAAATAAAGCCTTGAGGACATTGTTTTCTGTGTGTAGATCTTCTAAATGATGTGAAGGATCTTAAATCTGGTACTCTGCTTCAAAAGGCTAGGATAATTCCCTGAAAATCTTTAGCTACCTGCCTTTAATTCTCTGTTGAACACTGATAGTCTTCATCTATGAAATCGGCGCCTTGAATGTCCCTGCAGGGTTTGACAAATTTGAACCCTGCCTCTTAAATTGGCGTCTTTTCGATTTGGCTTCCGGGGAATTTCTTCATAATTCTGCTCTGAAATTGGTCCTTTGATGTGTGTTTTATCACAACAATTAAGACGACGAGTCAGAATAGTTCTCCATTGATGCGCACCTGCAAAATTCGCAAACTCATTAAAGAAAACCATGCACGGGAAGGTGAACGCAGTGGGGATGATGGCAAGGTTAATGGGAACAGTGGTGTAAACTGCGATATTGTGAAACAAAGTAGGGTGGCGGAAAAATGTAGCGTGATGATGATGGGTGAGCTGATGAACGTTTACATAGCAAAAAATCTCGTGAAAAACCTTTGAATATGACCTTTGAATGCATATATTACGAGGGGTGGACGGATGTACAATGGAAAACACGTGAAATGATGGCATGGAGAGACAGTATCAATGGCTGAGTATGTAGATGATCTCGACCGTTCGATCTCCAGGTGAGATCGACGGTTAAAAACACATCGGAGGGCAATGAGATGGTGTGCCAGGGGCGCGATGGGCTCGGATTAAGTCTCGTGCAGCTCCGGAGCACGGTGACCGTCGGATGAAGGCTCCCAAATTTGACGGCGGTGATGAATATCGCTGCGCGTCTCTGTTTGAATGATAATGCACGATGGAGAGTGGTATTGGGGCCGTACGCTGGGACGCGTGGTGTTGGGGCCCTTGTTTTTGTTTAGTTTTTGAAGTCTTGGCTAAGACATTTTGAATTTTGACCTTTTTGAGTTGCAGAATGAAGACACATGGCAACCGCGACCGCGCCACAACTACCAGGAGTCTCGGAGCTATCAAGGCGGCGCGGAAGCATGCGATAGCTGGAGAAAGAACAGGGACAAGTACAGATGAAGAAAACACACAGCAGAAGACAGAAAGTGGAACACGCAGATAACATGAGAGAAGCCGGGAGAAGCTGAAGTAAAGCCACGGAGGAACTGATAGTCGCAAGAGCGGGTGAATAAATAACAGGCACCCGGCTGAAACAAAGGGGATGCTGAAGAGGTTGCGAGGCTCAAGACAGGGAAAGACGCACAGAGCAGCTGCAGAGGAATCATGCATGTCCTTCCTATGGCTCTTCGTCTTCTCTATTCTACCTTTCTGTTCCGAAATCCATCTGTATCAGATTTGTAAGCTATCAGTGAGAATTCCATGTAATCATGTGTTCTGCCAAGAGATTAATATAATGGAAGGTTGCTGTCTCAATAAGATGTCTACATGCTTGTAATGTGTTTATGCTGGTTTAAAATTTTATTTGCAAATATCTGAATGCTTATTAAGTGATCTTGCGTATATAACTCTGTGTATGTAATGGATGCACTGTCCTTCATTAGTTGCGGGTTTGTTCCTTTCCATTGATCTCATCCCCTTCTGCATGTGGTTGTGGCACACCTCGGGTGAGACGCACTACTCCCCAGAGCAGGGTGAAAATGTTGGCGTGTTCCTAGACTACACCAGACCCCTTTGTTGGCCACAACTCTTGAACCTGGGTCTTGTCTGCGAGACCTGACTTCTCGCCAACAAATGGTTCCGTTGCCGGGACCTGCATGTTCTGAGGGGATCTAGATCAAGGTATCGAGGATTTTTGAAGGAGTGATACGGCAATGGTGGGATGATCATCTTGACCAGTTCATTGCTCAGCAAGCAGAGCTGACTAAGAAGAAGGAGGCGGCGATCAAGGAGCTTGTTCTTTTCTCTGACTCAGCCAGTGATATGTACGAAATTTTCTGGGGAAGGTTCCCTACGGACCTCTACAATTGGTTGCGGAGGTTACGCACGAAGGTGCCCCAAGAAGGCTTGCGGAAGATAAACCGTAGGTGGGCGCATGAAGATCTAGTGGCACTGCATCGGGTAGACACTGAACTAACCCGCGCAGTGGATTTCTGGGTAAGGACCACGTTGGAAGGATACACGGTGGAGTTTGCTGCTGAGTGCTATCAATCCTTCTCGAAAGCCAAGGCTGTTTTCCACTTAGGGCTAAGAGGGAAGCTGTTGAAGGAGATTCTGTTGTGGGTCAAAGCTCTGATGGTGGACGAAGGGTTGATTGAATTCCACAAAATGAGTATGGAAGCGTAAACCTCCTGTGCTGGGGGAAGGGTTGAGGGAACTGATGCTGTGTAGAATGTGAAAGTGGGGGTGGGGAATGGATGTTGAGGCCGCATGCAAGTTGCGGGAGCGACGTGCACATCGGCAGGCACAGATCGCCGATAGGTGGCGAAGAAGGGTAATGAGATATTTGAAGAGAAGAGAGATCGAGAGGAAAAATCATAAGGAGGCGCCTCAGAGGACGGGAATTATGGGTTTGGATACCCGGGAAGAAAACGGGATAGTAGTGGAAGTGTAGTGGGTGCATGGGAGCCCAGCGACGCGAGAAAGAGAGATTGTGACTAGCGAAGATAATGGAAAGATGCAGCTCGAAGAGAGTTTCGATGATGAATGGCACGGCGTGATGCAGCAGATGTTTCAAGATCAGACGGCACCCACCCCTCTAGGAAGCCCTACTTCTCACCTTCTGCATGGCCAGGATCCCGACCTTCCCCTGGTACTGTATCAACCTTTAAGTAATATTTTTATTCAGTTACAAGCATTGAGTCGGTCATACAATAGTTCATCAGTGTCAGTAACGTCCGGTAACAACAGCGTTACTAGTAGTGGTATTTTTCCTAGTGGGACCGTTACGCAACCAGGACCTGGAGGCTTTATCCTGGTCAATTCTCCGCAAGTACACATGGCTGGATCTTTCACCCGGTATCCAGAGTTCTCTGGCCGGGGAAATGATGATGTAGAGCAACACTGGTACCTGTGCGAAGCCATCTGGAGGGCTCGCCAGACGCCAGATGCAGGGAAGTTAATAGAATTCCAAACCACGCTCAGAGAGAGGGCTCTGCGATGGTTTATCAAGTGGTCCGAGGCTCATCCTAACCCCGTAATTGCGGACGTGAAGCGGGATTTTGTCCGTGAATTCAAGCTTCCCCAGACAGACCAGTAGGGCCTGTCAAAGCTGTGGGAAATTAAGCAGAAGGAAGGTGAGACCGCGTGGGAGTTGATGCGGCGATTCAAGGACGCGATCGAGAAACTTAGCTACCCGATCGATCCAAACCACCAGAGGGACTGGTTCATCAAGGCTCTGCTCCCCTTGACACGAACCCCCCTCACTCAGCAGAAGATTGATAACCTGCAGGACGCTTTGGAGCAGGCCATGAAGATTGAAGCCATGGCGGGCTACCCCCAGGAATATCGGGGGGGGGGGCGGCCCCGCAAGATCCTTCTTTGATAGGGTTGCAACACCAGATTTCCAGCTTGACTGAAAAGCTCAAGGAGCTTCAGCCTGTGAGACCAGCGCGACCGAATGTTTGGTGTACTCATTGCTTGGTCGAGGGCCACGTAGCAACCGAGTGTCCTCGGTTGCGCGGCGCAGGAGTAGGACCCTCGGTCGCAGCAATCCAGGGGGGTCCACCACCAGGGGTTGGCGCGGCGATGAACCCATAGGGAGTCTACCAGCCGCAACAGACTTACGCAGGGTTCCCACCGCAACCGGGTTCCTCCACCACGGAGTACTACGAAATTTTCCGGACGTTGGGGCATCCTCCTCGGATGTGCCCGATATTACAGAAGTACTCCACGGTCCCGAATAATGTATACTGCGAATTTTGTGTGTCCACGACTCACAACACTGAGTAGTGCAGGGCACTCGACGCACTTGCAGATCGACTGGATCGTCCCTCCTACAGGGTGAATGAGGCTCCGAGGGGAAGAGGCGGAGGCATGCGGGGAGGCCGCACAGGCGGACGCGGTCCGGTAAAATGTTACAACTGTGACCAGGAGGGTCATGTGGCTCGAGAATGTCCCCTTCCGCGACGACCCTGGTGTTCCCAGTGCCGGGTCAATGTCCACGCTACAGAAGACTGTCCGGAGCTCATCAAGAAGTGGGAAGAACGGGCGAGGCAGAGGGGAGTGAATCTGATAAACTCAGAGCCGCGAGGGACCGCCGCCCCAGACTTGCAGAACGTCGCAATCGTGACGAGGGGCGGAAAGAAGGCTGGAGAGGATGCCCACGGGAAGGAGCCAGCATTAGTGGTTCGGCCGACATCATCGAAGAAGTTGATCAGGCCCGAAGTCCAGAAGAAGTATTTCCAGGAGGCAGTTGAGGCATTCGCCCAGTTGCGGAACGAGGGAGGTTTGGAGGAGCCCGTGCTGCTGGAATCTGGTGCGCAGAACGTCGCAGGTACGGTGGTCGAGGATTGGCTCCGGCTATTCCTCAGGATTGTTGACAGCGCTGCGCTGCGGCAGCAGCTCAAGCATGCTTTGGACGGAGCACTGCAGGGGTACACAGAACTTAGAGATCCGGCGGACGTTGGCCCTCAATACGTGCAGCGTGTCAAGCGAAACAAGCAACGAACAGGCAAAGAATTCCGGCTTAACACGCAGGTCGCGGGGTTCCAAATCAGCGACACCATGTTGGACTTGGGGTCCGACGTCAACATTCTGCCACGAAAGACATGGGAGGCTCTTGGAAGGCCACGGCTAGCCTACTCACCAATCCAACTCAGGATGGCGAACCAGTATTGCATTTTTCCAATCGGCCAGCTCGAGGGTGTCGAGGTCGACGTTGCGGGGGTGAAGACATACACCGATTTTGAGGTTATTGATATCATGGGCGACAAGGATCCCTATCCTGCCTTACTCGGCATTGATTGGGCTTTTGAGAATTACGCCATCATCGACCTTAAGAAGGAGCTGATGATCTTTGAGGATGGGGAGGTACGGGTCACCCAGCCTCTCGACCCGTATCAGGGCCTGCGATATACAGAAACGATGGAAAATCGAGAGAATGCTCAGATGATGGACCACCTTTATCAGATGACCATAGGAAAGCGAGACGATTATATTAACCCGACCGCGACTGGCTCTGTTAGTTGGCGGAGTGTGCAGAGCTCGGAGCTTGGATCCGAAATCGCTTGGGAAGACTGGCAGCAAGGGGGGTATGAGACCACCACGCGGAGATGTGCCTCCATTTCCCAAGTCCGATGGGTAGGGACTGAGATCCGCGGATATCCCACCTTGTCAAACATGCGGGCAGTCAACACTTTTATTACCAAGGTGGAAGACATGGTCCCAGCTGAAAGATGGATGCCACTTTTGGATGTGGCCTTGCAGTCAACGTCGGCACGGTGGTGGAAAAATCACCACAACACTCTGTTGCGATGGGAGTACGTGGCAGATGCTCTGCGGGCACGCTTTAAAGAGGACGAAGGACCCTGCAGTACGCTTAAGTATCATGGAACTTTCGACCCGCGACACCATTTGCGGGCCTGCGAAGAACAGTGGCGTAGCACCCGGTACCCTGAGGAGCTGTGGGTCCACAGGTTTATCCACTCCCTGGGTACAATTCCCCAGGCCTGGTACCTGGAGGAAGAGCGAAAACAGGGCACTTGCTCTTGGCAGGCCGTCGCGGACAAGTTCGTGCGGTGCTTCTTGTTCGAAGGGGAGACGGCACAGGAGTCTTAGGCCCTATAGGCAGTCAAGAAGGTCTTGTTTTTCCGCCATCCTAAGCCTGATGGGGGCCCGGTGGTGTCACGACCTGAGGTCAGGCGCGAGTTGGTTTGCGACTGGATTGATGACGATTCGAATGACGATAGTCTGGAGGACCTCAGGCATCTCTATTTTGATGAAAGGGAAGGTGAGCGGAGCATCAGTGAAGAGCCGACGACTGAAGGAGTCCATTTACAGCCCCTAAAGACAAAGAAGCTGAACATTGGAACATAAGAGAGACCCAAGCTCGCAACGGTGGGAGATTACTGGGACGAGGAGACAACAAACAAAATTTTCAGCCTCCTCCGGGAATACGAAGATTTGTTCCCGTCTTCGGTTGCGGACCTGAAGGGGATCAAGGGGGATCTGGGTGAAATGCGCATCGCGTTGAAACCGGGGGCCAGGCCGGTGAAGCACCGACCCTATCGGTTGAACCCACGTATCAAAGAGAAGGTCAAGATGGAGATTGACAAGATGCTGGCTGCAGGTCTCATCTTTCCAGTAGAAGAAGCCGAGTGGGTGAGTCCCATTGTCATCCAGAACAAGAAGGACAAAGCGGAGATCCATGTCTGTGTAGACTACCGGAGCCTGAACAATGCCTGCATCCACGACCCGTTTCCCACTCCTTTCAGTGATGAAGTCCTAGATCACGTTGCGGGAAACGAAGCTTATTCATTCACTGATGGGTTTTCGGGTTACCATCAGGTGCGCATTGCCAAGAAAGACAAAGCAAAGACGACATTCACCACTGAGTGGGGATCATTCACATACCACGTTATGCCGTTTGGTCTGAAGAACGCACTGGCTGTGTTTTCCCGGATTGTCATTGCTGCTTTTCGGGAGTACATTCACAAGTTCCTGGAGGTCTACATGGACGACTGGACCGTCTGTAGCCTGTTGAAGAATCACGCCTCCCTGTTGCATGTTATGTTTGACCGGTGTTGTCAGCTGCAGATTTCCTTGAACTTGAAGAAATGTATTTTTGCAGTTCCATTCGGCACACTCTTGGGCCACGTGGTGTGCAAGCAAGGGGTCTGCGTTGATCCCGCCAAGGTCACGGTCATCGTCCATATGGAGGCCCCCGAGACCGTGAAGCAGTTGCGGGCACTGCTCGGGCACACAGGGTATTACAGGTGGTTTATTCGCAACTACGCAAAGATTACGGCCCCTCTGGAGAAACTGTTGCGGAAGTCAGAGGTGTTCTAGTGGACGGTGGAATGTAGGAAGGCACTTGACACCTTGAAGGAGAAGTTGGCGACGACGCCCATACTTGTTCACCCCGACTGGGATAAGCAGTTTCATGTGCATATTGATGCGTCCGGTATTGCACTTGGAGTTGTATTGGCGCAACCCGGGGAGACGAAAGTTGACCACCCCGTGTACTTCGCCAGCCGTCGGTTATCGAATGCGGAGAAGAACTACACCACGACTGAGCGGGAGGCGTTGGCGATGGTGTACTCTCTCCAGAAGTTCCGCCACTATCTTCTGGGCGGCAAATTCACATTCTTCACGGACCATTCTGCATTGAAGTATCTAGTGAATAAGCCTGTGTTGGAAGGACGGATTTGTCACTGGCTTCTACTTTTCCAGGAATTCACGTTTGAGGTGATTTTCAAGCCTGACAGGTTGAATGTTGGTCCCGATCATTTATCCAGGTTGGAGACGGGAGAGAATGAAGGCTCGTTGGACAATCAGCTGCCGGATGCCGACCTCTTCCGAGTCGAAGCAGTACCAGATTACCTGGTTGACATTGCCACTTATCTGACCATGGGACAGTGCCCCCAGGAGTACACCCCGCTCCAGAAACGCCACCTGGTTGTCCGGGCGGCCGACTTCCAATTGATCGCGGGGTAGCTCTACAAACTAGGCCTTGATGAGGTGTTGCGCAGATGCGTTCTTGATCACGAACGAGAAGCGGTGATGTGGGAATGTCAGAGTGCTGTTGCGGGAGGGCATGTGGGTGCGAAACCCACCGCAAGGAAGGTGCTCCAAGCTGGCCTGTGGTGGTCGACGGTACATGCTGACTGTAAGGCCTATGTGAAGCGTTGCGATGTTTGCCAGCGGGCGGGAAGGCCTTCGCACCGGGACGAGCTTCCGCTACACCCAGTGCATATGTTGCGGCCGTTTGAAAAGTGGGCTGTCGATTTCATAGGTCCCATCGCCCCGGTCGCCAGACACTCCAAGGCCCGGTACATCATTACTGCCACAGATTACCTCACCCGGTGGGCTGAGGCAACAGCGGTACGCGACTGCTCGGCAGAGACCGCTGCCCGGTTCATCTTTGAACACATCATCAGCCGCTTTGGCTGCCCACGGAGCTTGACCAGCAATCAGGGTATGCATTTCATTAATTCCACGGTCAAGTAACTACTGGACACATTTATGATTCAACATCATAAAAGCAGCCCATACCACCCACAGGCCAATGGTACTGTGGAAGCATTCAACAAGATTATCGAAAAGGGCTTGACTAAAATTTTCAATGCTCAGCACGACGATTGGGACGAGCGCCTCCCAGCGGCATTATGGGCCTACCGGACCACAGTGAAACGTTTGACCAACCAGACACCATTCCAGTTGGTGTATGGCTGGGAAGCTGTGATTCCCACCGAGTTCACTGTACCCAGTCTTTTGATCGCAACGTCCCTTCAATTCTCAAACGAGGAGTCACTTCGGGAACGCCTCCAGGAGCTACAGGAGCTGGACGAGGCCCGATTCCTGGCGGAATTCCACCAGAAGGTTCAGAAGGCCAGGCAGAAAGTGTGGCATGACCGCCACATCAAAACCAAAGCCTTCCAAATTGGCGGCAAAGTTCTCTTATATGACAGCCGGTTCCAGAAGTTTCCAGGCAAGCTCCAGATGCACTGGTTGGGACCCTACTTTGTCATCGAGATCCGCGACTCAGGAGCCGTTCGGTTGGCACAGATGGATGGGACAATTCTCCCTGGGTGGGTGAATGGCGCACGATTGAAACCCTACCAGGAGTAGGTACCTTTCACTTCTCATCAATAACTCTCGCAACCGAGAGAACCCATAGAGTAGCTTAGTCGAATAACTCTCCCGCAACCGGGATGAGCGTAGGGAGTCTTTTCCGTTCATAGGCAGTCTGTCAAATAACTGGTCAGTTACGGGTACCTCACCGCAACCAATTGTGGTCGGGGCGAACCAGTCCAGCGTGTCACGGCGCCAATCCAGCGTGTCGTTCGCGTAGGATCCATCCCCATACCAGTGTCAGTCCAGGTCATTTCCGTCAGTCCTTTTGTCAGTCCGTAGGATCGCTCAGATTTGTGTCATAAATTACCATAAGTAGACAGTAATCGTACCATAATCATTTTCCATCACCCGCAGTCCCCTCCGCCATCGCGTCCGCCCATCTTCCCATGATGCCGTCAGCAACTGTCAGATTACACACAGGCATGCGATTGATCGCATGATTATCGCAGGCAAGAAAGATAGCAAGAATTAATTGTCGTTAGGGAGTCTCATCAACTCCGCTCATGCCAGTAGATGACATAACTTGCATGAAGGCTATCAGCACGAGAATGACGGACCAGTTCAATTTGGAAATTGCAGCGACTCTAGAGCAGTTGCAGCCTCAAAGCGCACTGCACCCAGAAGGAAACTCTAGAAGAATCCTCCAAGTTTACCAGCGCCGCGCCAAGATGCCGAGGGCTCTCCTATCCGTCCCTGAACCAGTGTTGGACAGCTGAATCCACCGCGTAGAGTCGCTAGTTGGCAAGTATGACAATGCAACATGTATGGACGCCAACCTGTCCGACCCAGCTGAATTCCCCCACCTCCATTGGCAGACCTACATGGAGCATCATTACATGCCAGGCAGCAGCTCCAACAGCCGGATGTGCCCAGAATTCAGGGGCCTACAATAGTCGTCCTTGATGAATTTGAGGACTCTTCTGGTTTTTGGAACTACGGGACCGGCCCTGCAATGCACCCAGTTCCTCCTCAGTCGGATACAGAACGGGTCCCTGTGGCTCAATGAGGAAATTCCAATCCATGCCGAAGACATTCATTGGCTTACAGGGCCGTCTCAAAATGGTGCAGATGTCTCCGCTGCCGGCCAGACATCCTCCAAGCGCGCCCGAAAGTCGGGTGACTCAGACCTGTACACCAAGTATGGCACTCGCCGGGGGGGCAAAGGTGCCAAAATTGATTTGATCAATAAGCCAGAAATTCGGTTCGCTTGCTACCTTATCGCTAGCAAGACGATGCGGCACTATACGAAGGGAGAGTGCACCCTGGATATAATCTCCATTGCGGAGCACTGTATCCAGGGCGTCAGGTTGAATTGGTGCTCTTTTGTGCTAAAAGAACTCTTCGCGGCCTGTGAAGAGAACTACAAGCGTACCACCAGTTTCATTTACGGTTACTTGATTTTAGCTTTCGCCATGTGGAAATGGCACCTTCCTCCTGTCCGGATGCCGGCGGAGACTACCGCGAGCCAGCCTCTCGCGATGAAATACACCCCCTGGCAGGTGTCCTCGGACCCCAGCACCAAACAGGTGAACGCGGAAGCGTTTCGGGCGTGGTACGGGTTGATGAAAGATGTGGTGACTAACCAGCAACGAGTGCCCAGGCACCTGTTGGATGAGTATAGTGAGCAGGTGTGGTTTGGGGTCAGCCACAGGCACACTTACCTCCGGCCAACTTGCGTGTCAGACACCACCTTCCACATGGCACTCCTCAGATTCCAGTTGAATGATGACACCTTTCACCGTGAGGTCTTTGCGTGGCCGGGGGTCACCAAGCACATCCGCGACGGGATCACCCGATATAACTTTGAGCGGATGCTGCCGGCACAGCGGCCTGCCGCGACCGGCGTAGTGGGGTCCTCACAGGTTGCGGAAAAACCTCCACAGGATGCAGATGAGACCGTACAGGACCTGTCCGAATCACTGGTCCCCATCGTACAACACCTCAATGCCCAGGTACGACGACTTAACGTGGTAACCCAAGTTTCTTTAAGTGGTGCCCCTTTATTTCCCTCCTTTTCTGAATTTCAGATCGGTCGGTCTCGTGCTCCCTCCAATACCGCCCCTGTAATTTCTCCCATCCCCACCAACCTATTCACCTCTGCCACCCCTATCATCACACCGATGGATGAAACGGGCCCAGAACCCAATTCATCAGACCCCCCTCCATCCAAGAGGGCCCGCATTGCTGTCACCGATCCAGTGGTGAATCTTACCGACGATGATCCACCATCCACTCCACTCCCAGGAACGTTGATTCCGGAGGAACCCCTGATCGATCCATCAGAGTTCCTCAACATTCGTCTCCCCCATACCTCTTTCACCCCATCCACCGCTCCCTCCACCGGCCGTACACCTGCCACCTCCTCCAATCCATCCAACTCATCGGCCATTGTATCAGATCCTCTCATCCGGGAACTTTTCGGAGGTGACCACGGGGTGGAAGTCACCTCCAGTACTGCAGCTGTGGTACCGCTGGTTGACCCCGTGGCCACACCCCAGGATCCTGCCTCTACTATATCTACCCGGCTGGCAAATGTTGGGGTTGATTCGGCTGACCCTCCCCCAGACCAGACCACGCAGCAAGACCGGCCGGAATCCGATATGGCCACCTCGATGCAGCAGCAAACACCGGTCCATCCTCCTGAGACCTCAAACCGATCAGTGGCCAGTGGCCAACCTTCGCATGAGCGGGTTCCGGAGCAAGGCGCACCCAGCACGACCAATGCAGAACCATGGAGTACAGCACAGCTGTACCTACTCATTCAGCGGGCGGCCCTAAAGGCCAAACATATTCACACAGAGCTGGAGCAGCGGTGTACCGAGCAGCATAACCAGATCACGGCACTTACTGAACAGCGCAATCAGCTGACTAGGGAGAAGACCTACCTACAGGAGCAGGTCACCATTGCTGCTCAGGCGTTCTCCAACTTATGGCCCGCTGTAAGGGCTCGTTATGCCCCACTTCCTGCCAATATAGCGGAGGACAGTGTAGAAATCCAGGCTCACCACCTCAGGACTGTTTTCACTGATCTATGCAGGGAGAACCAGGAACTCCAAGCGGCGTTAGCCGCACGGCCTACCCTTCCAGACCCACAGATTGTCCACTCAGAATAGGTGACTGCCAAGCAGACTTAGGCAGTTGGACTGCAGGCCACTCTCCATTCCACTGCGGGCGAGGCTTACGCCCTTCTACGAAGTCTGCAGGAGTGCTCACTCGCTCTCACTGTCAAGACGCAGCCTATCTCTGCCCAGCTGCAACAAATTTCCCGTGAAATTCAGGAGACCGCGGACCCAGCATGGTTAGATCAGCTCTATGCCCAGGCGGACGAGCTTGAAATTCAAATGCAACAGACTGAGGCCGACTCGGCAGCGGCCAAACAAGTCATTCGGGAAATTCGTCCGCCCATCCAAGCCCGTGCCGAATCCATACAACAGCTAGATGCCAAGGCCGAAGCCCAACTTGCCACGCTGTTCGGGGCTGCCCCGATGACTATGGACGAGGCCGCCGCCACCAGGATCTCCGAAGAAGCCGACTTGCTTATGCAGGAATGGCAGCAAGCGATGGCGGACTTCACCGGGCTTAGAGATACAGCGCTCCGCAGGGTCCCGGAGTTGGGGCCCTTGTTTGAACAACCACTTGGCGGAGCACAGCAGGAAAGGGCGCGGGGTGAAGGCACAACATAACAGAGCACGGGAGCCAGTGGGGCAATGGAAGTGGAGACTGTTATTTGTGATTGACTCGGGGACGAGTCAAGGAATTGTGGTCGGGGCCTGTTGGGGCCCTTGTTTTTGTTTAGTTTTTGAAGTCTTGGCTAAGACATTTTGACTTTTGACCTTTTTGAGTTGCGGAATGAAGACACATGGAAACCGCGACCGCGCCGCAACTACCAGGAGTCGCGGAGCTATCAAGGTGGCGCGGAAGCATGCGATAGCTGGAGAAAGAACAGGGACAAGTACAGATGAAGAAAACACATAGCAGAAGACAGAAAGTGGAACACGCAGATAACATGAGAGAAGCCGGGAGAAGCTGAAGTAAAGCCACAGAGGAACTGATAGTCGCAAGAGCGGGTGAATAAATAATAGTCACCCGGCTGAAACAAAGGGGATGCTGAAGAGGTTGCGAGGCTCGAGACAGGGAAAGATGCACAGAGCAGCTGCGGAGGAATCATGCATGTCCCTCCTAGGGCTCTTTATCTTCTCTATTTTACCTTTCTGTTCCGAAATCCATCTGTATCAGATTTGTAAGCTATCAGTGAGAATGCCATGTAATCATGTGTTTGGCCAAGAGATTAATACAATGGAAGGTTGCTGTCTCAATAAGATGTTTATGTGCTTGTAATGTGTTTATGCTGGTTTAAAATTTTATTTGCAAATGTCTGAATTCTTATTAAGTGATCTTGCGTATATAACTCTGTATATGTAATGGATGCACTGTCCTTCATTAGTTGCGGGTTTGTTCCTTGCCATTGATCTCATCCCCTTCTGCATGTGGTTGCGGCATGCCTCGGGTGAGACGCACTGCTCTCCAGAGCCGGGTGAAAATGCCGGCGTGTTCCTAGACTACACCAGACCCCTTTGTTGGCCACAACTCTTGAACCTGGGTCTTGTCCGCGAGACCTGACTTCTCGCCAACACGTGGCAGACAACATATGGAATCGCTGGCCCAACGAGAATTACCGCCCTACGCCCAAAGGCGGTGCGTTGAATACCAGGCAGTTTTGGAACAGCGTTATCGGGCGCGGGGACCACCAAGGCGGATGGGCAGTGAACCATTGATCTATGATTTGATCGGACAGTGAATAGGTAGGCTATGGGCGCGGCAGAGGCGAGCAAACGCCGTTCGATCTGCACAGATCAATGGCTTAGGATGCGCCCGATATGCATCAGATAAGCACCCGTCGGACTAGTGCCTGGTCTAGCGACCGGGTTACATGGAGAAAAAGAGCAGAGGGGCTATGGCTGAAGGGGATATGCCTCAAATATTTTCAAATATGCATTTACAGCCTTTGATAATGTGTTTTGGAGGCGGGAAATGGTAACGATAGGCTTTGAGAATGGTTCTCCTAGGTTGCAAGGGGAAATTTGAGAGCTCTGAGTCAGATTTCCTATGAAATTTTATGGGAAAAGGATTATGATCAACACCAGACACACTTGGGTATATTTCTTAAAACTCAAGAGTGAAGTTTTTAACATGTTCTTGGCCTTTAAGGCCTTTGTTGAGAAACAATCTGGACATCAAATTCTCAAGTTAAGATCAGAAAATGGCAGAGAATATGTTAAATTTTTTTTTATCAACTTCTGCATTAAGCATGGCATTCAATTGCAACATATTGTTCCATATACTCCACAACAAAATGGTGTAGCTGAAAGGAAGAATTGCACCTTAAAAGAACTGGCTAATTGTATGCTTCAATCTAAAGGACTTGGTCTCAATTTTTGGGCAGAAGCCATTAACTGTGCAAATTACATAGTAAATCGGACTCCTACTAAGGTTTTAAAGAATATAACTCTATAATAATCTTGGAGTTCAATCAAACTAGATGTAAGTCACTTTCGTGTTTTTGGAAGTGATGCTTGGGCCCATACTCCAGATGCGAAACATAAAGCCTTAGAACCTAAGAGTTGAAAATGTATTTTTGTTGGACATTCTGAAGATGTCAAAGGATATAGACTTCTTCAACCAAAACCAAAAAATATAATCATTAGAAGAGATGTAAAGTTTGATGAAAATATATTGGCCTGTGAGCCTAGTTCGGTGGGTGTGACACCTTTGGCCTGCGAGCCTGATTAGGCATATGTGCCACCTCTCTCTCTCTCTCTTCTATTTTTAATAGCATTCCTTCTAGTTCAAATGATGATAGCGAGGATGGAAATCCTCGTCC
This sequence comes from Pinus albicaulis, assembly GCA_034641835.2. Classification (NCBI taxonomy): domain Eukaryota; kingdom Viridiplantae; phylum Streptophyta; class Pinopsida; order Pinales; family Pinaceae; genus Pinus; species Pinus albicaulis. The sequence goes on from CM076577.1 coordinate 753,044,618, forward strand.
AACTCGTGAAATTGTTCCTTATACTCCACCACTTCCAAGATGGGTCCGCTCTACTCGGGATGCAGCAGGTTCTCTTGCAGGTGACCCTGCTGATCGACAACATACACATTCTCAGTTCGAAAGAGTCTCTTCCTTATTGGCTCAAGTTCTAGAAAAACTTGATCGAGAAATCTTTGAAGAAGCCTCTGGTCATCCAGATTGGGATGAAGCTATGAATGAAGAGTATCGTTCCTTATTGGCAAACAATACTTGGGATCTTGTTCCTCTTCCAAAAGGAAGAAAACTTGTCAGATGCAGATGGGTTTACAAAACAAAGTTTGGACCAGATGGAAAAGTGGATAGACATAAAGCTCATCTTTTCACTAAAGGTTTTTCACAAGTTGAAGGCATTGACTATACTAAAACCTTCTCCATTGTTTCCAAAATGAATTCTATCTGCCTTGTTCTTTCCCTTGCTGCCTCCTTTAAATGGGAAGTCCATCAGATGGATGTTAAATCCGCCTTCTGACATGGAGATTTGCATGAAGAAATATACATGGAACAACCCCCTGGCTTTATCCAAAAAGACTCTAGCCTTGTTTGTCGCCTTAGGAAGTCTCTCTATGGTCTCAAACAAGCTCCTCGGGCTTGGTATGCCAAAATGAATATATTTCTCTTAGATAATGGCTTTTCTAGGTGTCATTCTGACAACACTGTCTACACCAAGAAAGTGGGTAATTCATTCACCATCCTTGTTCTTTATGTTGATGATCTTATCCTTACTGGTAGTGATCCAAACCATATAAACCATGTGAAGTCTAGCCTTATAAAGAAGTTTGAAATGACATACTTAGGACACTTGCATTATTTCCTTGGTCTTCAAGTCTTGCAATCCAAGAAAGACATTACCCTCTCTCAGTCCAAGTATGCCTGTGATCTTCTACACCACTTTCACATGGAAGAATGTAAGCCTACCCCTTCTCCCTTTCAGTATGGAGTCAAGATTTCATTCAATTGTACTACCCCTGAAGTTGATGCTACCTTATACCATCAACTTGTTGGTAAACTTTTGTGTCTAACCCATACCCATCCTGACCTTTCCTTTGCCATTGGTCTTGTCATTCGGTTTATGCACCAACCTCATGAAAGTCACTGGAAATTAGCTAAAATAATACTTTTATATATTCGAGGTACAGTTTAGTTCGGGATTCATTATAGTGCAGGAGCATCTCCCTTGTTGATTGGTTTCACTGATTCTGATTGGGATGGTGACCTTGATGATCAGAAGTCCACTGCAGGATATGTATTCACTCTTGATTCAGGACCTATTACTTGGTCTTGTAAGAAACAAAGTGCCATCTCCCTTTCTTCAGCAGAAGAAGAGTATGGTGGTGCAGTTGAAGCCAGCAAGGAAGCCATGTGGCTTCGTCAGATCCTGTCTGAATTTGGTCTTCATCAGTAGCATCCAACTACACTTTGGTGTGATAATCAAAGTTCCATTCAGCTATTTAAAGATCCAATTCAGCATTAGCGTATGAAACACATTGAACTCCACATACACTTCATCAAAAATCTCATTCATGATCATGTTCTTGAAGTGCAGTATTGTCAATGATCAAGTAGTCGATATCTTTATGAAGGCTCTCACAGAAGCGGAGTTTACCAAACTTCGATCCATGCTTGGAGTTCAGGAAAGTTGTCATTAAGGGGAGATAGGCTCTAATGCCTCCTTCCTTCTCCTATTGTGTCACTTTTGTAAATCCTTCAATACTATCCCAATTTGTGCTTAAGAGGGGATGTTAGGATATTTCGACACATAGGAAATAGGCTCCTTTTGTGTCACCTTTGTAAATCCTTCAATCCTATCACAAGTTGTTCTTAAGGGGGGATGTTAGGATATTCCGACACATAGGAAATAGTTTAGAATAACTTAGTCTAGTGTAGAGTTAGGTAAAATGTGTTTCTTTACCATGTACATTTGTAACTTATAATCCGACGGTCACGATTTGTAGTGATCTGATGATTATCTCTCACCTCGATATTAACGACACTTGATTCGTGGCTTAGCACCCGATTGGTCCATGATATCTATTTAAAGAGCACAGAGGGTCATTTTTCCGGTAACCGTTTATGAGAGAAACAGATGTAACTTTTCTTTTTATATTAATAAATTCCTTGAAGTGGCCGCTTTGGCTCAGGGCATGGAATGTTTCCATCTTTGAGGGTTTTAACCACGTGATTATACTGGTGTACTGATTTGTGATATGTTTGTGAGCGGTGACCTTTGGTTCTTGATCTACGGAACTTACCCTTTAAATTCCTACAGTTATTGTAGAAATGTCAACATGACCTTTTAAAAGGTGCATTCTGGAAGGCCATCTTCCTCAGACCATAATTCCTAAAATATTATGAAGAAATATTTGAAATTTTAACCACATTATTAGTGAGATTTACTCTTAATGTGGACAATTTTTTCAGATTTTCAAACTCCATAGAAGAAAATATATAAGAAAAATTAAATCAAGTGTACTCATTGATCCCTTTGTTCTTCATTTCATATATGATAGAGCCCATCCAGTCCAAGTGTTTCAATCTGGAAGCTCTGATACCACTCTGTAAAACCCCACCCCACATTTACCTACTTTAACATACTTACCAGGGTAAACATGAGCTGAGAATTTCTATGCATGACCCAAATTCTAAGGCTTAGTTACGTAAATGAGGTCTAACTTATCAACACATGCTATTTATTTTTACAAACACTTTGTGTACATAGTACCTATAAGTCATGGATTCATATTTTGGTCACTGTTTACATTGGTTTCATCAGAGGTTCATTAAAAAGGCTTGCTGGCCTCTCATACTTGCTGCAACAAAAACATATTAGCTCAGCATGCATATAAAATAACCAAGAGCCTGTTAAACCATGAATAAGATCTAGATCAAGAACATATCATATAATGATAAATACGCTATGCATGTAGCATATACTTAACCGGTAATAAAGCCATGAAAAAATATCATGAAAACAACATTAAATCAACAATTATTCTCATTGATCTTTAATAATGAATAACACATATTAACGTGTGAAAAGTACCAACCAAGTCAGGGACTTCCATGTACCACTTGACCATAAATTGGGCTGAACCAAATATTTCTTTCAGCCAATCACCCCCACGCCATATTCTAAGCATGAATGTGGGATCTCATGGAATAAATCAAGAAAAACCAAATCAAGGCTTCTACATGGAAACCACCTCAACCCTCAACTATTAATTCCACCTTATGGTCAGACATCACTAACCATCACCATATCAGTCTTTACCCAAGCTATCCAAAGCTCCAGAGCGTTTGTTCCAAGCCAGCTCTAGGAATACTAACTCAACCCACAACTACCGCAAGGATCCAGAGCATTTGTCCAACCAAGGCTCCAAGACTAGTAACTTAACCCGTCAAGGGCTCCAGAATTTTTGTCTAACCAAGGTTCCCAGGACTAGTAACTCAAACCAAGTTGTTCCAGGGCTTCCAAAGGATTTTTCCAACTAAGGCTTCAGGAACTAATAACTCAACCCACAACCATAATGAGCACCAATCAGAAAAAAAAGGGAAAACCCACAACACCATGGCTATCTATGAATGGAAAGGCTAGGAAAAACCACTGTCAATACAAGCAATCCTCCATGCAAATGAAAATTCATAACTACTAAACCACATGCATCTACCGTGCATGCCAAAAATAGCAAGGAAACCATACATGCAACTCGAAGCATGCAAAGAAATCCAGTTGTAGTCGTTGATATAACTGTTCCCTTGCGATTTCCTGCTTTCATTTTCCTTCTTTTCCAATCCAAGTGAATGATAGAGTGCCCCAAGCATGCTCCAAGAATACTCCAAGTTTGCAAGAGTAAGAGAGAGGGAGAATAGAGTGAGAGCTCCAAAACTGAACTGACAAAATCAAACACTCACAAAAGCCATGAACTGATCCTCAGAAGCCTTTTTATCATTGAGGGCCTCCTTTTTCTTCATTTTCCTTCAATTTTCCTCTAATTTCCCTTGCATGCAAATCTATGACTCTTCATCTCCCTTTTCTCCTATTTTCCTTTTTTTTCATAAATAAAATGAAAATTGAAGCCTCTTTTCCTTTGCCAATTTCCTTAGCCATAATAAATCGAAAGTGACACCCACTAGGATGTTTTTCCCACCATTGAGCTTGGAATACGTGTCCCATGACCTTGGTCTTATTTTTCCTTTATTAACTTTATTACATGGAATTTTAATTGGGGTTGTTACAATTAGGGCCTAATTTCCTTAGGAATTGCGCAAGGAAATAAGGGCTCAATTATAGGGAGAAATTGACTAAGTCTGGGTCAGAACTTCTCAGTGAGCTGAGAGATAGGTTACACTTGCAAGTTGAGCTCATATTGAGCTAGTAATTATAATACATCTCTATTCATCATATTAATGCAAGTAGGCATAAGGGTTTTTTAGAAGTTTCTTTCCCCTAGAAAAATATTGTGTGCATGTGTATTATTTATTATTGCATGTTTCCAATTATTGTTATAAATTGTGAATTAAATTTCACAGAGCAGTAAAGTAGGATTGTGTCTTATGATTTGGATTAAAATTTCATGAACAATTACAATTCTACACCATAATTTATACATGTTATCAAAGTATGATTCACATTAAAACAAGAATTTGGAAGTTGTTTCTCAGGAGGATCAAATTTGCAGTTCTAATGTGTAGCATGATCTCTTCAGAGTTGGGAAGATGGCCTTCAATGGGCTGAAACTAGAGTATGCTTTGAAATTTAGCTCTAATTTCATTACTTGGAAGGCTCACATGGAGGCGGTGTTGGATGACTGGATTGCTAGAATATGTCGAGACAAACATTGAGAAATCATAAGCATATGATGCACAAAACCTATCCCAATGGAAGAAATATGTAGCCAAGGCGAGGAAAATAATCTTGGAGGGAGTGTGAGACCACATTGTCTCAAATCTCCATGGGAAAGAAACTCCTTTCTCAATGTGGAAAGCACTGGAAAATCTCTTGAAAAATAACAATGCCCACATGAAACTTGCGCTTAAGGATAAAATTTGAAATATCAAGATGCAAAAGAATGACACTATCCCATAATATCTGAGTAGATTTACAAAATATTGTGATGAACTTGGCAGGGTTGGTGTAAATGTTGCAAAATATTACTTGGTAAGCCTAACTCTTTTAGGACTTCCCAATAGCTGGCACAACTACCAAGATTCAGTGAACATGAGGGAGAAATTACTAAATTAGGAATGCTTATGGTCTGATTTGGTACAAGAGGAGATAAGACAAAATACCAGAGATGGGAATTCATCTAAGGGAAAGGATGAAGAAGTATTTGCATTGGTTGGAAAGGGAAATAAGGGCAAAGGAAAGAAATCTCAAACCAAACTTGTCCAAGAAGAAAGACTTGGGGGCAAGAAGAAAGACTTGTCCAAAATTAAATGCTTCAATTGTCACGAATTCAGACACTATGCCATGAATTTTCCACACAAAAAGTCTAGCAAAAAGTGTTGAAAATGTAGTAGGAAATTCCTAATTTAATTTTCCCTTGAATTAAATTAGGAGAAAATTGTAATTCCACATCACAAGACAACTTGAATGAGTTATCTAAGGTTCTATCACTCAATTAGCTTAATTAATTCGAGTTTAGGGCTTAACTTGAGTTGTGTACAATGATTCATAAATTTTAGGAGCTTAGGTTGTGTTAATTTCAGTTGTAATAATTTAATTCATTTAATTTGAGCTATGGTCAGTTAAGCTAGTTCCAATTGTTGGAGGAAGTAGTGGGAGGTCTAGCAGTGGGGTGTAGCTTTAGTGTTCAACCAGTTAACTGAGAAATCAAACTTAATTAGCTCATGCATGCATGAAATTTGAGTTACCTAGTTGATTTTGGACTTCAAGGGAAGTGTACTATCAGTTATATAATTATCCAAGTTATACAGGTGGTGCATGCAGTCAGGGAAGGGCCTGCAGGAATTGCAAAGTTCTGGATGGAGAATTTCCCTAATTAATAGGGGCTAATTCCTAATTGAACAATGTAAGGAAATAGGGACTTAGGAAGGCAGTAATTTGGTTAAGTGTTGACCAGAGTTGGCTTATGAAGTAGTAAGATAGATTATACTTGTGCGGAGGTTGCTCAAGCTTGAGTAAACATTGTATTTCTTCTCTATTTTCTGTAGGAAGGGGTTTTGGGCCGTTGATTTCCCCTAGATAAATCCTTGTTTATGTGTTTTAAATTATGATGCATGCTTTTGATATATGTTCTCGATCATGAATTGCTTTCTGCAGATGAGTAGAGTAGATTTGAGTCTTATGTTTTAGAACATTACATGAGAAAGAATGAATCTACGATTTATTTCCACATGGTATCTAAGCTAGATTCACAGTAGAGAAGAGAATCCTAAGTTGTCTTTGTAGGAGGAATGAGTTTGCAGGATCTATTCTTCAGAGCTAGCAGGATGGAATTTTATGGTTTAAGGCTCGAGTATGCCCTTGAGGGTAGCTCAAATTATATTTCTTGGAAGGACCACATGGAGGTAGTCATGGAAGATAATGGATTGAAAGAATTCATTGATATTCCGGGACCAATAGTAGCTGATGCTCAGAATCTAGCAGACTGGAAGAAGAGTGTAGCCAAGGTGAGGAGGATCATATTGGAGGGAGTACGAGACCATATTATCTCTAATGTCCATGGGAAAGAAAATCTGTATGTAATGTGGCAAGCATTGACATATTTGTTCCAGAAGAGTAGTGACCACAGGAAGCTCAGACTCAAGGACAAGATTTTGAATATCAAGATGCAAAAGGGCAACATAATACCTCAGCAACTAAGTAGGTTCACACAATGGCATGATGAAATTGGAAGTGTTGGTTTTACTATTGTAGAAAATGATCTGGTAAGCCTAGCACTTCTGGGCCTTCCCAAGAGCTGGCACAACTACCAGGATTCAGTAAATGGGAAGGAGAAGCTACCAAACTAGGAAAGATTATGGTCAAATTTGGTACAGGAGGAGTTCAGGCGGAACAATAGAGACAAGACTTCATCCAAGGTTGAGGATGAGGAGAAATGTGCCTTGTCTAGAAAGGAAAATAAAGGGAAAGGGAATAAATCCCAGTCTAAAGGAGATTCCAATCAATGGGGCAAGAAGAAATACTTGTCCAAAATCAAGTGCTTTCACTATCATGAACTCAGACACACTATGCCACGAAGCGCTCAGGAAGAGCAGCAGGTGAAGCTTTTGATTCACAATTTGAGTTGGATTTTACCTTCATTACATGCATGGAAAGCATAATGATGGGTAGTGTGTGGTATTTGTATAGTGGTGCCTCATTCCATATGACAGGAAACTGATAATTTTTCAATGACTTGGAGGGGAAGGACCGCATATGCACATCGAGATGGGAGATGATGGGAGTTATAGCATGACCAATATTGATACAGTTACTTTTCAAAGGGAGTTTGTCTCCCCTCTCAGACTAAAGGATGTGATGTTTGTTCCAGGTCTAAAGAAGAATTTGGTTTTCATTGTGGTGTTCGAAGACCGTGGCTATGATGTGATATTAAACAAAGGAATGGAATTATTGAGGCACATATCCACGGGACAAGTGAAGCAGATCAATATTCAAGTGAAGAACCCCTATAAACTAAATGTGGAAGACTGTGTTGCTTTGGGCACAATCAGAGAAGGTGCATAGCCAAGATGTCGGTGAATTATGGCATATAATACTTGGCCATTTTCACCATGGATATTTGAAGATAATGTAACATATCATGACAAGACTCTCCAAAGAAGCACTAGAGAAGAATAATACATGCAAAGGGTGTACCTTGGGGAAGTACACAAAAGCCACCTTTAATGATTGGGATAGTCGAGCACATGCAATCCTTGAAAGCATCCACCCTATATTTGTGGACCTTTATCAACAACCTCCATGGCCAAGTACATGTATTATGTTATATTTGTAGATGATTTCTCACGTAAGTGTTGGATTTTCTTCATGTAAAAGAAAGACTAGTCATTCTCCGAATTTATTGAATTTAAAGCACTTGTTGAGAAATAAACTGGCAGAAAAGTGAAGGCTCTCAGGAGTGATAACGATGGTGAATATGTGTTGAATGAGTTTAAGAAATTATATGGAAAGGAAGGCATTCAATGGGAGTTGAAAACACCCCATAACCCATAATAGGATGGGGTGTTGTTGAGTCCCAAATTTGCATCTTTTCCATACATTTTTCCATACCTTTTTCACTCACCTAAACTTCCCAGATTGTCAATATCATGTGCAAAAGAGCATCTAACATGGTTTTTAATTATATTTTTGTGTTTGCTATTTGATCTAGATTTTTTTCATTCAGCTGCGGAATCTTGTCAGTTTCCGCAGCTGCTGCAACTTTCCGCAGCTATTTTGTGAAAATCTATGCTACAGGTGTCTACAAGGGAAACGAGCCACATGGGCAGGTTAGGAATGACGTGGACATGGTTCGTGTCCTATTGGTTCAAGCAAACTCGTCCAAAGAAGCCGCGGTCAAAGGCGTCCACATGGAAGTCAACCATGGAGTTTCATGTCGGCCAGACTCTGTTTCGTGTCACATAAAGGTTCAAACGGCCGTTTCTAAGCCTGCGGAGGTTAAATCGACATCTGTACATGGTTCTGGAGTCGAATTCAAGCATCCACCTTTCGTAGATCTACTTTCCAACACGGCCATACTCCTATATCCGTGGACGTAGTGGTCTACGTGCTTCCCACCAGCATGAACTTTAGGAGACAGTTACAGTTTGTTGTTATATATAGTGCGTTTGCATACGCATATGAGTTAGTTGATGTTAGTGAATGTAATCTCTGTTATCTTTTAGTCTGCTCTGTAGTGATTACGCTGCACTTGTGCTGTAACATTACCATTCTGTAATGAACTGCTTTTTAATATGAGAAGACTCTGTTTTTCAACTTAATTCGTGTTTGAGGACCGTTACCAAGGCTGTGTAGAGGGCCCTTGCTCAGCTAAGGTTTTGTGTATTAGTGTATATTTCTCATTTCATTTCTTTAAAAATCATTGTATCATAATCCATCCATATGTTCATACTTTGCAGTTGTTTCATTTCTGTTTATACACTTCCATAATTTCCATTTCATTTCTGTCTTTCATGCTTTATGATTGTTAATCACTGATCAGTGTTTATGTTTTTTAGGTTTTAGATAGGCAGCCTGGGCATTTTCATAGCTTTTTGACTAATGACATGGAACTAACATTGTTCTGCTGCTAGTTTGCTTTTCATAGCTTTTGTTTAATTTCAGTATTGCTTTGTTCATTTCAGTTTTGTTTATCTGCTTCAATAGTTAAATTTAGATATACTAATCTGCTCATAGCATCTTCAGTTACCTCCGAAAGCCACAGCTGGACTGATGGTGAGGGATTGTATTATGAGATGTGTAGTTTAGTATTAGTTCCTTTTCTGCAAATTTAGATATATTAAGCTGCTCATAGCATCTTCAGTTGCCTCCGAAAGCCACAGCTGGACTGATGGTGAGGGATTGCATTATGAAATGTGTAGTTTAGTATTAGTTTCTTTTCTGCAAATTTAGATATATTAAATCATGCATGACATCTTCAGTTGCCTCCAAAAGCCACAGCTGGACTGATGGTGAGGGATTGAATCATGAGTGTATGGTTTAGTATTAGTTTACTTTCTGCAAATTAAATATCAGTTACTCAAATTGTTTATGATTACTTACGAAAATCATAGCTGGACTAATGATGAAGGGTCAGAAGATAAATTGATGTAATCTGATTTAGATTTATTTTGTTGCAATTTTGAATTTCCTTAAGCATAGTTCTTTTGTATTTAGTTGGCAGCAAGAATAGTTTAGTTTTCATGCTCACTAGTTTACTGTTTTTGATTTATTAGATTAGCAGCACCTTTTCATTTCAGCAGCACATTTTCATTTTCCTTTTTAAGTCTTGTCATTGTAAATTTCAAATTGCTTTTTAAAATTTCAAGTTGGTAAATCATTATAGGGGATATCACTTCCTTGAACAAACATAACCAAACTTGTTTTCATCTTAGAATTTCCATTTCACCTTAGAAAAACCAAAAACGACAAAAAGTTAAGAAATAGGTTATCTTGCACATATAGTGCGCCGCACTTCATCAGCTTACGATTTCCGGATTGACAAATTAAATGCAGCAATTTAGGACACACTAAATTGACCAAACATTTTGGCGCCGTTGCCGGGGAAGTGTAACTAGGTAGCCAATTTCTTAAAAAAACACATAAAATCATAAAAGAAGGGAAAACTTGATAACTTCTTGAAGTATGCTCTCCTCTTGCACCTAGTGTGATCTGGAGGATCAGAAAAGAAAGTTATTGGTTTAGTAATTTCTTAAGTATGCTCTCTTCTTGCACCTAGTGTGATCTGGAAGATCAGAAAGAGAATTATTAGCCCAAATTTTTAAAAAATAAAAAAAAATGACATGCATAGAGCAAGAGATTCTAGGGGAAGGTTTATAGCTAAAGCCAAGAGTTCGATTTTCACAACTCCATCTTCTTCAAGGCATAGACCCGATTCACCACCATCTACCCCTAGCCTTAAGATTTTTGGAAGTCAAGGAACAGCTGAATTAGAGGATTCTCCTATACCACCTACTAAAACCCACTTAGAAAACAGAGAGACTTTCTCTCATCCTTCCTTGGTAGAAGAACTAGAGGACTATAAGGACTCTAAAGAAACTATCATGGCAGAGGAAGTAATAAATAGAGGTGGAGGTAGAAGAGGAGGAGATAATGGAGATAACAATGGTGAAGGAAATAATGGTAGAAATAGGGATTTGCTTGGATTCCCTATAGTTGATGAGGAAACTCATGCAACAATGAAAAATATCTCACCATCTGTTCTCCCTAACTTTTATGGATTGCGAAGTGAGGATCCTGAAACATTTCTGTTTGAGTTTGAAGTTGTGTGCCGAACTTATGACTATATGAAAGATTCTCAAAAACTCAAACTGTTTCCTTCAACATTGAAGGGATCTGCTTTGAAATGGTTCATGGGATTAGCCACTCAATCTATTAGGACTTGGAATGATATGAAACAAACATTTTTGGACAAATACTTGGACTATTGTATGCCCACCAATCACAAGGATGAGGTATTCAAAATGATGCAAAAAGAAGATGAAAATTTGGAAGACTTAATTGAAAGATTTCAATACAACTTGAAAAGAGCAAAGATGAGCAACTTAGATAATGAAACCTTGAAAGCCCTCCTATTAAAAGCCATTAGAGATGAATGGATAGGCATTTTAAACATGATGGGGAAAGGAGACATTTCTCAACTTCCATTTCGTGATATAACAGAACTATGTATCCATCTCTCAAGGGGAAAATCTAAAACAGGAAAAGGGCCTAGGGATTCTTCTCTTATTAGGGCTAACAAATCTGCAACTGGATCAGTAAGTAGGGCAGAGATTGGTAACATGATTGATGAGTTTAAAACTGATATTTTAGGGAGCCTTAGTGAACAACTAGACACCCTTAAAATCCAAAACAAGCAGAAAGCAGAAACAGATGCTTTAGCCATCTTTTTTCCGAAATGTAGAAAGAAACATGCTTTAAGGGAATGTCCCTTGGATGCAAAAGTTGTAGAAACATGTATGATTTTCTCAGAAAATCATGAGATCAAGGATTGTCCTTCAATCCCTGGACTCAAAGATGTTTTTCAAGAAGATCCAAATTCAATAGAATCTCTCTGTTTTGTCGCAAGGAGACCTTGGCAGGGACAACAATCTCAAGGGTTTAATAACCCTATGAATCTTCAAACCCCACCAAATTGGACTCCTTGGCAACAACCTTGGCCCAAACATCAAAATTCATATCAGCCATGGGTACAAGGGATGCAAAATCCTTATGGGAGATTTGCTCAATTTTATCAATATCCTCCATCTTTTCAAAATCAACAAGCTCCACAACTTCCAAACCCAAATCCACAACTTTCATTGCCATTTTCACAACAACAACCTTCTCAACAAAATCCAAATCCTCAACTCATGCTTCCATACCAACAAAAGACAAATCAACTTCCAGCTCAGCCATTTCCAAATCCTAACAATAAGAATCCTCAGACTACTTACATGGTAGAAGGACAACAATTTCCTGCCTATATGATTGTTCCTCTCAACGATGTACAACTCAGATCTGGTAGAGTTTTAGAAAAACCTTCTATAGATATTCAAGAGCAAGATACCTCTGAGGAGGACTCTCTTCAAGTCAATAAGGGTTCTGAGGAAGAATCTCTTCAAAATTCAAAAATTTAAAAAGAAAAAGAAAAGCTAACATCCACAACTCCTATAGTTGAGAAACCTGTATCTTCATCTACACCTCCTTTTCCGGAAAGACTACAAATTGATAAGGGGGTGGAAAAACAAATCTTGTTGCCTAACTATGACTTTCTAGATGAATTGAAGAATGTTTGTATCAAGATTCCATTGCTACAAGCCATTAGAGAAATTCCTATTCTAGCAAAAACCATAAAGGAGTTGAGTTTCAAAAGACCAGGAAGGAAACTAAAAGACACAAGAAGAATCCACCTGGTAGGAAAGATTACAGACATTATGATGGGAAAAATTACCATGCAGAAGTATGTAGATCCAGGAAGTCCAATTGTCAAGACACATATAAATGGGATAGAAATTCCAAACACATTGATTGACTTAGGGGCTGCTATCAACATTATGAGTAGGCAGACTATGGAACAGTTAAAACTTCCTAACCTTCTTTTTACACCTACTTTATTGCAACTTGCAGATCGATCGGTTATTAAACCAGATGGTGTATTAGAAGATATTTCAGTCTCTTTAGATTCTTGGGAATATCCAGTAGACTTTATGATTTTGACTCCCAAAAGTAATCTAGGAGGACATCCAATTATCTTAGGAAGACCTTGGCTGGCCATAGCTGATGCTTTTATTAGTTGTAGATCTGGAGACATGTACATTTCAAATGGTAATTTGACAAAGAAATTCAATTTGTATCCTCCAGCAAGAGCAATCACAGAAATAGGAGACAATGAATGGGTCGATGATGAGAACACTATACAACCTGTCTTTACCATTTCTGAAATCAGTGAGGATAGTCAAATTCTGAACACATTAGAAAATTTTGAGATATCTTCAGAATATGACTCCACACAATTTCAGTTGGAATCTGACATAGAATATTTATCATCAAGACAAATGTCTCTTTACTCTATGGAAGAGTTTGGTAGTTCTACTATTGAGATTTTTCCAGGGAAAACATTTTATATCAACAAACATTTGGAAAAGTCACAACAAGAAGAACTAACCAAAATCTTGCAAAAACATTCTACTGCATTTGCATGGGAGTATACTGACATGAAAGGTATTGATCCTAAGACTTGCATCCATCATATCTATATTGAGGAAAACAGTAGACCAATCAGACAACCTCAAAGAAGGATGAATCCAAATCTTAGGAGATAGTGAAAGAAGAGCTCCAAAAACTACTCAATGTAAACTTCATTTATCCAATTTCAGATAGCCGATGGGTTTCTCCTTTGGTTATAGTACCTAAAAAGAATGGTAAATGGAGGGTATGCATTGATTACAGGGAATTGAAGAAAGCAACTTTGAAGGATCACTTTCCTTTGCCTTTTATTGATCAGGTATTAGATACATTAGCAGGTAAAAAGTACTTTTCATTTTTGGATGGTTTTAGTGGCTATAATCAAATTCGGGTAGCACCTGAAGATCAAGATAAGACCACATTTACTTGTCCATGGGGAAATTTTGCCTACCGAGTGCTTCCTTTTGGGTTATGTAATGCACCAGCAACATTCCAAAGAGCAGTACTATGAATTTTTTCTGATCTAATCCATGATTGTGTAGAGGTTTATATGGATGATTTTACAGTTTATGGTAATTCATTTGAAGAGGCATTAGAAAATTTGGAAAAATTTCTCATAATATGTAAAGAAACAAACCTTTCATTAAGTCATGAAAAATGCTTTATGATGTTTACTGAAGGGATTGTTTTAGGACATCATATTTCAGGAGATGGGATTAAGGTTGATAGATCAAAAGTTGAAGTCATCTCCAAGTTGCCTATTCCAAATTGTCAAAGAGATGTTAGAAGTTTTCTAGGATTTATTGGTTACTATAGAAGATTTATAGAGAACTTCACTAAAATAGCATCTCCACTCTTCAAGTTGCTTACAAAAGACTGTGAATTTAAATGGGATCCTGATTGTCAATCCGCTTTTGAAACTTTGAAAACAAGAATATCGGAAGCACCTATCTTGAGAGGACCAAATTGGAAACTTCCTTTCCATATTTCTACAGATGCTTCAGATACAGCTCTTGGAGCTGTGTTGGGTCAAAAAGATTTAATTCCTTATGCCATTTATTACACGAGTAAAAATTTGACTCCCACAGAGTTGAATTATACTGTGACTGAAAAAGAGTTCTTAGCTGTTGTTCATGCAATTAATAAGTTTAGACATTACATAACAGGCTATGAAACTTTTATTCATACTGACCATTCTGCAATTAGATATTTAATGAACAAACATGTTACTAATGGTAGAGTGACAAGATGGCTTTTACTTTTGCAAGAATTCAATATTACTGTGTTGGATAGACCAGGAAAACAGAATACAGTAGCTGATTTCTTGTCTAGGATTCAGAATGCTAAAGAAGATTCTCCTGTAGAAGATAAGTTTCCTGATGAATATTTGTTTGCAGTAACTATTAAGACCCCTTGGTATGCAGATATTGCTAACTATTTAGTTACAGGGAAACTACCTTCACATTTATTTCCAAGTGAAAAACGAAAAATTATTCAGGAGAGTTCAAAATATTCATGGATTTCTAACGAATTGTTTAAAACAGGGCCAGATCTTGTGATCAGAAGATGTGTCAGGGAAGATGAAATGCCCGATATTCTTAAGGCATGTCATGATGAACCATGCAGCGGACACTTTGCAGACAAAAGGACGGCCTATAAAATCCTCTCTTTAGGATATTATTGGCCTTCCCTCTTCAAAGATGCAAAATAATATGTCAAAAGGTGTGACAGCTGCCAAAGAGTAGGGAAACCTACCCTTTCAAATGAAATGCCATTGCAAACACAGGTACTCATTGAACCCTTTGAAGAATGGGCTTTAGATTTCATTGGACCTATTAATCCACCATCTAAGCAAAAGAAGTATATATTGGTTTGTACTGATTATGTTACTAAATGGGTAGAAGCTAAAGCATTAGTCTCTGCTACTGAAAATTCAGTTGTTCATTTTCTTTATGAGGATATTTTTACTCGCTTTGGTGTTCCAAGAGAAATTGTGACAGATCAGGGGAGCCAATTCACATCCAATTTGGTGAAGAAGTTGATGGAGGAATACAAAATCAAGCACAGAAGATCTACTCCTTACCATACACAAGCAAATGGTCAAGTGGAGTCCACAAACAAAGTTCTTGAAAGTATCATCACCAAAACTGTTCATCTACATAGAAGAGATTGGGCAGAAAGGCTTCCAGAAGCCTTGTGGGCCTACAGAACTACATGGAGGAATACAACAGGACATTCTCTCTATGAACTTGTTTATGGGAAAGAAGTCTTGCTCCCCATTGAGTTCCAAGTCAAGACCTTTAAGATAGCAGTTCAGTTGGGGATGGACTTATCAGAAGCCCAAAAGCATAGAATGGAGCGGTTGAATGAGCTAGATGAGATCAGACAAGAAGCAATTCTAAGAACTGATCTAGTTCAATATCAAAGAACTAAATGGCATGACAAATATATCAAAGAGAAGAAGTTTCAAGAAGGAGTTTGGGCATTGTTATTTGATTCCAAGTTTAAAGATTTTCAAGGGAAATTTCAGACTCATTGGCTTGGGCCATATGAGATTGACAAGATCTTTAGCAATGGAGCTGTAAGAATCAATACCATTGATGAGTTTCAAACTCCTCTTATTGTGAATGGCCATAGATTGAAAGTTTATCATAAGCCACTCTCAAAAGAGGATTTTGTCAAGATGTTTCAAGAAAGTTCTGCAATCAGGCTGGTACAGAAGAATTCTTCTTCTCCACCAGCCTAGCTTTTGTTTTTCAGTTAAAAAAAATAATAATAAAATAAAATAAAATAAATAAAAAAATGGTATAAGCCTGAAAACCAATCATTGATTGGCAGTCTTATGCAGAAAATATAGGGTGAAAATCAGGGACACCTGACACTCTATATTTTCCAAAAAATTCTCTCTCTTTCATTTCATAAGCTTTGTCACCACCCACTCCATTTCATTCCACTACATTCCATTTCATTTCATTTCATTTCACTTCATTCCACTTCATTTCATTCCATTCCATCAATAAAAATATTTTTCATGACCATTTCCATCAGGTCATTTGTTATTTGTTCATTTCTATTCAACCAAGTAATAGCTGTGTCAGTTTCCGCAGCTGACATCTGTTTCCGCAGCTGACTCCAGTTTCCGCAGCCAGAAGCAGATTCCGCAGCTACTACTCTGCTTTCAAAGAGAATGTACAGTTAGATGTTATTTCCATAATTATGAAATAAAATGCAGGTGAGAGGATCAATGGAGTATTCAAGACACCAATGGAGATCAATCAGTTGAAGACCAAAGGCAAAGGCAAAGATTCCAAAGGTATGAATAAAATTTATTTCAAATAGTATTGAAAAACACATTTTTATATAGTTTCAAACCATGAGCTCTATCCATTACGCGCAATGATTATATTGACAGTTCCGTAACCTTTCACGATCTCCATGTTATCCTCTTGCATTCATTCATAAACGGTTTCATCATTGAAATTCTGATTCTCACTCATGTTCCAATATCCCACCGGAGATAATGAGACGTATTTGAGTTGACAAAGGACTCTTACAAGCCGCATAACTTCATAACCGTTGATTGAAACGTGTTCATATTTATTACACAGCCACCAAAATTAAAAACGCTGCCGAATTTATTATACTTTGTTAACCTCTTTGTCGTGTCTCTGCCGTGTTTACAAAACCCCACTCTACTCATTCTCACTCCCTGTTTCACTCCATTTCGTTCCTTTTGCTCATTCTCACTCCCGTATATCTACCCACAGTCTTACTCCATTCCGTTTATGGTACTCATTCCCATTTTATGATACATCCCCACAGCCATTGTGCTCGTTTATGAGCATTCAACCATTCTACTTCCATTTGAAACCCTCACGAAGGCAAAATTGTGAAATACAGAGAAGTAAAATGGGTAAATTGCTAAGGGCAGAGCCGGAAGGACCAAATTTTATAGAGGGATATCCGCAAGCAAAGGAGATATTGAAGAAAGCAAAATGGCTGCGTTTTATTCAGAAATTCAGAGGTTACCACAGAGAAGTTACGAAAGCATTTGCAAGGTCGTTTGATGGCTCAGAAGCATAAATTGGAGACCTCAAGTTTTCGGTCAATGAAGCATCAATAGCAACAGCCACAGAACTTCTTCAGGAGGGAGAACGTTGGTTCAAAAATAAAAGCATCGGTGATGAGGCATGGAGAACAATCCTACGAAATCAAGGTATGGACATCACTGTTTTTAAAAGAGGAATCCCTGTGCATGCAATAAAAGAAGAATGGGCCACTTTACTGCTAATTGTTCAGAAATTCATTACATGTGAAGGCCGTTTTGGGTCTATGTACATGTACCATACCAGGCTATTGATGAATTTTCTAGAAAACCAAACTCTCAATCTCCCATATTTTCTATTCAATAGCTTAAAGAAAATGGTTGTGACTGTTCAAAAACACTTAGGAGATGTAGAGCCTCATCTATATCACCACGGCCTTATAAAAATTCTGATTGAAAAGGAGTTAAGGGAAAGAAAAGACACATGGGAACAATTCCTAATTAGAAATTTCTTTGAGGAACCTCAGGAAATTTCTGAAGGTAGTTCAATTAGAAGGAGTAGAAGAAAAAGAATGAATGTTGAAACCCAAATTACTCCTACTCAGGAAATTCCCGCAGCTAGCACAGCAAGAAGAAGTAGAAGGAAAAGAACAATAGATGAAATCCAAAATACTCCTACTACTACTATGGAAAGAACTGATAGAGAAGAGAGATTGGTAAAAAGAAAGAAGAAGGAAATCAAGGGTAAGAAGCCAATAATACCAAAAGGGAAAGAAACTATTGAGGCTGTGCATAAAACTCCTTCTTCTGAAGAAGAAGATCATCAAATACTCTCTGAAAGATTAGTTTATCTTCAAAAACAGTCATCTATATCCAAGAAGGCAGAGAAAGGGAAACAAAAACAAAAAGGTAATGTACCACAGCGTGTGAGGAGAAGCAGCAGGCTTAAGGGAAAATTGAGGAAAACACAAATTAAGGGTCCTCATTTCATTGATTTGGGTGAGGAGACATCTGAACAGTCCCCAACTGACCATAGTCCATCTCAGTCAGTTAGTGAACCTGATTCCTTTCATTCCCAATCAGACAATGAGCATACTCCATCTTATTCTCGGCAAAATATTGATGTAAGCCCTCCTCGGCCAGATTTTGAACATAATTCTCCCTTACAGCATTTTGGGGACAGCCCAATGAAAATGACACCTGAAATAGACCCCAAGCAGCAGGAGGTATATGACTATATAGAATCTTTGGAAAAGGAAGCCACAGGTCCAAGTACTTCTTCCATTCAGCCTCATACATTGCAGGATGATTTAGTTCAATCATTAAAACAGGAAATTTTTGAGCTGGAGCTTTTAAATAGGCACATCAAAAATGAAAATGAAACATTGAAAGAACAAGGCAAGCTAGACAAGATCGTCCATGATAATACTATGTTACACTTGGGAATATGGCAAAAGAAGAATAAGAAATTGAAAAGGAAATGCCAAAAATTGAGCATAGCACTTGTAAATATCAAATTTAGGTGCTTAATGAAGAAACCCAGAATGATGGCAGTACCAAAGAAGAAGAGAAGGGGATTGGATGTGCTGGCTGAAGTATCAAGGCACATGAATTGAACAAAGAGTATCAAAATTTTGGTTGCATGAGGACATGCAACACCTTCACAGTGGGGGTATGTTGAGTCCCAAATTTGCATCTTTTCCATACATTTTTCCATACCTTTTTCACTCACCTAAACCTCCCAAATTGTCAATATCATGTGAAAAAGAGCATCTAACATGGTTTTTAATTATATTTTTGTGTTTGCTATTTGATCTAGATTTTGTTCATTCAGCTGCGGAGTCTTGCCACTTTCCGCAGCTGCTGCAACTTTCCGCAGCTATTTTGTGAAACTCTATGCTACAGGTGTCTACAAGGGAAACGAGCCACATGGGCAGGTCGGGAATGACGTGGACATGGTTCGTGTCCTATTGGTTCAAGCAAACTCGTCCAAAGAAGCCGCGGTCAAAGGCGTCCACATGGAAGTCAACCATGGAGTTTCATGTTGGCCGGACTCTGTTTCGTGGCACATAAAGATCCATACGGCCGTTTCTAAGCCTGCGGAGGTTAAATCGACATCTGTGCAGAGCTCTGGAGTCGAATTCAAGCATCCACCTTCCGTAGATTCACTTTCCAACACGGCCATACTCCTATATCCGTGGACGTAGTGATCTACGTGCTCTTTGCCAGCAAGAACTTTAGGAGACAGTTACAGTTTGTTGTTATATATATTGCGTTTGCATACGCATAGAAAGTTAGTTGATAGTTGATGTTAGTGAATGTACTCTGTTATCTTTTAGTCTGCTCTGTAGTGATTACGCTGCACTTGTGCCGTAACACTACCATTCTGTAATGAACTGCTTTTTAATATGAGAAAACTCTGTTTTTCAACTTAATTCGTGTTTGAGGACCGTTACCAAGGCTGTGTAGAGGGCCCCTGCTCAGCTAAGGTTTTGTGTATTAGTGTATATTTCTCATTTCATTTCTTTAAAAATCATTGTATCATAATCCATCCATATGTTCATACTTTGCAGTTGTTTCATTTCTGTTTATACATTTCTATAATTTCCATTTCATTTCTGTCTTTCATGTTTTATGATTGTTAATCACTGATCAGTGTTCTTGTTGCAGGTTTTAGATAGACAGCCCGGGCATTTTTATAGCTTTTTGACTAATGACATGGATCTAACATTGTTCTGCTGCTAGTTTGCTTTTCATAGTTTTTGTTTAATTTCGGTATTGCTCTGTACATTTCAGTTTTGTTTTTCTGCTTCAGTAGTTAAAATTTAGATATACTAATCTGCTCATAGCATCTTCAGTTGCCTCCGAAAGCCACAGCTGGACTGATGGCGAGGGATTGCATTATGAAATGTGTAGTTTAGTATTAGTTCATTTTCTGCAAATTTAGATATATTAAGCTGCTCATAGCATCTTCAGTTGCCTCCGAAAGCCACAGCTGGACTGATGGTGAGGGATTGCATTATGAAATGTGTAGTTTAGTCTTAGTTTCTTTTCTGCAAATTTAGATATATTAAATCATGCATGACATCTTCGGTTACCTCCGAAAGCCACAGCTGGACTGATGGTGAGGGATTGAATCATGAGTGTATGGTTTAGTATTAGTTTACTTTCTGCAAATTAAATATCAGTTACTCAAGTTGTTTATGATTACTTCCGAAAATCATAGCTGGACTAATGATGAAGGGTCAGAAGATAAATTGATGTAATTTGATTTAGATTTATTTTGTTGCAATTTTGAATTTCCTTAAGCATAGTTCTTTTGTGTTTAGTTGGCAGCAAGAATAGTTTAGTTTTCATGCTCACTAGTTTACTGTTTTGATTTATTAGATTAGTAGCACCTTTTCATTTCAGCAGCACATTTTCATTTTCCTTTTTAAGTCTTGTCATTGTAAATTTCAAATTGCTTTTTAAAATTTCAAGGTTGGTAAATCATTTATAGGGGATATCACTTCCTTGATCAAACATAACCAAACTTGTTTTCATCTTAGAATTTCCATTTCACCTTAGAAAACCAAAAACGACAAAAAGTTAAGAAATAGGTTATCTTGCACATATAGTGCGCCGCACTTCATCAGCTTACGATTCCCGGATTGACAAATTAAATGCAGAAATTTAGGACACACTAAATTGACCAAACAGTGGTTGAGAGGAAGAACACAAGTATTGTGGGAGATGCACGGGAGATGTTGCATGATCGGGGCCTACCTCTACACTTATGGGCCGAAGCATGCAACACAACGGTATATGTGAAAAACAAGAGTTCTCATCATATTCTTGGGATGATTACACCAAAATAATCTTTTTCAAGGAAGAAACTAGATGTGTAACACTTCAATATATTTGGTTCATCAATTTACTATCATGTTTCCAAGGAATCAAGGAAAAATATAAAGCCAACAAGAGAGTTTGAGATATTTGTGGGGTACGCTAATACACCTCCAAATTATCGGGTGTACCTTCCATCTCTAAAGATTACAATTGTCTGTAGAGATGTGAAGTTTGACGAGGAGAACGAAATGAGGTTTTCCCTTGAGAGGGAGCTTCATTTGCATGCGTATGAGGAGATTTTGGATCCAAAGTAAGAACCTCAAGATGTTTTGGAGAAGCCACAAGTAAAGGAGAAGAGAGTGGAGAGACCCACTCATGCATTGACATCCAGAGAAGGAAGGAAGTGCACTAGGGAAGTTGATAGATTATTGCATGGTCGTAAAGAAAATGTGGGAGAACCCACATCACAACACAGATAGAGGAGGTCACTAGATCGATACATTGGGTACATGGATCTGATGAATGATATAGTTGAGACAAAACCATCCTCATTCAATGAAGCAGTGCAAAAGCCAGTATGGGTTGATGCCATGGTAGAGGAATATGATTCCATATTCAGAAACAATGTTTGGGTAGTGGTTCCAAGACCAAAGAACAAATCAGTGTTGGGTTCGAGGTGGATTTTCAAGGTGAAGCAAGTAGTAAATAGAAGCATCAAGAAACAGAAGGCTAGATTTGTGGCCAAGGGGTTCTCTCAGGTGGAGGGAATTGATTCTGAGGAGAGCTTTGCTCCAGTAGCAAGGTACTCTTCTATCAGATCAATTCTAGCACTTGTAGCACAAATGGGATGGAAGATATGTCAGATGAATGTGAGGACAAAATTACTCAATGCAGTGATTGAGGAGGAGGTATAAATTGAACAACTAGAATGATTTTATACCTTTCAAATAGATTTGCACATGTGTAGACTCAAGCGAGTGTTGTATGGATTGAAACAATAATCTCATGCTTGGTACACTAGCATCGACATCTATTTCACCAAGTTGGGCTTCACCAAAAGTGAAGCAGATGCAAACCTTTACCATATTATATGTCGATGATTTGATTTTAACTGGTGATGATAAGTTGATAAAATCTTGCAAAGAAGATATTACAAGAGAATTCGAGATGAAGGACATGGGACTCATGCATTATTTCCTCAGTTTGGAAGTATGTCAAGGAGATGGGGATTTTCTTGTCTCTTAGGGAAAGTATGCCAATGAGATACTGAAGAATTTACGAATGGAGAGTAGAAAACCCATGGAAAATCCTCTAGCAGGAAGTTGGAGGAAGGAGGATGCCACTTCAGGTGAGGAAGTGGAGGCCAATATTTATAGGTGGCTTATGGGCTCACTTATGTATTTAGTGAACACACGACGAAACATGTGTTATGAAGTTAACCAAATTATTCAAGAAATGGTTAATCCAACCAAAATGTATTGGAAGGTGACAAAAAATGTGTTGAGATGCCTCAGAGGCACTACTCAGTATGGTATTTGGTACAAACAGAAAGAGTGAGAGAAGATGAAAGGCTTAACAGATGCAGATTTGGCAGGAATTCCATCAGATCGAAAGAGAACTTTAGGAGGAATTTTAATTTTTTGGTCAAAAAAAATTTCTTGGTACAAAAGGAAGCAGAGATTAGTTGCACTCAACTAAACAGAAGCATAGTACATGGCTACCAGTCAAGTACCTTGTGAGGCTATTAGGATGAGGAAGGTTCTTGTTGGATTATTTGGTCGGATGATGGATCCCACTGTGATTTACTGTGACATTCAAAGTTGTATCAAACTCTTTGAGAATCTAGTTTTTCATGATTGATCTAAGCATATCGACATCTGGTATCACCATATACAAGATTTTGTGTAGAGGAAGATCATGTTGTTGGAATACAGTCCTATAGAGGAACAAGACGCAGATATTTTGAAAAAGGCTTTTTCAAGAGGAAAATTAGAGTTCCATACAGGTGGGATTTGGGTATTTGATAACCCCTTTCTTACTGAGAGGGGGTGTTGAAAATGCAACAATAAATTCCTAATTTAATTTCCCCTTGAATTAAATTAGGAGAAAATTGTAATTCTGCATCACAAGACAACTTGAAGGAGTTAAATTAGTTAATTTGAGTTGAGACTTAACTTGAGTTGTGTGCAACAATTCCTAAACTTTAGGAGTGTAGGTTGAGTTAATTTCAGTTGTAACAATTTTATTCAATTAAATTGAGTTATGGTTAATTGAACTATTTCCAACTGTTGGAGGAACTAGTGGGGGGTATAGCAGTGGGGTGAAACTTCAATGTTCAACCAAATAAATAATCATTCAACCTTAATTAAATCATGCATGATGAAATTCAAGTTACCCAATTGAGATTTGAGTTCGAGGGCAGTGTACTATCAATTGTATAATGATCCAAGTTGCACAGGTGGTGCACGCAATCATAGAAGGGCTTACAGGGATTGCACAGTTCTGTATGGGGAATTTCTCCAATTAATAGGGGCTAATTCCTAATTGAACATTGCAAGGAAATAGGGACTTGGGTAGACAGGAATTTGGTCAAGTATTGACCAGAGCTGGCTTGTGAAGCAGTGAGATAGAATATACTTGTGCAGAGGTTTCTCAGGCTTGAGAAAGTATTTTATTTATTATCTATTTCCTGAATAATGAAATAAAGGTGGGGAGGGTTTTTTAGTAGTTTATTTCCCCTAGATAAATCCTCGTCCATGTGCGTCAAATTATTATGCATACTTTTGATATATGTTCTCGATCATGACTTGCTTTCCACAAATGAGTAGATTATATTTGAGTCTTATGTTTTAGAACAATACATGACCAGTATTGAATCTACAATTAATTTCTAGAAGAAGACCTAAGGAGGACCAACAAGTGAAGCCTTGGCTTCACAGTTTGAGTTTGAATTCACGATTATAGCATGCATGGAAAGCATAGTGATGGGGAGCATGTGGTACTTAGACTCAGGTGCATCGTTCCACATGACAAGGTGTAGATAGTTTTTCTGCGACCTGGAGGAGAAAGATCTCCAAATTCACATTGATTTGGGGGATGATAGAGGGTATAATGTGACCTATATTGGTACAAACACCTTTTAGAGGGATTCAAAATCCCCTCTTGGACTTAAGGATGTCATGTTCGTTCTAGGCCTATAGAAAAATATCATCTCCGTAATAGTTTTGGAAGACCGTGGTTATTATGTGATCTTCAACAAAGGGAAATAATTCTTGAGACACATAGACATGGGATAGGTGAAGCAGATTAGGGTTCGTGTGAAGAACCTGTATAAGGTATATGTGGAATATTGTTCTGCATTAAGTAGTAAGGCAGAGAAAGTGCAAAGTCGTGATGTCAGTGAAATTTGGTACAAAAGACTTGGCCATTTTCATCATGGCACCTTAAATATTATGAAACAAATAACCACTAACATCCCTAAAGGAGCACTTGATAAGCATGATGTTTGCAAAGTATGTACTTTGGGGAATTATGCAAAATACACATTCCATGATCAGGATAACAAAGTACATGTAGTCTTGGAAAGGATCCACTCTGATGTATGTGGACCTTTCTCGACAGTCTCCACTTCCAAACATAGATATTTTGTCATTTTTATTATTGAATTCTCAAGGAAGTTTTGGATCTTATCCACGTGGAATAAGGATGAAACATTCTCAAAGTATGTAGAATTCAAGGCATTGGTTTAGAAAGAGACAGACACGAAGGTGAAGGTTCTTAGGAGCGATAATGGAGGTGAGTATGTTTCAAATGAATTCAAGAATTTTTGTGCAAAATAAGGCATTCGAAGAGAGTTGACATCACCCCACAACCCATAACAAAATGGGCTAGTTGAGACAAAGATACATAGCATTATGGGAGTTGTGAGGGTTATGTTACATTACCAAGGCCTACTACCAGATTTGTGGGTAGAGGTATGTAACACAACAATATTCTTGCAAAACTGGAGTCCTCATCGCTTTCATGGTATAATTACACCAGAGGAGGCCTTCTCGGGGAGAACGTCGAATGTGTCTCATTTTAAGATTTTTGGAGCCTCTTTTTAATACCATGTCTCAAAATAATTAAGGAAGAAACTTAACCCAACAACAAAGTTTAGAGTATTTTTGGGTTACATAGAAACTGTAGTTTTCTTCCCTCAGAATGAAAATTATGTGAAGGGATGTAAAGTTTGATGAGGAGAAAGTGATGTGGTGCTATCTTTAGAGAGAGCTTTAGATCCCACCAAAAGAGGAGCTTTCAAATCCAAAGGAGGAGCCTCAAGAAGTTGTGGAACAACCACAAATTGAGGAGCAGATAGTGGAGACATCCACTTAAGAAAAACCATCCAGATAAGGAAGGAAAAGAACCAAGGAATATGATAAAATTTTACACGATACGAGGGAGAATGTTGGAGCTCCTTCAAATTTGTTCAGGCGAAGGAGGTCACATGAGATGTACACTGGCTACATGGCTCCAATGATAGAGCTTGTAGAGACTGAGCCATCCTCTTTCGAGGAAGAAGTTTAGAAACCTATTTGGGTTGATGCAATGATGGAGGAATATTGATCCATTGTAAATAGCATTTTTTGGGAAGTGGTCCCAAGACCAGAAAATAAATAAGTAGTGGGTTCAAGATGTATCTTCAAGGTTAATCATGTATCAAAAAAAAGCATAGATAATTATAAGGATATATTTATGGCCAAAGGATTCTCTCAAGTTGATGGAATTGACTATGAGGAAGCCTTTGCTTATGTAGCAAGGTATTCATCCATTAGATCAATTATTGTAATTTCTGCACAAATGGGGTGGAAGATCCACTAGATGGATGTAAAAATGACATTTCTTATTGGCGTTATTAAGGAGGAGGTGTAAATCAAGCAACCAAAAAGTTTTGAGACATTTGATCGAGAGCCTAATGTGTGTAGACTCAAGCGAGCATTGTATGGTCTCAAACAAGGACACCATGCTTGGTACACCATAGTCGACATTTATCTCACTGTTTTGGGCTTCACCAAAAGTAAAGCATATGAAAACCTCTATCAAATCTTGGTAGAAGGTAAATTTATTATTGTTGTCTTAAATGTTGATGATTTGATTTTAACTGGGGATGGGCAACTGATAAGATCTTGCAAGGAGTACCTTGCAAGGGAATTTGAAATGAAGGACATGGGTCTCATGCACTAGTTCCTCAGGTTGGAAGTATGCTAGGGGGATGGGGAACTATTTGTGTCTCGGGGAAATTATGAAAATGAGATACTGCAGAGATTCCGCATGGAGAGTTTCAAACCTATGGAGACACCTCTAGCGACCAACTGGAGGAAGGAGGATTCTACTTCATGTAAAGAGGTGGATGCTACCATTTATCGATAGTTAGTGGGTTCACTCATGTAACTTGTGAAAACTTGAACTAATATGTGCTATGTAATCGATGAGTTGAGCCAAGCTATGATTAGGTCGACCAAATTGTCTTGGAAGGTAGCTAAGCATGTGTTACCGTACCTCAGAGGCACTACATAGTTTGTGTTGATTTCTGGTAGCATCAGATGTGCTCTAAGTCTAAAATTTTATAGGGAGGCTTAGGAACATGTATTCCAAAGAATCTAGAAAGAATTTTTGGAAATTCCACTCAGATTATGTTTTATGGAAATAATTATTTATTTTAATGGGACCCTAAGTCTAAACTTAGGAAATTAAAATAATTGAAGGATAATAATTAAAACAGAGTGTGAATCTTCTAGAAAAGAGGAATATCAAGTCAAGTTAATCTTAGCCGTTGATTAAAAATTTAATCTCATCCATTGAAGATTCAACGAGAAGATTATAAGGACTTGATGGATCATTTGGAAAATACATCGAGAGAGAAAATCTAGAGATCAAGAATATTTTTGTAGAGAGGGGAAGAGATAATTTCTGGTTGGAAGAGTTTCCTGATCTGGAGAGTGAAAAGAAGAGGACACAGTAAAAGCCACAGAGGGGCAGTGCAAAGCCAACCACGCAGGGACTGCGCAGTGCTTTAGAGGGAGTTTGAAATTATGTTGAGGAAACAATCGAGGGTCAGTGCCAGTAGCTAGAGGGAGTTTCTGGAGGCCAGGAAAGCCTCATTTCTAGTCAGCAGAGAGATCCAACGGTAAGAGGGAAGGCATCTTTAGTTATAACACATAGACTTTGTAGGATGATGCAGTTATCGCGTAGAGGCAGTGCAAAGCAGGTCATCTTGAGCTAAGGTCAGTGTCGGATTCCTGTGGCAGAGTGAGATCTTCTCACAAGATTTTATTTGTTAGTTTTCTTCTCTATGATTTGTCAATTTTGACAATCATAGATTTGTACTCAGAAAATTACTGCATATTAAACAAACACTCAGTTGTTGCACCAATTTTCTAGCATTGGGT
This sequence comes from Pinus albicaulis, assembly GCA_034641835.2. Taxonomy (NCBI): domain Eukaryota; kingdom Viridiplantae; phylum Streptophyta; class Pinopsida; order Pinales; family Pinaceae; genus Pinus; species Pinus albicaulis. The sequence goes on from CM076577.1 coordinate 753,072,309, forward strand.
TTTTTCGAGGGAAATTGGTCCAAAAATAATAGTTTCATGTGTCTATGATTTATTCTTTCTCAGATCTTGTTTCCGCACATTTATTTTCCGCAGTTTAATTTTATGAAGGTTTTAGTGTATAGGTTTCTGTATTTACTGTAGAACACAATAAGTAATTTGTTCAAGCAATTAACAAATAGAAGAATTATCATCAGTTGTTGCAAAAGGATTCCGGGTAGCATAATTTTCACATGGTATCAGAGCTTGTTTAGTAGTGCGGGAGGAGCAAGAGAGAAGACCAGTAATATCCATCATTGAATAAGAACCCAGAGATCAAAGAGTTGTGTAAGAAGCATATTGATTTCCTAGTGATTGCGCAGCCGAAGCCAAGAGTGCTGGATCTACAAGGAAATATCTCACTGAGTGAGCCAACAGAGAGGTAATATTTTCCAGTTTGTAGTGTGTCAGAGCCAAAGGGAGTAGCGTAACAGATTCAATGCATATCAACTGCTGGTGGGGCACATTTTTTATTGTAACAACAATTTCTTGTGTAGAAAGCATCATAAGAGAGAGAAGATGACACATTTGGGGATTTCTGACCTCAGAGAGTTTCTTTCCCAATAAACTCTTATTTCCTGTGCAGAAGTAGTGAGATTAAGAATTATTTGGCTTGCTCAGACAAGGAGTGCGTAGAGCTAACTGCGTAGAGGGTTAGAGGCAAAAAATTAACAATGATTGGGTGAGATGGAAGCCAATGGGTTATGTGATCAAGATCAGTTGGAGGGTGCCTTGAACTACGTAATATAGAAGTCAAGGATCTCCTTCCTTCTAGATGAACATGGCCTCAAGAATTTTATCTACAATACATTGGATGAACCGGTAGATGCTGCACCATTGAGAGCCTTCAAGAAGAACATGGATAAATCCAAACGGCTGATCCTCGATGGAGTGAGGGATCATATTGTTTCACACATTTATTGAAAAGGGAAAACCAAGGAAATATGGGATGCGTTGGCCACGCTATATCAAGGGTATTTTGAGTAGAGGAAGATGTTTTTGGAGGAGAATCTACGAACTGTCAGGATGCAGAAGGGAGAATGTGTTGATCCATTCCTTGCAAAACTTCAGGAGGCTCGAGATTAGTTGGCAGCTGTGGGAGTAGCTCGTAAGGCCACAGATATGGCTAGACTTGCCTTGAATTCTGTGTATGAAGAGTACCAAGTCTTTGTCCAGAGAATCCTGGGCAGAGAGAATTTGTCGGACTCAGAAGGAAAGTGGGTTCATTCTTGCATTTAAACAACACCAATTCCATTTCCCGAGGCATCACATTCCACAACAAAGGTTTTTGTGAAGTTTGGCGTAGCTAAGACCGGTGCTAGGCACATTGCCTCTTTAAGATGTTCAAAGGCCTTAGTTGCTTCAGGAGTCCATGAAAATGCATCTTTCTTCAATAATGTTGTTAGAGGTGCTGCTATTCTCCCATAATTCTTAACAAAATTACGATAATACCTTGTTAACCCGAGAAATCCTCGCAACTGCTTTATGGTTGTGGGGACTTTCCATTCCTTAATGGCTTTAATTTTGTTAGGGTCTACCTTAACACCCTCGTGAGATACAATATGACCCAGATATTCCACCTATTGTACTCCAAAGAAACATTTGGATGTTTTTGCATATAATTGTTTCTCCTGCAATAGTTTTAGCACCCTGTCAACATGTTCAACATGATCCTTCCAAGTCCTGCTGTAGATTAGTATATCATCAAAAAATAATAACACAAATTTTCTAAGGAAGGGTTTGAAAATGGAATTCATCAACCCTTGAAATGTAGAAGGTGCATTGGTAAGGCCAAAAGGCATGACCAAAAATTCATAATGACCCTCATGAGTTCGAAATGCTATTTTTGGAATATCTTCAGTCTTCATTCTAATTTGATGATATCCTGAACGAAGATCCAACTTGGTAAAATAAATTGCTCCATGTAATTCATCCAATAATTAATCAATAACAGGAATGTGAAATTCATATTTAATGGTGATCTTATTGAGCAGCCTATAATCCGGACACATGCGCCATGATCCATCCTTCTTGTGTACCAATACTACAGGAGCAGAGAAAAAACTTTGACTAGGTTGAATTATAGTTGCCTCTAACATTTATGCAATCATACATTCAATTTCGCTCTTTTGGACATAAGGATATCTGTAAGGCCTAATGTTTGTAGGAAAACTTCCTGGAATCAAATGAATAGCATGATCATGATCACGAATAGGTGGGAGTCCTTTGGGAGTTTTAAAAACCTTGGAATGATTGTCCAAGACTTTTTGGAGATCTGCAGAAATAGATGATTTTGATGTTGGAACTTCTAGTGAGCATAATTGTGCAATTATGCCTCGTTGTTCTTTCTTTAGAAGCTTTGTCATGACATTGGAGCTTGTTATCCTTCCCGGCTTCCTTGCAATACCCTGTAATTCGACTTCCTTTCCTTCTGAAAAAAATTTCAAGAAAAGTTCTTGAAAATTAAAAGCTACCGTCCCCAAAGATTGTAACCATTGCACTCCTAGTACAACATCAACACCTCCCATAGGAATGGAAAGCATTGGACTAGTCAATACATATTCCCCCATGGTTAGCTTGATATTATGGCATTTCCCAGAGCAACTTATAGTTCCTCCATTTGCAACCATCACTTGACATTCTGGTGCTGGGTATAGGAAACAATTCAATTCCTTGGCTACCTTACAATGAATAAAATTATGGGTACTACCTGAATCGATCAACACTATTACCTTTTTCTTCTTGATATGTCCTTCTATCTTGAGATTTTGAGGAGTGGTAATTCCTGCCAATGCATTACACGATATGGTTGGACTCGTTTCTTCCTCTTCTAGGGCTGGTTCCTGGTGTATATCCTCTTCTTGTTCATTTTCTTCTTCCTCTTCACAATCTATGTAAAATAATTTCTTCTCAGCACACTTATGACCTTTAGTGTATTTTCTATCACAACTGTAGCAAAGCCCTTTTGCTCTTTTTCTTCCAATTGTTGTGGTGTCAACCTTGTAGGTTGTGGAAATCTAGGCGTAGCAACACTTCCTTCTTTATAGAATTGAGTGGTAGGCTTCCTTGTCGCCATAATTTTACATTCAACGTTTCTTGCCAACCTGAATGCCTTCTCCAATGAATCGGGTTCCAAAACGCGAACTTCATGTTGGATGTTATCCTTTAAAGTGCCTAGGAAGAGATCAATCCTGTGTTCCTCTGTAAGATCAGTTACCCTTATATTCAATTTTTTGGAAGTCCTCAATGTGCTGCCCCACTAAACCCTTTTGTTTGAGATTTATCAATTGGGTAAAGAAGGTGTTGCTCTTTGTATCCTCATAATGTGCTATCATTTCCTCCGTAAAAATTTACCAAGTGACAATTTTTACGGGAGCAAAGCCATTGATACCATACAAATGTATTTTTTTCTAAATGTAAAGTTGCAATGCGTACCTTTTGTGTGTTTTGCACGTTATGGAGATCAAAATATTGCTCCATCTGTAGTATCCATGTTACAGGATCCTTTCCATCAAACTTCCTCATATCCATTTTTGGAATATGGTGGTTCTTCCCGCCAACATTAGAATTTATGAAATCACGATTAACATTTATTTTTTTCTCATCATGAGTTTCCTCTACTATATTTTCACCATTAGGAAACATTTGTTGTATCAACTTTGTCAAGCCTTCTATGTCTTCTTTTAGATCATTCTTTATGTTTTCCATTTTTTCATCGATCTTAGTTTCCATGCCAGCTTCCATGCCATCTATCTTAGCTTCCATGCCATTCTTCAAACCATCCATGCATTTCTTCAAACCATCCATCTTAGTTTCCATGCCTTTCTTCAAAACTTCCATCTCATTTTGTTTTTCTCTTTGCGAGAGAGAAATTTATTGCACTTGCTCTTGTAAATTTGATATGTCATGTTGCCATTCTTCATCTTCATGAGTCGTAGTAGAGCCTTCTAAAGGTTTAATGGGTGTTGAATTATTTTTAGGGGCCATTTTAGAATCTAATACTGATGTATATTCTACAATATGCCCTTGGAATCAATTCAACTTGATTCTTCAAACAAGACTTATGCAATTCGGGAAAAAAAAATACACGCCTTTTACTTGCTTTTGAGGAGCTCTATATTGAAATTGAATTATCTCTATAATTGCAGATCCTAAATATCTGAAATTATGCCTTGTAGTATCCCTCTAAAGCTTCTTTCAAATGTCACAGGTCTGACCTGATTTGAATTCTTCAAGACAAAGTTATGTCCAATCTCCCACAATGACCCAATTATGGACTAGTGCAGTAGAGCAAACTTGTACGACTTTCCACATGTCACTGTTTCCTCCTTCGGCTCTAAAATTGATAGACAGGAAACTAAAGTCTGTGTACGTGCAATGAATTTTTACAGCATTCCAATCTAATGCTCAGAGAGAGAGTTATGAATATTTTCCCACGATAACCTCTTTGAGATGAAATTCGGGAGCCTAAAAAAGACCTAAATTCCACAGATCATGTCTCTGAAAATATTGCAAACCAAGATCTAAAATTTTTCGATGATGTTCCTCAGGATTTCTTCTTTTCTCTCTAACAATTTTAGCTTTTGAAATGTCATAGAAACAAAGTTATAGCACAAATTCTGTGATGACCTTTTTAGGTTAAATTCAGGAGGCTGCAAAAGCCCTAACTTCCACATATCATATCTCTGAAAATATTGCGAACCAAACTCTGAAATTTTGCGAAAATATTCCTCCAGATTTTGACTTCGCACTCTAAAAATTTCAGCTTTTGAACCTTCGTAGAAAAACAGTTATAGCGAAAATTCCATGATGACCGGTTTGGAGCAACAAAAACCCTAGAATCCAAAGCTCTGATACCAAATGTTGTGAAACCAGCTCCAAAAATAGAAGAAAAGAGATATCAACGCCTTAGAAATAAGCCACTTCGAGAGGAAAACCTCCAATACATTACATGAATGAAAAATTCTTGGATGATACAAATTACAAAACCTCCTTTCTATATATAGGAGTCCATGGGGCCACAATATAATCCTAGTGGGGCCACAATGTAATCCTAGCCTACCTAACAATAATAATTTAAGGGCACAATAATAACAATATGGGGGTTACAAGGGTACAATAATAACAATAAGGGGGTTACACTAACAACAATAAGGGACTATAATAGTAATATAGGGACCTAAAAAGATATGAGGAGAGATCCACTCAAGTGTGAACTTTATGGCAACAACAACAGTGGGACGAAGCCCAAGGAGGAGGAGAATGCAGACCTTGCATCAAAGGGGCAGTAGGAGCAATGAAGATGAAAGAAGGACGTCTCAAATATTAAGTGCTTATGGTGTGGCGAGATGGGACATTACGCCACACAGTTTCTTCTCAAGAAGGACACAGGTGAGAAGCATGATCAACAAGCTACAACTGCGAAGATAGAGGAGGAATTCAACATGATTTCCCATATATTTCCAGAGAGCATTGGGGTGATATAGAATTGTAGCTCGAAAGAGTTGTAGATGGGCAGGATCCTTGAGGTGTCCACCTCTCGGATCATCACCTTGCTACGAGAGCCCATGATAGAAGTAGCAAGATGGACTAGTGTTAGTTGGTGCAGAGGAGTGAAAAGATGACAACACAGTGGCTAGTGAGCTCCAGAGACTGAGAAACATAGAACAGAGTTGGAAGCAGTGGAGGAAGGCGCAATGCAGATTCAACAGGCGCGTAACATCTTCAGTGGGACAATGCAAAGACTAGTAGCGGTCAAATCTTCAGTACCGAGGTGCATCATACTGAACACTTAGTTCAGATTTTGGATGTTTTTTTGTTGCAGTGAGCAATAGAGTTGCAGTGAAGTGGAAGTTGGAAACAATATGCAGGGTCAGCAACAACACAATGTTGGTGGGAAACATTGTCAGAAATCAGCAATGCAGAGGGAGATGTTATAAAATTAGAGCAGTAATTTAGATGGATGTATTACTAGAGCACATTCCTTGCTAAGGGGGAGCATTGATTTTTGGTAGCATCAGATGTGCTTTAAGTTGAAAATTTTGCAGGTAGGCTTAGGCACATGTATTCCAAAGAATATAGAAAGCATTTTTGGAAATTCCACTCATATTATGTTTTATGGAAATAATTAATTATTTTTAATGGGACCCTAAGTCTAAACTTAGGAAATTAAAATAATTAAAGGATATTAATTAAAATAGAGTGTGAATCTTTTAGAAAATATGAAGATCAAGTCAAGTTAATCTTAGTCGTTGCTTAACAATTTAATCTCGGCCATTGAAGACTCAGGAATAAGATTATAAGGAATTGATGGATCATTTGGAAAATAAATCGGGAGAGAAAATCTACAGATCGATATTCTTTAGTGAGAAATTCTCAGGGAGAAAATTGATCGAGAATATTTTTGCAGAGAAAGGAAGATATAATTTACGATTGGAAGAGTTTTTTGGATCCAGAGAGTTCAAAGTAGATGAGGTTGTAAAAGCCATAGAGGGGCAGTGCAGAGCCAACCACGCAGAGGCTACGCAGGGATTGCGCAATGCTTCAGAGTGATTTTGAAATTATGTTGAGGAAATAGTTGAGGGTTAGTGCCAGTAGCTGGAGGGAGTTTTTGGAGGCCAGGGTAGCCTCGTTTCCAGTCAACAAAGAGATCCAATGGAAATAGGTAATACAACTTCAGTTGTGATGTAGAGACTGTGTAGGGTGACGCGGTTACTATGCAGAGGAAGTGCAAAGAAATTCATCTCGAGCTAAGGTTAGTGCCAGATTCCCGTGGAAGAGTGAGATCTTATCATGAGATTTTATTTGTCAATTTTACTCTCTATGATTTTTCAGTTTTGACAACCATAGATTTGTAATAAAAAAATTACTGCATTATAAAAACACCCTCATTTTTTGCACCTGTTTTCCTGCATTGGATTTTTCCTAGGACATTGGTCCAAAAATAATGGTGTCATGTGTCTATGATTTTTATTTCTCATATCTTGTTTCCACACATTTATTTTCCGCAGTTTAATATTGTGAAGGCTGTAGTGTATGGGTTTCACTATCTACCATATAACACATTAAATAATTTTTTCAAGTAATTAAAATATAATAATTCTCATCGGTTGTTGGAGTAGGATTCCAGGTAGCGGAATTTTCATAGTTTGGAATATGGTATAGACAGAAAGAGGGAGTGAAGTTATGTGGCTTCATAGATGTAGATTGGGCAGGGAGTCCATCCGGCCGAAAGAGTACATCGAGTGGAATTTTCAGTGTTGGGTCCACATCAGTTTCATGGTAAAATAGGAAGAAAATATATGTGGCACTCAAATTGACAAACACATGATACATGGTTGCAATTCAAGTAGCATGTGAGGCGATCTATACTAGAAAGATACTTGTGGGACTGCTTGGTCATATGATTGATCCAACTGTGCTCTATTGTGATAATCAGAATTGCATCAACCTCTGTGAGAATCCAATATTTTGTGACTGTTCCACGCATATATATATATATATATATATATATATATATATATATATATATATATATATATATATATATATATATATATATATATATATATATATATATATATATATATATATATATATATATATATATATATATATATATATATATATATATATATCACCATTTAAAGGACTGTGTGTAGAGGTGGATAATGTTGCTACAATACAATCCAAAAGAGGAACAAGATGTTGACAGTTTGACGAAGGATTTTTCAAGATGGAAGTTTGAGTTCCACAAATGTAGGCTAAGGGTGGTTGATAATCCCTTTGTTGTTGAGAGGGAGTGTTGAAAAATGTAGCAAGAAAGTCTCAATTGGACTTTACCTTGGTAAAATTGAGAAAATTATAATTTCCACATCAAGAAACAAATTGGATGTAGTTAACTTGTGTGACATGGTTCTTGTCACTCAGTTAGATAAGTAAATTTGAGTTAAAGGAGTTAGAGTTCAATTAATCATATGTGTTTTCTAATTTGCATCAATCAAGGTTATTTATTTCTAGTTGTTTTTAGCTAAAATAGTTCTAACTTTTGGAGGAACTAGTGGAAGGTCAGTTGTGTAGTGGGACAACAATCTAACTCAATGATCATCCAATTAACTGATCAATCAACCCAAAATATCTAGCGCATGCTGAGAATTCGAGTTCCCCACTTTTGGTGGAGATTCCAAGGAAGTGTAACATCAATTGGAGACTAGTCCTGAGTGTACAATTATTGCATGTAGTCAGATGATCAACCTTGGGAATTGCACAAGTATTTTGGTAGAAATTCCTAAATAATAGGGGCCTAATTTCCTTAGGAATTGCTCAAGGAAATAAGGTCTCAAGTAGAGGCAAAAATTGAATAGTTTTGGGTCATATATTCTCAGTGAGCAGAGAGACAGGTTATTCAATTTCAAATTGAGCTCAAATTGAAATAGAAATTGTAATACATCTCTATTCATCAGATTAATGCAAGAAGGCATAAGGGGTTTCTCACAGTTTCTTTCCTCTGGAAAAATACTGCGTGCATGTGTGATATTTCTTATTGCATGTTTCTGATTATTGTTCTAAATTGTGAATTGAAGTCTGCAGAGTAGTAGAGTAGGATTATGTCTTGTGATTTAGATTAAAATTTCATGATCAATTGCAATTCTACACCATAATTTCTACATACAAATTTGGTAGTTTCAAATGACCTTAACAGGGTGGGTTTGCAATGATATATGGAGCATATGCAAAGTACCCCTCTAAAACATTGGATGAATTGAGACAAAATTTCATCATATAATTATAGAAACCAAAAAATGAACAATAAAGTTGCATTATATTGAATGACATCAAATAGACAATGGGACAGAATACCTAGGAATATGACTAGATATTTCAGGACCTTATGAGTTTATTAACTTATCATTCATGATACCTAGCATAAGGAGTGGTTTATATGAGAACTCTTACCTTTAACCCAAATTATCCTCATGTAACAAACATGTCCTTTCAAACAAAACCCTTGGATCAAGACATGATAATTGAGTCAATGGAAAGGTACCCAATGTCTACTCGCAATCATGCAATATTAGTTCCTTGTTCAAACACAACTCTTGACATAGGCTAGTTCCAACATCAAATATTTTTATTTATAACTAAATAAATACAAGATTTCACTAAGGTTAAGACACACTAAGAGAAATTGCGGTGCATAATCTATAAGATATAGGGTCACTTGGAAAATGATGGTCATGCACTCGAAAGAGTGGTTGCACCTAATCCAACATTAAGCCCATAGGTAGGCCTTTAAAAGGAAATTCTTCACACCATTCCCTATCCTTCAAAAGAAATTATTAACACTATATTTTGTGTGATTCATGTTAGTCCAATATTCAACACATTGAGCACTATAAATATTTGCAAGATTTGGGAAAATGGTTTGAGAAGACATCTTTCAATTTGTGAAGAAAGAAATAGTGAGAATGTTGATGACAATCATGACCAATGAGGAGGATATTTAGGAGGTTGAAGTGGAGGCTCGTAGAGTCAATTAGGTGCTATAACTATGATAAGGTGGAACATATTTCCTTAAATTTTCCTCACCTAAGGAGATAAATATGTGGCCATTGTATATATATAAGGCATGCCATAGAATATTATCTCAAAATATTGGACAAGTGGGAGTCTTGATCTAGAAAAATAAATCCTAACCTAGCTAGCTCAAAGTTATGAATTTTTTGAAGGCAACAACTAACCCAAGTTTAATATGGAAACACGAGGAGGATCTCACATGAGTGATGATCATATATAATATTAGCCACTCCAAAATATGAAAGCATATTGTATCACACCAAATTTTTATTAGATTAAGTATTTTTTTTTTTCTTTATGGAGGCTTTTGATAATATGTGGGAGGAAGTTGTTACCTCAAGAAAATTCCTATGGTTTCTAGCCAAATCCATCTCTCCAATCTTAGAACTAATAAGAAGGGTTATGGTTTGGAACCCACCATGATGGGGGAAAAAGAACCAATGGAGTCTATTCATGACACCTTTAGAGCTATAATTGTGAAGTGTTAAATATTGAGAATCTACCAATGAAGTTCCATATTGATGTTAAGTAATTAATTAAGGGAGGCAATAAAGAAATTAATGCACCCCTCTCTAAAAGACACACCCACATAATGTGAAGCAAGGAGAGGATGGGAATCCATCAATATTCCAACTAGTTACATACATTGCAAGGTATGAAAAAAGTATGCCATGTTAAACTTGGGGTCTGTCATGAAGATTCTACTAAAGAAGTCCTAGGAAATGATGGGGATCACTAGGTTCAATTTGCACCTCACAAAATAGTACAATATTTCTCCAACTGGGATATTGAAAAATATCAAATTTGACCTCACAAATGTCAAGGAAATAGTATATTGTAAGTGACTAAAATTATAGAAGAGGAAGTACCCTTTAAAAAATTATCTAGGATTTGAATGGCACACAATTTCATTGATGTCAACATTGACTCAAATAAGTGAAACATGTTATTTTATAATGAGGCCACACCGGTGTGTAGCCTCTTAACCCATATCAAGGACTCGGGTATAATGAGCCTACCAAAGTGGTCAATGGTATATCATATCTACAACCCAACACAGGGGATGAGGGATGACTATGTAAATTTGATAATATGTGGTGTTATGAATTGGCATGATATAAATTTTATGGATATTGATTCAAATAATGAAATTTAAAATTGGTAAGAGTGTGACACAATTTTTCCTCTGAGACTTGTTCCTTTAGCCTTGATGTAAGATGGATTGAAGTGGGATTAGTGAGGCCACCTTTGTATTATGGCACATGTGAGGTAAACAAATTTCTAGACTTGGTCAAGTAGGTGTTTGAAAATGATAAACTAGTTATAGCATTGGAAATTATGCTCGAGGAAAAACTCACTCTTTCATGGGATACCCATAATTTTTTTTGACAAAGTTGGCATGATATTTATCCTACCATGAGGAATTGATTCCTTTCCATGCCAAAGTATGAAAATTGGGAAACTTTGCAAGATGGGGATTCAAATTTGATATTTTGGCACGTTCACAAGAAAAGACTAATCCTAAAATCCATGTAGAGAACTATCTAAAAATATGGACATGAAAAAGGATTTCATGAGAAGTTCTAGAATCATCATTTTTTATAAACTATTGCACTGAATCTTAGGTTTTGGTACTTGCATGAGGAAGGAATATGATAAGAAAAGAAATGGGATTCAATGCATCAATACTTTTGTGAAACTTTGTCCCACATTATTAATATTCCTAGCATAACTATTACCCTTAGGGCCGTCGAGGATTTTCTCTTCAATGATCAACATGGTGAGAAACCCTTTCATATTTACCCTAAGCATCAAATATTTGACTTTTTCCATGTTAGACTTATAAATTGTTTCCATAAGATTAGGAAATATGAAGACAATGGTGATGACTTAAATGAGTTGCATAACCTTAAGTTCAAGGATACCAAGGTAATAGGTCTTTGATTCAAGTTATAGATGATTTAGATGATAAAAATATATATTGAAACTAAAACAATGAATATCAACACAAAAGAGAAACCTATAATCATGGGAGTTGGGAACTATTGGGATGATTAGTAATGACGTCGGTTGTGGCACTACTCAAATAGTATGTAGACCTATTTCCATAGATATTGACAAATATTAAGGGGATAAAAGGAGGATTATGAGAGATGAAGATAGAACTGAAGCTTAGCACCAAGCCTATTAGATATCATATTGGTTGAACCTTCGGGTCAAGAAAAATATCAAAGAAGGTGTAGAAAAAAAAGGTGGTGGCAGGATTAATATTCCCAGTGGAAGAACCAAATTGAATTAGTCCAATTGTAATTCAAGCTAAGAAGTCGAGAGTAGGAGAAAAGTTGAGCGTGTGTGGATTTTAGGGGAATTAATTCCAATTTCTTCCATGATCTATTCTTGACATCCTTTAGTGATGAAGCATTGGTCCATGTTGCAAGGAAAGTAGCTTACTCATTTATTGATGGATTCTTCATATACTATAAATTCCATAATGTCAAGGAGGATAAAAATGAGTCAAGTTTTATGACAGAGTGTGGCTCTTATGCCTATAATGTGATGCCTTCTAGATTGAAGAATGTTCCTATTATATTCCTTAAGACAATTTTTGTAGCACTTCACAACGATATACTCCTAGAGGTGTATTTAGATGTCTATATAATTCATGGTATGTCCAAGGATCGTGTTGTGATGCTCTACCTTATGTTTCTAAGGTGCTGATAATGCATATTTATTTAAATTTGAAGAAGTGATATTTTGCACTCCTTTTGGGGTGCTACTAGGTTGTGCAATATATTTGTATGGAGTCTTTGTTGATATAGACAATATCGTTTTAATTATTAAGTTTCTAATACCAAACAATGTTCGCACTTTGTGGTCAACATTGGGACATGTACTATAATATATTCATTAAAAGTTATGTTTAAAACATAGAACCAATGAAACATTTGTTGAAGAAGACTGATAACTTTGTATGGTTAGAGATGTAATGTGAGGCTTCTTTCAACATTCTAAAGCACAAGTTTGTAAGTGCAATAATATTAATTTCTCTTATTGGTCAATTGAATTTAATGTACATATCAAAATTTTCAATATTGCACTTGGTGCATTTCTAGCACAACTTGTGGAGGTAAATTTGGATCACCACATCTAATTTGCTAGCAGGAAGCTATCTCAAGTACAACATAACTACACTATTAATGAACAAGAAGGACTACTAAGGTGTATGCAATTTAGAAGTTTAGAAACTGACTACTTAGAGGACATTTTAATTTATTGTTTGACCGCTATATTTTGAAATACCTAGTTAATAATCCTATCCTAGAAGGATGCATTTATAGTGGCTACTCCTGTTCAAAGACTTTGATTTTGAGGTACTTATTAAAACAATGAAGCACATTGTAGTACATGATCGTCTCTTGTGCATTGAATTTGAGTAATGGAAAGGTTATATGGATGATAAAAAACCAAAGGTTGATCTCTTCAGAGTGGAGATTATTATAGACTACATATAAGAAATCACATTGCTCTTGACCACAAGGGTTGCACTAGTCGAGTACTTCACAACTCAAAAAATAAATTTTATGACTAAGGAAGTTAACCACTAGTTTATAGTAGGCCAATTTTACATTTTTTGAAATTATGACACTATTCAACGATGTGTTTTATATTATGAGCAATCCAATATATTGTGGGAATGACTTAGCAAAGTTGCAAGTAGAGGGGTGGTTGGGAAAGTTGGAAGCAAATTTAATCTTAGGAAAGTGTTGCAAGCAAGATTATGACACCTTGCAAATTATAATTGTGACAAATAGTATGTAAAATGTTGTGATGTGTGCTAAAGAATTGGTAGACCATTACATAGAGATGGAATGCCTATGAACCTTGTTCTTTCCTCACAACCATACTGAAAATGGGTCTTGGACTTCCATCAAAACAATCAACCCATTAACCTATGAAGAACTATGGGGCCCAATATATCATTACCATAACTACATATTTCACTCTATGGAAGAGGTTTCTCCTACTAAGGATTAGTCATTTGACACTATAGCAATGTTTTATTTTTGAAAACATCTTGACTAAGTTTAGCTACCTATGAAGTTTAATGAGTGACTAGGGAAAACATTTCATTAATAAAATGGTTAGAAATCTGACAAGGGAATTTATGATGTAGCATCAAAAGAGTAGTCCATATGACCCAAAGGCCAATGGTATAATGGAATCCTTCAACAAAATTATATGACATGGAATGAACAAGGTTTACTCTCTTAATAGAGATGACAAAGATGAGTGGGTCCTAGTAGTGCTTTGGGAATATTGGACCACCACTAAAAAAAAAACCAAGCACATCCATTTCAAGATAGTCTATAGAAAATAAGTGGTTTTGCATTATGTATTTGTTGTCCTAAGTTTTTTCATTCCACAAGCCACTAATCAGTTAGAAGAATAATTAATATAGGAAAAATTAGCATAACTAATGGCACTTGAGGAAGATATATTACTTGTATAATTCATTAGAATGTGGAGAAGGTAGATGATTTGCATGATGTAAACACCAAGGACAAGAATTTTGACAAATAATACATGGTACTATTAGATGACTATAAATACTACAACATCCCAACAAGCTATAGATGCATTGGTTAGGTCCATTTCTTGTTCTAAAAATCAAAGCTTTTGGATTTGTTTAGTTGGTTGAACTAGATGGCGTACTTGGGCAGAGAGAGGTGGACGGAGCCCATTTGAATCCCTTTATCCATGCAACTCAAAAAATAGTGTTTGAGTCTATCTTTTATAGGAATATGTTAAGTTAGGACGAGTCTATCAATTTCTTTCTTTTCTTGGGTGGAGTCTAGCATCATTCCTTTGATTCCTTTTCCTTTTGATTTGTGGAAGTATTTTAATTTCCAAATTTTGTTTGCATCATTTTAATTTAAGTCTATAGTTAATTTTCATTCCTTTTTGTTAAATCATAGGCCACACTTATGTGGTTGGTGGGTGGGGGAGGGATAAGGAGGTTCATTACCATTTTAAGATTATTTTTCATTGAGAATTGCTCATGGAAACTTGAATGCAAATATCCAAATCAAGTCAAGTTTGTTGAAAAATGCCAGAGATTCTATTAGTGTCAAGTTGCATCATAAGGTAAGGGTCACATAAAGAATAGGTTGTGTTATAAAGTAGAGGTAGCATCAAGGATGCATTAGGTTAGGTAATGTAAATAATGGAACATTTTAGTCCAACAATGGTTCTCCAAGATAAATAATGATTGTGTTGATTAAAGGCAATCACTAAAAATTATTTTGATTGTGGTAGCATGAGTGATATATGACATGCTCACCTCCTCATCATGAATAATTTTTGGTTATAAATTTGGGGATCTAGCAATGTTGACATCAATACCCATCTCCTCACGGTTTTAAAAAATGATGGTTATAATAAGATCCAATGTCTTAGAGATTTCCTTAAATATGGCAGGGGTTCCAAGATTAAAAAAGAACCCAATCATCGATTTTATAGGGTGAACCTTCCTTTTATACAAGGTACCACTGACAAGATTGCAAGGATCCTAAGAAAGAACAAGCCTTTAGGCCCCTTGACACCATTCAAAGTTCCCTAGGATCTGTAAACAACCTAGTGGACCCTAAGAATATGAAAGGTGTTTATGTAATCCCTTGTTCATGCAGGACACCATATGTTGGTGAAATTGTTTGCTCAATAAATAAGAGGATTCAAGAACATGCAACATAAATCAAACATAGGAGGAATCGATCCTCAACATTAGTAGAACATAAAAAAAAAGACAAAATACCACATCAACATTTAAGATGCCTGAGTCATTGCTAAGATAGATCATTTCCGTCATTGGAAGTTTAGGGAAGCTATAGAGATTGAAAGGAAGCCAAGCAATTTGAATAGAGATGATGGATGGAAAATTAACAGTTGTTGGATCCCTGCCATTTCTTCTTAAGTTTTTATTTATTTCATACATATATATCTTTTTTTTTTTTTTTGGTGATCTTGACTACTAATAAACGATTAGTTGCTTTATTTTCTTCATTATTGATTGATTTATTTAATTTAATTAATTAATTTACTTATTATTTTTATTATTACTCTTTTTTTTTTAAAGTTTGACCATTTATTATTTTTATTTATTTCAAGTTTTTAGAATTAATTTTTTTGATTATTTAAGTTTGACCCAAATATTATTTTTATTTTAGTGTTGATTATTTAGGTTTGACCCAAATATGTTTTATTTAAGTTTGACCATTTATTATTTTTATGTTTTTTTTTTTACAGAAACGGATATGGATTTATATTAGAAATTGGCCAAAATGCCTTTCACCGGTTACAATAGATCGGGCATAGCCCTTGAACTTACTTTGACTAACTGATCATAGGCCCCAAAATTTGGAGATCCGCGTTTTTTACTCGAGACTAGAGAATCTATTTCCGTTAATTTTCCTATCTTAAATGTACAGACAAACTGTTTCAAAATAATGCAGTAAAACATAACTCTAAATTAAGGGATGGAGTCCCACTCCACAATACCGTCTTTCAAGAGAGAGCCAGCGGGAAGTGGCACCGCCCTGTTGGCTTCCAGATCAGCATCTTTATTGTTCCCTCTCAATACATGAAGGAAGTTTGCAGTCTGGAAAGATTTCACCAAAATTATGATTCTTGAAATCACTCTTGCCAATCTAAGATCTGCAGGAGAAGAATCCTCCAATAAAACTTTTATAATGGACTGAGAATCTCCTATAATATTAACCTCTGAAAGACCAAAGGCCTTAGCTTGCTTGAGACCTTGAAGAAGAGCCAAGGCTTTTGCTTGAATACTGGTGGAATGACCTAAACCCTAAGCGAAATTAGTCTCAATTCTGCCCTCCTTATTCTTTATAACTCCTCCTGCCCCAGCTAATCCGGGATTGCCTTTCGCTGCCCCGTCGAAGAACAGAGAGTATCTGGATTTCCTGATGAGCGAATCGGATAGATCATTCTCCTTCCCTCTGAATTGCCACTCTTTTATATCCTTGTGATGCCTTGTTTCTCCAGAGAAATGGAGATCCAACGAGGCACCCCAGTCTAGGTCTTGCTGACTTAGATTCGAGTCCGACAAATGCTCCCCCAGACTTTCTTTCCAAAGACTTTTTATTTTGATGATGGTGAACTGCGGATTTAAGCTTTCATCTCTGAAGACTCTTCTGTTTCTCTCCAGCCAGATTTGCCAGCAGATAAATTTCGGCAAGGAGAGCTAAGCGGCTTTAAAATTTTCGTTTTTAGGGAGCGTTTCTAGGTAGAAGTTTTTCCAGTTTGCAAATAAGTCAGGGATAGACGTTGGTAAGATGAATTCTGTTTTCCAATGACTCAAGAGGTTCTGCCAGATTTCTTTTGAGAATTTGCAGTTCAAGATAATGTGTTGGGCGTTCTCTTCACTGTCACAACATAAGTGGCATCGTGAGGGACCTTGGAACCCTTTCTTCTTCAATCTGTCTTCTGTTAAAATTCCTTTGTGGCATAACAGCCAGCAAAATGAATCAACTTTTGGCATGGTTTTGTAAGTCCAGAACCCCTTCCACACAGAAGGGTCGGGAGGGACGTGTGGGTGATCTTGGAGGCTTTTATACCTCTGTGCAACAGTATATAGCCCTGGGGCGGCTCCCCAACCGCGAGCGTCCTTCCTACCAACGTGCAGAGGCGCCTTACCATGCAGTAGAGAGAGAAGGAGGTCGCGTTCTTGAATCAGCTCTGGAGGAACAGGCGGGAGTCTCCATCGCAGCCAGTTGCTGCCAGCCCACAACGAAATGTCCCATAGAGAAAGGCAACCTGCTCGGTCCAGCCACATTCGGAGTGCTTGCAGAGAACTATAGCTCGATAATGGGGGATGCATCATGATGTTGTCATCCCATATTCTGATTTCTTTGTCGTTGCCAGGAATCCAATACGCTCTGTCTATGATTAAAGGAGCTGCTTTGAGACAGAATTTGATCAGTTGCGACCTGAGGTGGGCAGTGAGGTTTCCAGGCATCTTTTCCATTTCCCCATGAAATACTTCCTCCATAAAGCTCTTTGCGCCCATCCTGGGTGTGGACCAATGATTCTCCAGAAAATTTTGGCTCCCATGGCTGTATTTTGGAGGCTGAGATCTTTAAAGTTTAGGCCTCCTTCATTCTGAGGCTTACAGATTTTCTCCCAACTAACCAAAGGTATTTTCCTGTCATTGTGTTTACCGCCTTTCCAGAAGAACTTGCGGATGAAGGCTTCCATTTTTTTGATGATGCCAATGGGGGCAAGGATTACAGAGAATTGAAAAATGGGGAGACTACTGAGAACAGATTTGATGAGGATAGTTTTTCCGGCAAGGTTTAACCATGAGAATCCCCAAGCTTGAATTTTAGCCTTGAATTTATCCAGAAGAGGGATCCAATCTCTGATGTAAGCTAGTTTTTGGAAGATAGGAAGGCCCAGATAGGTAAAAGAGGTCCAACTGAGGGAGGCAGAAAAGCCCAGGATTCTGGTGATGGACGAAAGAATGGAGGCAGAGATATTCCAACAAAAAACTTTGCATTTACCTTTGTTCAGACTACTGCCTGTAGCTTCGCTGTAATCATCCAGAACCTCCTTGAATTTTAAGGCTGATCTAACAGAGGCATCCCCTAGCAAGAGGGTATCATCAGCTTAACATTTTTAACCCCTCTGGCTATGTTGAGCCCCAGGATCTCTTGATCAACCAATTTCTAGTCAAGATAGAAGCTCAGGACAGAAACATGGAGGAAAAAGAGAAGCGGAGAGAGGGGGCAGCCCTGCCTAAGCCCTCTAGAGGCTTTGAAAAAGCCAGCTACTCTCCCTTTCACCAAAGGAGCGATCCATGGATCGACAATACAAGCGCGGATCCAATTGATAAAGCCCATTCCAAAGCCAAATTTATGTAGGACTTCCCAAAGAAAACTGAGTTTGACACGATCAAAAGAATTTTCCAAGTCTAGTTTAATTACCATACCTTTCTCCTTGCGAAGTTGGCTCGAGTGGATCGCCTCTTGCACAAGAATGAAATTGTCAGCAAGTTGTCTCCCCTGAACAAACCCGCCTTGATTTTCCGGAATGATGGCAGGGAGGATGCCTTTTAGCCTATTTGCAATCACCTTTGTGATTATTTTATATCCAATATTACAAAGAGAGATGGGACGGAACCGATTAAAATATTTAGCGCCCTTTTCCTTGGGTATGAGGGCAAGGAAGGCAGAATTAGTGCTGCCCCCTATTTTCTGGCAATTTTGAGATTTCAAGATCATTTTGTAGAGGTGTTTCTCCACAATTGGCCAACAGGTTTGAAGGAATCTTGCAGTGAAGCCATCTGGGCCTGGGGCTTTGTCGGGCTCCATGTCGGAGAGAGCATCCTTTATTTCTTTTATAGAGATCTTAGCTTCAAGATGTTGATTCTTTAGAGGGGAGATCTTAGAAGGAACCACCTCTAGAAATTTAGAGTTTGGGTCAGTCACTCCCTCTTCTCTGTACATATTTTTAAAGTGATTGAAAGCTGCTCTCTTTATGCTCCCAAAGTCTTTGTGAGTCGAGTTTCCTTCTTTGATTTCTGCAATAGAATTGAAGCTCTTTCTAGCTTGAGCTTGTTTATAAAAGAAGGCAGAGTTTCTGTCTCCCGCTTTAAGCCATAAAATCCTGGACTTTTGTCTCCAATGCTCTTCCTCCGAAAGGCAGGCTTTATGAAAGGTTTGCTAAAGCTCAACTTCCTTATCAAGCACTTCTTTAGTGATTTCTACATCTTCATTTTGAGCGTGATGCTGAGCAAGTCTGTCTTGGGCCTGCTTTCTCTCTTGTGTAGGGGAGGGGAGAGATTTGGCCCATGATTTAAGAACAACTTTCAATATTCTAAGTTTTTCTTCCTAGATTAAAAAAGGTGAACCCTTCACTGGCCCTTTCCAGCTATCCTGAACTAAATTCAGGAACTCAGGATCCTTGACCCAAATAGGATTGAATCTGAAAGGTATGGGACCAAGATCCATGTGATCCAACATCTCAAGCATAATAGGCTTATGATCTGAAACACTGCAAGCGAGGATATGCAATCTGGATTCTAAGCCCAACAAAAGAAAAGAACTCTGCACCAAACATCTATCAAGTCTAGCAGCAATGTGACCGGGCCCTATTCTTTTATTGGACCAGGTATACTTACCATTTTCAGAGGGGATATCGAGCAAATCCCAATCCTGCATGAGATCCTCCACCCACTCCCTTGCTGGGTCCCTTACGATTGTGCCTCCTCGCTTTTCCTCCATGCGCAGAGTGAGATTTAGATCACCCGCGATAATGATGTTTTCCAAGTTCTCTGATTCCAACAGATGTCTGATGGAGTCCCAACACTCCCTTTTCTCCCCTATATTTGTTGGGACATAGACATTAAAAAGGCAGAAAGTCTCCCTCGAGTCCACAGGTTGAAGCTTCAAAAACAACCAGTGAGTATTGAGGGTCTCAGAGACCAACCTATACTTGAGAGGATTCCAGAGAGAGCCCAGCCCCCCAGAGGCTCCCCGTGCTGAAACTGCTTGGCCTTTGCTTCCATTCCAAAATTTTTTACTGGTTTGGAGGAACTCATTGCCCTCCATTTTGGTCTCCTGGATCAGAAGAATATCTGGGGCTTCTCTTCTAATGAGACTTCGCTTCTTATTTCACTTTACTCCCCATTCCTCTGCAATTCTAGGAGACGATCTTCATCATTTATTTTTATGATGATGGGCTCCCTTGGAGCCCTGTGCTTGATTTTTAGATATCTTCGGATTTTTGCCTAGGAGTTTCTCTAGAGTGGGCTGACAACCCTGAAGTTTGTCTTTGTAAGTTTCCTGGTCTCTCTTTTCTCTGGTAGATTTGTGGCCCCTTGCTGATCTTTTGACCGATGTTTGCGTATCTCCTATTTCTCCTTCCTCCTCTGACTCTTCCGAATCATGTTCCTCCTCGGAGGCTTCTGTCTGCTTATCCTTGTTTCTTGCTGTGGCACTTTCTTCAGGTCTTGATCCTGCTGAGGCCATTTTTTCTGAGGGTTTATCTTGCCTATCCTCTTCCTGAGGAACCTCTTCTTCAGAACTTAAGAACTCATACCTGTTTTTTTGACTTGTTGGCTGAGGGACATTTTGGGCGGAGGCAGGCTGGGGGCCTTGGCCATTTGGGGCCCCATATTTCTTGTGTGAGGTCTTTGACCGCTTAACTTGATTCCAACCATCTTCCTTTCCTTTCTCTGCTTCCCCTTTGGTCAGACACCCTCTTGCAAAATGACCGTAGATGTGACATTTACGGCATTTGAAAGGGAGCTGCTCATAGTCTAGCACTTTCACATGCATCCAACTGCCAACCTTTATTTTGATAGCCTCTGAAAGCCCCACTTCTAAGTCCACCTCGACACAGATTCGGGCGCAGTCATACTGATCGTTGTTGTTTGCTCTGTCAATGAAATTTCCCAATGCATTGCCTATGTGCTTGAGGGAATCTCAGTTCCAACAATGCAAAGGAAGATTTGGGAGCCGAACCCAGACAGGTACTGCCGTCGGGACATCCACGGCCGGATCGAAGTCTGGGGTCCATTTATTGAGGTAGAGACCCTGAGGGCCCATGAAATAGGGCCCATTCCTAAAGATCAAGTCTTTTTCCTCCTTAGAGTTGAACTCAAACATGAAGTAGCCTCTTCCCAAGAAATAAGAAGTGACTTTGTTCTTGATCAGCGGGATCTAGTTCTTAACAACCCAATTTTCCGTTGATTTTCGTGAGGGTCAAAGGCCCGTGAACTGACCCACCAGGGCACGATCTGCCAGGGACAAAGTGACCTGGATTGGGCCCTCAGGAGGAAGGACGACCTCAGGAACATCAGCAAGTTTTTTGACAAACTTGGCAGCTTCAGATTTCTTCTTCTTGGGCAACGAAGCTAACAAAGAGGAGAAAGCAGCTTCAGCATCAGGGGGAGGAGAAAGAGAAGGACTAAGGGGCGAGCCCTAGTTCTCCATGGCCATGAAGAGCAGATCAGCAGCAACACTCCCAAGTTTCACAAAGAAAAAACGAAAGACGAAGCATCTCAGAGCCTAGGAGAAGCAGGAAAGAACCAGACAGAACCTGTAGGAAGAGGCCCCGCGGCAGAGGAGCGGGACCCAGTAGATTCGGCGAGGGAGGCCGATCGAGTGGAATAGAGAGACCCTGAGGGGGGAGCAAGGGGAAAGGAGGACAAGACACAACAGGAGGACACGGCCCAGAAGGGCACGAGCAGTCACAGCAAGGCGCGGAGTAGGACGCAGCAGGAATAGCAGGAGCAGGGCCCTGCGAGAGAAGGCGCAGCCGCAAGGGCAGCAACATAGGGGCTGCAGTGCAGGGGTAGCGGCGCAAGGGCGAAGACGGCACAGCTAGGGCTTAGACCTACAACTCTTTTCTTTCATTTTACAATTTTTTTCTTATTATTTTTATGTTTTAAGAATTAATGTTTTGACCATTTAAGTTTGACCAAGATATTATTTTTATTATATTAGATTATTATATTGATTTTATGATTTTTTTAATTGTTTTGATTATTTAATTTTGACCTAAATATTATTTTTATTTTTATAAATTCATTTCATTAAAATTTTCATTTTGATTAATTATTTTCCTTAATTCAATATTAATAACTATATTCTAACAAATTTTTCCTTATATTAAAATATTATTTATTAATACATATTATTTATTTAGCCAAATCTAACTGTTATACTATAACGACTATTTTTGTTTTCTCTTCATCTATTAAACATGATGCCAAGATGTGGTTCTTCATCTTGTCCTCACGATGAACCACACTAGATGGTTCAAAATACGTTGACAAAAATGATGTGATTTTTATTGAAAGTTTTCTTACTTTTCATTATATGGATCATAGAAGCCTAAATTCAATTATCAATATTCTTATTGTCATCCATTTTTATGTTATCTTCCACATTTTGAGAGCTACCTATTGTATACATAATTAGAGTAATAGATAGAGCTCATAACAACAAAATCATTCTCTTGAGATTAAATTAGATGACACCTTGGTTGAACATGGAACAATAAGCATGCTTTGTTGTATAAAATTGAAGTAGTTTGTCATCAATTCACATAGATGTGTTCATCGGGCTAAGCTAGAAACACTGAACTTGAAGAAATTATTCGTGATGAGTGACTTGTCACATTAGTTGAGAAATTTCATACTTCTTTGGTGCAAATCAAGGAGTGAAAATAATATTTACAATTGTGGTTGGATTCTTAATTCCATTATAACAACTTCAATACTAAATAACTCATGGAATGATCAACTGAATAGTTAAGTAACTTGAGAAGTATAAGGAGAAACTCCATATGGTGTGAAAAAATAAACTAGGATGATTGACTCCATTGTCCACCACTAGCTAGATATCATCAATTAAATTTGAGAAAAAATTGCAAATAAACTTCAAGGCCACATGAAACAATTGGAAAGTGGGATTAACTAGTGATTGAACCCGATTTTGAGCACACCATCCTTTCCCTCAACATTTATGAATGTAATGATGGTTGGACAAAGTTTATGATGTTGCAGTCACTCTTCATCACTCACTCCAAGATAGAGACAAAAGGGGGTACGTCTACCAGGTGAAGGAACATTTTTTTTTTTTTCTAAGTAAGACTAGATTCTATTACTGGAAAATATGGTACATACAGAGGTGTGCCTTCATAGGCGTTAAGAGTTCAGCACAATATCAAAAATAGCGCTGCCCACAGGGGGAAACCAGCCCGAGAAAAGTTTAATTGCTGCCTCTAAGGAGGAAACCAACATTGAGCAAAAAACCATAGGACTGTAGCAGTACAAACCAGCATTGAACATAAACATAGGACTGTAACAGTGCTTTGACAAGCCAGTAGGCCAGGATTTCTGAAAACACCATCTAGAAAAAAAATCTGACCTGAGATACAAAAAATAACTGAGAGTCCTAGATACCATAGTCGTCAGAGGGGGGTTCTTCTTCGATTCTGCATCCGTAGCTGTCATCATCATCGTCCAGAGTGGGATTTGCTGCCGCGCCTGCTTCGTGCTGCTCCATTGGCGTGCCTTTGACACTAGAACTGCCACCGCCATGTCTACCTCCTTCAGCTTCTTGCGAGCGGTCCTGCGCACTACTTTGGATAGCCTGGTCAGACCCAGGGGTGCGAAGCTGAATTCCAGGATGCGCAGGAGGCAAGGTCATCGGGCCGAATTGAGGGAGTTCTTTGAACGTTACAGAAACCGTCGCCACCACAAGAGGCTGGGAAGTAAGACAAGGGAAATGAAACAAGGCCGTGGATGGGTTGACCAGGTGGGCAGACTCACCGCTGCGAGGGTCAGAGGGAGGCGGAGGGACATGGGCATCGCGCAGAGGAAAGGACGGGTGATGGACGTGCGAGGAGGGGTCACGTTCAGGTCTGCGCCTGTTGGAAGCGCGAGGAGAGGCACCATGGGGGGAGTCAGAAGCCGAGGAAGTCGAATGGCTGGAGGGGGAGTGACACCTAGAGGAAGGCTTGGCTCGAGTGCTGCCTCTGCGGCATCTGAGCCTGTGCTAAAGCCGAGGCATCTTCCCTCCTAGAGAGTGCAAATGAGTCGGCGAAAGTTGCAGAGTGACAGGCAGAATAGACTGAGGCGGGGCTGCAAGAAGCAAAGGGAAAAACAGGCTTTGAGAGTGATTAAAACCAGGTATAAACTCCACGCAGCAATATAGATTACACTGCCTACCCAGTGCAGTGCGGGAGTTGGAGAGCTTGGCTTCCAGAGGACAGCCAGAGCAGAGCGGAGAAATGAAACTATGCATGTCGACGAGCCAAATAAATTGCAGAGCCCAGCAGTGAGGCATCGAGAAGGTGGAAATGCGCTTGTAGCTGGAGGACGGCGTCGAGTTAAGGTTGCAGCCTCGTCTTCCCCACCGGCTTGAATGCCAAGTCGGGTGACGGACTGTGTTATAAATTCTATCAGTGCGATTTGAATGCAGGTGGCCGGCGGCCATGTGGCCTCGCCACGCGCCGGCTTGACCACCAATCTTCACCGTGTCAAGTGGATGCACCCGCATCCGGGGACCAGGTGAAGGAATATTGGAGTTAAAGAAATTTCAGATTGGTAGCCAGGAGTGAGTCTATCAATTCAGAATGAGCCACTTGAAGACCCTTTACAATAGGCCACTATCACAGGAGGACACCAATAAACCATATAAATAACTAGTTACATTGATAAGTCAATATGCCAATGGGAAGATGTCTGTGTATGGAAATTATGTGGCTTGAAGTCCTAAGATTGATAGAACCATTCATACCATCGCACACTTAAAAGTACCCTTTCACTTTGAGCTTGAGATAAAAATTCCCAATTCTAGACTGAAATATTGCCATAGTAAATGCCCAAAATAGCCTAGTGGTTGAGTCAATTGCTATCCTTAATGTAGTCACATGGAAAATATTTCCAATTGTACATCACTGATTGTTCGTCGATCCTCTCCATGCTAAATTTGAAACCACTTTAATGATCCACTTTCCCGGCTTCATAGCACAACATGACTATATATCAAACACCCGCATCTAGGTGTTTCAATTCCTTTACTACTAGCCTACAATATTCCATGTGAATCTAGTTGCCTACAACTGGATTTCATTTCTCGCTCAAGTTCTCATGGCCTTGCACAACTCCTTGATTGGATAAATAATATGCTACTTTGTTGGGTTACATTCTAACATGGTTAGTGGTAATTGAGAGGGGGGGAATATGAGAGTAGGCAACCGGTCCAACAGATGAGTGGTTCACCAACTTGCAGATAGTTTTTGAGAATAAGAGCCCTGGAAGGTTTTTATAGTGAGGTTAATTGAACCCACTAGGAATCCCCTTCAACGAAAAGCTTATGAAAACCTTTTTCCCTTGCAATATTTACACCATTAAGGAGGCCCTAAATTTATGTTGCATTGTTGTAATCCCAATCTAGGGAGCTGATGCAGGAGCATCCAAGCCAAATTTTCATTATTCAATTATGTAATAAGGGGGGTGAGATATTTTAATTATTTTATTAATTAAATTACTTATTTTTAATAAATTAAGAGAAAATTATAAATGTGAGGATTTTTTGTAAATATTCTTTAATAATTTAAGGATATGAGTGGAGTGGAATTAGGTAGATAATATAGGGAGTAGGAATTCCATATACAAGACTTTGTTGAGTCCAAAACTAGAATAAATTTAAATTAGATTTAAGTTGAGATTTGTGTGGAGTAATTTATGGAGGGAAATAAATTCATTATTTATGTATATATAGGAGGGTTTTGTGAGGATGAGAGACAACGGAGAAAAGTGAGGAATGCAGAGAATGTGAGAAATGGTTTGAAGGGCCGAGAGCCAAGAGGCCGCCCAATGTAATATTTGGCCAAAGAGTTTTTGTTTTAATATCAGTATGTTTGTTGTATGGCTCTCTTTCCTTCTCATGTATTTTAAACTAAATATTTTCATGATTTTAATAAAAAATATTAAGAGTTTTCATGCTGGGTGAAATACTTGTGTTTATATGCTAGGATTCTGATTTAACCTAGAACCCCTGCATCATTTGGTATCGGAGCATGGGAGCGAGTTGATTGAATTGTGTAAGAGATTATGGCACTTTGAGTCTGCAACTATATATGTATATGCTATATGTATGTGGATGCAGGAAGGATTTACATAAGACAAGGCAACATAGTCAAATTTGTAAATATCGACTTCAGCAAATGAAGGGAGTTCACACTCTTTAAGAGGCTGTGATTCCGCAACAAATGAACCTTGCAGAGTTCGTGAATGACTATTGCTCGAGCCACGAGAGTCGACATAAGTCAACATAAGAAGAAGGGTTGTAATATTACAACGGGTAATAGAGTTATGAATGATATGGAGGTCGACTAGTAGGAGTCTGTGAAAGCAGAGAATCAAGTCAACACAACTGCCAGTGCTACGAATCGCCAGTAGTAGAGTTGAATACCGCCCAAACTGAAGTCTGGGTGGATTGACCACTGCATGGTAGCAAATCCGGCACAGATTTTAACTCTGCGTGTTCCGTAAACACCTTGGCACCTGCGTTGAATGGTGGCACATCTGTTGAGCACCATATGCAACCCATGGAGGAATGGTCACACTGTTTTATGGCGCAGTTTGTTTGACAGGTACGCAATAACGAATTGTGTTCCATTATATTGCAAAATTGCAACATCTATTTTCCAGTCGATGACCCGTTGCAGACACTTCAAGAAATCAACGTTAATGTTGGGTGAGCTCCTCCTATGCGTTTGACCTGTAATTGATAGATGGAAAGTTGTGATATTAAGAAATTTGATGCTGCATATTTGTTGAAAGGCAACTCAATACTATGTGAACGCTTTGAAGAAGTATGGTACTGCAGTACTTTGGTTGAAATTTCAAACGAAAACCTGGTTTGTTAACAACACTTCATGGGCTAGTTATTGTCACAATTATAAATGCTTGTGGTTCTAGGCGGTTTTTTTTTTTTTTTTGGTTCCGGCATCAGAATGGTGTATGATATGGAAACATAGTTTTTTTTTATGAGATCCAATTCTTTAGTGTTTTCGACATATTGTGACCTTGTAATCTGCATTTATTGTCAAGAGACTGAAGTGGAAAAGTTTGCTGGGCAGAGCGCTAATGCTACGGTGAGGATATGGGTGCCTAATAAATGTAGAGTTACATTTGGTTTAAGTATGAAGTTACATTTGACTGCTGAAAATGGAGATGTAGAAACAAATTTCATTGGCTCATTGGGAGTACTTGAGAAGAACGACTTGAATAAGAGTAATTATTACCTGAGGAGTTGATATTGTAGCTATTGCTTGTGTAGCATTATGTTGTTTTCCTAACTGCAGGAAATCTGTGTGAATGTTGGTTCCATCCCGTGAATAGGTGGCATAGAAAGAGATTGAGGAAACAAGACTTTCAGGTGGAAGCATGATCACCAGGGTACCGATGACTAAAGGACCGTGAACCTGTGAGTCCCAAGGCGCAAAAAATGGGAAAGGTATGGGTGAACATATCCTGTGTTGACATTTTGGGTTTTTTAACCAAAATATAATTTATAGACAAGTATTTGTGCGGAAATGACATGCCAACATGTTGTTCAACATGTACTAACCCTGGATGATATGAAGGAAAGCATGCATGTATATATGAGGAGATTTATTATGCATGGGTGATGATTTATTATGCATAGTATGGGTCTTCGCAATTTTGGTTGCATCACTTTGGATCAAAATTTGTATTTGGAAATGAGAGGACTTTGTGATTTGTGTTTATGGTTGAAAACACACCACAATTGCTTGATGTTGTAAAACCTTTGTTTTTACCATCATGTGATGGAATTTAAGGAGGTGATATTCAGGATGAACACAATGTACGGGTTGTACATCGAAGAGGTTGCTTGTTCTCTATACACAGGTGAAGAGATGTGAATTTATGTTGCATGGTGTATAAAAGTGCAAGGAAATGTTTGCATTAAGATGACAAGCTTATGGGCATGCGATTATTTACAGTGACAAAGATAGCACATAAGAGTGGAAATCAGAGAATTGAGACTACAGAGAGAGAGCTTTATAATAACCTTAACAGGACATGAGGTATGATAATTCAGGAAGGTAATTTTAAACATTGAAGGTTGAATGGTTTATTTATTTTCACCTTAAAATAAATCTTGGATAACCTGAATTGCATTTTGATTAAATACTTCAGTATCATGTGAAATGATAAGGGAAAACTGATGATTTTTCATGAGAATGAATTATGAAAGAGGGTGAAGATTTTACATCCTAAAAGTGTAGTAGGGGTGTATGTTTATTGAAGAATTGTATAACTTCAATTAAGTCAAAATATCCATTGCCATACTTATTGGGTCGAATCTTGAAATGAAAACAAATTAAAGTTTGGATAGTTTGAGTTGAGATTGAGTATTTTCATCCAAGATGAAAAATTGGTGTAAGTCTGAAGTCAAAGAGTCGTAAGCTAAGTCAAGAGTCAGAATGTAATGGGGTGCATGATCGGCAGAGCTTGACACCCAAAGAATTGTTTATTATAACACATGAGTTACTAAATTATTGTTTGCAGCAAAGTGAAGCGAGAGGGAGTTGCCAGAGACTGGTTCCAAGACAGAGAACCAAGAGAAGCCAAATGCAGGAGGAGAAAATGACTGCTGATAGTCATTTTAGAGGTTCTGAAAAATACCTCCACAGAAAGAAGAAGGAAAATGCCAAGGTAAGTGGCATATGTGAACAATTGACAGATGAAGATTACGAGTGGGAGAAGGCTGAGATAAAAATTCACCTTGAATTGTTAATGGATTTATTGCAGGAAAATGTGAAAAACCAAACACATGGTTGGACCATGAAAAAGAAGGTGAAGTGGCAGAAGCTACACGCAAAGAGGGAAAAGTAGGTAAACATACAATTGGCGGAAGAGTTGAGGAAGCTCGAGTAGATGTTGAGTTGTGAAGAACTCAGAGAGGCTGAGTTAAAAATGGATGTTTCCATTTGTGGCCCGAAACATGATGCAATTCTGGGTGAAGAGATCAGTGAGGAAGATCTCATGAACTATTGGGATAGTTCAGAAGCATCTGAAGATGTGTTGGCAAGAGAAGCAGATGAGGCCATGAAGCCTTACATTTTTTCTCACAGTTTATGTATGTTTGCAAGATGTACGAAAGACGGTGAGCAGTCTGATGGAACTGTCACAAAGGAGAATGAAACTCTTGAGGTAAAGTTTGGTAGATAATTCCTTTCAGAGAAGGAAAGTGTTGATTGGTTACAACTGGAAGAAATCATAAATGAATTCTTGTTTGGGGTAAGATAGCAAGTCGAAGCTGTTATGGAGCATAAAAAAAATGGAAATGGCGAAGGAATATTCCAAGGAGGTAAACAAATGTATTTGTTTAATGAAATTTCTGACGAAATTTTACAATGTAATGATGCTAAAACCAGGAAAACTCAGGAATATTTCCAGAGGAAGACTGAAGGTTGTGACGAAGTGCTGAAAAGGTTTCATAACGAAATCGAGTTCTTGGAACGGTGGCTAAAGGAACCTGATGGAGGAAAAAAACTTGCAGAACATGATCCAGAAGAAATTACAGTTACTATGCATGATAGAGATGAAATATTTTTAACATTTATGGAGTTGAATGAATGTTATAAATTTTCAAATAATGATGTAAATGTAGGTATAGAAAACGACATTAATAGATATGATGTCGAAATTAGAGAAATCAAGAAAAAGTTATTTGGCATTGAGATGGAAGATCAGAAGCAGTGAGGGAGTTATATCTGTAGGGACATAAAGGAAACAATGAATCAACAGGATGAAAAAGGAAGCACCCAACAGTTTGGAATAGAATCTATTGAAGTCTAGAAAGTTGATGATGAGAGATTGATGCCCGAAGTATCAAAAGAGATTGACAGGTCTTATATTTCTAAAACTAACAGTTTGTTGGTGAATGCAGGTACAGTACCAAACGAGAGGGTTGTTGCTATAAAATAAATCCAAGACTATATTTGTAATCAAGAAGGAGTTCTTGATTATTTTCTATTGCACGAAGTTGAGTATTGAGCTCATTTGGAGACGAAAGAGTTCGACAAATAATTATGACTCCGAAGAATTGACGAAAGAAAGTGTTGGAGAAGCCGATGGAATCTGATCGACAGAGTGGATGATGAGTTATCAAATCAAGTTGATACTTCGAAGGACCAGTGGCAGAACAGAGTATGGAATCTTGGAGGGAGCAAGTCATAAGGACTTGTGGTTGTCGCATTGTTACAGAAAAGAGACAAACCTCATAGACAGGAGTCTATGAAAACTTCTCTACTTGGGGAGTCTGATGCAGGAGCATCCAAGCCAAATTTTCATTATTCAATTATGTAATAAGGGGGGTGAGATATTTTAATTTTTTTATTAATTAAATTACTTATTTTTAATAAATTAAGAGAAAATTATAAATGTGAGGATTTTTTGTAAATATTCTTTAATAATTAAAGGATATGAGTGGAGTGGAATTAGGTAGATAATATAGGGAGTAGGAATTCCATATACGAGACTTTGTTGAGTCCAAAACTAAAATAAATTTAAATTAGATTTAAGTTGAGATTTGTGTGGAGAATTTATGGAGGGAAATAAATTCATTATTTATGTATATATAGGAGGGTTTTGTGAGGATGAGAGACAACAGAGAGAAGTGAGGAGTGCAGAGAATGTGAGAAATGGTTTGAAGGGCCAAGAACCAAGAGGCTGCCCAATGTAATATTTGGACAAAGAGTTTTTGTTTTAATATCAGTATGTTTGTTGTATGGCTCTCTTTCCTTCTTGTGTATTTTAAACTGAATATTTTCATGATTTTAATGAAAAATGATTGAGAGTTTTCATGTTGGGTGAAATACTTGTGTTTATATGCTAGGATCCTGATTTAACCCAGAACCCCTGCATCAGGAGCCTGCATATATATTTAATCAGGATCATAAGGAATCTATAAATACCCCACAAAAAACTGCCATTCCCATATTTCCTTTCGATTCTTTGTCAAAATTTAATTTAATGAGACCTAATTGGGGAGGGACCACTCAATTGGGTTGGAAGGGGATGTGTTCTAGGAAAATCCTCTGAGGGATCTCATAATAAATGAAGTGCCCAAAGATCAAAAGCGACACGCTCCTCCTGGGGCATATTTTATCCTTTTTTTATAGAAATGAATAGAAATCAGCTCCTTCAGACACTTGGCCACACACTTCCATAACTGTTCCCAAGATTGGATTTCATTCTTGAAGATTCTTCTATTGTGTTATTTCCATATCTCCTAATTAGAAATCTCTAAGCCAACATGCATATCCTATTAAGGATGGGATTTTTGAAGGAGCAACTGCTCCACTCATTTAGAGTATCCTTAACATGTCTTCCTTTCCTACCAGATTTCCTGAATAACATCACTAGCTTGTCCTACAATTGATGGATGAAATTGCAAAGGTATAGTAAATGGTACTGCATTTCCTCTTCTAAGAAACACAAGTGGCTAAGTGATGGAACTTGAAAACCCTATTTTAAGATATTTTCCCATGTTAGAATCCTTTTTTGGCTCACTATCCACATGAATATATTTATTTTTGGCCAATGATTGAAGGACCATAACTTTTCCCATATAATGTAAAATTCCAATTTTTTCCTTCAATAAATTGGAATATTAAATTTTTCTATTTTCACTTAGGAGTTGAATAATTGGGTGATAAGGCCCATTCATAATAAAAAAATGGATAAAATCCCTCTTGGTATGAAAGGCGACCATCAGTGGAACTAGATTTCACACCCTCATGTGTGAAAGGATACATTTGCAAGAAGGCTAGGTCAAGTTTAACCAAGTCAAACAACGTAGAGGTATGAGGTGGAAAGCATCTTGTGGGATAGCGCAGAGAAAGAGGAGGGAAGTTTCCTTGATGGAGGAAACCATAAAGAGTGGGACCCATGGAGAGGGAGCTATAATTTTTTTAAAGGAGGGCAATGCAGCCATTGTTACTCATGCATATGATTATTGATTTCTTGTCTCCTTAGACATATTTGCAGTCTCCAGCTGTTTAGTTGAGTTGCAGTGCTACTTAGCACGAGGGATTCCTGTTTGGGATTTCCTCTCCTTATTGAGAGGCCTCATGAGGGATTGCACTTCATTTCTCCACATCCTGGCTCAAGGCCAAATCCATTCCTCCAGCTACAACGTTATTTCTGCTGAAGTATAACGTTGTGAATGCAGGGTGTTGCAGTGGAGGTTCCACAACACCATTCCTTGGCTTATTTTTTAGAGGAGGGGGAATTATTTCCTTTGGGAGATCAGTAAGGAAGGATTCTGAGCATATTTCAGATCTTGGCACTTGGCCCAAGCATTTTATTCCACCTCCAGCGCAGTATCCCTTAGTGACTGCGTTATTTTCAGAGCACACTTGCAGTGAGGGTTTGCAGTGTTGATTGCAGGGTGAGATCTTCAATGTTAGGATCAGCCTTTCACTTAGAAGATCCATTGGAGGAGGTTTACTTCAAATCATTAATGATCTTCAGCCTTCTCTATTCAGTTCCAGTTTTGAGTTGCAGCTGCTGCCCAGCAACTCCGACATTTTGCCATTTTTGTATATTTCAACCAATCCTTCTAAGGATTGTTGTACTATTGTTTTCAGGGGTTTAGAGCTTGCTCCCCCATTTATTTTAGCCATACATTGTCACATAATTGTATCGATATCATCTCTGTAGCAGTACCTCTTATAAATTGTGCAATCATAGGACAGGGTTTATATATACATAGCAGTATTCTCCAAATTCTTGTACATGTGTTGTAGAGGCTTGTATTGCCTTACTTGAGTGATTTTTTCTTCAACGATTTGTACTCTTTTTACTGCTATAACATAATTTGTTGGCTATTTACATCTTCATGTGCCCAGGCTTATAAAAATAACGTTGTTACTCCATTACATGTGCTTACATTTGCTGCCAGTCCCTTCATCAAGAATTTTCACAAGGTAACTAGGTGTGGGAGACTTGTTTATCCCACCTAGAGGGATTTATTTGGAGGCTCATCTTGGATTTTGGACTTAGATATACAGATCTAAGGGATCCAGGTCTTGGTTTCAAATCCTGTAGCAGCCATTCCTAGAAAATGCATTTTCCAATCATGCCTTGCTGACAGTGCTAATTTTGGGATATTACAACGGTATCAGAGCAAATTTCTTGGCTTAGCCTGTGAGTCTCAACCCAAGAAGATAAAATAAGATCAGAATGATGAAGAATATGAGATTACTCTCATCAGTGTTTAGAAATAAGAAGAACCTCTCCAAAGAGGAAGAGCAGAAAGAAGAGGAAGGACCATGCACTTCCTATTCTCATGAAGAAGAAGGAGACAAGCATGGAAGATACTTGGATCATTTGATTCTACGTAAGTACCTTGTTGAGTACAAATCTAAACCTAGAGCCTTCAAGGAGACTCTGGCTTTTCCCCATATCATCCAGTTGAAGGAAGAGAAGAGACCTTGCAGCAGAAGAGAAATCAAAGGCAATAGATTTCTGTTGTCTACCTTTGAAGGGTCATCTACAACAAAAGCTTGGGTGAGGAAGTTGGAGGAATTTTTCCTACTACATCCTATAGCGGGGGAAGAAGCTGTTGAAATATCAGTGCTGCACTTGGAGGGTGGAGCCTATGATTGGTGGTTCAGCCACTTGAGCCATGCAAGGGCGAAAACTTTTGCAGAGTTCACTCAAGGGTTGATCAAAACCTTTGATGGAGAAAGAACAAAGGAGGAAAAGCTCACACCACCACTTGAGGAGTCTTGTATTAACACTGTCACACTCATGGAGGAGCAGCCACATGCAGCAACAGTTGGGGTAGCCAACACATTGGAGGAAGGATCTCTTGCAGCCCTACAAGAGATTCCCAAATCTCATCAAGGTATGAAGAAATTTCCACTATCTTTTGTTACAACAAAACCTTTTGATCGTTGTGGAAATTTGTTTTTGCATGACCAAGGGTCAAATCACACTACTAATTTAGAGAAACATGGTTGCACTGTGCTGTGCAAATGGTTCAAGGAGGAGATGAACCATCATCCTCATACAAATTTGTTGAGTTGCACACAATCCTTGAGGTTGGGGTGTGAACTTTTGGAGGATGAAATAAACCATGACACTCCTATGGAAACCCATGAAACCATCTTTGAGTTGGAGTATGAGACAACCACTACATCCTTGGAGAGATTAAAAACGTTGTAAAACAATGATGGAGAGGAGATGTTACATTCATCACATTTGGATCCTTATGGATTCAACATAGTCATGGGTGAGAGATCTCCTCTAAGAGGTCTCCAAAGAGCTGCATTTCAAACTTTCATGAAATGCAAAGAGGAAGATTCGGTTTGGAAGAATGGTAGCCCTCATGAGAGGAGTACCAATGGGAAGAGAGGAAAAAGACATCCACAAGTGGTTGAGTGGATGTGGTTGATGAGAAAGGAGCTGGGAGGCTACTTGCAAATTTATGACACTGGGTAGTAGGAGGCTTGGCTGCGCTGGTTACTCTTGAAAGAGTTTGTCATCATCCTCTTTCTAAGGGTATGTGGTGGGATTCTTGCATCTTTAAGAAGTAAGGAGAATGGATGCATGGTGTTGGTGTGATATTCATATCGTTCATTATGTTTCCATCACATAAGTTGTATGATGGAAGTATGGAAAGGCAACAAAATATTTTGTTGCTTTTCTTGTTCTTGGGAGAGCAAGAGCATATTTTCTCTCACATATTGTGTGATGTTGCAGGAGTAGAAGAGAGAAATCTCATGGTGAAAAGGGGCTAATCCTTGGCCTTGGATGGTTTGGGAGAACTTCCATCTTGGGAGGCATCCCATATTTGCAGCAACATTACTAGAGGAGTCTTTGACAAGGAGCATGCCAAAGAATAGAGCTTTGTATTGACAGGAGCCTATTTGCATGAGCTCATAGCACTGTCACTTTGGAGCTGGGGTTTATTGATGGAGTATCCCCATGATCACTTCACATTGGATGCACTTGGTGAACAAGGAGGAGGTGAGGATGATAGAGTAGTGGATAGAGACATCTATCACTATGGAATATTCTTCTTGACTTGGACTTAAGCATGAGAAGGATGATCTTCTTACAACACATGGTTCATCTCTCTTCATAGTATGCGCAAACACTATGGAGGAATCACTCATGGATCCATGTACCATATTACTTCTGGCATATGGTAAGAAGTATGTTTTTACATTTATTGATTTGCATACTCTTACCATTACTATGCAATGCATTTCTTCACAGGAGGGCGAGCATTTCACATTGCTCCATTCTCAATGTTGGGCCAAACTATATGATGGAGGCAACCATATTTTATATGGCCTTGGGAAAATGTTTTTTAATTACATGTATGTTCATTTTTTATATCCAAATATTTTCCATATGATGACATACATGATTCACTATGTATCAAGAAACATTTTGCCATGTAATTTTCTAAAGCAGCAGTTTGAAAAACTGCGTTGTCACTATTGGGAAAACTGTTGGCACCTTCTTGCACCACATGAAACCTTCAAAATTTTCCTCATTTTGTTGCTGATCATGACTTCACTTGCTGATATGGATCTGATTTTTATTGGAAGCATGATTAGGAGAGAGACACATGAGTTGGGTGTGTCCTCGAGGGGAAAGGATTCCCACATTTTATGCACTACATGTTCTAATGGGAGCATGAGAGAAGATATGGCCACCAAAACCACCTATTTGTTTTCTTTTGAGGTGGGCCATGAGCTTGATATCCAAACATTGTATAGCCATGGGAAAGTATTTGATCATGTATTGTTGACACATTCAACCATTTACTATTCACTAGTAGATGTGATGGATTTTATATGTTACTTGCCATACTATTTTCTGAAGATGCAGTGGATGAGATTGCATTGTGTCCTCTTGAGATATTGTTTGTATCATGCATCATCATGTAAAACTTGCAAAAAAATTCTCACTGGGATACTCTATGATGACCATGTCCTATTCATCATGGATGGATTTTTTTGGGCCATCTTGTTCTTCAATGTTGGAGGAGAAATCCTTGAAGGATTGTTCTTCATTTTGCCACTTGAGGGAAATACTTTTGCAGCCTAGGATCAACACATACTCTACACTCATCATGAGGGGAGAGAAGGACAGCACGGGGTAAGCTATGATGCCTACCATATTCATATTTTCAGCCCATATTTATTTCCAGATCTTGAGGTGGAAGGTGATTTCCATGAGTTGCCATGTTGGGAGGTGACTCATTTTGTTTGGATGATTGCTTGGGGATGGAGGATCCATTTTGGGAAGATTGTTTCCCAACACTTTTTAGTCTCCATGCCTTGGGATCAAATTCTTAGTTATATCCTTGCAGTTGCTTGAAGACAAGCAACATTTGGGAGGGGAGGACTATAATATTCCAAATTTTTCCTCCAATAAATTGGAATATTAAATTTTGCTATTTTTCACTTAGGAGTTGAATAACTGGGTGAGAAGGCCCATTCATAATAAAAAAATGGATAAAATCCCTCTTGGTATGAAAGGGGATCATCAGTGGAACTAGATTTCACACTCTCATGTGCGAAAGGAGACATTTTCAAGAAGGTTAGGTCAAGTTTGACCAAGTCAAACCGCGTAGAGGTATGGGTGGAAAGCATCTTGTGGGACAACGCAGAGAAAGAGGAGGGAAGTTTCCTTGACCGAGGAAACCCTAAAGAGTGGGACCCATGGAGAGGGAGCTCTTATTGTTTAAAAGGAGGGAAAGTCAACCATTGTTACTCATGCATATGATTATTGATTTCTTGTCTCCTTAGACATATTTGTAGTCTCCAGCTATTTGGCTGAGTTGCAGTGCTGCTTAGCACGAGGGATTCCTGTTTATGATTTCCTCTCCTTCTTGAGAGGCCTCTTGAGGGATTTCACTTCATTTCTCCACATCCTGGCTCAAGGCCAAAGCCATTCATCCAGCTACAACGTTATTTCTGCTGAAGTATAACGTTGTGAATGCAGGGTGTTGCAGTGGAGGTTCCAAAACACCATTCCTTGGCTTATTTTTCAGAGGAGGGGGGATTATTTCCTTTGGGAGATCAGTAAGGAAGGATTCTGAGCATATTTTAGATCTTGGCACTTGGCCCAAGCATTTTATTCCACCTACAACACAATATCCCTCAGTGACTGTTGTGCCTCAATCTAGTCTCCTAAACTGAGTTCATTTAATTGTCAACCAGGATTTGTAAACTGCTGAAGTGAAATGTACCATATGTACCTAGGTGCTTGTTTCCTAGTGCGTTGTATGTAGTGTTTTGTGATGTTTTGGTCTTTTATGTTGATTTATGATGTTTTTGGTCTTTTGAAGTTTTATGTTTACAATGAAAATGCCTAGAAAACTAATGAAAAGAGAGTGGTACTCAAAAACACAGTTGAACCTAATGTATGGAATGGAAAATGTAATCAAAAACACTGAAACAACATCTAAACTATGACTGAATAGAAACAAGAGCTTGATGATGACTTTTTAAACAAATGACACAAACTAGACTTTGAGAAATGATAACTTAAATATGCAAATTTTCTAACTAGACAATCAGACACTAATCATGATTCTATTCTAAACTCATCTATTTATGACTAATTTCTAGTTCTATTCTGCAATTTCAATTGAAGGTCAGAGTCTATTCTTCAAGAGTTATTGGTTTCTTTTCAGGGTAGTTCTGTTGAGGAAAAGCTCTGTTGGTAGTGAGGAATTTGCAGAGATATTTCAGACCTTGTAATGATGTTATCTTCTGTTCCTAAAGTTATGGATCACTGATAGTTTTCAGAACAAAAAGATATTTGTAAATAATGAAGGCTGTCTTAGGAATCCTATCAACTAAAATGATCTACTGTGCAAAGGGTGACAGTGTGACTATGAGATATAAATGCAATGAATTGATTTAAACATGAGCTTAAGATGCTTCTAAACTAGAACAATGTTAAAACATAAGCCATCATCAAACTTTGAAATGAAGTAGCTGGACATGAATTAAATTCAAAATGAAACTCCGGAGCATTCTAATTAACATGCACTATCCTATGAAGTTACACAATCAGTTTGTTCATCATGAGGGATATTTTGGAAGAGTTCCTTCTTGTGGAAGAGGTAGAACAATTTTGACTGTGGACTTGTATGCAATTGAAAGCAAATGAACTGAAAGCAAATGGAACTAAGTTGTCACATCACAGTCATATCTTGAACTTCTTAAGGATGTCTTGGAAGAATTTCTTCTTGTGGAAGAGTGGTTAGGACAAGTGCAACTATGATAGTGAAGACTAAAAACTACAACTAATTCCTATGACACTATAGCTATTCATCATCCATTGTTAAGATTTATTGGAAGAATGTCTTCTTGTGAAAGAACTATGATGAATATAACTACAGTCTCTAGTTAAAAACAGATACAACTCCTATCCTACAGTACCATAGTCATTAAACATTCATTGTTTTGATTTATTGGCAGAGTGTCTTCTTGTGGAAGAACTGGAACGAATTATGGCTACAGTAGCTAGCTAAAACAAATACAAATCCTATCCTACAGTACCATAGTCATTAAACATTCATCGTTTTGATTTATTGGCAAAGTGTCTTCTTGTGGAAGAACTGGAACGAATTATGGCTACAGTAGCTAGTTAAAACAAATACAAATCTAACTGATATCCTACAATACCATAGTCATCAATCATTCATCATTTTGGTCCGTTGGAAGAATGTCTTCTTATGGAAGAACTGGAATGAGTACGACCACAGTATATAAAACACAACAACTACTAATTCAATATGCAGAACGTAAAGACAGCTAGGAAAAACTTATCTAGTTTACGCTAAGGAAATCCGTTCAAGGGGCAAGGGCCCTCTACCACTTGACGGCATTCGACTTCACAATTAAATCACGCCTTCAAGATAATTTTGTCTGCTCCATTAACGATGCAATAGTTTGAACATAATGCTATGTGTCTTAAAAGACGTAACACAGAGTTTACACCAAAATCTAGCAGCAAATCTACACAAAATTTCTAACTAAGCTCTCGGCCTACTCAAGAGTTTATAAAGTAAATGCAAGTAAAAATAATTACAATAATTTAGGAATGATGTCTTTCCTTATCCAAATCATTCTAGGAGTCCTTGAGGTGGCTGCGTGAAAGAGAAAAGACACCTGGACTGAGACAGTCCTAGTAGGAGTCTTCCTTCACAAATGTGTTCCCACGTGCATAACCGTACCCAGAATTCATTTCCTCTTCCATGACGAGCAACACACCATGTAGGCACAACGTGGATCATGCCCATATGCGTTTTTCCTCAAGAGGCCACCTGGAACATGCTCAAACATAAAGGTAGCTGCAGAATCGCCGGTTAGCTATAGAATGCCTGCATTCTGCAGCTAGTTCCGGTCAAAATGTTTAACAATGGCAACAATCACAAAATTCAACAAGTCAGTTATGTAAACCATTCTAGAAGTAATTTTAACTATTTTTATTGATCAATTGGGTTTAAAATGGAAATGGAAAAGGGAAAAATGAGGTAAAATGAGGTGAAGGAAAGCACAAATTTCAGGCTCAACATACCCCCACTGCTGTCTCTTTGCATGTCCTCATGCAAATTATCCTATGAATTCTGAGGCTTCTGCAAGGACATCTAATCCCCTTCTTTTCCTTTGTCTGCATGCTAAAGGCCTTCTGGGTTTTCTGATCACAAGTTTGAACCTGAGGTTTGTGAGTGCTCTGATCAACTTTCTGTTCCTTGTCTTCATCTTTTCATTGGTTCTCTCCACTTTGTCTATATGCAGGGATAAGGTTGAGTTCATGTCAGTCTTGAGCTTGATTTGATCTTTGAGAATTTCATTCTCATTTTTGATGTGTCTATTCAACACCTCCAACTCATACCTATCCCTCCTCAATATATCAATTTCAGTTAGTGGAGGACTGGGGGTTCTCTCTTCTCTTTCTGAAGCTGTTCTCTCTAGAGTTTCCACATAATCATAGATTTCCTGTTGAGCAGGATCAATCTCAGGGGTGCCTTCATAAAAATCTTCATCATCATACTCTTCCATAGATGTTTCTTCATCTTCAATATTGATTACCCCTGTTAGTTTGATTGATGTTTTCTTTAGTTTTCCTTTTAATCCGTGGCTTCTCCTAAGTTGAGAGGAACCCTCCCCTTTTTCCATAACAGATTCCTTGATTTCCTTCTCTGCCTTGAGTTGACTCTTGATTCTAGTCAACTTCTCCAGAATGACTTCTTCACTGATTTCTTGAACCGGTTTGTCAATTTTACCTGTTGGAGTCCTCCATCTCCTACTTCTCTTTGTGGCTTGTGGTTCAGGTGATAGTTCTTTTGCTTCCTCAAAATGATTTCTTATTAAGAAATCACCCCATGTATCATTTGATTTAGATAGATGATGCTCAATTAAAATTTTTACTAACCCATGATGATACAGGGTTGTTTCCAAAAACTGAACTCTTCTCTGAACACAGGAAGCCATTTTCTTCAGAATTTGATACAAGAAATATGGTAAATTCAAATCTTCTCCTAGAAAATGCAACATTAGTCTCATATGGTAGACATAGAATGTCCCATACCTACCCTCACATGTAACAAATTTTTGTAAAAGAAGTAGTATATTCCTCCATTTGCTCTTCAATGTTGTACTGGGAATTCCCTTCTTGAACACACTAACATCCATGTTTGGTGATTTTAGGATTTGTTTCCATGAGTCATTATGGAATTCCCTATTTTTAAACCATCTTTCCCCATCTCTGGATAATCCTGTAGCCTCTGCTATAAAAGCTTCATTAACAGTAAACTTAACATCTCCTATTTCAACCTCAGTGCCTTGGAATGATCTAGCAAACGTTTTGGTGACTTCCTTATGGCAACCATTAAACTTTTCCAAGAATTGGAGCCATCCTATTTGTTGTAGCATCTCCTTGCATTGTGAATAACCTTCTAAATATTTTGATCCTATAGGCTCAATCCTTACGATGAAACCCATGATTTTTCACTATCAATTAACACTCTTCTCTATCCACAAAACAATGGCTTTTACTTTCGGATTAAAATGGCTTCAATCTCTAAAAAAAAAAAAATGCCTTCAATTTTGGAAGAACATACCTTTGAAATAGCTACAGTCTTAAAAATCTCTGGTTTGTATGCCTCTGTTTGGAAAATGCCTTCGAATCCTCGGACTGATGTACTTCTGTTGAACCTTGGAATGATATGGAAGCAATTTCAATTTTCGGGCTAATGTGTCTCTGATAGACAGTGGTAGATGATTCCAAATTTCTTTTTGTGCAATACCTCCGTCTCTGGTAACAGAAGACTTCAAACTTAATCACTGAAAAACGCTTCTGTTTCTAGTAACACCAGACTTCAAACTCAACCTCTGTCTCTAGTAGCAAATGGTATGCTTCAAATTCAACACTACAGCCTCTCTGTCTCGGATAAAAATAACTTCAAAACCAGTCACTACCACACCTCTGTCTTTGGTAATAACAGACTTCAAACTTCAATTACTACCATACCTCTGTTTTTGGTAGCAAAGTCTTTAAACTCTTCACGGCCACAATTATGTGTTGACAGTGCAATGCTCCGAACTTTGTTCTCAGTGATATGCTCTCTGTTCAGTGAGTTCTCACACCGTTATGCTTGCAATGTACCTCTTCTGTTCTGCCCCTGATGATAATAATGCTTCTGCCTTCGGAATGTAATACTGGCTACGGAATGACGTTATGGCAAATGGTCACGGCATAGAGTGGTGAAGTGAGGTGGAGGAATGCATTAATGATTTGAGGAGACAACGGAGGATTTACGACGGCAGGAAAAATCTTCATCATTAAAGAACTTGGTTAAGAGTCGTGGGAATTTCAAATGATTTGGCCGTTCCACCGCTCAAATGCTATTGGATAGAAAATTTGAATTGGAAGTTTTAATACAAAGTCTATAGAGGGTTTTGTTTGGTGTTTGATCAATAAAATAATTAAAACAACTCTTTGAATAATTTCACAACTAAACTATGCTAAATTTTCATGAATTGCCATCGTAATTTAAATTTGTTACATCTGCCCTTGATGTTTGTGTAGCCTTTGTCTTCTCTGCTCATCTTTGGAGGAATCTTTCACTATTTTCTTGATGTCTTTGATTCATGAATTCTCTGGATCACTTTGTTGTAACTCTGATGTCTGCTGGTTGATGTCTTCAGGATTTGTAGCTGTGAAAAACTATCGGGCTGCAGAAAGGCCGATCAGCTACAGAATGTACACTGAGCTGCAGAATGTCCCTGTAGAACAATTTTATTATGAAAATGAAATGTTTCTGGGAGATGGGTGAAATGTTTATGAAAATGGATGAAATGGATGATGGATTATGAAGTGGATAATAAAATAAGAATGGATTCAGTTCATGGAATGAAGGAACATAAGGGCTGTACTGCAATTCATGGCATATTTTTATTCTCTTGCAGCAAGATATCAAATTCTATGTTTTGACATGAGAATGAAGTGAATGGAAGATGGAGTGAAATGAATGGAATGGAATGGAGTGAAATGAATGAAATGGAATGGAGTGAGATGTGAATGATGGATGAGATGAAGTATGGATGGATAGTGAATGGAATGAGATGAAATGAATCATAAGTACTATGGCACTGAACTTATGATTTTTATAACAACTGCTTAGAAACAAAAATGGGAAAAGTTAGAGTGTCAGAGAAACTCTGATTTTCACCCTATCTTTTCTGTATAAACATGCCAATCAGTGATTGGTTTTCATGTTTATACCTTTATTTATTTATTTATTTTTTATTTTTATTTATTTTTTATTTATTTATTTTTTTTTTAAGAGAAATGCTTCAGAAAATTTAATCAAGTTGATGAAGAAGAGAGACTCTTCTTCATTAACTTCACATCATTGTCTCCTTGGAACTTCTTGACAAACTCTTCTCTTGAGAGTGGCTTGTGGTATAGCTTCAATCTATGGCCATTCACAAGAAAAGTGACCTCCTCTTCATCTATAGTTCTGATTTTTACTGCCCCATTATCAAAAATTCGAACAATTTCATATGGCCCAAGCCAATGTGTCCGAAATTTCCCTTGAAAATCCTTGAATTTTGAATCAAACAAGAGAGCCCAATCACCCTCTTTAAATTTCTTCTCTTTGATGTACTTGTCATGCCATCTAGCCCTTTGCTGTTGGACTAGACTCGTTTTCTGAACTGCATCTTGTCTAATCTCATCCAATTCATTAATTTGCTCCAGTCTATGCTTCTGTGCCTCCGTTAGATCAAGTCCTAGCTGAACTGCCATCTTGAATGTTTGGATTTGGAACTCTATAGGAAACAAAACTTGCTTTCCATAAACAATCTCATAAGGAGTATGGCCTGTTGTGTTTCTCTATGTAGTTCTATAGGCCCACAAGGCTTCAGGAAGCCTATCTACCCAATCTCTTCTA
Organism: Pinus albicaulis; assembly: GCA_034641835.2. Lineage (NCBI taxonomy): Eukaryota > Viridiplantae > Streptophyta > Pinopsida > Pinales > Pinaceae > Pinus > Pinus albicaulis. Next base: position 753,115,988 of record CM076577.1, read on the forward strand.
TGTAGATGAACAGTCTTTGTTAGGATACCTTCAATGACTTTGTTAGTGGATTCCACTTGACCATTTGCTTGTGGATGATAAGGAGTAGATGTTCTATGTCCGATTTTGTACTTCTCCATCATTTGCTCCACTAGCCTTGATGTAAATTGAGCTCCTTGATCTGTAACAATTTCCCTTGGGACACCAAAACGAGTAAAAATATCCTCAAAAAGAAAAGTAACTACAGATGATTCATTAGCAACAAGTAATGGTTTAGCTTCTACCCACTTACTAACATAATCAGTGCAAACTAATATGTATTTCTTTTGTCTAGATGGAGGACTAATAGGTCCTACAAAATCCAAGGCCCATTTTTCAAAAGGTTCAATGTGTACCTGAGGTTGCAATGGCATCTCACCTGAAGGAGAAGGTTTCCCTACCATTTGGCAACTGTCACACCTTTTGACATACTCCCTTGCATCTTTAAACAAAGATGGCCAATAATATCCTAAATTAAGGATTTTATAGGCTGTCCTCTTATCTGCAAAGTGTCCGCCACAAGGTTCATCATGACATGCCTTGAGAATTTCAGGCATCTCATCTTCACGAACACACCTTCTAATAATCAAATCTGGACCCGTCTTGTACAACTCATTAGCGACCCATGAATATCTTGCACTATCATTAATGATTTTTCTTTTATCCCTTGCATTCATAATTGAAGGAAATTTTCCTGAAACTAAATAATTAGCAATATCAGCAAACCATGGAGTTTGAGTAGAAACTGCAAAAAGATATTCATCAGGAAATTGATCTTCAACCTGAGTGTCATCTTTGATATTTTGAATTCTAGACAGGAAGTCAGCCACAGTGTTTTGTTTTCCAGGCCTATCTAGAATAGTAATGTTGAATTCTTGCAATAATAACAACCATCTTATAACTCTACCATTAGTGATTGATTTATTCATTAAATATCTAATGGCAAAATGATCAGTGTGAATAAAAGTTTCATAGCCTGTTATATAGTGTCTAAATTTGTTAATGGCATGAACAACAGCTAAAAACTCTTTTTCAGTTACAGTATAGTTTAACTCTGCAGGAGTCAAATTTTTACTGATATAATAGATGGTATAGGGAATTAAATCTTTCTGTCCCAATACTGCTCCCAGAGCTGTATCGGAAGCATCTGTCGAGATATGAAAAGGTAACTTCCAGTTAGGTCCCCTTAATATAGGTGCTTCAGAAATTTTGGTTTTCAGGGTTTCAAAATCTAACTGGCAATCAGAAGTCCACTTAAATTCACAATCTTTGGTGAGTAATTTGAAAAGAGGAGATGCTATTTTGGTGAAGTTTTCTATAAATCTCCGATAGTACCCCGTAAATCCTAGAAAACTTCTTACATCTCTTTGACAACTTGGAATGGATAGGTTAGAAATAACTTCAACTTTCGCTTCATCAACTCTATTCCCATCCCCTGAAATGTGGTGCCCTAAAACAATACCTTCAGTAAACATCATAAAACATTTTTCATGACTAAGAGAAAGGTTTTCTTCTTGACATCTTTTTAGGACTTTTTCCAAGTTTTCTAAAGCCTCTTCAAATGTATCCCCATAAACTGTAAAATCATCCATGTACACCTCTACACAGTCATGTATTAGATCAGAAAAAATTCCTAATACTTCCCTTTGGAATGTTGCAGGTGCATTGCACAATCCAAATGGCAATACTCGGTAGGCATAGGTACCCCAGGGACAAGTAAATGTGGTTTTATCTTGGTCTTCAAGTGCTACTTGGATTTGATTGTAACCACTAAACCCATCTAGGAATGAAAAGTACTTTTTGCCCGCTAATGTATCTAATACTTGATCTATGAAAGGTAAGGGAAAATGGTCTTTAAGAGTAGCTTTATTCAGTTCTTGGTAGTCAACACACACCCTCCATTTTCCATTTTTCTTAGGTACAATTACTAAAGGGGAAACCCACTGACTATCTGAAATAGGATAGATGAAGTTAACATTTAACAATTTTTGTAATTCTTCCTTGACAATTTCCCTAAGATTTGGATTCATCCGTCTTTGAGGTTGTCCGATTGGTTTGCAATTTGCCTCTATATAGATGTGATGAGTACAAGTCTTGGGACTTATCCTTTTCATGTCAGTGTATTCCCATGCATATGCAGAAGAATGTCTCTGTAATACTTTGACTAGTTCTTCTTGTTGAGATTTTTCCAGATTTTTATTTATGTTCAAGGTTTTACCTGGAAAAATTTCACTTGTAGAACTGCCAAATTTGTCCATAGAATGAAGAGACATCTGTCTAGATGACAAGAACTCAATATTGGATTTCTCTTGAAATGATTCTTGTTTGTGTTCTGGAGAAGATTCAAAATTTTCTAGAGTATTCAAAATTTGATTATCTTCACTAATTTCTGAAATTGTGAAGAGTGGTTGCAAATATTCTTCATCCTCTATCCATTGAGTGTCATCTAGATCTGTAATTGTCCTAGCTGGAGGATATAAAGTAAATTTCTTTGTTGAACTTCCATCATAAATATACATATCACCGGACCTACAACTAATAAAAGCATCAGCTGTAGCTAACCAAGGTCTTCCTAGTATAACAGGATGGCCTCCTAGATTATTCTTGGGTGTAAGGATCATGAAATCCACATGGTACTCCCAAGAGTCTAGGGACACTGGAATGTCTTCTATTACCCCATCTGGTCTGATCACAGATCTATCTGCTAGTTGTAATAGTGTGGGTGTAAAGAGAAGATTAGGAAGTTTCAGCTTGTCCATGATTTGTCTACTCATGATATTTATTGCTGCTCCTAAGTCAATGAGTGTGTTTTGAATTTCAATTCCATTGATGTGAATTTTGACAACTGGATTTCCTGGGTCAAGGTACTTTGGAATAGTAATCTTACCCATCATAATATCTGCTATTTGTCCTACCAGTTGAATTTTCTTGGTTTCTCTTATTCTTTTCTTTGTTGTCTTCATACTCAACTCCTTTATTGTTTTGACTAAAATTGGGATTTCCTTGATGGCTTGCAATAATGGAATTTTAATGCAAACATTTCTCAATTCATCCAAGAAATCATAATTAGGCACCATTATTTGTTTTTCTACACCTTTGTCAATTTGTAATCTTTCCGGAAAAGGAGGTATAGAAGTAGATGTGGATGGTTGCTCTAATACTGGAGTTGGGCTTATTGGATCTTTTTGTTTCAGTTTTTCAATGTTTTGGCCTTGAAAGGATGTTTCTTCCTCAAGACTTTTATTAACCCGTAGGGAGTCTTCCTCGGAATTATCTTGTTCTTGTATGATCACAGAAGGTTTCCTCTTCTCAAGTATCCTTCCAGACCTAAGTTGAACATCACTAAGGTCTAGAGGAGTAATTAAATAAGTTGGAAATTGTTGTCCTTCTAACATGTATGTATTCTGAGGATTCTTATTATTGGGGTTTGGTATGGGCTGAGCTGGTAATTGATTGGATTTTTGAGGAAATGGTAATGGAAGTGGTTGATTTTGATGAGGTTGGTTCTGATGATGTTGTTGAGAATTTTGTTGAAAATTTTGTTGAAGATTTTGAGGAAAATTTTGTGGGTATAGTGGATAGGATGGTGGATACTGATAATATGGAGAGTATCTTCCATAAGGACCTTGTGATCCTTGTGCCCAAGCTTGAGATTGATTTTGAAATTGGGGCCAAGGTTGCTGCCAAGAATTCCAAGGTGGAGGTATTTGATCATGAAATCCCTGTGTTTGAGGTCCCTGCCAAGGTCTTCTAGATACAAAGTTAAGAGATTCTGTGGAATCTGTAGGAGTTTCTTCTTGAAAAATAGCCTTGAGACCAGGAAGAGAAGGACAATTCTTGGTCTCATGTTTCTCGGAACAAATAACACAGGTTTCTACAACTTTTACATCCAAAGGGCACTCTCTCAAGGCATGTTTCTTCCTACATTTGGGACAAAAGATCGCCAAGGCATCAGATTCAGCCTTTTGCTTGTTTTGTATCTTGAGGGTGTCTATTTGTTCACTAAGACTCCCTAAGATGTCAGATTTAAAATCATCAAGCATATGTCCTATTTCTGATCTACTTACTGTCCCAGAAGAAGATTTACTTGCCCTTGCAAGAGCAGGATCTCTTGGACCTTTGGCAGTTTTAGATTTCCCTCTGGAAAGGTTGATACATAACTCAGATATTTCAGGTAATGTGAGTTGTGATATATCCCATTTTCCCATCATGTTAAGGATATCCAACCATTCATCCCTAATGGTTTTCAACAAAAGAGATTTTAAAGTGTCTTGATCTAGGTTTTCCATTTGTGCTCTTTTTATGTTGTATTTAAATCTTTCCAACAAATCTTCTAAGTTTTCATCTTCTTTTTGTATCATCTTGAACACTTCTTCCTTATGATTAACCGGCATACAATAATCCAAGTATATCTCTAGAAATGCTTGTTTCATGTCTTCCCATGTCCTAATGGAACTACTGCTTAAGCTCATAAACCACTTCAATGCTGCTCCTTTCAGAGTTGAAGGAAATAATTTCAATTTTTGGGCATCTTGAAGGTAGTCATAAGTCCTACACAGTACTTCAAATTCGAATAAGAAAGTTTCAGGATCCTCAGCTTTAAGTCCATAGAAGTTCGGAAGGACAGAAGGTGAAATGTTTTTCATGGTTGTATTGGTTTCTCCATCAAGTATAGGGAACCCAAAAGAGCTTCCTATTCTACCTCTTCCTCTATCTGCACCTCTACCTCCTCTTCCTCCTTCTCCTCTACCTCTTCCTCTACCTCCTCCAAATGTGTTTTCTCCATTAACAACTCCTCCTCCTCCTTCTTCTGCCATGGTTGACTCTCCTGTGGAAGTAGAAAGGTTTGTATCCTCAACAAAGGTTTTTGGATCCTCTTCTATGGCAGGTTCAATGGATGAAGTGGAAGGTTTCTCTAATGGAATAGGTGACCTTAGATCTTCTAGAAGTCCAGGATCAATAAAGGATGGAAGATGGGTTTGAGTTGAAGGTGTACTAGTTCTGGATCTGGATGAAACAAGTGGTGTTCTAGATGTCAAACTTCTGCCTCTGCTGCTTATAAATCTTCCTCTTGAATCTCTCTCCCTACGCATAAAATTGTTTTTGGATGCTAAGAAACAAAGGTTAACTAGTTTTCACTTCCCCGGCAACGGCGCCAAAATGTTGTGCCTCAATCTAGTCTCCTAAACCGAGTTCATTTAATTGTCAACCAGGATTTGTAAACTGCTGAAGTGAAATGTACCATATGTACCTAGGTGCTTGTTTCCTAGTGCGTTGTGTGTAGTGTTTTGTGATGTTTTGGTCTTTTATGTTGATTTATGATGTTTTTGGTCTTTTGAAGTTTTATGTTTACAATGAAAATGCCTAGAAAACTAATGAAAAGAGAGTGGTAGTCAAAAACACAGTTGAACCTAATGTATGGAATGGAAAATGTAATAAAAAACACTGAAACAACATCTAAACTATGACTGAATAGAAACAAGAGCTTGATGATGACTTTTTAAACAAATGACACAAACTAGACTTTGAGAAATGATCACTTAAATATGCAAATTTTCTAACTAGACAATCAGATACTAATCATGATTCTATTCTAAACTCATCTATTTATGACTAATTTCTAGTTCTATTCTGCAATTTCAATTGAAGGTCAGAGTCTATTCTTCAAGAGTTATTGGTTTCTTTTCAGGGTAGTTCTGTTGAGGAAAAGCTCTGTTTATAGTGAGGAATTTGCAGAGATATTTCATACCTTGTAATGATGTTATCTTCTGTTCCTAAAGTTATGGATCACTGATAGTTTTCAGAACAAAAAGATATTTGTAAATAATGAAGGCTGTCTTAGGAATCCTATCAAATAAAATGATCTACTGTGCAAAGGGTGACAGTGTGACTATGAGATATGAATGCAATGAATTGATTTAAACATGAGCTTAAGATGCTTCTAAACTAGAACAATGTTAAAACATAAGCCATCATCAAACTTTGAAATGAAGTAGCTGGACATGAATCAAATGCAAAATGAAACTCCGGAGAATTCTAATTAACATGCACTATCCTATGAAGTTACACAGTCAGTTTGTTCATCATGAGGGATATTTTGGAAGAGTTCCTTCTTGTGGAAGAGGTAGAACAATTTTGATTGTGGACTTGTATGCAATTGAAAGCAATGAACTGAAAGCAAATGAAACTAAGTTGTCACATCACAGTCATATCTTGAACTTCTTAAGGATGTCTTGGAAGAATTTCTTCTTGTGGAAGAGTGATTAGGACAAGTGCAACTATGATAGTGAAGACTAAAAACTACAAATAATTCCTATGACACTATAGCTATTCATCATTCATTGTTAAGATTTATTGGAAGAATGTCTTCTTGTGAAAGAACTATGATGAATATAACTACAGTCTCTAGTTAAAAACAAATACAACTCCTATCCTACAGTACCATAGTCATTAAACATTCATTGTTTTGATTTATTGGCAAAGTGTCTTCTTGTGGAAGAAATGGAACAAATTATGACTACAGTAGCTAGTTAAAATAAATACAAATCCTATCCTACAGTACCATAGTCATTAAACATTCATCTTTTTGATTTATTGGCAAAGTGTCTTCTTGTGGAAGAACTGGAACGAATTATGGCTACAGTAGCTAGCTAAAACAAATACAAATCTAACTGATATCCTACAATACCATAGTCATCAATCATTCATCATTTTGGTCTGTTGGAAGAATGTCTTCTTATGGAAGAACTGGAACGAATACGACCACAGTATATAAAACACAGCAACTACTAATTCAATATGCAAAACGTAGAGACAGCTAAGAAAAACTTATCTAGTTTACGCTAAGGAAATCCGTTCAAGGGGCAGGGGCCCTCTACCACTTGACGGCATTCAACTTCACAATTAAATCACGCCTTCAAGATAATTTTGTCTGCTCCATTAACAATGCACTAGTCTGAACATAATGCTCTGTGTCTTAAAAGACGTAACACAGAGTTTTACACCAAAATCTAGCAGCAAATCTACACAAAATTTCTAACTAAGCTCTCGGCCTATTCAAGAGTTTTTAAAGTAAATGCAAGTAACAATAGTTACAATAATTTAGGAATGATGTCTTCCTAATCCAAATCATCTTAGGATTCTTTAAGGTGGCTGCGTAAAAGAGAAAAGACACCTGGACTGTAACAGTCCGAGTAGGAGTCTTCTTTCACAAAATGTGTTCCCACGTGCATAACCGTACACAGACTTCATTTCCTCTTCCATGACGAGCAACACACCATGTAGGCACGACGTGGATCATGCCCATATGCGTTTTTCCTCAAGAGGCCACCTGGAACATGCTCAAACATAAAGGTAGCTGCAGAATCGCCGGTTAGCTACAGAATGCCTGCATTCTGCAGCTAGTTCCGGTCAAAATGCTTAACAATGGCAAAAATCACAAAATTCAACAAGTCAGTTATGTAAACCATTCTAGAAGTAATTTTAACTATTTTTATTGATCAATTGGGTTTAAAATGGAAATGGACAAGGGAAAAATGAGGTAAAATGAGGTGAAGGAAAGCACAAATTTGAGGCTCAACAGACTGCATTATTTTCAGAGCACACTTGCAGTGAGGGTTTGCAGTGTTGATTGGAGGGTGAGATCTTAAACGTTAGGATCAGAATTTCACTTAGAAGATCCATTGGAGGAGGTTTAATTTAGATCATTCATCATCTTCAGCCTTCTCTATTCAGTTCTGATTTTGAGTTGCAACTGCTACCCAACAACTCTGACATTTTTCCATTTTTGTATATTTCAGCCAATCCTTCTAAGGATTGTTATACTATTGTTTTTAGGGGTTTAGAGCCTACTCCCCCATTTATTTTAGCCATAAATTGTCACATCATTGTATTGATATCATCTCTGTAGCAGTACCTCTTATAAACTGCGCAGTCATAGGCCAGGGTTTATATATACATAGTTGTATTCTCCAAATTCTTGTACATGTGTTGTAGAGGCTTGTATTGCCTTACTTGAGTGATTGTTTCCTCAAGTATTTGTACTCCCTTTACTGATATAACATCATTTGTTGGATATTTACATCTTCATGTGCCTAGGCTTATAAAAATAATGTTGTTACTCCATTACATGAGCTTACATTTGCTGTAGTCCCTTCATCGGGCATTTTCACAAGGTAACTAGGTGTGGGAGACCTGTGTAACCCACCTAGAGGGATTTCTTTGGAGCCTCCTCTTGGATTTTGGACTTAGATACATATATATAAGGGATCTAGGTCTTGGTTTCAAATCCTGTTGTAGCCATTCCTGGAAAATGCGTTTTCCAGTCATGCCTTGCTGACAGTTCCCATTTTGGGATATTACATATAAGGTATCATTTTTGTTGTGTTGTTGGGGAACTATTAAGATACCATGCTTCTTTAATGTTGAACAAGCCCTGTGGTTAGTACACAAATTTTCATATCAAGGATCCTAAGCTAGTATGCTCATGCCTGGAAATGTAGTTGAGATGAGTGTTTAATGAATATTTCTTGGTCCAAAGTGTTTCCCATGGTACTCACTAATTGGATATCCGTTTCCACCATATCTTCACCCCCAAAAACTGATATAGTGTCTCCAGATATCTCAGGCCTAGACCCCCTTATTTCTTCAGTTTGCATAGATCATTCCATTTTATTAATGCTCATTTACACTCCATGCCTACTCCACTCCAAAGGAACTCCCTTTGGATTTTGCGAATGATTTTTAAGATGGCCTTTGGTGCTGCCAAAGTTGAGAAGATGTAAAAGTGTATAACTTGAGGGCAAAATTTGAGGAGAATGAATCGCTTAACAAATTTAAAGCATGAAAATTCCATGAGTCAAGACACTTATTGAGGGATGATATTAAGTCCTCTTTGGAGCTATTGCGAAAGGGATTGTCTATAAGATGTATTCCCATGTATTTTTAGGGTAGACAATTATTGGAGAAACCAAGTATATGGGCAATTCTATTTTGGATAGACACTAGAGTATTAAAGAAATAGATTAATGATTTATCTTTATTTATGGTAATTCTTGAGGCTTGGGAGAAGTTCTCTAGGATGATCTGAAAGGACTAAACTTCTTTGCTTATGGGATTACCCATGAGTATAGTGTTGTCCACAAATTAATTGTTGGTAAATGAATCTTCAGTACAATCAGGGTTAAGACCAACAATATTTTTGACTCTTTTTTTTGCTCGTTTGTATCTTCATAGACCCTCGACTATCAAGATAAATAAAAAGGGGGAAAGGAGGTTGCGTTGGCGGATGCCTCGAGAAGGTGTAAAATTATTTGAGGGAGGGTCATTGATAATAATAGAGAATAAGGATGAAGAAGTTAAACTCATGATCGATTGAACCCAATGATGGTCAAAACCAAAGGCTACCAACATTTGTTGCATGAAGTTTCAATTTAGCTTATCAAAGGCTTTGAAGAGGTACAATTTTAGAAGCATACTTGACATCCTTTTCATTTTGAGTGAGTGGATTAGTTTATGGATAAATATAACATTGTCCATTATTTGATGACCCTCCACATAGCTTGCTTTTTCTATAAAAATGATGTTTGACAGAATAGGCTTTAGTCAATTGGATAGAACTTTTGTTAACAACTTGTAGATTATGTTACATAATGTTATTGCATTTAAACTATTGGGAGTGGAATATTGCTCCTTTTTTGGGACTAACATGATGAATGCACCATTAAGTGTTGGTAAGACCCCTCCTTTGCTACGTGCTTCCTCCATTACCATCCATATCTTGTCTCTCAACATTGGCCATTAGTTGAAGAAGAAATTTGAGGTGAATCTATATGCCTCTATGGCCTTATCCAAACAAGTTTTATTCATGTCTATATCAAATTCTTCCATGGATATGGGATGAAGAAGCATATAATATTGCTCGATGGTGAAAAAATAGGGGATGGAATCAATATTTTTTTGAGTGGCCTCCCACTTGTCTACACTCGACTTTGAGAGAAGGTTTTTGTAAAATCCTACAAGTTCTTTCTCGATTTTTTGTTGCTTCCATAATGTGTGTACTTGTGTGAATACTATATGGGTGATCCCATTATGGTTCCCCCATTGAATCATAACTTTGTGGGATAATTTTGTATTCTTTTACCCCTTTTTCAACCATTGTACCCTGAACTTTTGTTGCCATAGAATCTCCTCCTATTTCCTTCTTTCCATTAGAAGTTGCGTGATATTTTCCTCTTCTTTGGTGAGGTGATCCAAGTGCCCCTAGAGGATAATTTCCCATTGCACTAGTTTCATCCCCCACTCTAGATCCCGTTGAGCTTAAATGATATTATCGAAATCCAAATTGTTCAATTGCTTAAGTTTTTTCTTAACATAGTTCAACTTATGTTGGAAACAACACATTCTAGATCCTTCTATCCCATTAGGCTCCTTCCACCAATTCTAATTGTTTTCTTGAAAATTAAGATGTCTTAGCCATATAGCCTCAAATATAAATGGTTTCCTCAAAGGAATCCTTGAGATGTCTAACACAACCACTGGAATGATATCTGTGGCGATGATTAAGCCAATGAGCATTAAGGATTTTTATATTAAGAATTTATCCCGTCATCATGCTACATATTGGTCCCCTCTGTCATGGTTGCTCCAGGTTGTATATCCCTTGGTCGACATGAGGTCTATGAGGAGAAGTTCCATGATGATATCATGAAAGGATTCACCATCCTTATCCAATATTCTTATGCCCCCTAATTTATCATCTAGTGAGGTGATAACGTTCAAGTCCCCACCTATTATCTAGTGCAATTTCACAGCGAGCGCTTGCAAAGATTTCAAATTGTTCAAGAATACTAACTTGTCCTGTAGTTGATGTGATCCATAAAATTGGTGATGTAGCCTACGATCGTGGATCTAAGTACTCTTAATATTTCCAAAATTGAATACAAGGTGGTAAATGGTTATTCAATCATAGAGTTGAAGGTGTTCCAGGCTAACATTAAACCCCTAGAGAGACCTCTAGTGTCGATTACATATGATTTACATGAGGGCCAACATTTCGATGCAATTTCCATGACATCTTCACTAGTGCTTTTTGTTTCTTGAATCATGATTATATATATATATATATTTCATTAATCCTACTTAGTAAGAGAATTTGTTTTCTCTTATTCTTCATGAATAATAGGTTCCATGTGACAAATTTCATTGGAAATAATGGGATTTAGAGGGCAGAAATATGTTCGTCAAAATCCCCATTTTCCCAACATTAACCATGAATTCCCCTATTTCTTAAATAAATTACTTGCTGGGATTCATCCCCCTTTTCTGTTCTTACTTTGAGTTATTTCTTACTTCTTTAAGTTAATTTGTCTTTCTACCAAATTTTAGTCCATCTTTACTTTTGATTTCAATTTCTGGTGGAGAAGAACGTTGTGGACTCGTTGTAGTTGATCCATAGGTATTTATTTAAGATCTCTTCTATGGCATGCATCGACCAACTTTTTTAAGTTTAAATTTACCAATTCATATTCCAAAAAGTCCATATTAAAGCCCATTGTAAGTTTCGTGATCATTGGGAGAGACAATTAGTCAGAGGCTTGAATGGATTCCTTTTCATGTGTCGACCCTGAATTTGGTGCTTCCTTTTTTTGCATCTACCTCTTCCTGCATCATTTCCCCCCATGAATCATTTTGCATCATTTTGCAGTTTGTTCCTCCTCCCCTTCTAGTAGATCCTTTACAATAATCTCAAAATGGTTCTGATACAAATAGGAATTAGAAGAATTACCTTTGTTTTTTGAAGGGGCATCGTTGATAACTTGACTTTTTTTGGGTTCCTTTCCTTCTGGATGGGGTAGCTTTGAAAGTATTTTTAATTGGGTATGTTAATGAAGGATCTATCCTAAGAGGATTATTTAATGGGAAGTCTAAAAAAAAATGGTTGTGTGCATGGGATTTTCTACATCGAAATGGAATATGTTAATATTCGATTGTTTGTACCCATACCTTATCATGACTTGTGAGTTTAATTCCACAAAAAAAAGGTTTGGAGACATCCATATACACACATATATGAGTGTAGGAGGTGTATATACCTTGCAGAGTGGTATCTACAATTTTGACAAATGTGCCCAACCTATTTCCTATTCCTTCCATTGTTTCTTGTAGCTAGAAGTCCAGGGGAAAAATAATACAACCTAATATATATCGGGGAAAGGGAGAAATCCTCTTTGTCTAAATCAAAGCATTTCATCCAACACCTAGGATATAGTCTTGCTAAGTTAAATAAATGTATAGTGTTCTAAAAGACATTGTTACAATCTTTGACATTGTGGAATATGGTTGTGAAGAAGCCCTTGGAGCCTAATAATTTATCGTAATGTTCTTTGGGCTTCCAATTGGTCTGAATCCATTCGAATGCCTTTTAAAGATGCCATAAACCTAGAAACCTCCCAATCAATTCATGGTATTTCATATATTGAATGTAGGGATCCATATGGTTCAAAATCACTTCATAAGTTTGTAGATTCTCATATTGGGGTATGCACTTGCCTAGATTCCACACGTGTGAAGCCATGGGTTGGAAAGAGGGTTCTTCATCAATTGACCCTTTTCCTTTTACTTTTGTAATAATCCTTTGGATGTTGTATTCTGAATTCCATGGAGGATATGATGTGATTCACCCCTGGTGTGCATTCTCAAGATACCTTTGTGTGTCTCTCCATTTGGATGGGTAACATCCTTATAGTATGGAGGTTCAGAAGGGGGTGCACCCCCCTCCAATTGGGCCATGCAAGGGACTACCCTATTTGATGAGCTCTGGTATTGCAACAAGGATGTTGCAACTCCCGGGGTTACCAACTTTAATTTATCAATCTGGGATTCATACAAACTTAAGAGGTGAAATTGTTTTATGCACAATAAGCTAAGTTTTACATAATATGCTATAAGGAAACGAATAAATCCAAGGTGTACAAATACCATTTTGTAAACTAAATCAAGGTTTTGTAGAAGTTGGATAAAAGGAAATCCAAATCTACTTGCAAGAAATGAAAATGTTGCATAAAAGGAAATTCTAATCTACTTGGAGGAAATGTAAATGTTGCATGAAACGAAATTATAATATACTTTCAAGAAATGTAAATGCTGCATAAAATAAAATTTTAATCTACTTACAAGAAATGTGAATGCTCGGAATAGAAACCCTAACTTATTGCAGAAAATAAATGATATAGAAATAAACCTAGTTTAGATTTATAAAATAAATAGCTTGAAATAAGATCTAAGCTATTGCATTTGAAGGATATCATATTCTATTGGAAAAAATCAAGAAATTCTTCAAGAAATTACATTGTAATCTATCCCCATGCTATTAAATTCCTGAACTCAGTCACTAACCCTAATTGCAAAAATAAATTGTAGGGATGAAAAGAAAGGACCTAAGTGGTATCTAATCCTCCTCAAGCTTGGTTTCAAGGAATAAGAGATGTTGTAAAGGGATAAGAGGAAAAAAATAATCTTAGAGGACAATTCAAGTCAACTTTTGAGGGGTTCTGCATTGTGCTACAAGATTGCTACATGATGCTACAAGATTTCCCTATTTTGTTATAGGATTAAATATGAGAGCATTCCAATGCTTAGATGGTGATTTGAAGATGAGAAAGTATGGTGGAAGGTGGGAGGAGGATATGGGAGTCATATCTAAGCATCATACTCCTTAGGATCCCATCTTGCACAACGAGATAATGTAAACAATGATCTCTAACAAATTTGTCCTGAAATTTATATATGCAGATCACTTGAAGAAGTTGATGAGGATGAAAGGAAGGTACTGATGGTAGGGTTACAAGTGAAAATGAGAGTGCTCTACCCTACAATCCAATAGTATGACCTGATCACCAAAAATTTCACTCAATTACAAAACCTCTAAAGCATGCTAATAATCATAATTTCAGAAAATCAAACTAGAAAGGAAAGGATGAGTTGAATTTTATTCAAGACCTAACTACTGCATTGAAATTAAACCTATCTTTTTGTGCTTTCCAATACAGGGCCTACAACCACACTTTCCAAGAGATATTAATGACAAATCTGCAAAGGAAAATTTTTATATAAACAAATATTTCATGAAAGGAAATACTGCTAAACTAAGTACATATGAGAAAATCCATTGTAAAATATACAAAGGAGAGAGACTATAGTGCTTCGGTTGGGCCCTAACCCAAGTGAAATCAATTCTCTAGAACACACTCAGACTGAAGGAAAAAAAATTATTTTCATTGATCTCAAAAAATTCTCAATTACATGATATGGAAATGGAAATGAAAAGTACAAGCTCCTAGCTCTAGCAGTCACTATGCTCCTTTAAAAAGTTGAATCCTACTAAGCTCTTGGGATCCTTTATTTATAAAAAATGTGTTCGTGGGGCGGGGGGGGGGGGGGGGACCACCTTAGAAGGAGGGGTGATTCCATCCAAAATCCATATAAAGGTGGATCTACTCCCTTGATATTCTCATAGCCACTGAGTGTAGTAAATGTCCTATAGCCAGCTAAGGTTTTTGGTGAGTTAATGCAAGGAACAAGACTCCTACATTTCCTCCAGTTGGTATCCAATGAACTTATGCAAAGTTAATATTCTTTTTAGGACACATTAATCATGTTAGGCCACTATATATGATAAATATTCCTTAAAATCCATAATAAACACATCATAGTATGAAAAGGTGTTATCAAATTCAAAGAGAGAGGTAAAAGTATGATTAAGAATTTCCAGATGAGCCTTGATTTATACCTATTTAGGAGGCCTATCATCGTCCCCATACTGAAGGTGTTGCTCAACCTCTAAGCAACTCAACCACTTAATTGCATCTCATTCATAGCCCTGGTGGCCTCCTTGGCATCCCGAGGCATCTTAGTCGGAATTCCCCTTTGAGGGTGGTGGAACCCTATATTCTTCTCTATTTCTAACCATTCTTGTTGCTCTTATCCCTGCTCTCTTCTTTCATGTAGCCCTAATAGAAAATGAGGGATGAATTTAAGCCCAATCCAATTAAACTTCAACCTATGAACTATCCTTTTATACAAGGGGTGTCCTTTCCAAGGCATTTCTCAGTATTTTTGGAGAGTGATACTCTTTGATTTTTAAGCTATGTGGTAAGGAGTTCCATCTCCTCTCAAAAGCCTGTAAATTCTCAGTTTCTAGTAACCTGAAAATTTCCTAAAAGTATAGTATGGCTTGTTCTTATATTTCTATGTAGATTGTTTCCAATTTAGGGTGTTTAAAAATGATTTTATGGTTGCCGGTGACAATATGAGGGGCTCTCAATTCTGATATGATCCATAGGGGTTCATTGGTTTACCTAGTGAAGATCCTGTTTGTTTCTTCAACCCTTGCTTCCTCATGAGTAATACAAGAGGCCAATTCAATTAGTTTTACATCTCCCATTCTAGAATTGTGATCCCAAAAATTCATATCAGTCAATATCAAGTTATGCATGTAGAAATTTTCCATTCTATCTCTATCCTAAACATTGGATTTATGGCAGAATTCAATAAAAATTTTGTAATCCTAGAAGTGAAGTGAACCATACTGTGATAGGGTCTTGATTTGAAATTGAAGCCACTATTCCTTGAGGAACATTGCATAGGTTTTTGAGGGGTGTCTGCATTGGATGACTTCCATAGCCAAGCTTGTCATAGTGGTAAGTTGCTCATGTTTCTCCTGCAAATGGTATTTCAGTCTCTTGTTTTATATATGTAGTTGTTCCCTCATGTTTTCCTCTTTGAGTGTCAAATCATCCATCTAATTACCCATATTATTCATATTTTCTTTCATTAGGCCCACATATTCAACTCCTTTGGACCTTGCAATCTGCATCCATGAGTGGCTTCTACCTATTTGTTTGTCTAAGTCAAGGGAAATTGTGACTGCAAATTTGGTAGGTATTATTTGTCTTGCTTCAAAGAATTTGTAATAAGACCCAAGATCTAGTTGGGAATCAGGTTCTTACAACTCTTGTGGCCCTTCACCCCTTTCCTATGGTGGTGCAACACTTTCATGTAACACTACCATGCTTCTTGTAGCATGGTATATTCCTCATGTCATTGTCTAGTCTTAGCTCCCCTAGTGTTTGGATTCCTTTGTGAGGCTTGGGGTTGTTTTTCTTTAGCCTCAAGGGAGGTTATTTATTCAGTTTATTTCTTATACTTCTCCAATTATCGCTCCCAGTGACTAGATGGCCCATCAATGGTGATGTGGGTTGTTGATGAAGGCTGAGACTTTCCTTTCTTGAGTCTATTGCTTCTCCTTGTCTTGAAATATAGAGGGCCCTGCTTTAGTTTCCTCCCCTTGGGATTGACTAGTGTGCTTAAGGATGCCAGGGTGGAAACCACTTCTTTCTCAATATTACCTTATGAAATGATTTCTTTCTACTCTTGTCTCCTTTTTTTTTGATGTCTGGAAGATTCCCCAATGACCTTTGGGGTTCCTTGTTCCCCCCTTTTCCCTTTTATCTTCTTCTCTAGTTTTTCTTCTTCCGATTCTTTTCGAGCCTTTGCTTATTCCTCTTATTTACAAAAAAATTATTCTTCCTATAATTTATCCTCTTCCTTTTCTTCACCATCCTCTTCTTCTGCAAAACCATGCTTTGTTCCCTCACCATGCTCTAATAAGTCTTGGGCTTGAGTTTTAAGGAAAGATTCCCTGTTCATATCCATAAAATCTGTCTATGGCACAAGTCTTTGATATGCTTCAGATAATATATGAAAATGAGCCTTATTATCCCATGATGAGCTATATACTGATGTTTCCCCTTTCTTACCCTTTAGATCATTTCTATTATGGACTGAAGAAGAAAGTGGGGAATGTTTAATCTCCTTGGGATAGGCAAATCCATTTGGAACCTTAGTTGAGAAAGTAACCTAAACTGACATACATAGAAAAAATTGAGACCCCCCTCATAGGATATGTATTTTATAATGCGATAGGCTACCTCATTCCATGGTTAGGGTAGACTCTCTCTCCTAACCCCATTTGGAAAAATTCATGGCCAACTCAAAAAATTATCATTCCCATCATATTATGGGAATGATAATTGAGTTGGCCATGAATTGGAAAAAAATTCATGGCCAACTCAAAAAATTATCATTCCCATAATATTATGCTCAATTCATAAGAAAAACTCGCATTTCAATTTCCTTTTATTTTCAAAAGTTTGCTACAATATGTTCTGTATAAAAGTTTGAACAATTTCATAGACTTATTTTTCACAAGAGGTGATGAAAATTGGATACTTACCCTTACCTTAGAGGTTTCTTCATAACTCTAGGGTTTTGTGGGCAACATTGTGCAAGATTGAGCTCTTTTTCCCCTCTCACGACAATCCTATAGCACACAATATATATCCTATAGAAAATGTCTCCCAACCCTGTAGCTTATTCTCTGGAAGCCTATGAAACCCCTAATGTAGGTAGCTTGACTTCTGATGATGGTAGTGGGCATCCTTGCCTTTTTTTACTATGAAAATTTTATGCCAAATGAGGCTCGAGCCCGATTTTAAGCCATGGATGGCTAGGTGGTTAGCTTAGCACTCTGTATGAGCTGGACCCTGCCTACCAGCTTTGCAACTCCACCACAGGCCCGTTGCCCCCCTCCTCGTAATAATAACCCTTTTGTTTTTATCATTTTATATATGCGTGTTGAGATTGAAAGATAGCTCCAGCCAACTTTTGATTTGCATGGAATTTTTGAACCTGGGTGAGGCATGCAAGTACCATTGTGGATTAGATGTTTCTACTTGTTGGGTGAACAAAGATCCCGTAAAAATTTCCAGAGGGTCCTGTAGCTGTTCAAGATCAGAGTTGTAGTCCTCAATGCTTCCATGATGATTTAATTTTGGATTTGATGCTCTAGCTATGGCCCTGTATGGTATGTGAAGACTTCTATAAGATTGTGTGTCTTCCTATATAAATCACATAAACCCTTCTAGGATCAAAATTTCCTCTAGGTGTTTCTTCAAAAAACATTGATAATTCATGAATAAACTATTGATAATGATGAGATGCATTATTTGTGTTGGAAGAGGTGGAAGAAGGGGTGAAAATAAGTGTTTTTTATGGACATAACTGGATATGAGGGTGGAGAAGAGGTTAGGTGGTGTGGTAAATAACTGCTGTGGCAATTTTTTCTCCCCAACCTTTTATTCTCGAGTGAAAAACACAAAAAATGTTCCTTCTTTTTGAACCGATTACAATCCTATAGCATCATGAGACAATCTTGTAGAAATATAAGGAAATCATGTAGCACTTTAGGACTAAGGACGAATTAGGAAAGGAATGCCACCTGATGATGGGAAAACTTGCAGAATACAAATGGAGGGATGGAGGTTGTTTTTGATGTTGCTTCCCTGTCTACTAAAATCCATTGACTGTCAATGGAACCCTGCAGCATTGTTAGAAAAATAATGTAAGGATCCCCTTTTCTCTTTGTTTTTTTTTTTAAAGACCTGTAGGATAACTCAAAGGAGGTTTTAACTTACAGGATTTCCCTAGGTGCCTCAAAGGAGGTTTTCACCTAGGGATCTTTGATTTCTTTTCATCATTTTTTTTGTTTTCCAGAATCTTGGACTGCCTCATGGAGGTTTTCAATCCAAGAGCTTACCCTGGGTGCCTCATGGAGGATTTCAATTGAAGATATTGCCTTAGGTGCCTTATGGAGGTTTTCAATCCAAGAGATTGCATCAGGTGCCTCATGGAGGTTTTGGCCCAGGATTTTTATCCCTTTTTTTCATTTTTTTCTCTTTTATCTCTTTTCTTTTTCCTTTTTTCCATTTTTTTCTATTGATTAGAGGTTGCATGGATTGGGAGCTTCAAAGCTACCAATCATATTCAAATATATTCTTATTGAATTGGTAAACTCCTATTTTGACAAAGGTCTCTTATAAAGCTTCAGTTGGTAACTGCAGACTAACAATGGAACTTTTTCCTCATCAATTGTTTTGATTAGGACAGAGCCATTTTTAGAACACTTTTCCACTAGGTAGGGAGTTAGCCATCTTGTCATAAAATTTCCGTTGAAGTCCTTGAATATGGAGTCATACATAAGGGCCCAATCACCCTATTAGAAGGTCATTTTCTTGATGGTTTTGTCATTCGAAATCTTCCTCTACAATTGGAGCACCTCAGTATGCATGAGATCTTGCAACCTAAGTTCATTAAGGGCATTGAGCTATTGCAACCTATCTTGCTGAGCTTTGGTGATGTCTAGGTGAAATTATGCTGCCATTATCAAGATGTTGTACTCAAAATCAATGGAGATCAATGCCTTTTTTCCATAAACAAGATCAAAGGGAGTGTACCTAGTGGTGGTTTTCCATGTGATATTAGAGGTCCAGGTGGCTTCCACAAGTCTAACTTCCAAATCCTTTTTTATGTTACTAAAAACTTTGGTTAAGATGCTTTCAAAAGCTCCATTTGTCACCTTACCTACCCATTTGTTTGAGGTTGACAGGGGGTGGATTATATGTGCCTAATCTGATGTTGCTCCATGATTCCCTCAATAAGATTAGAAGTGAACTGATCCCCTTGATCAATGACTAAATCCCTTGGGAAACCAAACTTGTAGAAGATATTCTCCCTTAATAAATCTTCCAATTTTTTCTTTGTGGTTGCCTTAACTGACTTCACTTCGAGATTTTATCAAATAGTCAATGCATACAATGATGTACCTCTTTTGTTCAGATGGGGGGTCAATTGGTCTAATGAAATCCATGCCCCACTTATAAAATGGATCAAGAGTCACCTGAGATTTTTTTGATAGTGCTGGATACTGCAAAAATACAAGGGGTATACCTAATGTGAAGTCCCAATTAGACGTCACACATTTTGGAGTAGGAGCTCCATCAGGAGTATTATCCCGACCACCATAACACAAAGGTTCATCTTGATTTCAAAAGATAACATAAGAGATTATATACATAAGCATTGAATAAGAAAGTAAGTTGACATTATGAAACATTGATTGAAATGTGTAAAAGGAGACCTTCACGAGTGCGAGACAAAAGTGAGTCTCTAGAAGGAAGTAATAGTACTAACCTAAGAGAGACACACAAGAGCATAGAAATATTTGTTAGTAAAATAGATCACATAACGATTGTAAAACGAATACAATACACATTCAACAAGATTGTTCAAAAGTGTAACTAGGTCGGTCTTCATGTTGACTATGTAATTATGTACCTATGTAAAGAAGAAGACAAAGATAATAAAATGTATTTTGTTATACTTTCTTCATGGGTTTCATGAGCAAGATTTTATTATGTAGATAGACTTCTTATTGATGTCTATTAGGTATTTTTATTCTAGGTATAAAATATAATTAAGTGTCATATTCATGAGGGATCTAGTCTAGGAATATATGCTCCAAGACCTTGTGGAAGAAGGGCACCTAACAACTCTCAAACAATGTTGGAAGACAAGCTCTACAACCTACATCAATTCTGGAATAAACCTCTCTCAAGTCAACCTAATTCACAATGAAGAAGTAAGCTAAAATTACCAAATAATAGGTCAGATCAATTACAGGTGCCAACAATTATATATCCCGAGCTAGACTGCGCAGAAAAATAGGGTACAAGAGTTTCGGTCAGCTCTAAAAAAGTGTGGATTTCTTTGTGGGAAAACATAGAAAATTTTGTGGATTCTTTAAAGGAGTTTCAATGTAGAATGTAATACAGAATCAAGTGCGGATGTAAGACATGATCAAGTTCGGATTTGAGACAAGATCAAATGTAGATGTAAGTTAATATCAACGCGGAAAACCTAAATGGATAACATTGTCGATTGCACTGGACTGTATAGAAGACTTCAGTAAGAAATAATATTGTGTATTTTTTTATAATTACAGGGTAAATAAGATACTATATATAATGTATATATAATAAGAATAAGGGTGCAGAATTCAGATTAGTCACAGATCAGTTAGAACAAGAATCTACACGAAAAGTCCTAGAAGAAATGACAGAGTGACATAGAAGTAAAGGTAAGGGCAACATTAAAAGTGAGGATTTGTTTAAAGAAGGTCCCGAAGTAAGTACACTCACACAGTTCATGAAAAGAGATCAATTTGAAAGATGTGAAAAGAGATTGAGTTCTCTAGGTCAAGTGCAGAACAATGCAGATTGTTATAGAAGAGAAGAGTCGAGTTTTGGATCATCTAAGGAACAGTGACAAGGTCTTGGAGGCATGTATAGGTCTTTGAGTCCTGGTCATGGTAATTGTCATTTGAAAATCTATAAGAAGAATTTCTTGTGGGTTTTCATCTCCAAGAGGGAGAGGCTTTTCCGTGGCTCTAGGAGCCTAATTTTGTGTCTCGTGCATTTTGATAATTAACTTGATGAAAGACTAACTAAGCTAAAGAAAGAAATAAATAAGTAATTCTAGCAAGCTCACAAGTAATTATCAAGAAGAGAATTTGTATTAAACACTAACCCTCCAAATTCTCAACATGGTATCAGAGCTAAGGTATTGAACTCAAGGGCTACTTGACAAAGGAGACAATCCAGGAAGCGAAGATGAAAGTTTGGGTTGGAAAATAAAATTAGTTTGAAAAGGAAGACTCTCTAGCTACTTCAAGAAGGATCTCCTATCTCATTTAAAGAATCAACTCAATCAAGAAATTAATCTTTTAAAGATTACTTTCAAATATTCACATTCAAGACTTAGTTCAAAGGAGGACCTCAACTTTCGAAGATATCCTTCATCAAGGATTCAAGATCTCCTACATTGAAGATTCATATCTTAAAGGAAACCCTTGACTTTAGCTTCAAACATCATCAAGGAAGCTGAAAGTCACTCTATTCAAGTAAGTATCTATTACCTTACTTAAATCTGTCAAAATGACTTATTGTAAAGAGAGCAACAAGCTAGTTGGGTCATCAAACTTTAGTGCATGGAAGAAGAGGACAAATTTGAGTTTAATTGAAGACAAAGTTATGGAATATATCGAAGGTTATACAATCGAACCTCCAAAAGAAGATGCTCCAGATCATGCCAAGTACATCAAGGGAGAAATTAGAGCCCAGAGGATTCTCATAGAATTCATTAAGGACTCTCTCATTCCCTATGTATCAAAACTAAAGTCTGCTAATGAAATATATAAGAATATGGTGGAGCTATTTTCTATGAGTACTACAGGAGAAGAAATCTCTCTAAGACAAGAACTATATAAAATGAAATTATTAAGGGAAGATGGAATCACTCCATACTTTATGAGGATTTATGAAATAAGAGATCAACTGCAGGAACTAGGAGAAGTAATGTTTGACACGTAGATGACTACAATGGTGTTGAATGCTCTATCAGAGGAATGGGGAAACTTCACCTCTAGTTTATATGAGAATAAATAAGCCACTCCATTCCATGACTTATGGTCTCTATGTAAAATAGAGGAAACAAGACGAAAAGCCAAAGCTGATACATGACCAAGTGAAGAGAATAAAGCCTTTGCAACAACATATAGGAAGAAAGGAAGATTCAAAAAATTTGGTCCTAAAAAATAAAAGAAGAAATATGGAAAACATATGATGCTTTGAATGTAATGAAATTGGGCATTATAAAAGAGATTTTCCTAAATATGACAAGGACAAGGGGAAAAGGGAAGAAGCCCATATCTCATATGTAAGGGAAGGACATGATGCAAATAAATCTAATAAAGAAGAAGCAAGGGATCTCTACTATGATTGAGATCATATTCTCCTTTAAGTGATTTCTATTGGTTGAAAAATAGTATGATAGGAAGCAATTTATATTATATCATCATGATAAAAAGCATGTTAGGACCTCTTGGTGAATCATCTCCAAGAAAACATCTCTGATAACATTACTAATGGAAAGCAGTCATCAAAATCAAGGGTCATCATGGAAACATAAATATGAGATGTGATGACATATTGATGGAGCAGGCCAAAGGAATGACGCTCTTCATTCTAAAGGAATTGCTACAAGATAACTCAAGGGAAAAGGGTATGAGGTATGTATATATATTTTTATGCTGACACTGGATGCTGTGAAGTCATGTCATATGGTTGCAGGTAATGGACTTCCATATTTAGAAGTATGATATATGAAGGAGGATCTCTTGGTGCACTAACAAATGAAATAAACATTATATATCCTCATGAAATATGAGGTGGCTGTATATGAACGAGGAACTGGAAAATGTGTAAGTTCCTGAGAATTAATAATGTGTAGAAAGAAAGAGATCATGATGCAACCATGTCAAGAGGCAGTTATCATCCGGAAGCCAAGAAGATGTGACTAGGAGATCTCCTGGGGGATATGTTGACTCTGACAAAAGTTTGGTAAAGAAGAAGACCCTTTACAAAAAATATCATTAGGATATGTGTCAATCTGAATAGAGGATGCTGATGCCTACATGAAGATGTCGTAGTGAAAGATCATCACTAAGGTAGCTTTTGTTTTAAAAGTTAATATGTATATGTTTATCTGGATGAATTTGTGCATGGCTGCTAATCATGAGAAAAAATGTATGATCCTTAGATATGATTCGAAGGAAAGCAGCATGGCATGACAGTGGACCAAATGTAAAATACTGATGAATCACTTTCTGATAGTGGACATGAATCGTGACTGAAAGTGATGGATGATATGAGTCCTATGAAGCCAGAAGTTGAAGGTTCCTCAATATCAAAATCCATGACATCGAGGGGAGGAATTCTTCATGAGTAGCTGGATAGCTACTACAGGACCTTGGTTAAGAGGGAGCCTGCTGGTAAGTTTCTTACTTGGAAGAAACTTGAAGTATGTCCTTTCTGTGCTAAGAGGGAGTGACATATGTGATTCTCTAATATACATGTCATGCACTAGACCGGGACTAACAACAGTAAGTCTTAGTGAAGGCCATGTGGAGAGAGTGGATAGACACAACATTTTGGTCTTCACCTATAGGACAGAATGGAGGATTAGGTAATCATCTGGCATTCGATAGTCTTTGGGAATGAAATAGGGCATTCAAGGTAAGAGTAGTCGAGGACCGATATTCTTTGAGGGCTGGCTACCCAAGAGGAGATTATTCCAAGAAGGTCATACTCTGGGAAAACCTAGGTGGAGTATGTACCTTGGAGAGATAATGACTATGGTGTCTATTAGTCATGTATCTCACCAGCATTGTAGCCCATTGTCTCGTTGAGAGATGAGGTTGTTAGTCAAGGCCTTGCACTAGGACAATTCTGATTGATATGATGCTATACAAATGCAATTACCAATATGATCCTTCTTATGAGATTATTCAATTTGAAAGTGACCATGTACTTGTATGAATACCTCCCTAGTTAAGAGGGAGTGTTGAAAAGTGTAACTAGGTCGGTCTTCATGTTGACTATGTAATTATGTACTTATGTAAAGAAGAATATAAAGATAATAAAATGTATTTTTTTGTATTTGCTTCACGGGTTTCATGAGCAAGATTTTATTATGTAGATAGAATTCTTCTTTATGTCTATTAGGTCTTTGTCTTCTAGGTATAAAATATAATTAAATGCCATATTTATGAGGGATCTATTCTAGGAATATATGCTCCAAGACCTTGTGGAAGAAGGGAACCTAACAACTCTCAAACAATGTTGGAAGACAATCTCTAGGTCATACATCAACGCTGGAATAAACCTCACTCAAGTCAGCCTAATTCAGAGTGAAGAAGTCATCTACAATTACCAAATGATACGTCGGCTCAATTACAGGTGCCAACAACTATATACCCACCTATACTGCACAGAAAAATAGGGTGCACGAATTTTGGTCAACTCTGAAAAAGTGTGGATTTCTTTGTGGGAAAACAGAGACAGTTTTGCGGATTCTTTAAAAGAGTTTCAGTGCGGATGTAAGAGAAAATAAAGTGCAGATGTATGATAGAATCAAGTGCAGGTGTAAGTCAGAATCAAGTTAGGATTTGAGACAAGATCAAATGTGAATGTAATTAAAGATTAGTGCGGACAACATAAAGGGATAACATTGCAGATTGCACTAGACTGTATAGCAGACTTCAGTAAGAAATAGTATTGCGTAATTTTGTATAAGTACAGGGTCAAGAAGCTATTATATATAATGTCTATATAAGAAGAAGAAGGGCACAAAATTCAGATTAGTCACATATCAGTTAAAACAAGACTATGCACAAACATTCCTAGAAGAAATGACAGAGTGACATAGAAGTAAAGGTAAGGGAAACATTCAGAGTGTGGATTTGTGTAAAAAAGGTCATGACGTAAGTACACTCACACAGTGCATGAAAATAGATCAATTTGAAAGATGTGAAAAGAGACTGATTTCTCTAGGTTAAGTGTAGAACAATGAATATTGTTATAAAAGAGAAGGGTTGAGTTTTCAATCATCTAAGGAACAATGAAAAGCTCTTGTAGGCATGTCTAGGTCAAGGGTTTGAGTCCTGGTCATGGTACTTGTCATTTAAAAATCTATAAGAAGAATTTCTCGTGGGTTTTCCTCTCCAAGAGGGAGAGGTTTTGCCCTGGCTCTAGGAGCCTAATTTTGTGTCTCGTGCATTTTGATAATTGACTTGATGAAAGAGTAACTAAGCTAAAGAAAGAAAGACATAAGTAATTCTAGCAAGCTCACAAGTAATTATCAAGAAGAGAATTTGTATTAAACACCAGCCCTCCAAATTCTCAACAAAGATAAGTACCAAAGCCACTGAAATAGTTCAATTTTTCCAGTACATATGAACACAACATATACCATAAACATCCAAAGACCAATCCTAAAACATTTGCAATACATGCATGAAAATGTGTTGGCTCATTGAATTTTAATTAGGTGAAAGATACAAGTACATAGTTACAATGGTGAGGCACTAATTCTAGTAGTGGAACATTAAGTCACTTCTTGCTTCTCCAAAGAATAGTTTTCTCTCTTATGCCAAGTAGAGAAGCAAGGAATAGCTCTCTAAAGCCTAAGCCTCTAAAAGTACCTTATTTTAGTTTTGAGATTCCTTTTATAACAAGGGGAATGACCTTTCATATCCTTATGAATCTTGAGTTATCCTCATGACTCTTGGACTTCTATTACGACCTTTGGACTTCTCCTAACGACATTTTGTCCATATATGACTAAGTGAACTTTAATATTCCACATATGACTATTGAACTCACACACATTACATTTTTTCCTTTTCTTTAGAATACATCATTGCATTCCACATGATTATTGGGCATGACACATGGAAACACATTGACTATTATGATGATAATTATACAAGTGACAACTTGACAATGATGACATGGAATTCATGATGAGGTGGAAATGCCAAGCTGTCTTCCTTGATGCTTCATCTTGCATTCTTGATAGTAGAAGTAATATATGGTTCATATTCATGTAATATCCACTTTATTTCTTATATTTAACCTCCAAAGGGTATTTTATCAATATTGGAATCCTTTGAGTCATCATGCACTGTCATCTCTCTGTCTCGGTCCATG
The DNA here is from genome assembly GCA_034641835.2 of Pinus albicaulis. Classification (NCBI taxonomy): domain Eukaryota; kingdom Viridiplantae; phylum Streptophyta; class Pinopsida; order Pinales; family Pinaceae; genus Pinus; species Pinus albicaulis. Next base: position 753,142,510 of record CM076577.1, read on the forward strand.
ATCTGCTTCATGTCTCCATGATAGCCTTCTTTTGTTCTTCTTCTCTGTAGGTGTTTCTTCATGATTTCTCCTTGTTATATTTTCTTGAGCATCAAATTTTCATGCTAATATGGTACTCTTGCCAATGAAAATAATCCATGAAAAAGTAAAATTTGTTTTAAAAACATCTATTCTATCACTACTTAGCTCGTCGAATATTCAACTCATGATATGCTTGTGAGAGGATTAAAAGGAGGAGGCTTGATTAGGAGGGAAAATTCAAACTCATCAAGGCTCACAAGAGGCCTTAAAGGTTCACTTGTGTGCTCAAGAAAGAGAGAGAACTCAAGGGCATAGGGCGCATGTATGAATCACGAAGGGAAGTCATTTGTGGTTTCAAGATGCACTCATGTGCTCAAGGAGGCTAAGGAGTTCACAAGGGTGCACACCGAAGGGATGAAGGGGTCAGGCTTAAAATTTCCAAGTGCGCTCATGCACTCAAGAGGAATAAGGAGGGTGCAGTTCTTCTAGTCGAAGGAGTGTGCTCAGATGAAGGCTTTAGGCTTCGTGAATGTGCCATGCACTCTAAGGGAAGGATGAAGGCTTCATGCTTCAAGAGTGTGCCATGCACTCAAAGGATTCAAGATTCAAGAGTGTGCCATGCGCTCAAAGGCTTCAAGATTCAAGAGTATGCCATGCACTCAAAGGATTTAGGCTTCATGAGTATTCCATGTGCTCAAAGGCTTCAAGCTTCAAGAGTGCACCATGTTCTTAAAGGCTTCAGGCTTCATGAGTGCTCCATGTGGTTTTAAAGAGACAGAGGATCATTCATTGTTCCAAATTTCTCTTTATTTATTTATTTTTGAAGTGCACTTCGTTGTTACGAAGTGAACTTCATTATTCCAAAGTGTTCTTAGGATTTGGAGGGTGTAGTTCTCTCTAACAGTGGCTACTTTTTCATTTGGAACGTGCTTTTCACTGAGGGAGGCAGCACAAGGCTACACAACTTATCCTTAAGAAGTAATAATGCACTGCAAGAGGGGGGAGAACTTAGAAAAGACTTAGTGCACAATTATGGGAGGAAATATACATTAATGACGCTTGTGAATAGGTTTAAATCATCACCTAGTAAGAGGATTAATGTCTCTAGGACTTGCACTAGGTTGAAGGACCAAGAAGAGATCTAAAAATGGGTAAGTGTGGGGTCGAAATAGTAGGAAAAATAAATGCATCCTAACATGACTCAAACATGGACCACACACATAAATGGTATCAATACAAGCCAACAGAATGCACATGACTCATGAAAAACAATCACACCTTAAAACAACAACAAAGCGACACCTATTTCTAAGTGTGACAGTTGAAACGACACATTACAATACTTAGAACACAAGTTATGATATAACTGGCAATTGTGATCAAAAGGTGCACTAAGATGTAGGAATGTGTCTGGTGCATATTCCAATGATATATAATACCATCTATTGTAGAAGAGTGCATTATAACTAACTTCGATGATATGCAAAGGTGCGAAACATGTAGGAGTGAAAGAAATAAAAGAGACACCTGTGACAGGAGGAAAACATGAATATGACACTTGAAAAATGTGAACGAACTTGAAAGAAACACATGAAAAAGTGAAGATATCATGAAAATGATACTTATTAAAGTGGAAGAAAGAAAATCTGACAATCATAATCATACAAGTGACACTTGTGAAGAAAAAGATGCACAAAAGTAATAGTTGGGAAAAACTAATTGAAATAGAAGTACCAATGCAACCGAAGTGAGGGAGACTGTCAATGAAAGTCTACACTAACTATCGACATGAGTTGAACATCACATAGGCACTCTATTAATAGATGATACCATGCTTGTTTAATATTTCATAAAGAAAGTTCTCTCAAAATTTCAACTAGGACTGTGCAAGTGTGAGCAAGTGACCTTGACTGCTAAAAGTTGGAAAAAGACTTAAACACTTACAAAAATCAATTGAAAATGGAACGACAGATCATAGGATCCTTAGTAGACTCCAAAGTTCAAGTGCGAGAATTTTTTTGGAGGGAATTGATTGCATGGTCAACATGTTGTAGTTGAATTTCATCCTTTGGTGTAGGCTTGCCCATCCTTTTGCATTCATCACATCTAGTAGTGTACCTCGTGACATCTTGATTTAGGGTAGGCTAATAGTATTCTGCTTGGAGAATTTTACAAATTTTCCACTTGGCAGAAAAATGGCCCCCATAGGGTCCATCATGGCACACTGAGAGGATGTAAAAGACCTCATTTTCCCTTACAAACCTTCTCAAAATTTGGTCTAGTCCCTGTCTGAAAATATTCCCCCCAATCCAAGTGTATGGGGCACTTTTTATAATAATTATACTCTTTTCCTTTGAGGACAGGTTAGGAGGAAATTTACCATCAACCAAGAAGTTTGCTATGATATCAAAACAAGGATATAGTAATGAAATGGAGAATAGATTCTCATCAGGGAGCTGATCATCTATCATCTCTTTATTCTCTGCAGGTAATGTCAGTCTAGACAAAAAGTCTGCAACCACATTTTCCTTTTCTGGCTTGTGAACAATTGTTACTGTAACAAAAAAAAACCATCTAATGATCCTAGCATTGACATCAAGTTTTTTAATTAAATAATTAATGGTTGCATGATAAATATGTACAAAAACTTGGTACCCTATGATGTAATGTCTAAATTTGTTCAAGGAGTGTACAACAAATAAGAGCTCTTTTTATGCAACTGTGTAGTTTATTTTAGCCTTGGATAGATTCTTACTCATAAGATATATGGCATAGGGAAAATTACCTTCCACTTGTGCCAATTATACCCCTATATCCTTTTCAGATGCATCTGTGTGGATGTGAAAAGGCAAGGCCCAATTTGGACCCCTAATAATTGGTGCAGTGGTCAATTTCTTCTTCAAATCTTCAAATTATTATTGACACTTATTTTTCCGACAAAGATCTTAATCCTTAGTTAATAATCCAAACAAAGGTGAAGCCATATTACTAAAATCCTTGATAATTCTCCTATAATATCCATTTAGTCCTAACAAACTCCTAACATACCTTTGTTTATGAGGGACATGGACCCTTTTGATAATGACAATCTTGTTAGGGTAAAATTGGATCCCTTTGTTGGAAATGTTTTCATTGATGGCAAAGGAGCACAAAGGAGCAGCACCTGAACCAGCAATAAGGCAAAGGAGATGACAAAGGAGGAGCACTTGAAACATTAGCCAAGGAGCAGAGAAAGCATAAGAAGAGGTAGTAAGGAAAAAAAGAAGAAGCAGGGCAGCAAAGAGAAGCAGAGACAGGACCATTTGAAGAAGCAAGGAGCAGCATTAGACAAGAAGAAGAGATGAAACGGACATGCAGTAGAGGCAGAGGTCGAGCAGCGTTGAAGCTGAAACAGGCAAAGGAAACAAGCAGAAGAACACTGCTAGAGTGTAACAGTCGAATACAGAGGCAGAGTGAAATGGTCGAGCAGTGGAGATAGAGGCAGCGAGTACAGAAGCAGTGAAGTGGTCGAGCGGCAGAGGCGTTAGTACAACAGAGGCAGAGGCAGAGGCAGAACAGTTATAAATTCCGAGAATCATACTCAAGCCGGGCGTTACACATACAATACAGAACCACATTCCGGGAATCACACACTCCCACCGACGTTATACATTTAATATAACACAAATATTATTCCGGGAATCACTTCACTCCAGTGGAAAAGTATACATATATAAGAATTGACGCAGCAGCAACTCTGTTTTAAATTATAAGAATTCCAGTGATTGATGCAAATCGGGCAGTGTCGAAGTTAGTGGATTTGGGAAAGTTTAACACATTGAAACAGTTTAAAAGATGCTACAGATCTCTTTGAGCGGAGTTGAATTAAATCACAATTCAGTTTTGAAATGAATCAGGTCCGAAAAGTTCGCATCGGAGTTGTAGAATCGGTGATAATCAAGTGATATACAACTCCTGCGATTGGCGATTTCCGATTGAATCGCAATCGGAGCACATTGGAGTTGCAATAGTTGAGTGATATCAATTCAGGCGATTGGCGATTTTCGATTGAATTGTAATCGGAGTCAAAGCGGAGCATCGAGACATGCAAATGGAATTTGCAATTGCGATTAATCGCAATCAGAAGAACTTAAAAGTGATTCAATCGCATTAGAGTATTTGAAGTTGCGATTGCGATCAATAACAATTGGAGAAAGAGCGATCAATCGCAATCGGAGCAGGAACGATCAATCGCAATTGGAGGAGACTCATTGCATCGAGAAGCGTGGCAAGTGGGCCCAAAAGGAGTTCTTATATGCTTAAAGAATTTTTATTATATTACGCCGAGAATTGATTTAAGTCATTTCAAAAGGAAGTTTGTATGTATGCCGAGAGTTGAAATTACATTATATGTATATATAAAAGGGTGTTGTTATATATATAGATATAACATGGTTGCGGTGGTATTAAAGTATGCCGCGTGGTCTGTGGACCCACGGGCCTCGGCTCAAGGTGGAGGGCGATTATTAATATACGACTGTGATATATGTCCATTCCGCTTGCGGAATGTTCCACATCAACAAGACACTCGTGGCATGAAAAGCGTTGGAATATGGCCTAGAATTACAGTCAGCAGATTCATTTATATATAAAGCGCTGATATAAAAATGAAAAATGCAGTTACACAAATACAGAAGTTACGCAGTAGCCATAAACAGAAAGGCATACAGAGAAGAGAAAGGGACAAAGACACAGTCAGAGAAAATACAAATGCGTAGCAAGCCAAGAGACAAAATGAGTGAGCTGGAGTTCTCATTTGTAATTTGAATGTAAATATTTTATTTAAATTTATATTGTTGTGATGCATTGGCAACTCTCCGGAAGAGAGAAAATATCCCACTATAATATTAAAATAAGCACCTACTGTTATATTTTCTGAATGAGCGGATAAAAGAGATGAGAAGGCAGAAGGCAAAGAGACATGGCCGTCCATTTCAAATTCCCAGTGGAATACAAATAGCCATGAAGCTGTTTTTGTATAAAACAGGGTAATATCCAAGGGGATAGGGTTGACAAAAAAGGAGTGAGAGAAGAAGAGAGTATGCAGCAGAATTAAAGAGAGTTGAAGAGAATAAGCAAGCTGCAAGAAGAATGTGAATAAGGAGGAGCTGAGCAAAGAAGAAGAAGGGGCTGAGTAGAGATGATGCAGGTCTGATATAAGAGTTGATGAACAACAGAGAAGAAGGTACAAAACAGAGCTGATATCCAAGGTAAATCAGCAAGTGTTTTTCTTTTGAAAGAGTAAGGAAGTTGTAGCTTCCCTATCAAGTTGTAGCTTGATAGATGTCAGTTGTAGCTGACTGAGGTAGGAGCCTCCTGTAGGTTGGTGCCTGCAGAAAATAGATGGGAGTTGGTGCTTCCACATCAAGTTGTAGCTTGATAAAATGTCAGTTGTAGCTGACTGAGGTAGGAGCCTCCTGTAGGTTGGTGCCTGCAAAAAATAGATGGGAGTTGGAGCTTCCTTGCAAGTTGTAGCTTGCAGAATTGAGGTTGGAGCCTCCTGTAGGTTGGTGCCTGCAGAAAATCAGTGGTGAGAGGGAGTTGGAGCTTGCCTTTGCATCACAACAATAATAAGATGTGGTTTTATCCTTTTATGGGTTTCCACGTATATCTGGTGTCTATGTGCATGATGTCTATGTGTTGATATGATATATCTATTCTGCTAATACTTGCCGCTAACATATTAAGACTGCTGGTACATTATCTAATCTGCTTATTAATTGCTGCTCATAAATAAAGATTGCTCACACATTATGTTGATCATGAAATGAAGGTGTTAATGAAGTAAAATAAGTTTTAAAGGAAACGTTTTAAGAGTCCATGAATGTGTTAAAATGATTCACCCCCCCCCTCTCAGTTTAACTAAGAGTTCAACAATTGGTATCAGAGCCAGTTCCTTTGGTGTAAGCTTAATAGCTTGAAGGAGATCTGGTTGAGTCATGGACTATCAAAATGTACCTGTGCTAAATACAACAAACTTTCCTGAATGGAGAGATAAGGTTAAGACAGGATTATTGGCTTATGAACCTGAGGTATGGAAGCTTGTGTGTGATGGTTACTACAAAGACTCACCCATGGTGAAAGAAAAACAGAGGAATGCCAAGGCAAAATGTGTGATATATAACAGTCTTCATAACAAGGACCTTGAGTTGATAATGGATTTAACCTCTGCAAAAGAAATCTGGGACATATTTCATTTCATGCATGGAATAAACATAGAGGACTGCATTGTCAAGAAGGAGAAGAGAATTAATAAGAAGAAAAATTCAGGTCAAAAGGAAAATATTCAATCAAATGAGGTACCTGCTGGTGTGAATAGTAGTGAGAGCCATGAAGAAATTGTAGCTGAAGAAAAAGCCAAACTTGACACAGCTCTGACTGAAATAGAAAAATTGAAGAATGAAAACAAAGACCTTAAGAGATTGGTACAAATATGTGATGAAAAAGAATATGAAGATAGGAAAGAAATTATTGGCCTGAAGACACAGCTTCAAGAGGCAAAGAAAGTAGAAGACACTTTGCTGCAACAAATGAAAGAGAAAAATATGGAATGTGAGAGACTGGAAGAAGAAGTAGTGAGTATAAGAAAGAAATTAGAAAAGGCCCGAAGAGATTTATTAATGAATACTCCTCAAATGAAAAGCTCTGAATAGTTGGACCAGATTCTAAATGCACAAAGGTCACCTCTCATAAAGACTGGGATAGGATATGAAGGTGAAACCAGTAAGTCCAAGGTTGAAGATAACAAGAATGTCATTTTTGTGAAAGCTGTAAAAGACAGTGAAGCAACTCAGCAAATTCCCACAGAAGAAGAAGCCTGCAAGAACAAGATTTGTAAGGAAACAAACAGAATCAAGCAACAACATGAAAGAACAGAGAATGAGAAGATGAAACAATCAATTGCTGAAGGCTCATATGCTCCTAAGGATGTATTGAACAAATTCAGAAGATGTCAAAGGAGGTTCCTCCCTCCTATGAAAAATAGCACATATTTTTCCTGCCACAAACAAGGACATAATGCAGCATATTGCAAGACAAAGCCAATTCAGTCTAATCAGCAAAGGATGTAGCAAAAGAGAAGAATCCCTCAAGCAAGCAAATGGAAAGAACAATCTTTCACCAGGTACACAAATCATTTCCATGGCTACTGTTATGCATGCAATGAATTTGGACATAAATATGTTGATTGTAAATTATGTTAAAAAAGGGGAAGGAAATATTATGCATCAGCTCAAATATACTTTGATAAAATAAGATGTTATATATGCCTCAAGCTTGGCCACAAAGAAAAGGACTGTAAACTGCCATATATATTAAATAACTCCAGACAGATGATGAAATCCAATCCAATCAAACAAAACTATGAATCGGAAAGGAGCGCAGACATTATGATGAACCCCAATAAAGTATGGAAAGAAAAGAGAAAGGGGGAGCCTATTATCTCAATAACATAATGAATACATCCTAGTCTCAGGGGGAGTTGCTCTATGAAACAAAGAAAATATCTAACCAGTTACAAATATGAAGCAACATCCCAGGGGGAGAGCAGTTCATATATAGACCACATGAAAGTAGTCTAAGAAGAGTTCCATGTAATGAGAACAGCTATGAGATTAGGAAGAGAAAGGAATTAAAGACAGAGAAGTGGAGTTGAAAAGGCCTGAATGAGTGTAATACAGAGGTTCATTCTTGAATTAGGGGTTTAATACAGTTTGCAGATGAATTATTGAGCAATTATTAATTAATTGAGTTTGTATGGCATAGACTTTGATTGAAGACTAAAAACCTGTAGTAAAGACTTAATATGCTTGGGGATGAGTTGGAGCATTGCTTAAATGGCAGAAGAGGGCTGGAGAGGGAGCCCGAGAGCTGGAGAGAGGCAGAGAACCTCTTCAGTAACAGAATAGGAGAATAATGACCACCGAGTTGAATATCTGGCTGTTATGAAAGTGTAATAATTTGTTTGAGACCTACCACTTGTATATATACATATATCTGTTTATGAAGAATTGTATATTTACTGGTGGGATTCCTGCGTGAAGTTGCTTTAGATTCTTGAAGAATCTGGACTCTATAACTTGAGCTAAGAGTCTGTCTGTGTATTCAAGTCCGAGGATACAAGAATGTGTAATTATTTAATCTGCAAATTGAGATTAATTGTGCCTGTGTGTATTTGGAAAACCCGGTGTTAATACTGTTGACATCGTATCTCGAATTGGTCGACAGAGGAGCGATTGTGTGACTATGTGTCTTCTTGGTTGAATCACATGAAACATTGAATATATATAAATCGTGTGCGAATAGACCATGGAATGGCAATGGTTGAATAGTATCGTTGAACATATTGGAACCACGAGTTAATGTTGTACATGGAAGTGTCGGAACGGAACCTGGAGCATAGAAGGAAGTGGAACCACGACCAGATGAACAGTGAATGCGGATTGCCGAAAACCACCCTACCATTTTGCACCACTTTTCCGGAGCAGGTGGTATTTTCTGAATTGGAGCGATTCCACACAGGAATCAACACGTGGCAAGGGACCCATTTCAAAACTGCCCTTTAAAGTGTGCCTTCGCGCGTTATATATCGTACCAGGACACGGAGCGAAATGGACAGGAGCCGTCGATCTGATGGGCCGACATCTGACGGTGATTGTTCGCAGGACCCGCACGAAGTTTAAAGGAAGAGCCCGGGGGTTAACAAAGATTATAACTGAAGAATTGAGATATTAAAAATGACCAGACTTGTTTTTATTAAGTTTGCCAACATGGAATAAAGAGAACATGCGAGAGTGCCCGGATTGGGAAAATGACTGGACAATGAAATTTTGGGATGCATTTACACACAGTTAAGTGAAATATTGGAATTTACTGGGATAGTGAAGATGAATAGACACAAAGGTGAACCAAGATATATAGAACAGTTGAATTGTATGTAAAGCAGCAATGATTCTAGAGCAGTCCTAGAAAAGAAAATGCTATGACTTCCTCTGAACATCATGACAGAAAAAGCAAAATATTAATGAGACCAAGATCAGATTCAGTATATTGATGATTGTTGTTGAAAAAAGTGGAGAGCTCAATAATAGATGTCTTAATTATGGGTAAATGTGCAAGCTGAAGTGAAACCTCTGCATGGTTTACCAAAGTAATATCAATTGGTGTTTAGGTACAAGTAGCATGCTTATCAATAGATTACCAAGCATTATCAGCGGAGCAGCAGTATGATACAGGTCCACAGGATCAAAGAACTATGGCAAAAGAACCTCAAGGCCCCTTTCTTAAGGTCAGTTACAAAACAGTATGAAGGCTGTTTGCGGGGTTTTCAATCAAACATCTTGAATATGCCTTTGTGGAAGTTCATCCTGATAGAACAGTCAAAGTATCTGAAGAATAAAGGACTAGCTGTGATTACCATCTAAAGCTCAAAAGTTTTTTAAATACTACTTCAACACAAAGAATTTGCTGGTAATCAACCTTTAAAGAGAGATTGATTACTGACATATATACCTCCTTATGTCATAAATGAATTGCATGGTTGATAAGTGAGATTGACAAATACATTGAATGCAAGAAAAGTGAACCACAACTATAACATACATATTGGCTTCATCACAATTGAACAAATGCTGTACTGCAGATGAGTATTGCAGAAGAAGACATATTCTATCTACACTCTTCCTCAACAGAAATATATTGGATCACTACATCAGGCAGAGACAGAACTCTATACAAGTGAAAGGAGTCAGTGCTTTGGGATTGTATCAACTTGTAGTGTACATTCAAGAGCAATAATCCTCAAAGTGTTCTCTCAACAAGTCTTGTACATCACTCTGGAGCAGCATGTTACAAAGTCAGCAGAAGAGGGCCTAAACATAACTTAGAGAGAGGAAATGCAAAGACAGAATAAACTCTGAGAAATGTGCAACCCTTTGCCATTGATGTCAAAGGGGGAGGAAAAGCAGGTAATAGAAGAAAGGGTCTTCTAAAAGAAGCCATGCAGAGAAAGACTTGGAGGAAGCATTGGATTATCAGTGGAGGTGTTGCCATCAATGCCAAAGGGGGAGACTGTTGGAAATGTTGTCATTAATGGCAAAGGAGCACAAAGGAGCAGCACCTGAACCATCAATAAGGCAAAGGAGATGACAAAGGAGGAGCACTTGAAACATTAGCCAAGGAGCAGAGAAAGCATAAGAAGAGGTAGCAGAAGCAACAAAAAGAAGAAGCAGGGCAGCAAAGAGAAGCAGAGACAGGACCATTTGAAGAAGCAAGGAGCAGCATTAGACAAGAAGAAGAGATGAAACGGACATGCAGTAGAGGCAGAGGTCGAGCAGCATTGAAGCTGAAACAGGCAAAGGCAACAGGCAGAAGAACACTGCTAGAGTGTAACAGTCGAATATAGAGGCAGAGTGAAACGGTCGAGCAGTGGAGACAGAGGCAGCGAATACAGAAGCAGTGAAGTGGTCGAGCAGCAGAGGCGTTAGTACAGCAGAGGCAGAGGCAGAGGCAGAACAGTTATAAATTCCGAGAATAATACTCAAGCCGGGCGTTACACATACAATACAGAACCACATTCCAGGAATCGCACACTCCAACCGGCGTTATAAATTTAATATAACACAAATATTATTCTAGGAATCGCTTGTCTCCAGCGGCAAAGTATACATATATAAGAATTGACGCAGTAGCAACTCTGTTTTAAATTATAAGAATTCCAGTGATTGATGCAAATCGGGCAGTGTCGAAGTTAGTGGAGTTGGGAAATTTTAACACATTGAAACAATTTAAAAGATGCTACAGATCTCTTTGAGCGGAGTTGAATTAAATCACAATTCAGTTTTGAAATGAATTGGGTCCAAAAAGTTTGCATCGGAGTTGTAGAATTGGCGATAATCAAGTGATATACAACTCCTGCGATTGGCGATTTACGATTGAATCGCAATCGGAGCACATTGGAGTTGCAATAGTTGAGTGATATCAATTCAGGCGATTGGCGATTTCCGATTGAATCGCAATCAGATTCAAAGCGGAGCATCGGGACATGAAAATGGAATTTGCGATTGCGATTAATCGCAATCAGAAGAACTTAAAAGTGATTCAATTGCATTAGAGTATTTGAAGTTGCGATTGCGATCAATCACAATCGGAGCAGGAGAGATCAATCGCAATCGGAGCAGGAACGATCAATCGCAATTGGAGGAGACTCATTGCATAGAGAAGCGTGGCAAGTGGGCCCGAAAGGAGTTCTTATATGCTTAAAGAATTTTTATTATATTACGCCGAGAATTGATTTAAGTCATTTCAAAAGGAAGTTTGTATGTATACCGAGAGTTGAAATTACATTATATGTATATATAAAAGGGCATTGTTATATATATAGATATAACATGGTTGTGGTGGTATTAAAGTATGCCACGTGGTCTATGGACCCATGGGCCTCGGCTCAAGGTGGAGGGTGATTATTAATATACAAAGACTGTGATATATGTCCGTGCCACTTGCGGAATGTTCCACATCAACAAGACACTCGTGGCATGAAAAGAATTGGAATATGGCCCAGAATTACAGTCAGCAGATTCATTTATATATAAAGCGCTGATATAAAAATGAAAAATGCAGTTACACAAATACATAAGTTACGCAGCAGCCATAAACAGCAAGGCATACAGAGAAGAGAAAGGGACAAAGACACAGTCAGAGAAAAGACAAATGCACAGCAAGCCAAGAGACAAAATGAGTGAGCTGGAGTTCTCATTTGTAATTTGAATGTAAATGTTTTATTTAAATTTATATTGTTGTGATGCATTGGCAAGTCTCCGGAAGAGAGAAAATATCCCACTGTAATATTAAAATAAGCACCTACTATTATATTTTCTAAATGAGCGGATAAAAGAGATGAGAAGGCAGAAGGCAAAGAGACATGGCCATCCATTTCAAATTCCCAGTGGAATACAAACAACCATGAAGCTGTTTTTGTATAAAACAGGGTAATATCCAAAGAGAAGAAGTTGACGAAAAAGAGTGAGAGAAGAAGAGAGTGTGCAGCAGAATTAAAGAGAGTTGAAGAGAATAAGCAAGCTGCAAGAAGAATGTGAATAAGGAGGAGCTGAGAAAAGAAGAATAAGGGGATGAGCAGAGATGATGCAGGTCTGATATAAGAGTTGATGAACAACAGAGAAGAAGGTACATAACAAAGCTGATATCCAAGGTAAATCAGCAAGTGTTTTTCTTTTGAAAGAGTAAGGAAGTTGTAGTTTCCCTATCAAGTTGTAGCTTGATAGATGTCAGTTGTAGCTGACTGAGGTAGGAGCCTCCTGTAGGTTGGTGCATGCAGAAAATAGATGGGAGTTGGTGCTTCCACATCAAGTTGTAGCTTGATAAAATGTCAGTTGTAGCTGAATGAGGTAGGAACCTCCTGTAGGTTGGTGCCTGCAGAAAATAGATGGGAGTTGGAGCTTCCTTGCAAGTTGTAGCTTGCAGAATTGAGGTTGGAGCCTCATGTAGGTTGGTGCCTGCAGAAAATCAGTGGTGAGAGGGAGTTGGAGCTTGCCTTTGCATCACAACAATAATAAGATGTGGTTTTCTTCCTTTATGGGTTTCCACGTATATCTGGTGTCTATGTGCATGATGTCTATGTGTTGATATGATATATCTATTCTGCTAATACTTGCTACTAACATATTAAGACTGCTGGTACATTATCTAATCTTCTTATTAATTGCTGCTCATAAATAAATATTGCTCACACATTATGTTGATCATGAAATGAAGATGTTAATAAAGGAAAATAAGTTTTAAAAGAAAAGTTCTAAAAGTCCATGAATGTGTTAAACTGATTCCCCCCCCCCCCCTCTCAGTTTAACTAAGAGTTCAACACCCTTCCTTAGAGAGGAAGTGACCTATGACAATCCATACATTCATAAAAAATTCTCTCTTTTCTAGACTTAGTGAGAGATTCATTTCAATTAACTTCCTTAAAACTTTACATAGGTTGAAGAGGGATTCCTAGAAATCATTCCCTAAGGAGTGAAGTCATCAATATAAATTTAAACTATATCATGAACAAGATCAACAAAAATATCACTTCCCTTTGTAAGGTAGCAGGGGCATTGCACAAGCCAAAGGGAAGGACCCCTATAGGTGGTCCCTGATGGACATGTGAAGGTGGTATTATCCTGATCTTCAGGGCTGATCTATAACTGCTTGTACTCACTGAAACCATCCAAAAATGAAAAGAACTTCTTCCCTGCAAGACCATCCAAAACTTGACCAATGAAACGTAAGGGAAAATGATCTTTATTTGTAGCCTTGTTAAGTTCCATGTAGTCAACACAAATACTCCACTTCCCATTATTCTTGGGGTACTATTATAAGAGGAGACACCCACTCACTATCTGAAATAAGGTAAATGAATCCTACATCCAATAAATTATGCAGTTCTTCTTTCATAATGTATTTAAGGTTAGGGTTCATTCTCCTTTGGGGTTGGTGCACAAGTTTAAATCCATATTTAATGTATATTTTGTGTGTAAAAACTGAGGGATGCACCCCTTTCATCTCTTTATAGTCCCAAGCAAAGGCATCAAGTTGTTGTCTCAATACAGTGAGATATTACTCTTCTTGCTCCGCTGAGAGGGAAGGATTGATTTTCAAGGTTTTAGATGGATTTATTTCCACAATATTAGCATGATCTTGATCAAAACCAATAGTGAATAGTTCTACGCAGGGGTTGTTCTCAATCTGCCCTAAAGGTTCCTCTATTATTTCATCGATTTGCATGGAAAAAAGATGTTGGGTTTGCAGAAAATTATCAATAAGGTCATCCTCATTTACCTGCTTGCTTTCTACAGTGGTTTATAATGTACATATTGGGTAGGGGTGTAGAAATGATGGTGTAGAATTGCAACTTATCATGAAATTTTAATCTAAATCACAAGACAAAATCCTACTCTACTGCTATGCAGAATTCAATTCACAATTTAGAACATCAATCACAAACATGCAATGATAAATAACACACATGCACAATTTTTTTTTCTAGGGGAAAGAAATCTGCTAAAAACACCTTTTCCTGCTTGCATTAATATGATGAATAGAGATGTATTACAATTGCTAGCTCAATCAAAGCTCAAATTGCATGCCAATAACCTATCTCTCTTCTCACTTAGAAGCTCTGACCCAGACTTAGTCAATTTCTGCCTCTTCTTGAGCCCCTATTTCCTTGCACAATTCTTGAGGAAATTAGGCTCCTATTATTTAAGAATTTACCTATAGTTGATTGTCTAATTCCCAAGGTTGATCATCTGACTGTATGCGACACCTGTACACTCAAGACTAGTCTAAAAATGTTGTTACACTACCTTGGAATCTCTGCCACAGCCGAGGAAATAGAATTATCGTCATGAACTAGATATTTTGGGTTGATTTATCAGTTAACTGGATGACCACAGAGTTAGAATATTGTCCCACTGCACAACTAATCTTCCACTATTTCCTCCAACAGTTAGAACTAGTTTAGATGAAAACAATTTGAAATAATTGATCTTGATTGGTAGAAATTAGCAATCACACATGCTCAACTGAACTCTAACTCCTCTAACTTAAATTTACTGAGCTAATTGAGTGATAAGAACCATGTTACACAAGTTAACTGCATCCATGTTGTTTTCTAATGTGGAAATTATAATTTTCTCAGTTTGACCAAGGCAAAGTCAAATTGAGACTTTCTTGTGGCATTTTTCAACACTCCTTCTCAGCGAGAAAGGAATTATCAACCACCCCTATCATGCACCTGTAGAACTTGAACTTCCCTCTTGAAAAAACCTTTGTCAAAATTTCACCATCTTGTTCCTTTGTCAGAATGTATTGTAGCAACATTATATGCCTCTGCACACAGTCCTATAAATGGTGATACTAGATATCTATATTCTTGGATTAATCGCGAAATACATGATTCTCAGAGATATTGATGCAACTATGATTATCAAAATAGATCATAGTTGGATCCATCATCTAACCAAACACTCCCACAAGTATCTTTCTCATCCAGATCACCTCACATGTTGCTTGACTTGCAACCATGTATTGTTCTTCTACCTAGCTGAGTGCCACAAATATTTTCTTTTTGCTATACAGGGAAACTGCTGTGAACCCAACACTGAAAATTCCACCTAATGTATTCTTTCAGTTGGATGGAATCCCCGCCCAATCTGCATCTCTGAAGCCACACATCTTCACTCCCTCTGTCCATATATACCATAGTCCAAACTAGGTTGTGCCTTTGAGATACCATAAAACATGCTTAGCTGCCTTCCAAAACAATTTGGCTGGCCTAACCATTGCTTGGATCAACTGGTTTACTGCATAACACATATCTGGATGTATCTTCACAAGATACATCAGTGAACTCACTAGCTGCCGATAAATGGTAGCATCCACTTCTTCACCTAAAGTGGCATACTCCTTCCTCCATTTGGTCGCTAGAGGTGTTTCCATGGGTTTGCAACTCTCCATGCAGAATCACTGTAGTATCTTATTTGCGTACTTTCCTTGAGAAGCAAATAGTTTCCCATCACCTTTCCATAATTCCAACCCGAGGAAGTAGTGCATGAGACCTATGTCCTTCATTTCAAATTCCCTTGCAAGGTAATCCTTACAAGATTTGATCAACTGATCATCACCAGTTAAAATCAAATCTTAGATCTAATACTTTTGTGATCCATAATGTAGATGAAATGTCTTTTGGATTAATCACATCATTAGGATTTGGTCAACGTTTCGAACCAACTAATGTGGTTCATCCTCAGGACAAGGTGGAGAAACTAATCGATCTTGATGAATAAATAGAGGAGATGCATCATTGCCTAGAAATAGCTGTTAAGAACTAGTTGTTAAGAGCTAGCCGTTAAGACTAGCTGTTAAGAACTAGCCGTTAGAAAGTTAGTTAAGAATTCAAATTAAATAATAAATAAATTAAATTATTTTATTATTATTAAAAATGGGTTAAGAAAATTTTATTGAAAATGGTTTAGTTAAGAATTCAAATTAAATAATAAATTAATTAAATTAATTTTTTTTATTAAAAAATGGGTTAAGAAATTTTTATTAAAAAGGGTTAAGAAATTTTTATATAAATTTTTATTTAATTAAATTAAATATAATAGGGAATATGGAGGGGTATATATATATATATATATATATATATATATATATATATATATTTTAAATTTAATAAATAAATAAATAAAAATAAAATGAAAAAAATAAATAAATGAAAATGAAATGAAAATAAATAAATAAATAAAAAGAAAAAAAAAGTAAATAAATAAATAAAATAAATCAATTAACTAATTAATTAAATAAAAATAAAATAAATAGATAAATAAATAAATTAATTAATTGTGTGTGTGTGTATATATATATATAAACAAAATTACCTAGCAAGAGCCGGGTCCTAATCTTAATTTCCAACAATCATCTCGATTGAGATTCTTAGCATGTCGTTCAATTTCGATCACCTCCCTTAATTTCCTATGGTGGAAGTGATCTACTTTGGCAATGACTATGGAGTCTTCAATACAAACATGGTGACAAGATTTTTCCACATGCTCAGCAAGAGCTGAGGTACGAGATCAATTTTGTCTAATATCCACAGCATGCTCTTGGATTCTCTGCCTAATGGATCGACCTGTTTATCCAATATAGGGAGTTCCACATGAACAAGGAATCATGTAAACCCCTTTCATGTCCTTAGGGTCAACAGGGTCCTTAACATACCCAAGATAATTTTTAATAGTGTAGAGAGGTCTGAAAGAATCAAATACATTATTTCTTCTAAGGACATGGGAAATTTTGTCCGTTGCCCCCTGGATAAACAAGAGATGGACCTTGGAAATAGGATCCACCCGAGTATATTTTCCACTCAACCCTTTATATGCCTTTCGAAATTCCTTAAGACCATGAGATATATTGTAACCATTATTTTCAAAAACGTCAAGAAGATGGGACTTCTCTGATTCCAAGGAGCTGTCGTCAGGGATTCTAAGAGCACGAGTCGCCAAAGTACATAAGACACCAAATTTCTGAGTAGGAAAATGATGGGAATCAACATGGAGTTACTATTCTGTGTCAGTCTTCTTGCGAAAAACCCGGTGAGAAATGGAACCATCCCCATTCCTTGAGAGAAGGATATCAAGGAAAGGGAGGAAACCATCAACCTCCACTTCCATCGTGAATTTTATGGAATCAAAAAGCGAGTTTAGGTGCCCAAGGAATAGATCCAATCTCTCTCGACCATGGGGCCAGATGACACAAGTATCATCCATGAACCTATTCCATTTCCTAGGGAAAATATCCCCCATATATATGGTCTCCCAAATATCCATAAGCTAGGGGCCCCTTTAAGACCTATTGTTAACACAATAGGTGGTCCCTCGTATCATCTGGCTAAATTCTTAGCCCAAAAGCTTAAACCCCTTGTAGGTCAAACTGATTCCTTTGTTAAGGACTCGACTTCCTTTATCAAGGAGTGGAAGAACATCAAGCTTCCTCCTAGTGAGCTATTAGCTAACTTTGATGTTGTGTCCTTATTCACCAAAACCCCCATCTAGGAATCCATTGATGTCATTAAAGGGATCTCTAATGAGGACACCTCTAAATTGGTTAGCCTCTACCTCACCTCGACTTTCTTCAGTTTTCAATGTGAGTTTTATGAGAAAACCTGTGGTGTTGCAATGGGCTCCCCTCTTCCCGCCATAGTTGCTAAATTTTTTATGGAGGATTTTGAATCGAAGGCCTTGGCCTCTGCTAAATTCCTCCCTAGGAAGTGGAATAGGTTCATGGATGATACTTGTGTCATCTGGCCCCATAGTCGGGAGAAATTGGATTTGTTCCTTGGGCACCTGAACTCGCTTTCTAATTCCATCAAATTCACGATGGAAGTGGAGGTTGATGGTTGCATCCCTTTCCTTGATATCCTTCTCTCAAGGAACGGGGATGGTTCCATTTCTCACCAGGTTTTTCGCAAGAAGACTCACACGAAATAGTACCTCCATGTTGATTCTCATCATTTTCCTGCTCAGAATTTGGTGTCCTATGTACTCTGGCGACCTGTGCTCTTAAATATATGATGAAAACTCCTTGGAATTAGAGAAGTCCCATCTTCTTGACGTTTTTTAAAATAATGGTTACATTATATCTCATGGTCTTAAAGCCTTTCGAAAGGCATAGAAAGGGTTGAGTGGAAAATCTAATCGGGTGGATCCTATTTCCAAGGTCCATCTCCTGTTTATCCAGGGGACAATAGAAAAAATTGCCATGTCCTTAGAATAAATAACATCTCTGCTTCTTTCAAACCTCTCTACACTATTAGAAAATCTCTTGGGTCCGTTAAGGACCCTATCGACCCTAAGGACATGAAAGGGGTTTACATGATTCCTTGTTCATGTGGAACTCCCTATATTGGAGAAATAGGTCGATCCATTAGGCAGAGAATCCGGGAGCATGCTGCGAATATTAGACACAATCGATCTCGAACCTCAGCTCTTGCTGAGCACTCATGTGGAAAAATCTTGTCACCATGTTTGTATTGAAGAATCCAAAGTCTTTTCCAAAGTAGATCACTTCCACCATAGGAAATTAAGGGAGGCGATCGAAATTGAACGACATGCTAAGAATCTCAACCAGGATGATGGTTGGAAATTAAGCAAGAGCTGTACCTCGCCTCTCGCTAGGTAATTTTGTTTATACACACACACACACACACACACACACAATTAATTAATTAATTAATTTATCTATTTATTTTATTTTTAATTAATTAATTAATTAATTGATTGATTTCTTATTTATTTACATATTTTTTGCTTTTTATTTATTCATTTATTTTCATTTTATTTGTATTTATTTATTAAATTAATTTTTTTTACCCCTCCCTATTCCCTATTATATTTAATTTAATTAAATAATAATTTATATAAATTTTTTAACCCTTTTTAATATTTTTTTTAAATTTAATTAATTTATTATTTAATTTGAATTCTTATTAAACCCATTTTTAATATATATATATATATATATATATATATATATATATATATATATATATATATATATATATATATATATATATATATATATATATATATATATTTTTTTTTTTAATGTAATTAATTTATTATTTAATTTGAATTCTTAACTAACTTTCTAATGGCTAGTTCTTAACAGCTAGTCTTAACGGCTAGCTCTTAACAACTAGTTCTTAACGGCTATTTCTGGGAAATGATGCATCTCCTCTATTTATTCATCAAGATCGATTAGTTTCTCCACCTTGTCCCGAGGATGAACCACATTAATTGGTTCGAAACGTCTACCAAATCCTAATGATGTGATTCATCCGAAAGACATTTCATCTATAAAATCAAATCATCAACATATAAGATAACCATAAAAAAATTACCTTCTAACAAGATGTGATAGAGGTTTTAATCCGCTTCATTGTTGGTGAAGCCCAAACTAGTGAGATAACTGTTGATCTTGGTTTCCCAAGCACATGGTGCTTGTTTGAGACTGTACAATGCTCGCTTGAGTCCACACAAATGACACTCCCAATAAAATGTCTCAAAGCCTTCTGGTTGCCCGATGTACACCTCCTCCTCAATAGCCCCATTGATTTTTTTCTTACATCCATCTAGTGGATGAATCTGCATCTGTGCAACAAGTGCCAGAATTGATCTAATGGATAAAACCTTGCTACAAGAGCAAAGGTTTCCTCATAATAATTTAGCCACAAATATGGCCTTATACATCTTTATGATTCTATCTTATACATGCTTAACCTTGAATATCCATCTCGAACCCACAACTAATTTATTTGTTGGTCTTGGGACCACTTCCCAAACATAGTTATTTACAATGGATTCATACTCTTCCACCATTTCATCAACCCATACATGTTTCTCTACTACTTCCTCAAAAGAGGATGACTTAGTCTCTACAAGCTCAGTCATTAGAGCCATGTAGCCCTTGTACTGTTTAGGTGACCTCCTCTTCCTGTGAAAATTTGAAGGAGATCCCACATTCTCCCTCGCAACCTGCATAAGTCTATCAACTTCCTTGGTTCTTTTCCTACCTTCTCTGGATGGTTCTACTTGAGTGGAGGTATCCACTCTATGATCCTCAATTTTTGGCTACTCCAAATCTTCTTGAGGCTCCTTCTTTGGAGCTAAAAGCTCCTCCTATGGTGGGATATGAAGCTCCCTCTCAAAATACCACCACATCGCTTTCTCCTCATCAAAATTTACATCCCTTCGCACAACTGTCATTATGAGGGAAGCTAACTACACACGGTAATTTTGAGGAGTTTCTATATAACCCTCAAATAATCCCAACTCTGATATTGACTCAAGATTCTTCCTTGATTATTTGGAGACATGGAAAGAATAAATGCTCCAAAAATATTGAAGTGTGAGACATTCAAATTTCTCCCTGGGAAATCCTCCTCCAATGTAATCATACCAAGAATCTAATAAGGACTCTGGTTTTGAAAATAGACTGTTGTGTTGCATACCTCTGCCCAGAAATGAAGTGGTAGGAATTGATCATGCAACATAGATTTTTCAACTCCCACAATGCTACGATTATTTCTTTCAGCTACCCCATTCTACTGTGGGTTTTGGGTTGCTATGAACTCTATTTGAACGCCTTATTTCACAAAAATTCTTGAATTCATTTGAAACGTAATCACCTCCGTTATCACTCCTGAGAGCCTTCACCTTCTTGCCGGTTTCTTTCTCAACCAGTGCCTTGAATTCTATAAACTTGGAGAATGTCTCATCCTTCTTCTGTGTGAAGAAGATCCATCACTTCCTTGAGAAGTCATCAATAAAAATAACAAAATATTTGTGTCTGGCAGTGGAGGTTGTTGAGAAAGGTCCACAAACATCAGAGTGGATCCTTTCCAAGACTGCATGTGCTTTTCTGTCCCTATCATGGAATGCAGATTTTGCATACTTCCCCAAGGTACATCCTTTGCATACCTCTTGCTGCTCAAGTGCCCCTTTAGGGAGGCTAGTATTTATTTGCTACATAATATTTAAGGCACCATGATGAAAATGACCAAGTATTCTATGATAAATTTCACTGACATCGCGGGTATGCACTTTCTCCACCTTACTGCTTTATGTAGCACAATATTCCACATCTAGCTTATACAGGTTCTTCACACGAACCCTAATCTGCTTCACCTGTCCCATGGCTATGTGTCTCAAGAACACTTTTCCTTTGCTGAAGATCACATCATAACAATGGTCTTCCAAAACTGCAACAAAGATGAGATTTTCCTTTAGTCCTGGAATGAACATGACATCCTTGAGTCTGAGAGGGGATCTCGACTCCCTCTAAAAGCTGACTATACCATCTCGATTGTGTTGACCCTTCCATCATCCCCTAGCTCGATGTGCATATGGAGATATTTCTCCTCCAGGTAATTGAAAAAATCTGTACACTTTGTCTTGTGGAATGATGCACTTGAGTTAGAGTATGAAATGCTCCCCACAACTAGGTTGGCCATGCATGCGATAAGGGTAAAGTCATGCTCGAACTATGAAGCCAAAGCTTCATCTGCTACTCATCCCAAGTTCTTCTTTCTTGACTTTTTGTGTGGAAAATTTGTGGCACATTGTCTAGATTCATGACAATTGAAGCATTTTATTTAGGAAAAATATTTCTTCTTGTCCCCTTGGTTGGATTTTTCTTGGGTTTGAGATTTATTTCCTTTTCGCTTCTTTCCCTATCCAACCAATGCAAAGTTTTCTTCATCCTTGCCTTTGGATGAAGTCCCATCTTTGGTGTTCTGCCTTATCTCCCCTTGTACCATATAATACCATAAGAATTCCCAATTCAATAATTTCTCCCCCCCGTTCACCAAGTCTTGGTAGCTAAGCCAACTTTTGGGAAGGCCCAGAAGAGGTAGGCTTAACAACTCATCTGCTGCAACATTTACACCAACCTCGCCAATTTCATCACGAACTTGTTCGAACCTTCTTAGATGCTGCATAATAGTGTCATTCTTCTGCATATTGATATTTCTATGTTTATTCTTGAGCGAAAAATTCATGTCATCACTAATTTTCTTGAACAACTTTGTTAGTGATTTTCACATTGTGAAAAGAGTTTCTTTCCCATGGATATTTGAGACAATTTGATCCTGTACTCAATGTAATATTATCCTCCTTGACTTGGATACATCTTTCTTCCATTGAGCTAGGTTCTCTGCATCAAATGCCTATGGTTTTGTAATATCTATCTTGACATATTATAACAATCCATTGTCATCCATCAACGCCTCCATGTGATCCTTCCATGTAATGAAATTAGAGCTTCTTTCCAAGGTATACTCTAGTCTCAACCCATTGAAGGTAATATTCCCAAATCTGTAGAGATCCTGCTACACTGAATTGCAAATTCGATCCTCCTAAGAAACAACTTTGAAATTCCTATTCTAATGTGAATCCTGCTCTGATACCATATAGTAATTATGGTGTATAATTTCAATTGCTCATGAAATTTTAATCTACATCACAAGACATAATCCTACTCTACCACTCTGCGGAATTCAATTCAAAATTTAGAACATCAATCACAAACATGCAATGAGAAATAACACACATGCACACAATATTTTCTCCAAGGGAAGAAATATGCTAAAAACCACTTTGCATGCTTGCATTAATCTGATGAATAGATATGCATTACAATTGCTAGCTCATTCTGAGCTCAACCTACAAGCGAATAACCTATCTCTCTACTCACTGAGAATCTTTGAACTAGAATTAGTCAATTTCTACCTCTTCTTGAGCCCCTATTTCCTTGTGCAATTCCCAAGGAAATTAGGCCCTTATTATTTAGGAATTTACCTCCAATTTATTGCACAATTCCCAAGGTTGATCATCTAACTACATGCAACAGTTTTACACTCAAGACTAGTCTACAATAGATGTTACACTGGCTTGGAATCTCCACCACAATTGGGGTAATCGAATTCTTCGCATGCAATAACTTTTTTGGGTTATTGATCAATTAACTGGATGATCACTGAGTTAGACTACTATCCCACTGCAGAACTAACCTTACACAAGTTCCTCCAACAATTAGAACTAGTCTAACTGAAAACAACTTTAAATAGATGACCTTGATTTCTACAAATTAGAAATCACACATTCTCAACTGAAATCTAACTCCTCTAAGTCAAATTTACTGAGCTAATTGAGTTAAAAGAGCCATGTTACACAATTTAACTGCATCCAAGTTGTTTGCTGATGTGGAAATTCAATTTTTCTCAATTTGACGAAGGCAAAGTCAAATTGAGAATTTCTTGCTGAATTTTTCAACAAGGGGGATGACTGATAGAAATATTATTATTCTTCTTCCTCTACCCACGTAGGTAAATAATTCTCAACAAGGGGTTGAGAAGGGGGTATAATACATTACTTTGGGAGTTTCCCATTTCTAATTATCATGTTTCTAGCCCTACAACTGATATAAGGATCCACAATTGCTAACTGTGGTATCCCTAAAATGAGAGGATACTCATTAAAATTGGTCTTGCATTAGAGTACAAGGAAATATGTGGGGTAATCCAAAGAATTTATAGAGACCATCACATCCTCAATAACACCCTCGGGGGCTAATGTGGACCTGTATGCAAGTTGCAGCATTGTGGTGGTTTTCTGAAAGGCTCCTTAGAGGTTGAGCTTCAACATAGTTTCCCTAGTCATGAAATTGATTGCAGCCCCAAGGTTAGTCAATGTGTTTGGGACTAAAATACTGTTAATGTGTGTATCCACTACCGGGCTATCGGGATCCAAATACTTTGGGGAAATGGACTTACCAAGCATTAGATCAACCAATTGCCCAACAACATTGATAATAAGGGAATCTCTTTCCCTACTTCTGGGCCTCTTAAAAAATCCTTCCCTGGTAAGATTTTTATAGATGGGAACATCCTTGATGTCATGGAGAAGAGGTATTTTAACACATAGGTTCTTAAATTCTCTTAGAAGTTCAACTTATTCTGGGGTGGGCTACTTAGGTTGGACCAACATCTCAGGAAAGAGAGGTATATTGGGTTGAGGAGTATTTTCTTCCTTCTCTTCTTCAAGATGTTTAGATGGAGAAGGTGGGAAAGCATCTAGAAGTAGCTTTCCAGACCCGAGGTTGATTTCCTGGATCTCCACATCATAGGTAGGATAGGATGTTTCACCACTATAGACCTATTGGGCCTGCTTATTGTTTTGGTTGTGGATTATTGTGGGATAGTTGTGGTTGAGGAGGAGGATGAGGCATTAAGGCAGGTGGTTGGGCTGCCCAATGTCTCCATCCTTGTGAAGGGTTTCCCCATTGAGGAGGATGAGATTGATATTGATGGAAAGGTGGATTGATAGGATAAGGAGGATAAGACCAAGGGGAAGGTATGGTACACACTGAGTTGGATGGAGGATACCAAGGATGGAAATGTGTACTTTTACTTTGATTGAAAGGAGGGTAGTGGACACCTTGCATGGCTTGCTGATATTTTCGAGTGCCTTGTAGCCTTATTTGATTGACAAAACAAAGATACTCCAAGCCACCTTTTCCCCCTTGGTACATTTCCTTTATACCTGGAAGAGAGGGGCATTTTTTAGTTGCATGGTTATTATCACAAATAAATAAAAATTCTATTACATTCAGTGGGCACTCATTTCTAGGGTGTCTCTTGGTGCATTTAAGGTAAAATATAACAAGTTCCCTTTCTGCCTCCTCTTGTTTCTTCTTAATCTGCATGGTGTCCATTTCTAAAGATAAATATTACAACATTTCACTCTTAAAATATTCTAGCATATTCCCTATTTACCAGGCCTTGAGTAGACCTACCTATTTTCCTTGCATCTCTAGAATGATTCTTAAATATTTTTTTGGTGTCTTCATAACTCAACTGGTAAATGTCTCCACCTGACAACATATTAAGGGTCTGCAACAAATATTCTCTGATCCCTCAAAGAAGTAAAAAATTCAGTGAATTAGGGTCAAGGGTGAAATTAGCTCTTCTATAGTTTAGTTGAAAAATTTCTTCATAGTCCTCTAAGGATTCATCTGGTCCTAGGGAAATCCTAAAGATCTCTTATTTTGTGTCCCTTGATCTACACTAATCTCTATATTTATGATTGAAGGATTGCCGCATTTGAGGCCAAGTGGTGATTTTTCCTCCTTCCAAGCTCATGAACCAACACAAGGGTGCATCCTTAAGAGTGGAAGGAAATAAATTTGGATTTTAGTCATCAAAAGTGTCATCATAGGTTCTAAAAACCACAACAAAATCAATCTTGAATGTATCAGGGTCCTGAAAAGCTACGCCATGGAAGTGTGGGAGAGCAGTGGGGGTTATATTATTTATTTGAGCTTCCCCATTATTTTTTATGATAGGAAAGAGCTCAGACTATCTGTTTTCAGCCATATTTTGGGTAGGTGATTTAGGTTCTTCCTCCCCTATGGGCTCTTCAAAGATATCTGGTTGCTCACCTAAAGGGTTCTCCAATTCCTCTGTGGTAAAAGTAGGAGGTCCATAGTCACCAAATAAGAGTGATGGTTGACTACTTGTAGGAGTGGGGGTTTTTGGAAAAAATTTCCGTAGGTTATCCATAACCCTACGAGGCATGATCTACATGTGTTATTTTTGTGTTTTTTCTTTTTCTTTGTCTATTTTTCTAGAGAGAAAAAAAATGATGCAATTTTTGTTTTGTTTTTTTGTTTTTCAGGAAATATAATGAAAAGAGAGAAAAATTCAAAGCAGAATCAACACCTACTTTAACACCTCCTCGGAAACGGTGCTAAAAAGTAACAAGCTCTAGTATTGAAACAAGGATGCTGTAACTCCTAGGGCTACCAACTTTAATTTATCAATTCAATATTCATACAAAATTAAGAGGTGGAAGTGTTGTATGCACATTAAGCTAAGTTCTACCTAAGATTATTTGAGGGAGTGGATCAAACCAAGGTGTTCAAAGACCATTTTTCAAACTAAATCAAGATTTTTTAGATGTTGGATAAAAGGAAATCCAAATCTACTTGAAAGAAACGAAAATGTTGCATAAAAGGAAATTCTAATATATTTGCAGGAAAAGTAAATTTTGCATGAAAGGAAATTTCAATCTACTTGCAATAAATTTAAATTCTTTATAAAGGGAGATTCTAATCTACTTGCAATAAATGTAAATGCTTGGAATAGAAACCCTAACCTATTGCAGAGAATAAATTACAAAGAAATAAACCTAGTCTATTTGCATAAAGTAAACAACATGAAATCTATCCTAAACTATTGCATTCAAAGGAGATCCTATTCTAATGAAAAAAACTCAAGAAATGCTTCAAGAAATGACAATGCAATCTATCCTTGTGATATTAAATTCATGAACTCAATCACTAACCCTAATTGCAAAAATAAATTGCAGGGATGAAAAGAAAGGTGCTAAGTGGCTTATGATATTCCTCAATCTTGGTTTCAAGGCATAGGAGACGTTGTAATGGGATAATAGGCAAACATTAAACTTAAAGGACAATTATGGTCAAGTTTTGAGTGGTTCTATGCAGTGCTACAAGATGCTACAAGATTATTACAAGATGTAACAAGATTACCCTGTTTTGCTACAAGATTGAATCTGAGAGCATTCCAAGGGATTATAAGGTTTTATGAAGGTGAGGAAGGATTTTGTAAGGTGGGATATGGATATGGGGGTCCTTTCCAATATTAGTACACCTTAGGATCTCATCTTGGACAAGGAGGGAATGCAAACAATGACCTCTAAAAAATATGTCCTGAACTTTCTGTATGCAAACTACTTGAAGAAGTTGATAATGATGAAAGGAGGGTATTGATGGTAAGGTTACAAGTGAAAATGACAATGATATTCCCTACAAACAAATAGTGTGACCTGCACACCAAAAATATTACTTAACTTGCAAAACATATAAAGCATGCTAACAATCTTAATTGTAGAAAATCAAACTAGAAAGGAAATGAAGAGTTGAATTTTATTCAAGGTCTAACTAATGCATCAAAATAAACCTATATTTTTTTTCTTTCCAATACAAGGCCTACAACCACACTTTCCAAGAGAGATGATTGAAAAATATGCAAAGGAAACTTTTATATAAACAAAGCTTGCATGAAAGGAAATACTGCTAAGCTAAGTACAAAAGAGAAAATGCACAATAAAAATGTGCAAAGGAGAGGTAATAGAGTGCTTGGGTTGGGCCCTAACCCAAGGGAACTCAACCCTCTAGAACACACTTATAGTAAAGGCAACAAAATGCTTTTCATTGATCTCAAAAAGTGCTCAAGTACATGATATGGAAATGGAAATGAAAAGTAAAATATCTTAGCTCTAGTAGTAATTATGCTCCTCTAAAAATTTCAATCCTACTGATCTCTTGGGATCCTTTATTTATATAAAATGATCGAGGGGGAAGCATCCTTGGAAGGAGGGAAACTTCCCTCCAAAATCCCTGTAAAGGTGGATCTAGTCTCTTGAGATTATCACAACCACTGAGTGTAGTAATTTCCCCATAGCCAATTTATTTGTTTAATGAGTTAATGCAAGGAAAGTGCCTCCTATATTTCCTCCAACCGGTCTCCAAAAAACTTCTTCCCAATAAATATTATTTTCATGCACATTAATCATGTTAGGCAATAAATATGATAAATATTCCTTAATCTCCCTAGTAAACACATTATAGTCCAAAAAGGTGTTATTAATTGCAAAGAGAGAGGTAAATCTATGTTGAAGGATGTTCATATGGGCCTTGATTTATACCTATTTAGGAGGCCCATCACTCTTCTTAGAAAGAATACGTGTGTGGATTGAAGCGGTCAAAATTTTGGAGTCAGGAGATCACCTCAAGGCTCTCATCATAATTTCATCACAATAAATTCTAGTAACTACAATGTTATGTAGATTGTTCAATGATAAAAAATATATGTGTTGGAATTGTAGAATTTTGAGCAATTAAAAAAAATAATTTGTAGGTGGTTCCAAATTTTTCCTCTTCATTTGAAGGGAAACAATAAGAAACATGGTAAAATGGTGAGTAAAGGGGATTAGAGAAAGATGCAAGGTGGAGTTGACTCGAGAGTGAATCAATAAGTATGGTTGGGGGTTATTGACCCCTTTATTTTTGTTGAAGACATAAACCTTGAGTTTCCCACCTATTGCGAGCTTCCAAAGCCAAATTTGGAGATGAAGTCAAACAAAAAATCAGTTGAGGAAATAGGTAGTCAAATTCCAATGACATGATCACTAGTTTGAGGAGGAAAAGTGGCATAATATTTCATGTAGTTGGTAGATGTAATGAATGAAAAAGTTGTGGGGATTAATGCAAGTATTGATACATTAAATTATTATGGTTTTGAATTAGTCTTATTGATTTAGGGTGAAATGTATAAATGTAAAATTGTTAACCTAGTAAAAGGTTTATCCCTATATGAGTAGATATGTTAGGATACTAAGTTTAGGAAGTTGGGTTCTATGTTGCACCTTGAGGATTAGGTTGTTGAGTCAAGAGCAACATGCGTTGTTGGTTTTTGTAATAATATATATAGTTTGGATCAAAATTAAAGGAATGATTCCCTATTTTAATTATCCTCATGTGTATGCTTTATGACAGTGGTGTGTATTTTCTATGAATTTAATCCTATGTTATGATTAAATTATTTGCATTAGTATGATGAGTTGTGTTACATTAGATTATAGTAAGAGGATCTAACAATTAATATGATGGATGGTGGATTAACTAATATTGTGTCCTTGTTGTTAATGATATTTCATAATCTAAAGTATCAGTAATGAAACTTGGGTGAGACATTCCTTGTAATAAGATATTGATATAATAAATATTATAGCACAACACTTTTTCCATCATGAACCCTGGTCAACACTTTGAGCCAACACCAACTAAGAATTTGTAATTAAGTCCTCTAATTTCATTCATTTAAAATATCCTTTCAGCACAAAAGAGGGGGATTGAAAAGTTTAAGTTGTCAAGCATGTTACTCCATGTGGAGGATCTACCCATCCCCACTCCCCATCACTCCAAACCCTAATGATAGGTGAGATGGAACTTTGTGCCCTAAATTTGGGTGCACCTTTAAATACATTCCCTTGTAAGAATTTGCATCCAAATTCACCCTATCATTAATGAAGTGGCATAGTATACTTGCCACCATACATGGAGGAGATTTGGATTTGTAAATTTCTTGTCTTAAGAATAGGTCAAGGGATACTCATCTCCATTTTAATATTAGTCAACATACTTTGCTAAGAGTGTTTCTACTACCTATAATTTATTTACAATTTGCAACGTGACAATGGAAAATCAAAAGGAACAATAGAAAGGATATACCAAGGGATCTAAAAAGAAGACTATGCAATTACAAAGTAGGTTTGACTCGAGGGATAGTGTGCTAACTTTATGGCCCAACATGATATCCCATACTAAATCAAGTGTTATTTTCTTAAACTCAACATATTGAAGTTTTACAATCTCACCAACAAGAATATATTTGATGTGCTTGTAGGGTTTGGGGAAATATTGAGGCAAAATTAATGAAATATATTCTCACCAAATGTTTGAATTCAAGAAGAAACTTATTCTATTAGTGGAAATACTCTACATTGAAGTGATTGGAATTAGGACAAATAAGAAGGCTAAGGAACATGTCCATAGGAATGAGATGTTATATATTTCATGGAGATAATTATGAATTGGGACTTAAATAGGGATCTCCCCATCCTCATTGAAGAAGATATCACACCTCTTCCGACAATTATTTCCAAACACATAAATTCCCAATTTGAACAACTTAGAGGAGCCACTGGTATGTATATACAAATGTTTATGTTTCTTTTATTTCTTTTGTACATAGTAATTTTTATAATATCAAATTAAATTTTTTTCACTTTTGAGATGCAACAACCTCTGTATAGGAATGGATAAAATCTCAGTATTGAACTTTGTGGGAAGTGGAGGATGCAAATAGTGCTTTCTTTCATAGAAAATGTGATGTCCATTATAATTATAATTATGAATATCACAATGTCATATATTATGATTGGGATTTGTTCCATATTAATAGCCTCATAATTTATGGGAAAAAAATTATGTATTTATAAAACAAGTGGTTATTTTCAAATGGGTTTTTTCCTGCTAGGGTTAGGCTAGAGTCACTTCAAGCATTAGGAATGGAGAGGGCTTCTAGATTTATCAACCTTTCTAGTTTAGAGATTTGCATAATTGTAAAGGTTATGCAAGTATTATGAATTTTTTTCCCACCAAGCTTATATAGATGTTTCTTATAATAATAAAATACACTTAATGAGTTTTGAAAAAAAATAACAAAATCCCAACTAATTTTTTTCACTTGTTAGTTCAAACCCTAAATAACTAACAAGAGTATTTCAAATTTTCATATCAACTATAACTTGAGATGGATATTTGAAAAATGTTTTTGCTTTGATTTTTTTATAGGAGGATATTGTATTATTTTTTGTATTTACTTAGTGGAATGAACCTATAGTGATCACCTCCTTCACATCAACAAAATCATAATTACCCTTTAAGCAACTTAATGAGATATTTATGTTAGGGCTATTTTGTAATTCAAGTGTCTTTGCATGGTATATGAGAGGATAAATATGCTTACAATGCATGGAAAATGTGTTGCTTCCTCCATCTTGAGGAGCCTTGAATTTTCATATAAATAATTTTTGTTAAGTTTTATTATTGAAATTCAAAGTTAATTATGATTTCATTATTTCAAAATTTTCATCTTACAATTTTGATAGTTGTGATAGTTTGATGGGATTTTCATTGTAAAATTCTCTATATTTACCCATTTGTTATTTCTATAGCTTTGATTTTGTTTTGATTATTTCTCTAGTGATGCAAGTAAATATTATACTGTTAATGGTTTTTGACATGACATTCTAAAGTTTTAATTTCACCTTTAATAGTTAATTGGATGCATTGACTAAACATTGTTAGAATAGAAATAAATTTCCTTGTAGTGCATGTTACTCATGGATGCAAACACGCTTGTTTGCAAGCATCTAACCAAATCTAATCCTCCATTGTGTAGGCATCTTAATCAATTTACACAATTTAGAAATAATTATATTTATGTTTTCAGTTTTGGTTGATGTCAAACTTGGAATGGAGTTACATCATCGAGTTAGTAGAAGAAACAATTACTATAGTTTTTGGAGTCTAATATTATATTTTTGGAAGCTTAAACTTACATTATAAACCCAAAAGAGAGGTACTAGGTGTCCTTGGGATTATTTTTGTTGCAACTAACCTATGTGACTAAGTTACCATTGCTTATGTTTTCTTATTTCACTTTTATTCTAGAGTTGGCTATGTTACATTTTATTTCTTATTTATGTTGATTTTTTCTAGGATATTCATTTGTATTAGGAGGACTTAAACAATGCCAAGTTTCTTCACTACTAAGATTTAATGTCATTCAAGGAGTTAGTTGATGTTTCTACCCTTTTATTACCACTACTGAAAAAAATGGATGATGCTACAAGCCATCCTTGATACCTTATGAAAATGTGGTTTAGTTGTCACCGAAACCCCATTTATTTAACTAAAGCAAAAAATTTTGGAGACCCATATTAAAGATCTTATAAATTTGAACTTGATTTTTAGTTTTAGGAACATCTATCCATCAACCAAAAAATATATCTAAGTGTAGGGTGAAGATTATCAAAGGCTTCTACTGAGAGGCCATATTTTTATTTTCTACTCAAATTGTAATTGTAGGGGAAGTGAACTTTAAAGGAGCACCCTCTTTTGTGAAATACTAGATAGCAGGGTTTGGAAATTATGATGAAATGACTTATTTATCCCTAATGTAAGTAAGCATACTAGACATGAGTCAATGTTTAATAAAATCATAATTTTATTAAGCATTTAATTTATTGCACCAATATTGATAATAAATGGGAAACATATCCTCAAACAATGTCAAGCACAAACTTAGAAATGAACAAAATCATATTTATCTCTTTAAAGCTACCTTTTATAAACTTCATTTAGAAAAAATCAATACACTATAAGAGAATAACATTCAAATAAGTAATCTAGCTCAAACAAGGTTGCATCACACATTGTTATGATATGTAATCTACTTCAAACATGGTTTCATCACACATTGATGTCAATACTAGTAGGAATGAGTGAAAAAATCAACTTGGAAATCCTCAAAAGAGTTAGACTCCATTGCTTAATCTTCCATTTTCTCAACATGTGAAAAATCAATATAAACACATGGTAAAAAAATAATGCTTTAGTTAAAGATTTAATTTATAAAACTTCAAAAGAGTTAGACCCCACACCCTCATCCTACATTGTATTGACAAATTGAAAAGTAATACAAAATCATGGTTAAAATGAATGCTTTGATATATTTTAAGAAGAAAAATGTGTCCCAAGATCCAAGAAAGGCTTTGATATCCTTTAATAATAAAAATATGTCCCAAGTACCACTAACCTCACCTCTTTGCAAACATGAAAAAGTTACAAGCACAAAGGGGAAGCATCTATAGGTATCAATATTGTGTATCATATTAATTCCCAAAAATGACACAATCCTATAATATTTTTTAGCTCAGGATATAAAATTTCCACTAACAATGATGGAAGTTTAAAATCTTTTAATTTGAACTCATTAGGATTAGAGAGATTCTCCCCTTATCATAATTAGGGAAAGATAATGAAGTGAAGTAATGGGAGGATGATTCCAAACATTAATTGAATAAGGAATGTATTCAAATTTAATCTACAATTATTTACTAGATACTGGGTTTATTTAAGTAGGTTAACTTTTTCATTTGGAACTAATGTTATTATGCTAAACTATAATGTTATTCTTTTGGAGACAACTATTTTGTAGTTGAAAGGTTGACCAAGCTACTTATATGAATACAATATGATGTTGTGGAGCCATATGGAACTATATCAATGTCTATTGGGTGTATATTGAGTGGATATGAGGACAAGTTGTTACCATCCCCATTCAGATTCATAGGTCCTATTTAAAGAAGTAAGTTGTGATCGAAGAATTTATGAGGGCCTTGTAATGAACAAACATAAGTAAATGACATTCATCATATCTATTTAAATTTTTTCTCACATTAGCATTTAACACATCAAAAATTGTGATATAACTACCTTTGTTATTATGTAAGTGGGTGTGGATATTTACTTAATTTTTAATGCTAGTAATGGAGATCCTTTCCTTGCCACTAGTGATTCTTTTGCTAACAACTATATTTTTTTATTAATATAACAAAAACAATTTTTTTATATTTCAATGGCGTTCATAAGTTATTTTAATCCCTTGACATGACATTCTTATATATGATCTATCATCATAAGAAAACCAAAATTTGTTCCTATTTAGTTAAATCACTAGCCTCTTCAAACAAAACCCAAATGAACATTTAATATTTCATCTAGAGATCACTAAAAAATCATCATTATACAAAACTATGATAGAAATCACAATGACTATAGTTAATTCCATCGTTAATCATTCTATCTTGTAGTATGACCACTCTATATTACTAAACAATCTAGGTTCCTCATTTTAGCCCAACTCCATCTTTTGAGAGCCCATCCACAACATTGTTCTTGTCCTTGTAAATATGAGACAAAGATGTATATGATAAAATTGTGAGTATAATGAGAACTTCATCATGCAAGGGTTGTAATGCAAAACTATTGAGGGGAATTTATTTGCACATCCACCGGATAACTAGCTTTAAGTCCCTCGAATTTGTAAATGGGTTACACCAAATTCTTGTTTTGGTTTCCAGGATAACTTTAAAGCCACCAATTCACAAAATTCTCATTTATTGACTAATTCCCACTTTAAAATAAATGTTGTGATATAAAAAAGTATAATATCCCTCCTAAACCTCTCTTAGAAGGGTTTCTTTGTGATGCACCATAAAATAAATCCCATGGTATATCATTATTTATAGCCACTTCACCTTGTATATGAGAGTTGGATTTTTACTACACATGTGGGTAAGAAATTAAGATATTTAAGGAATGGATAGCACGTTTGAGGGGAATAGTCTCGTATCTTCGAACAACTTTAGATTTCTATCAATCCATACTCCCTAGACTATGTTAAGTGGAAGTAATCTTATCTTTTAAATATTGTTTCTATTACAGGAGGTTTTAAAGGCCTCTTCAAGACTTCACCCTTCTTAGAGATTCCCAATCCCATTTAATATTTCCTCCTATTTCCATAGCTCTTTGGAGTATGAACATTTGAACATGAGATGAGCGATTTTTTTATTTTTCTTTGTGACATTGGAAAACCATAATTGTTTTCCTATAAAACTCCTCTTTTACAAAACATGCCATGTAGAGCCTTGTTGTGTAAGCTTAACCAATTTTTTTTTTTTTTTTTTTGGGAATTATAATTTCCATATATTTTACACCACTAGATCTACTAATATTCTCTTCATTCTTCTACTAATTCTTTATAGCCTAATCTGGAAAAATAAGCTTCATCTTGATTCAAATACGACTTTGGTTTATTTGTTCTTCCTTGAGTCTAACATTGTTGATTATTAAGAGATTTGTGTAATGTTTTTAGAACACCTTTTGGACCCTATGCAAGTGACATCCAATCAATTAGAATCACTTCTAGAAATTATTATACCAAATGTAATCAACCTCCCCTAGAAGACCATATATGCACCAAGTGTTTATATAGCTATCAACCAATTCCAATCATATTTTTATATGGACTTTGCTTCACAAATAAACTTAGATACTTTAGACCATATTATAGATCAATTATCTTATGAGGAAAAAGGCTAGTAATTAATAATTTTCCCTACTCATATATCCCCCATAAGGTCATCATATATTTTTCCATATTAATAATCATTTCGATTGTTTTGTAGAATACATCCACAATGCCTTAAAATTTCTTAATGATTCTTCTAGTGCCTTAAAAAAAAATTAGAATATAATTTACATATAGTATATGTGTAATATTGCATGATATTCCAATAGGTACTCTTTTTATACTACCATTTCCATCTTGTTCTTTAAGTAACTTACTTATCTTTCTACTAAAAGAAATATAAGGGGGAATAGGGTGTTGGTCAAGGTTGTCATTGATGTCAATATGACATTGTTGAGATGGAAAATATTCTTGTGATACAATGAATACCCCTAAACTCATTATTCAAACCCTAATATGGTCCCCTAAGCATGAAGATTTAATCATAATGACAAAGCCTAGTTGTATCCCTTTCTACATGATGAACAATGAAGTCTATATGCTAATGCATGATCTTGAATGATATAATGATGCATGGATAAATGATTGGAAAATAGCATTCCCTAAGACTTAGCCTTTGAATATTCCCTAATCCTTATAAATTAAGAATACATGCAAGAACCCTAGACCTTGTCCTCGATGAAGATAATAGTGGCATGGATTATTTTTGAGGGTCACATTTGGAGCTCTAATGAAGAAGCCTTAGATGCCCTAATCCTAAAAGCTTGAAGGCCTAAAATCTATGAAGAAGGAGACATATAAATAAAATCATAAAGGCTTATATAAATGAAACAATGATGGATATTTCATAAATATTATTTTATTGATGATAAACTAAGCCTATTTAAGGATGACATTGACACGAAATTGTAGAGGACAATTTCCCTTTTCCAACGAGCTATTGTCCCCCCTCTAACTCCTCATAGACCGAGTTACAATGATTTCTTAAGATGAAAAATTATATTATTTATGCTAGCAAAGCTAACCCTACCCATATGCAAGTCATCTCCTTCACCCAATAGACGTGTCTATTCGTTGAAGGTTAAATTGTGTATAAATATAAGTTTAAATTAATCATTTCAGTCATCCAATTTCAGTGAAGAATTTAGAGAAAAGGGACAAAAGAAGAAAGGATGCCGAGGAGCACATAGAACATTGCTTGGGCTCGAACCTGTTGGAGAATATACCTCGGAACCTTGATTAGGGAGCTCAGTTGAAGACTTTGAGGAGAGCTCCACTATACTACATACTCTAGGCCTTAACCATTTCAGATCTATGGTGCCTTAATGCTACACCGGTGATAGAGATTGTTGATTTGCTGTGAAGATCTTAGGCTCGGACCTAAGCACATTTTTGACTTCTGATAGACATGTGTGGAGATTCAAACCTATGGGTAGACTGCCTGTAGAACACTGAAGTCACAGTCTTGTGAATACTAAACTTTAGACAAGTGACAATTTTAGGACTCAGACTTCAGTCCTATGGAGAGGCTTGGAAATTAACATTTGTTTAAATCTCATATAAGTGATACACTGGTGGAAAAATAACCAAATATAAGCCCAGACTTGTTACATTGGTGTATAAATCGACTACAGTCCAATCTTGTGGAGGCTCAAAACTTGGATAACTTGTAGAGGCTCGGACAGGCAGTGATCCTATGGCAGCTTGATGCTATCTTATAAGAATGTTCCTCACCTTGTATTTGTGACAGGGTGAGGGCTCAAAGCTTCAAGCCACTTGTAGCTTACCATTGCGTTGTGAACAGTTTCACCTCAGGCTCAAACAACTATTTGTGGAGGATAGTCTAGCCCAAAATTCAGTCTCCTTGAGTTGTCATAAGATCATTTATCATAATCATAATTCAACATACACTTGGATCAAGTCTTATTGAATTTGAAAGCTGGTTTAAATAATTTTTTTGAGGAAATATTTGAATTTATCTTATGGAAAGGCATCTTATGTAGAAATATTTGTGAGCATCTTGGAGCAACATACTAGGCATAGTTTGGAGAAGCTTCTTTTTGAGACAGTTTGGGCTGTGATTGATATACCTTGAGGAAAATAATTGTTGTATACCTTCAAAGCATTCCTTGCAAAATTGTTGAAGAATTAATTTGAAAAATCCTTGTTGAACTATAGTGGAGCAGGCCTTGGGTTTGAACTAGTTTGAAGTTCTCTTGAAAGAGGGTTGATTGTGAAGGCTCTTCTAGAGTAGTCTTAGAGTATACATTCTTGCCCTTGGAGTTGACATTGAAGATTCATGGAGATCCTAGGAAACCATGGTGTATTAGTCATTATGAGGTGATCTTGAAGAAGTTTGTTTGGGTAAAATGAAGAGTTGTGGAGACACCTTCATGAGATTTTTTTTTCATTGATGAGCTAAGTCCTTTGGAGATTGTTTGAAGGCACTGTTGAAGGTGAAGATTTTCTCAGGGCTTGTTGCAGAAAATATTGGGAGTCGTGAATAACTACTGAACTTATCTTGAATAATTGAAGCATAAGGTTGGAGCCCTAGAGAATAGGAGTCCTCGAAGAGACCAAGTTGGAGCTTGTACTAGAGATAGATAGGGTTGGAGCCTCATAGAGACAAGGTTAATAAGGTTGGAACCCTATAGGTTGGAGCCTCATGAAGTCCAAGTCCATGCTTGGAAAAGTATAGGTGGGAGCTTGGTGGATTGCATATTGGTGTCTTCATCTAGGGTTGGAGCCCTACACTATATTGTACTTTATTTATTGTAAGGAAGAGGATTTAAGTCCTTGTTATTCCTGATTAATAAAAATATATATTCTTATTGTTTATTTTTTGTTCTAATTATAAATGATCTAACTGGTAAAAATACAAATTGAAAAGAAATACTGATTCAACCCCCCTCAATATTTCCAAAAATTGGTATCAAAGACAGTACCTTCACTCAAAGCCTAACAACTTGAAGGTTGTGTTGGGCCTCCAATTTGTCATAATTTTTTTGATGAAACCATCCATTTCCGCATCATTCTATTCACCCATTGTCATCATTTTTAACCATATTTATTCATAAACACAAAAAATTTCCGCATACATGTTGACATGGTTTATTATTATTATTTCCCTTATTTTTAAGGAATTAAGAATAATTTTGCATTGTTTTACTAATGTCAGTTTAGCAAGTTCAAGTTTCTGTAGTTTCGTCAGGTTTCCATAGCTATCTCCATGGTTAAGGTAGTAGCACCACTCTAGAAGGAAATACAACACTTGAACTTGGTTTCTAGAAGCTTCAATATGAATTTGTATTGGTCAAATTCCACCCAGCTTGCACGTGCGGACCTCTAACACAAGATTAAAGGAAAAACACAAAAATTTTGACCAATCAACTTCAAACACGTTTTCTGAGCAAATGAAAGCGAATTTCAGAAAACAAAAACATGATTTTTTTTCATAATGATTCAAATTAGGTTGTCAATGATAAGTTTTCTCAAATTCGTTACCAATTGAGATATTTTCGAAGTTCTTTGGAGCCTTATTTTGCAGATTACGTGGATAAACATTTTTTTCAATTTTTCATTTAATGCACAGACAACAAAAAGGCTAGAACGAGTTGTTCTTTAGAAAATTTGCGACATAGAGATAAGTTTGATTAGATCTTGGTTGATCTTTGATCTAAAAATCCATGAAATTTTATTTCATTTGATGTCATGACCAAAACTCAAGCAAGAAAATTTTGAATTTGTTAATTGTCTCAAAATTATATAAATTATAGTATCTTTGATCAGAGGAGAGATCGGACATGTCAATGATGATATTAATTTGTAAATATTGCTACTTATTGAAGGAGAATAACTCTATTTTTTTCATTGAATATAATTTTTTATATGGCGCAACTCTGAATGAAATTGGTGATTTAGCTTTCTTTTCTTGATCCGAGTTTTCAACACCTTGCAGTCCTCAGGAGGCCCCCCTAGAGATTTGTGAAAATAGTATAGATGCTTTCCATTTATTTCATATTCTCATGGATGGTTTGTTTTACATAAATTTATTGTTTATGCTTATTATAGATTAAAAAATCACGCTTTCCATAAATTAAATGTTTTTTCTTTCTTAGATTAAAATGTTCATGATTCCATAGATTAAATTTTCTGAGTTTTAGAACAAAATATCCATGCTTTCATATGGTAAAATCTCATGTTTTCTTATATCAATAATTTATTTACTTATTTTTTAGTTTAACATTAATTTAATTTCAAAAAATTTAGTACTTTCATAGTTTATATTAAAGAATCTAGTTTTTTTTTTGAAGTTTCCAATTCATTTCAGCTATGCATAAATTTTGAAAGCTAATCTCCTAGCACATACGATGTAGTGTACTTCACAAGCTCACATACCTAGATTGACATATAAATGCAAGTAATTTAACAATAAATTAAATTACCCAACATTTTGGCGTCGTTGCCGGGGAAGTATACATAGGTGTTAGCTTTCATTTGCATCTCATTTTTAGTTGCATCCATTTAGTTGCATAAGACTAATTTCATTTCAGTACATCCTATAATTAGATTCATTGAGAAAAAAAAAAACATCAATCTCCTACCACCCCCACTATATCACGTGGTGACATAAGAGCCACATCATCTTCTACATCATGAATTCTTATTTTTGCAAGTAGAAGAAGAGGTGAAAAAAAAGAGGTTGAATAAATGGATGGAGATGATGACACTGAGGAAGATCATTGTGGATTTCCCATTCAAGAAACTAATGTCAATTTTAATATGGAAAACCTCCCTCCATCCATACTTCCTAACTTAAAATATATGAGATCGGAAGACCCAAAAACTTTTGTTTTTGAATTTGAAATAATTTGTAGATCTTATGGCTACTCATTACACATTCAAAAATTGAATTTGTTTCCGGCAACATTGAAGGATAGAGCTCTTAAATGGTTCATGACTTTAGGAACAAATTCTATAAGGACATGGGATGATATGAAAATAGTATTTTTTTCAAAAATATAAAGATTATTTCATACATCATGACCTTATAAATAAAGTATTTAATATGAGCCAAAAAGAGGATTAAATCCTAGAATATTTAGGGGAGAGATTTACTTATAATGTCAAAAGATCTAAATTGCATTATTTAGGATCACACACATTAAAAACTCTCCTACTAAATGTTATAAGGGATGAATTGATTGATCTTCTTAACCTGGTGGGAAAAAGATATGTCTCTCAATTATCATTTCAAGATATTTGTTAACTGTGAAAGAACACATCAAGAGGAAAAGAAAAGTATGGAAGACCCCCTCAGGACCCA
The DNA here is from genome assembly GCA_034641835.2 of Pinus albicaulis. Classification (NCBI taxonomy): domain Eukaryota; kingdom Viridiplantae; phylum Streptophyta; class Pinopsida; order Pinales; family Pinaceae; genus Pinus; species Pinus albicaulis. The sequence goes on from CM076577.1 coordinate 753,182,757, forward strand.
GTTATGGAAAGAGTAAGTAACTCGACATCAATATTGGTAAGTCAAACTAAACTTAAAAATTTGCTATACATTTTTGGTAATTTAAATGAACAAATTGATATGCTAAGAATGGAAAACAAGAATTTTTTTGAGAATGTTGCTTCATTTATATTTTTCCCTAAATGTATAAATAAATATTCTTTGCATGACACTTGATAACATTAAAATTTATGAAATCTGTGCATGATCGCATACTACTAAATATTGTCCATCATGACTAGGGTTAAAAGGAGTTTACTAATGAGCTCCATCATTAGACATATTTGGAGGGGTTAATAGTCACCTTTTTGCCTTCTTAGATCTCTTTTTCTGCCATTTTTATTATTATTTGGTTTTATGATGCTAGTATAGGTGGTGATTAAGGCTAACATACTCTGAGTACCTAATATGAGGTTGAGTGCATAAAATCATGATTTATTAAGAATTTTTATAAAGATTTTATCATAAAGACTTGGAGGAGACAACAAGGGGAAATTATAGGAGGATTTTCCACCCTAGATTCTCTCCAGCAATTCGAACTCCAAAGGCAGCCAAAGGATCCCAAGGATTCTCTCCAACAATTTGAATTCCAGAGGCAGCCAAGAAACTCAAAGAGGAGTGCACTCAATATTTGTTTACTGGGAGTCAAGAGGACTCAATCACCATTTTTCGAGGGAGATGTTGGTAGCTACTCCGTAGAATAAATAAAGCAGAGCTAGAGCTAGGAGGAGCTAGTAAGTGAATCGATTTTAGTTGGAACTTTGTTGCAAGAAATTGAGTTTTTTCTATTACTCAGTGATAAAAATTTCATAGATGTATGAGGTTATTCTTTTATGAAATGAGTAGAGTGATTTCATTCTACTGATTTAAGTTTCAGAGAGCTAGGCTCATGGGTTAGGGCCCAATCCATGTGCCTCAGCTTCTCTGTTGTTACTATATTTTCCTTTCTTCCATTAAGCTAGCTTTCTTTCTGTCATTTAATGAGTTATTATTTTAATAATTTCATTGTTGTTTATTTTTTCTTCGAGTGTGTTGTTGTAGTTCATTTTCTTGTGAGTAGTAGAATAGAGGAAAAACTCCAAAATTTGTGGTCAAGCCTCCCCCTCTCATATATGTCAATAGATTTCGAGCAAGGTAGACCTTCCCATAGGCCAAAAATTTCTTGCTGTTTTATTTTAGGGAAGAAATTGCATTACCAAGTCTGAGTCTCTCTTTCATTGTTTTTATCACGCATTTTTGTCTTCTTTCCGTGCATGAATCCGCAGGTGTGATACACTTCTGAGCACTATTGCGGCGCCTCCATTCCCTCCTATTTTTCGCTTCTTTTTAATGTTGCACCCTACCTTTTTCCCTAAACACACTTAAGCTTTTCAACCCGACTTCTTCCTTTGTTTTTTTTTCCATTCACTGTTACCTTACCATTTTTAATGCAGAACACGTAAAAACTATTCAAAAACCATAAAATTCGACCTCCACTTTCTTGCTCGAAACCCCCACTACCGTACATCGAAAATCACAACCCGCAATTCTTTCCCTCTTCCTTTAACACTTACCGCTTGGTTCTGCTGATTGCGATATTGTGATCTCGCATATCTCAGATCATGCCTTTTCCCTTTTTCCTTCAATACTTACCGCAAACGCAATCACATTTCCTTTTGCGCAACCACAGATTGCAAATTTTACCTTTTCCCCTTAACACTTACCTCTTTCAAACACTGATGTGATATTGCCGCCACATTGCAGATCGCTCATCACAAGATTTTTGTTTTTTATTTAACACTTACTGATCCAACTTTACGATATTGCGATTGCGATATCGGTCCCACCTCCATGTCATCCGCCACATTGCAGATCGCTCATTGCATTTTTTTTGTTTTTTTCCTTTAACACTTACTGCTCCAACTTCGCGATATTGCGATTGCGATATTTGTCCCACCTCCACATCCCCACTCTGCATCGCACTTGCATTGCACTTCGCAAGACTTACCTCATTGCATTGCACTCCCGCTCCCGGACGACCTTTCCGCTATCCCTTTACTTTTGCGATATTGCGATTGGGACATCACATATCGCAACCTTTATCCTCTATTGCACTCTGCCCTCGCACTTTTTGAATTATGTCGCTCCAGGGCCTCTTTGCGCTTAAACAAAGCTTTAATCTGGTTTAAACCCTCGCTTTCCACTTCTAAGCCTCATTTCATGTGTTAAGCCCTCCATTAGCCTCTTTAGCCCTTTTTCTCTCCTCCAAGCTGCAAATCAACACTCTTTTTAATTAGAATTAAGTCATGGATAGCTTAGTTGCATGAGTAGAAGCATGATAGATAGACCATAGGACAAGTAGAGTGTGTTTAGCCATTTGGCCAAGTTATGTTGGTTTAGAATAAGTTTCCTTTTTGCCATTTCTTTTTAGCAAGTTAAATTAGTTTCCTTTCTGTCATTTCTTTTCTGCAAATTAAATTAGTTTCATTTCTGTCATTTATTTTAAACAATTTAGTTTAGTTTCCTTTCTGTCATTTCCTTTCAAAAATTTACTTTTCAGTTTTTATCATAGTTTAAGAAATAACACCCTTTCGTAAAGCAAAAGAGGATGACATGAACAGAGTGCAAGTGTTGTGTATATAGCACTATCACCTCCAATTTTGTACGAACCCCAGGTTGATAAAGTAAAGTAGGGAAACCCCTGGGAGTTGCAATACTCTTGATGCAATACCAAGGCTCACCACTTTTTGGCGCCGTTGCCGGGGAGGTGTCTAGTAGATGATTTGATTTTTTTTTTAGCATTATTTTCTACTTTCCTTTTTCATGTTGTTTTTGAAATATTGAAAAATAAAAAAATATTTGATTTTCATGCCTCGTAGGACTAGGAATACTCAAAGAAAAACCTTACCTAAAACCCCCACATCACCTCCTGGCAACCCTTGACTCTTCTTTAGTGGCAGTGAGATTGAACCCCCTCTAGGAGAGCCTTCTAAATATTTGAGGATCCTATTTGGGAAGAAGAAGAAGACCTTGTTTCAACTAAGGGACCTACTTCACCTATCTTAACCATGGCTGGGACCTAGAGAGCCTTTCCCATAAGAGAGGTAGATGGGGAAACTAAGATGAAAAAAATGAGCCCCTCATCTCTTCCACACTTTCATGGACTTACCTCTGAGGACCCTGACACCTTCATGTTTGAATTTGATGTTTTTTGTAGGAATTATGACTATACCTCTGATGATCATAAGTTCAAGCTATTCCCATCCACCCTTAAGGATGCAACCTTGCGCTGGTTCATGGGTCTGCCTGGGGATAGCATCACTACCTGGGTACAGATGGAAGAAACCTTCAACAAAAAATACAAATACTATTGTAGGTCCAAGGAAACTAAGGAAGAGATATTTAGGATGACTCTAGGACCTGATGAATCCCTAGAGGACTATGAAGAGAGGTTTCAACTGAAATATAAGAGAGCTAACTGTACTCTTGATCCTGACTCACTTAAAATTGTACTTCTTTGAGGGATCAGTGAAGAGATGATAGAAACCATGAATATGTTAACAGGAGGAGATATCTACCAAAAACCATATGAAACAATCAAGATTGTCTTCTGGAACCATTCTAGGGCATTTATGAAGAAGGGCAGAGCTAGCCAAAGTACATCCAATACCCCTTCCTCTTCCACCTTCATATAACATGAGATTGGAAACATGCTAGAGGACTTCAAGAGTGACATGCTGCACACCTTTTCTTTGCAAATGGACACAATGCAGGTCAAGAGGAAGCAAGAGGAAGCAGAGAGAGCCCTGGCCATATTTTGTCCTAGATGTACCAGGAAGCACCAAAGGAATGAATGTCCACTGAATTTCATAGAGTTTTTCTTAGTCTGTGAGGAGAATCATGCCACAAAAAATGTCCCTCCTTGCTTGGACTTAAGGTTGTATATCAAGGTTGGGAATAAATTCTAGAGAAACTCTGTTTCATCAACTAGAGAAGGCCTTAAGGCCCCCGGTCATATCAAAAAGGTATGCAAGGTGCACCTTACTCTTACTATCACAACAATCAGAGTGCACCCGTGCAACCTTGGTACACCCCCACTCATCCATCCTGGTCTACACCTCCTACTTGGCCTTGCAACCCTTCATATCTAGGGAAAATTTTAAGGATGGAATTTTATCTTAAAGTTTAGAAACCTTGGTGAATATTACTAGTCCCTAATATGCAAAGTGTAAAATTTTTGGTGATATCTTTGTAGAAATATTTATATTTTAAATGATTTTATATTAGTAAACATAATATTTTGGATATTTATAAGGTAAAATAATGGTGTACTATAAAATTTGGGCGAATCATTTTAGAAAAAAATGGAAATAGGCGAATCTTTTTTTTTTTTTTAAAGCAAGGAAATTTAGCCCACCTGCGAATATTAGCCCCTAAAATTTTCCCTGTTCATATCATCCTCAACTAGTAAACCAACCATTTCAGCAGTATGCTCCACAAAAACCTCAGTGGAACAATCCATCCTAAGGGTGGAGGCCTCAAAAAAATCAACCACATGCTCTAATGCCTCCACCCCAACCTGAACCTCATCTTACTCATGCTCCACCTAGGCTACCCATACCTGCATAGCCCAATCCGAACCCGAACAACAGGAAGGTACATCAGGCTCCCAGTGGAGAAACATCCTATATAGCTTATGTTGTGGAGATACAGGAGGTTAACCTTAGGTCGGGAAGAGTACTCCCAGACAACCATCCTCCACTTCTACTTGTAGAGGTTGAGGAGTAAAAGGAAGAAGGTAACACTCAGATCCAACAACCTCCTTTTCCTGAGCGCTTGATCTACCCTAGTCAACACACCCTTGAGGAGAGTGAACTCCTGGGAGAATTGGAAAATTTGTGTGTAAAGATACCACTTCTCCAGGCCATTAAGGATGTCCCTATCTACAATAGGCTCATCAAAGAAAAGTGCTTCAAGAAACCTGGGAGAAGAAAGAGAGATACCCCCACCATCAATGTGGTAGGACAAATGTGTGACCTAATGCTGGGAAGGGTGATATTTCCAAAGTACCTGGACCCCGGTAGTCCTGTTGTTGATGTGCATATAAATGGTGTCATATTCCCTAGCACTCTGATTGATCTAAGGGCTGCCATCAATGTCATGACTAATGAAACTATGTTGAAACTTAATCTCCAAGGGACTTTGAGGAAAACATTAGTTCTGCAACTTGCAGATCGGTCCATAGTAACTCTGGAAGGAATTGTTGAGGATGTCATGGTTACCATTGAATCTTGGGAGTATCCTACATATTTCCTTGTCTAGCAACCAAAAAAAAAGTTTAATGGTTATCCTCTCATCTTAGGGAGACCTTGGTTAGCCACTACAGATTCTTATATAAGCTGTCGGGCCGAAAACATGAATATAAAAAATGTGCCTTTGTCTAAACAACTAGTGTTATATCCTCCAACCCAGCCTTCTATTGATCATGATATCCCTATATGGTTGGAGGATGAAGAAGATGAGTTATATAACACTGCCCCTATTTGTACCATAGATGTTATTCTTAGAGGGGGGTAGCTTGATGAAGATGAACTCATCGACCATGCCATTCAAAACCAGTCCTCCACTAACATTCCTCTCGAAACCTTAGTCAAAGAATTTGAAATCCAACCTTAGATGGAAGTGCACTCAATGGATTCAACCTCTGAATCCACCAAGGCTATTGATTTTGGCCCATCCATGTCTCTGAAAATAAACCCAAACCTCTCGAATGAAGAAGAGAAGTAGTTGTGCCAGTTTTTGAAAGAGAATCTAGATGAATTTTCTTGGGATTACAAAGACATGAAAGGGGTACATCCTTCAGTGTTCAAACATAATATTTACATCAAATAATTATGCAAGACCATGAGACAACCCCAAAGAAGGATGAACTTGACTCTGAAGGACATAGTCAAAGAAGAGCTACATAAAATATTGGATGCAGGGTTCATATATGCTATTTCTGACAGTGAGTGGGTATCTCCTCTTGTCTTAGTCCCAAAGAAGAATAAGAAGTGGCTGATTTGTGTTGATTATCGAGAACTTAACAAATCCACCAAGAAATACAATTTCCCTTTGCCCTTTATAGACAAATTCCCGGATGGCCTTGCGAGGAAGAAGTTATTTTCCTTCTTAGATGGGTTGAGTGGGTAAAATCAGATTCAAATCAACCCTAATGACCAGGATAAGACTAATTTCACCTACTGTCGGGGTACCTTTGCTTATAGAGTCCTACCCTTTGGGTTGTGAAATGCCCCATCTACCTTCCAAAGAGCTGTCTTGAGCATCTTTTCTGAGTTAGTCCATGACTCTGTCGAAATATACATGGATGATTTCACACCATATGGGGATGAATTCTAGGAGTCTCTCTCTAATTTGGGTAAAGTACTAAGAAGGGGCATAGATATGCATCTCTCCTTGAGCTCAGAAAAGTGTGAATTCCTGAAGAAAGCAGGGGTTGTATTAGGACACTCCATATCCCAAGAAGGAATACATGTATACCTGAACAAAATCACTATCATCAAAAGGGTACTTGCTCCTCAAAAGCAGAAATATGTCAAGAGTTTCTTAGGCTTAGCTGGTTACTATAGAAGGTTCATCAAATATTTCAGCAAGATGGCTTCGCCATTATTTTTGTTATTGGCCAAAGATTCTGAGTTTATTTGGTCCGGTCCTTGTCAAGAGGCTTTCAAGCTTATTAAGAGAAAGTTGATTACTGCCCCCATCCTCCGAGGTCCAAATTGGACTCTGCCTTTCCACATCCACACTAATTCATCTAAAAAAGTTGTAGGGGTAGCATTAGGACAATTAGAGGAAAAAATCTCGTATGCCATTTATTTCATCAGCAAGAATTTGTCAAAGGCCGAGCTGAATTATATTGTTACTGAGAAGGAGATGTTAGCCATTGTCCATCCTTTGAACAAATTTAGGCATTATGTAACTGGATATCAGACCTTTGTTCACATTGACCATGCAAACATCAAGTATTTAGTGAAAAATCCAGATGTTAATTCTAGAATAATTAGATGGTTGCTACTTTTGCAGAAATTTTATTTGACTATTATTGATAAACATGGAAAGGAGAATGTTGTTGCAGATTTTTTGTCCAGGTTAGCTCTCCCTGCAGGTGAAGAAGGAATGGTGGATGACCAGCTGCCTGATGAACACCTCTTTTCTATATCAGCACTCTCACCATGATTTGCTGATATAGCCAACTACTTGGTTACTGGGAGACTCCCTCCTAATATTTCATTTAGGGAGAGGAGCAAAATCATCCGAAAGAGCGCCCCTTTCACATGGATTGGGGGAAACCTTTTCAAGCTAGGCCCTGATCAAATCCTAAGGAGATGTGTGAGGGAGGAAGAAGTTTTTGATATACTCTCGACATGTCATGACAGCTTATGTGGAGGCCACTTTTCTGCTAAGAGAACTTCTTACAAAGTTTTGTAGGTAGTATACTATTGGCCCACCCTTCGTCCAGATTCTAGAAGATACACCAACAGGTGTGACCAGTGCCAGTGGATGGGGAAACCCACACAGAGGGATGAAACTCCTTTACACCCTTAGGTGGCTCTTGAGCCATTTTAAAAATGGGGCATGGACTTTGTTGGACCTATCAATCCACCATCCGGACAAAAGAAGTATATCATAGTCAGTACTGATTACCTGAAAAAGTGGGCTGAAAAAAAAAGCAGTGAGGGTAGCAACCGAGGAGAAAGTAGCATAATTTCTGAGGGAGAATGTGTTTTACAAGTTTGGATACCCCAGAGAAATAGTCACTGATCAGGGAGCACAATTCACCTCCCACGTCATTGAGAATCTTTTGAGAAAGCACAAGATTAAGCATAGAACTTCTACTGCCTATCACCCTCAGGAAAATGGCCTAGTAGAAGTGACTAACAGAGCTTTAGAGAGCATCCTCACCAAGGTTGTGAGCAAAAAAATAAATGATTGGGCAGAGAGATTGGTAGAAGCTACTTGGGCCTACAACACTGCTTGGAAGACAACAACATGATTCACTCCCTATGAACTAGTCTATGGTAAGAAGGCTCTACTTTTAGTTGAGTTTGAATTAAATACTTTAAGAATGGCATTTGAATTAAATATAGATCTATAAAATTCCCAAAAAGAGAGGTTGCTGCAATTAAATGGATTGGATGAGTTCATAATTCAAGCACTTCTTCACATAGAGGTATTTTAGCTGCAATGGAAGGTATGGCATGACAAGAACATCAAAGAAAAGACCTTCCAAGAAGGAGATTGGGCACTGTTGTATGATTCAAGGTTTAAATATTTCAAAGTAAAGCCGATGAAAAGATGGTTAGGACCTTACACACTGGAAAAATGTTTTGATAATGGCACAGTTCAAATCAGAACCATATATGAGGAAGGAATCCCCTTGCTTGTCAATGGTCACAGACTGAAAATTTACAAGAATCCTTTGTCAAGGGAAAAGTTCATAAATTAAATAAGCAGAGAGGTGTATGCGATGGGAAAATCCATAGTTTCCCACACCTCCTGAAAAAAAAGAGAGAGTAAAGATCCATGGGTGAAAGCCTCTCTGAGGCACCCAAGGCACGCTTGTGGGTTGAAAACCTCGATGGTGGTAGCTCACTTGCTCTAAAAAAAAGAAGAAGAAGAAAAGAGAATAAAGATCCATGGGTGAAAACCTCTCTGAGGCACCCAAGGCAAGTTTGTGAGTTGAAAACCTCCATGGAGGAAACCCACATTCTTTCAAAAAAAAGAAAAAAAGAAAAAAAAAAAAACATCTGCATCTCTGTGTTTTCTGTGTTTGTTGTTTTGCAGGTTTTTAATGGTTTCTGGAAACACAGGGAAGCATTCATCTTCTTTTACCTTCTTCTATTTTACCATCCATCCCATAATTCACTCAATTCATTCTCATAACTTCCTCCATCACCTCGATCCACCATATTCCTCCATTCCTGAGCACAATGTAGCAAAAGAAAGCAAGCCACAAATTGCTACAAAAATCAGGAAGTTCCTTAAAAAACAAAGTAGTTCACGGAATGCAAAGAAAAACAAGGAGGAGCTGATAAAGCAAACCCCAGGAAGGATGAGAGTTCCACCCATGGCATCTGGATCATTCCCATGTAGCATCTCGAGCAGGTAGAAACATCAAGGAAAGATCAACAACTCACTTAGAGAGTTTCTCACTCGGAGAATTGGAAAAAAGTGAAGAACACAACATATAAAAGGCTTTTCTCCTCAATCCAACTCCTGCAAATGCCTTGGAAACAACAGGTAAACTCAGGTATAGCTTCTCACCCCTCACTATGCATCCATAATAGCCATAAATAATTAAATTTGTAGACTTAGAGTTTAAGGGGCAGAAGGGTGGCTAGTTAAATTGGCCACCACCGTGAGGTATGACTGGAAACAAAACTAGAAGTAAACACCACTTGGGCATGCAAAATAAAATAATTTAAATAAAGTGGAATAGAGGAGAATGGGGGGATGAAACACATCGTCCATCATGAATTAATAGGGAGGAGGAAACAACTATTTACAATAGAACTGGAGCTGAGCTGAGTTACATAAGCACTCCACAATTAGCTGCGTTGTCTAATAAAAGGATATGCCGTCTCATCCAAACCAGTAAATTGAAAATTTTTAAAGGGAGAGAGACCGACGTAAGTATGCAGCACTTAAAGAAGAAGAGGAAGAACCAACATAAACAAGAAGAACCAGAAGAAGAAGAGTAAGAGACAAAGGGCCAAGGAAAAATAGAAGAGATGGCCATATAAGTCATAGAGATAGCAGAAAGTGGGCGAGAAACAGACTGACAACACAACACCACATCCCCTCAATACAAAACGGTAGTTGCCACCATAGCTCCTCTGAGCGCAAAGAGAAAAAGGTAGACCTCTATGTATTCTAGAGCTGACAAGAGTTAGAGAGAGCCAAAAACTTCTCCCACAAGCCCAATTATCATTGAAGAATCACCAAGGGGGGAGGAAAGAATCGAAGAGACAATTCTGAAGGAGCAGCTGCAGAAGGCACATGCAGAGAATGTAGCACTGAAGGAGAAATTGCAGCAAAAAGAGGAGCAACTAGCCACCATGGCAGAATTATGCATAGAAGCCATTCAACACAGATTCCATTCTGAATCATATTCTATGTACCCCAAAGAGCAATGGCTTCTCTTTCAAATCAAAACGCTAGCCTCCCATGGATCACTACCTTTCCAAGATTGTAGGAAATTCATGAATTTATACAAGCAAGCTACCATGGTTGATCAGGAAAAGATGGCAGAGTTTTATGTGCATAAATTTTTGCTGAAAAATCTGGATATTTGGGACCCCAATCCTACAATGGGGGATATGCAATTAATGGCTCTAGCATCTTGGATGGTGAATGAGGACACTAGATCAAAAGAGATATGGAAAGTCATGAGAAGAAGAAATAGAGAACCCTTATATATTAGACCAGAATTGTTCAGCCCAAGAGGAGTCATCCTTAACCGTTGAGAGATTGAAAAGGACCTTGTACTAGTTGAAAGCTACCTTCAAACTCAAACCCAGGTGATAGGCCACTTTGATGATGTTTCTAGGAAGATAGAAGATGAGTGCATTATGGCCAACAAGAGGAGATGGAAAAACCTCCCTCACAGCCTCAAGAACAGGGAGTACCGTACTCCAAAAATACTGAGGGGTGGATTGGAAAGGGAACCATTACACAAGAGGGCCATGCAGACAAAAAAGATCTAATGGTTGGGACTAAAGCTCAACCCACCTTTGCTGCTGGGGTTGAATGATGAAAAGGACACAGATGCAAAATATAGAGAATGGGAGAGTGCATAAAAGAATAATGGTTTGTACCCCCTTGGGGAAACTCCCACACTTCTTCCTTAGGAAATTAGGGGGGATATCAAAGCCTTGAAGGAAATGCCGGAGGAGGATTAGTTTCTCAGAGCATAAGCAACCATTCAGTAGGGGGGTGATGATGAGCTACATCATTACACAAATTTGGAGGGGTTAATGTTCACCTTTTTGCCTTCTTAGATCTCCTTTTCTTGCATTTTTATTATTATTTGGTTTTATGATGCTAGTATAGGTGGTGATTAAGGCTAACATACTATGAGTACCTAATATGAGGTTGAGTGCATAAAATCATCATTTATTAAGAATTTTTATAAATACTTTATCATAAAGACTTGGAGGAGACAATAAGAAGAAATTATAGGAGGAATTTCCACCCTATATTATCTCCAACAATTCGATCTCTAAAGGGAGCCAAAGGATCCCAAGGATTCTCTCTAGTAATTCGAATTCCAGAGGCAACCAATCAACTCAAAGAGGAGTGCACTCAATATTTGTTTACTGGGAGTCAAGAGGACTCAATCACGATTTTTATAGGGAGTTGTTGGTAGCTACCTTGTAGAATAAATAGAGCAGAGTTAGAGCTAGGAGGAGTTAGTTGGTGAATCGATTTTAGTTGGAACTTTGTTGCAAGCGATTGAGCTTTTTCTGTTACTCAGTGATCAAACTTTCAGAGATGTATGATTTTATTCTTTTATGAAATGAGCAGACTGATTTCATTCTACTGATTTAAGTTTCAAAGAGCTAGGCTCGTGGGTTAGGGTCTAATCCATGTGCCTCAGCTTCTTGGCCGTTACTATCTTTTCCTTTCTGCCATTAAGCTAGCTTTCTTTCTATCATTCAATGAGTTTTGCTTTTAATAGTTTCATTGCTATTTAGTTTTGCTTCCAGTGTGCTGTTGTAGTTCATTTTCTTGTGTTGAAAATGGCAACAAGAAACAGTGAAGGAGGCCTCCTGAAACATCTTTCCTGATCCTAGTTGGAAAGTGATCACCTAAACTAGGTGGGGACCACACATGTGATTTTTGTCGAAAAGTCTATTTTTAGACTTTGTCTATTTTTAGACATATGGATCATGATCTATAAGTTGCGAGATGCTATTTATGGATGGTTGGTCATGTTGGTAAAAATAGATGGACCTCTATTTTTAGACATATGGGTGGTTTCTATTTTTAGACTGCCAGGCTAAAAATAGATATGTTGAATATTATTAGCTCTTAATAATATTTGGACTCTGAACATTATCTTATTCTCTTGAAGCACTTCAGTTTGATGCCTGGATGTGGCACATGCAGCTGACAGAAGGAAATATGCTTTTCCTAGGGTTTAAGTGAAGCTATTGCATGATGACTTCAGTTAGAACTCATGTGATAGAGTTTGGTGGAGTTGATTGAGGAAGTTAGTGGAGTTGTATTCAGTTTAACTAATCTAAACATAGTTGAGCTTTTTGTATCCAAGTTAACTAATAGATACAATTAGTGAGAGTGGTGTGAATTAATTATTAATTAATTCACGAATTATAAACTCATAAATCAACTAAAGAATACATCAGTTAACTTCAGTGCATGGACAGTTTCAGTGGAGACCAGTGCAGAAATAGGTGAAAGAGCAGGTTAACTATTAGTTGTGACTATACTGTTGCTATTTGCAACACACACATAGGTGGAGTAATCAATGAGGATTGCGCAGTTCAATCCAGGTGGTTTATCTATATAAAGAGACCATCCCATAGCATTGAAACAGGCAATTGAGGTTGGCTATCAAGTGGCTAAAGGTTGGAGCATGAGTTTTGCTAGATCTAGCTTGATAGTGTGTAGCATGGGAGGTAGTGCATGAGAGCTTGCAAAGAGCTTTGTACTATGATTGTTACATGATCTCTATGACATGTATAATATACAGATAGTTGGGGGTTTTCAGCTTTAAGCTTTCCCATGAAATACTATGTTCATATGTGTGAATTTTTATGGCTTTAATGTGTGCATGCAATTGATTTTATTTCCGCATGTGATGATCAATGGTAGAAGAGATTCTGTATTATGCATGAAGCTAAAATAGTGTGTGATCAGGAGAATCTCGGTGGATAACATATCAGTTATTCAAATTTCTACATCTTGTGAGTAGTAGAATAGAGGAAAAACTCCAAATGCTGTGGTAAAGCCTCCCCCTCTCATCTCTGTCAATAGAGTTCGAGTAGGGTAGACCTTTCCACAGGCCAAAAATTGCTTTATGTTTGAGTTTAGGGAAGAAATTGCATTACCAAGTCCGAGTCTCTCTGTCATTGTTTTTATCACGCATTTTTCTCTACTTTTCGTGCATGAATCCATAGGTGTGATACACTTTTGAGCACTTCTGGGGCACCTCCATTCCCTCCTGTTTTCCGCTTCTTTTTACTGCTGCACCCTACATTTTTCCCTAAATACACTTAAGCCTTTTAGCCCGCCTTCTTCCTTTGTTTTTTTCCATTCACAGTTACCTTACCCTTTTTAATGTAGAACATGCAAAAACCATTCAAAAACCATCAAAACTCGACCTCCTCTTTCCTCCTCGAAACCCCCACTACCGTACATCACAAATCGCAACTCGCAATTCTTTCCCTTATCATTTAACACTTACCTCTTGGTTCTACCGATTGCGATATTGCAATCTCGCATATCGCAGATCATGCCTTTTCCCTTTTTCCTTCAAGACTTACTGCAAACACAATCTCATTTCCTTTTTGCGCAACCACAAATCGCAACTTTAACCTTTTATCATTAACACTTACCTCTTTGAAATGCCGATGTGATATTGCCGCCACATCACAAATCACTCATCGCAAGCTTTTTGTTTTTTCTTTAACACTTACCGCTCCAACTTCGTGATATTGCGATTGCGATATCGCTCCCACCTCCACGTCATCCGCCGCATTGCAGATCACTCATCGCATTTTTTTATTTTTTTATTTAACACTTATCGCTCCAACTTCATGATATTGCGATTGCGATATCGGTCCCACCTCTATGTCACCACTATGCATCCCACTTCGCAAGACTTACCTCATCGCACTTCACTCCCGCTCCCTGGCGACCTTTCCGCTATCCCTTTACTTTTGTGATATGGCAATTACGACATCGCATATCGCAACCTTTGTCCTCTATCGCACTCCGCCATCACACTTTTTGAATTATGCTGCTCCAAGGCCTCTTTGTGCTTCAACAAAGCTTTAATATACCTTAAACCCCGAATTTCCACTTCTAAGCCTCATTTCATGTGTTAAGCCCTCCATTAGCCTCTTTAGCCATTTTTATCTCCTCCAAGCTGCAAATCAACACTCTTTTTAATTAGAATTAAGTCATGGATAACTTAGTTTCATGAGTAGAGCATGATAGATAGACCATAGGACAAGTAGAGTGCGTTTAGCCATTTGGCCAAGTTAAGTGTAGTTTAAAATTACTTTCCTTTCTTTAATTTATTTTCAACAGGTTAAATTAGTTTCCTTTCTATCATTTCTTTTCTACAAATTAAATTAGTTTCATTCTTGTCATTTATTTTCAGCAATTTAGTTTAGTTTCCTTTCTGTCATTTCATTTCAGCAATTTACTTTTCATTTTTTATCATAGTTTAAGAAACAACACCCTTTTGTAAAGCAGAAGAGGATGACATGAACATAGTGCATCTGCTGTGTATATAACACTATCACCTCTAAGTTTGTACGAACCCCGGGTTGATAAAGTAAAGCAGGGCAACCCCTGGGAGTTGAAGCACTCTTGGTGCAATACCAAGACTCACCATTTACCATGGAGCAAATCAAACACTGAAACAATCTTGTTATGTAGCTCCAATAAGACCATGGCAGCCTTATCAACCTGGTATGATGCAAGATATTTATTCTCAATTTTAGGGTTATGCACAACAATCTCAAAGTAATTTGCAAAAACCATTTCCTTGGTAACCTTGGCCATCTCAATCCCAACCTCAAAACCAACCTTGGAAACAAGGTTGGCAAGGGCCTTACGGAAGAAATCCACAATATCCTCAATATTTTCTTCACTATCCTCAATACCAATCTCAATGCTATCCATACCATTCACCTCCACCACAGCATCAGTTCCACCCAAATTTGATCTCAATTCAACCTTTCCCATTACCACCCACAAAAGCACCCCAAAGATCCATTCCCACTCCACTATTTGCACAACCATTTCGAATCCCCAACAATAAAACACCTCAATCCACTTAGAATGTTGAGGTATTGAAAAATAATTCTCCAACTTCCATTAAAGAACAAAAACCAAAAGAAGAAGATTCAAATAAGGTCCAAGAATCATGGATGCCTCTTGATAAAGAGTAGTTGTTGGAACCTGAGATTGAAAAGCTTTAGGCATGCCTATCACCATATTCTATGAATGGGGATCACATCTCTGAATACTTGCATGCCATGATAGCAAGAAGCCAAGGAGGACAATATTACATTGATGGTTCAAGACAATCATTGGATCCCAAGACTCAATTCTTTAGTATTTTCCGACATCATCTCAATCAAGGCAGTTGGTCTCTCATATACCGGTACATATAAAAGAGTATATTTCTACCCTGTATATGAGTTTATATATCATCTTGTTACACACATGGTTCCATTGGAAGTATTCATATACTTGAACGAGATTTCATTTTCAAGTAGAGTAGGACATATATAAAAAATAAAAAAAATTAAATAGAAAAATAAGTCCTATTGTCAAAACCAGCTTGCTGGCGCAATTGGACATGAGATTTTCTTGGAAACCAGAAAACTGGTAAGAAAAGTTCACAAAAAGTTCTGCAATTTTATGATGGTTTCAATATTTTCTTATGGTTCTTTAAATATTTTTTGGTTCTATGCTCGAGTTGGATGATGTGGGATTCCTGAAGGCCCAAATTCCAATAGATATTGTCCCATTGACCTCAACACCTTTCTAGGATCAAGATCAAAGATTATTTGGAGTGCCTTGGAATTTGCATACATCAATGTCAAACCTTCTCATTGACAAAAATGGGAATGCAACAATGTATCTTGATTGTCAGATCTTGCAGGTGACTCAACTTCAACACATTCATTCATCCTTGTCAAGATGCACTCAGGTACCTTGACACTCATTTACATTATCAGTGAGTTGTCTCACAGTGGTTAATGATTTTCATCATTGATCAGTAATCTAATGATTTTCTCCCATGCTCGACATCGACACATTCATTCACATGGCAAGAATTGTACCATGAATTTTGGTTTGAATGAAGACTATATGGTTTTATGGAATCAACAAAAACTTGCAGCAATACATTTTATTGTTTTCTTGTAACAACATGTTCATCTTTTTATCATTAAACAATAGCATGATGGCACTACTACAACTCTTTTTCATTCATTTCATTTTCAAGAAAAATAATAAAATTGGGCCTATTTTAGTCAATATGCATTATGTTTCATGGTTTCTACTTCAACATGTAGTACACAATCCAAAGCAGCAGTTCAAACTCGGAGAAAACAACTTTCTGAAAAAATTGACATTTTCTTCAACAACTATGAAAAGTTGCAGTTTCTGCAGCTATTGCTGTAACAACCTGTTTTTGTTGTAGCAGCTTGTTCTAGAGGAAATTTTGGCACAAATATTGCAAGATATTGGAGCAGAAATATAAAATTATGAGCTACTGGGTTTTCTCAGAATATGGTAAATTGAGTAAGATGTAGACAAAATTCAAAAAAGAGAAATTTTGAAGGGCATTTCATGTGGGGGTTTAAGTACAATTTTCAATTTTATCACAATGCACAAATTAGGACATAATTTGGTATTTTTCACAACATCTCATTTTCGTCATCAAAAGTGGATTGTGAAGTCATGTAGCAGTAGAAAAGGTTAAAATATAATGTTTCCCTTTTGAAGAAATCAATTTGGCCTTAAAATGAGTTTGTGGCATATGTTTTTGTTACAACATTGGGTAGCGTGAAGGGTTAAAGAGGGCAGATATTGATTTGATCATAACTTGGAAACCGTGCATCCGTTAGCCCTGAAATTTTTATGGTAAATGCATTGAGGTAGGGTAAATAAATACACAAAATTTCAAGAAATTACATTGTTTATTTTTCAAGAAATTGGACACTTTCACCTACAACAATTTATCATTTTTCTCGATATCCACGCACCCATTGGGTGAGATATTTTGTGGGAAGATGCATAATATTAATAATAAAAATAACAATAAGATGCGTCAACCAAATATTTTTTGATGTGATTTTCACCGAAAGATCTCAATCACAATAACAACCTCATAAAATTTCAGAATAAAATGATTTACCATTTGAGAGAAATTGGAAAAACAAGTCTGCTACATGAAAAATATAAATTTTGTGGAGCAAGGTCAAAGTGGTGGTAAATGAATCATGGAGAAGAGTACCTGAGCCAAATCAACACCAAATCAACCATCATATCATGTTCTCTCCTCCAATTCAAAAAGGTAAACTTGAGGTAAAACTAGCCTTAAATTTTTTAATTTGTTTAAAATTCTAGAAATTTTGATGAAAAACTGTTATCAACATGTAGTTCCAATTTATCTCCCATTATGTTTTGTCATACCCTTTAACAACCAATCCCACAATCTATGATTGTTTCCTTATCAAAAAAGTCTTGCCACCCATGCAATCATATAATTTTTTTCCATGCTTACCACTCTCTTGTTTAAACTTTTTCCTCTTGTTAATCCATGCTTTCCTTCGTGGTCCATCAACATGATGTTCTTGAGAAAAAGAATTATTTCATAGATAGAAAAAATTGACTTCATGGTACATGTTTGTAGCACATGATCAAAAGGTACATGGAGCACTTAAATTATGCGTCATATTTCTCGTCTTCATATTTTTAATGGAAGCCAAGAAATGATGACTACAAAGCTGCACGGAGAATAAGATTGCAACAAGGCTTTGTTCACACACTCTTGAAATCACCTGGAAGCATATTTTAGGCTTTGATAAGTTGTATAACCCTCATCAACAACTCTTATTTTTTGTTATGTGCAACTCATCTTGTCAAATATTCACATTGAGAAGCCTTCTTCATTCATTAGTTTGTGAGTTCATGAAGAAACTATTTGATAACATTGTTGAAATAGGATTGGTTGATATGCATGGATGATAAGAATAAAATCATTATGGGCTGCAATATATAATCATTTACAACCATACTAATGGGATGAACTTCACAAGGATGGAAAACACATTCTATAGATGGAGTAAAAACCTTGATGTGTTCTTCACAATATGGTATTCTACCAAAGCTTGAACAATTTGAACGCAATTAATTAGTGACAAGAAACTTGTAAGTTGTTTCCAACTTATTGAAAGAGTTATATTTGCAAAGGCTTAAAATAGTGACAAGTACTTGGATATGCTACTATGCATGCATCCTTTATTTTCACACAATTTGCATATAATAAATAATGAAGGGTTGTTTTTATTAAGAAAAGAACAAATCAATAGGTATCACTTCTACCTCTAAAGCATCCATGAACAACCTCGTATGTGAAGACTTCAAGTTGTTTGACTTTCAAAGGAGGATGGGTAACTCTTATTTCTTACGCTAATGACACAAAAATAAAATGTAGAAACAAAGAGTTATGCTACCCAATTAGTAATCTTGAAAAATAGAGAGAAAAGTGCATCTTATTGAGATAGAGGGTCAATATTTCTCTCATGGAGCTTTGGTCAAGGATTTAGTTGAAATGACAGAATAAAGGAACACAAGGAACTGGTTGGATTATGAAAATTTGCAATGCTTTGTTTTCATGAGGAAATGCAAAATATCTGGTGTGGGGGAATGTTGGGCATCTAATTTGTCATAATTTTGTTGATGAAACCATCCATTTCCACATCATTCCAATGACCCATTGTCATCATTTTTAACCATATTTACTCATAAATGCACCAAATTATCACATACATGTTTACATGGTTTATTATTATTATTTCCATTATTTTTAATGAATTAAGAAGAAATTTTCATGGTTTTCCTAATGACAGTTTAACAAGTTCAAGTTTCTAAAGTTTCATCAGGTTTCCCTAGCTATCTCCATGGTTGAGGTAGTAGCACCACTCTAGAAGGAAATCTGACACTTGAACTTAGTTTCTAGAAGCTCCAATAGGGATTTTTATTGGTAAAATTCCACCCATCTCACATGTGCGGACCTCCAACAAAAGGTCAAGGGAAAAACATAGTAGTTTTGACTAGTCAACTTCAAACGCATTTTTTGAGCAAATGAAAGCGAATTTTGGAAAAAAGAAACATGGGTTTTGTTGAGAATTGTACCAATTAGGTTTTTAATGAGAAATTTATCAAATTAGTTACTATTTGGGATATTTTTGAATTTCTTTGGAGCCTTATTTTGCAGATTACGTGGATAAACGCTTTTTTCAAATTTCATTTAATGCACAATCAACAAAAAGGCTTGAATGAGATGTTCTTTAGATATTTCATGGCATAGAGATAAGTTTTATTAGATATTGGCTGATATTTTATCCAAAAATCCATGAAATTTGATTTGATTTGATCTCATGATGAAAACTCAACCAAGAAAATTCTGAATTTGTTAATTGTCTCAAAATTATATAAATTGCAGTCTCTTTGATGAGAAGGGAGATCAAAGATATCAAGTATGATCTTAATTTGTAATTTTTGTTGCTTATTGAAGGATAAGAACTCTATTTTTTTTCATTGAATGTAATTTTTTATATGGCACAACTTTAAATGAAATTGGTGATTTAGATTTCTACTCTTGATCTGAGTTTTCAACACCCTGCAGTCCTTAAGAGCCCCCCTTGGAGATTCATGAGAATAGTATAAATGCTTTCCATTTCTTTCATATTCTCATGAAAGGTTTGTTTTACATAGATTAATTGTTTATGCCTATCATAGATTAAAAACTCATGCTTTCCATAAATTAAATGTTTATGAATGTTCACAATTCCATAGATTAAAGTTTCTAAGTTTTAGAACAAAACCTCCATGCTTTTCTAGGGTAAAATATCATGTTTTCTTAGATCAATAATCTTTATGCTTTTTTTTCTAGTTTAACATTAATTTCCTTTCCAAAATCTTAGTACTTTCATAGTTTATATTAAAGAATCTATTTTCCTTTTGAAGTTTCCAATTCATTTAAGTTATGCATAAATATTGAAAGCTAATCTCCTAGCACATACGGTGTAGTGTACTTCACAAGCTCATGTACCCAGATTGACATATAAATGCAAGTAATTTAAAAATCAATTAAATTACCCAATAAGTAGATCCTTAGAACAAAAATGGAAAAGCCAAGGAATAAAGCCTCCAATCCTTCTAAATATGTCTCTTACTGTCAAAACAAAAGATATTCAAATTGGAAGGCTCCATCGTTCAATGGAAACTTTGAAATATGGAAGGAAATAATGAAGAATTTATTAATGGCTCAAGTTTTTGAAGTATGGGAATCAGTGATTGTTGAAAGCACAACGGAAGAAGAATCCAAAGAATATAATGCAAGAGCGAGAAAAGCAATCTTTGATGTGCTACCAGATCATATAAAATCCAAAGTGGAGAAATGTTCATAGACAAAAGGTATGTGGGACAAACTTCAAGATCTTCACTCAAGAGGAGCATTAACAATGACCTCTATTCATGAAGATGATGGAAAGCAAGAAGGAAATCTAGAACCCATAAAGGAAGCTGAAAACAAGAATGAAGACATCAAGACCAAGGCGGACCTATTAGATCAAGAAATTGAAGATGATCTCAAAGAATATCTCTAGGAAAAACTTGTAGCTACCATATAAGATATTAGTTGTTTAAAAAAGGAAAATGAGGAGCTCAAAAAGCAAGCACAAAATGGTGACTATGACCTTGAAAAGACAAGGAAGGAAGTTGACCTATTTAAGCTTCAAGTACAAGAAAGAGATAAGGAGCTCACCAAGCTTAAGGAAGAAATTCATCAAAACAAGAAAAGGCATAATGAAGAAGTCATATCCATGACAAATGAATTGGAAAAAGAAAGAATAAGGGAACATTATTTATCAATCCATATTGAACAAAGACATGGGGACTTGAACAAACTAGAAGTGAAAATTGGTCAATACAAGGAAGAGGTCTCTTCCCTTAAATATCAGTTGGAATAAGCAAAGAAAAAAGCACAAGGAGCCAAAAATGTGATGGAAGTTTTGGTCCTTCTGGAAGGATCGGTTGATGAAGCAAAAATTGAAATAAATGCCATGACATGCCAACTAGAAGAAAAGGATGAAGATATCACCATATTAAAATCAGAAATCACCTCACTTAAGGCCCAATCATGTGAAGCAATGAGAATGAAAGATGAAATGAAGAATCATCTAACAAAGAAGGATGAATAATGCAAGATGATGAAAGAATAAATTGATCTCCTAAGGAAAGAAGTTGATCATCTGAACAAGAGTCTCAAGAGCTCTCAAACCCTAGATGACATCATAAGTCATCAAAGATCTCCTCTTGATAAATCAAGCCTTGGTGATGCAGGTGAACCCTCAAACAATAATGATGCAAACCCCAATGATTCAAACAACAAGTATGTGGAGAATCCTAGAATAAATATTGATGCCCCCAGTTCTAGAAAAGGTAAGGAGAAGATTCAATATGACATTGGAAGAAAACCTACTCCAAGAATATATGCAGATAGTGTCAAGAATTTAAAAGGAAATATATTTTATCAAAGGATCCCAAGACATAATGAATTTAGAATTAAATCAAGGAAATTTCCATTCTCCATGTACCAAAGTATATTTTTTGGTTATTTCTATTATTGTAAAAAATTTTGGCATATGGAAAAGGATTGTAGGGCATACCACAAGGAAAAATATAATGGTTCCCATCAGTCTCCTAGAAACAAATTTGCAAAAAGAAATCATGCTTCCTCATTAATGAACAATATGGAATGATTCAAATGTCACAACATTGGACATATGGATCGCGATTGTAACTTTACTTGGGTTCCTAAACAAGTTAAAACCATGGCTACCAAGCCATAAAATAAAGTTACACAAGTATGGAGAAGGAAGAAAATTACATTCGAAAGTCTCTTGAACGCTAAAGCCAAAAAAACATGTTGTTGATTTGATGAATGCATATTTGGCAGATATGATATTCCAAGTTTTTTGATGATGAGACTTTGTAAAAAAGGATACCTTTCATACTGTTGGGGGAGCTTGTGATTCTTGACTATTCTTGTCTAAGCTATCTGTGAAGAGCCTTATGAAACCCTTGATAAGTCACACATGGACTATAATCTCTCGGGAGTAACTCCATTGAATAAAATTATGATATTGTGTCTTCACTACACATCCACTATTTGAAGATGCATTCCACATGATCACAAGACAACAATATTTCTTGTATTGAGAAAAAATAAGAGCTAGAGGAGTTTATTTAGGCACGGGGAGTTGGTTGATCATCTACCTCATACATTTCCATGAAGGGATGCAAAGTCTTAAGGGGAGCAAGTTCATTAAAGAAGAGCACCATGACAGGGGGAGCCACATATCTATCATGGATAACTATCATTGATGAAGAAAATACGATGGAGCATCATGTTAAGAAGTAACTTGATATGGGGAGTAATTATGCATCCCATTTTCCACTAATGTCAGAGGGGGATAAATTGTTGGAAGATAAAGAATATTTCCATCGATGAAAAAGGGGGACACTGTTGGTCAAGGTTTTCATTGATGTCAATATGGATTTTTTGAGATGGAAAATATTCTTGTAATACATAAATACCTCTAACCGTATTATGCAAACCCTATGAGGGTCCCCTAAGCATGAAGACTGAATCATAATGAAAA
Source organism: Pinus albicaulis (assembly GCA_034641835.2). Taxonomy (NCBI): domain Eukaryota; kingdom Viridiplantae; phylum Streptophyta; class Pinopsida; order Pinales; family Pinaceae; genus Pinus; species Pinus albicaulis. Next base: position 753,205,475 of record CM076577.1, read on the forward strand.
AACATAGTTGTATCCCTATCTACATGATTAAAAATAAAGCCTAGATGCTAATTCATGATCTTGAATGTATAATGATGCATATATAAATGATTGGAAAATAGGATCCCTAAGCCTTAGCCTTTGAAGATACCCTAATCCTTATAAATGAAGAATACCTACAAGAACCCCAGCCGGCCTTGTCCTTGATGAAGATAATAATGGCATGGATGATTTTTGAAGGTCACATTTGGAGCTCTAATGAAGAATACTTATATGCCCTAATCCTAAAATCTTGAAGGCCTAAAATCTATGAAGAAGGAGCCCTAGACATAAAATCCTAAAGGCTGCCATAAATGAAATACTGATGTCAGTTTCAAAAATATTATTTTATTGATGATGAAATGAGCCTATTTAAGGATGAAATTGACACGAAATTATAGAGGACAATTTCCCCTTTCAAATGAGCTATCACTTTCCCTATAACTCCTCATAGACCGAGACAAAATGATTTTTTTAAATGAAAAATTATATTATTTATGCTAGCTCACCTAAGCCTACCCATATGCAAGTTGAATCCTTCACCCAACAGATGTGTCTATTCATTGAAGGTTAAATTGTGTACAAATATAAGTTGAAATTCATCATTTCAGTCATCCAATTTAGGTGAATAATTTAGAGAAAAGGGACATAAGAAGAAAGGAGGTTGAGGAGAACATAAAACATTGTTTGGGCTTGGACCTATTGGAGAATATACCTCATAACCTTGATTAGGCAGCTTGGTTGAATACTTTGAGGAGAGCTCCACTATACTACATACTCCAGAACTTAAACATTTCAGAACTGTGGTGCCTTAATGCTACATTGATGATCTGATGTGAAGATCTCAGGCTTAGTCCTGAGCACATTTGTGAATTATGATAGATATGTGTGGAGGTTCAAACCTGTGGGTACACTGCTTGTAGAACAAAGAAGTCACAATATTTTGAATACTAAACTTCAGACCAGTGAGAGTTTCAGGACTCAGACTTCAAACCTATGTAGAGCCTTGAACATTCACATTTGTTTAAATCTTAGACTAGTGATACATTGGTGGAACATTCACCAAATAGAAGCTCAGACTTGTTACGCTAACGTAGAACTCAGACTGTAGTCCAATCCCATGGAGGCTCAAAACTTGGATAACTTGTAAAGGCTCGGACTGGCAGTGACCCTGTGACAAATCTATGCTATCTTTGAAGAGCGGTCCTCACCTCATATTTGTGACAGGGTGTGGGCTCAGAGCTTCAAGCCACCTGTAGCTTACCATTGCATTGGGGAAAGTTTCACCTCAGGCTCGAATAATTATTTTTGGAGGATAGTGTAGCCCATAATTCAGTCTTCTTGTGTTGTCATCAGATCGTTTATCACTGTCATACTTCAACGTACACTTGGAGCAAGTCCTATTGACATTGAAAGTCGGTTTAAAGAATTGTTTTGAGGAAATATTTGAATTTATCTTATGGGAAGGCATCTTGTGTAGAAATATTTGTGAGTATCTTGGAGAAACATAATAGGGATAGTTTGGAGAAGTTTATTTTTGAGACAAATTGGGCAATGATTGATATATCTTGAAGAAAAGACTTGTTGTATACTTTTGAAGCATTCCTTGCAGACTTGTTAAAGAAGTAATTTGAAGAACCTTGTTGAACTGTAGTGGAGCAAGCCTTGGGTTTGAAGTAGTTCGAAGTACTCTTGAAAGAGGGTAGATTGTGAAGACTCTTCTTAGGCAATCTTAGAATATACATCCTTGCCCTTAGAGTTGACTTTGAAGATTCGTGGATATCCTTGGAGACGATGATGTATTAGTCATCATGAGGTGACCTTGAAGAAGTTTGTTTAGGTAAAATGAAGAGTTGTGGAGACACCTTCATGAGAAAAAAAAGTTGTCATTGATAAGCTAAGTGCTTTGGAGATTGTTTGAAGGCACTGTTGAAGATGAATATTTTTTCAGGGCTTATTGTAGAAGATATTGTAAGTCTTGAAGGACTACTAAACTTATCTTGAACAATTGAAGCATAGGGTTGGATCCCTAAAGGATATGAGTCCTCAAAGATACCAGGTTGGAGTCTGTACCAGAGATAGGGTTGGAGCCATAAAGTTTGGAGCCTCATAGAGAAAAGGTTGGTGCCTTGGGAAGATAGGGTTGGAGCATCATGAAGTCCAAGTCGGTGCTTGGAAAAGTATATATTGGAGCTTGGTGGATTGGAGATTGTGTCTTAATATAGGGTTGGAGCCCTACACTATATTGTACTTGATTTATTGTAGAGAAGAGGATTGAAGTCCTCATTATTCCTGATTAATAAAATTATTTATTTTTATTGTTCATTTTGTGTTCTAATTATAAGTGATCTAATTGCTAAAAATAACAATTGATAATAAATACTGATTCACCCCCCTCTCTTAGTATTTCCAACATAGGGGACATCTTTGTTTGAGCCCCCTATCAAGTTATAACAATTAGTTTTATTTAAACAAACTTAATTTGTACATTGGGCCTTCTAGGAATAATGAAACTCTCATTTCCCTTATTGAAATCATCGCTTAAACATTTTCCTTACAATCAAAACCTAAAAAACCCTAGAGATGTATAAACCCCACAATATTTGGCTTTAACCTTCAAACCTTAAATCCCTCTTAGTGCAAAGATGGAACTAAAAACCCTTGTCTAAATATTCATGGAGAAATAGTCAATGGTTCATTAACCCTATATATATTTGTTATTCTTACAATAATGAACTAGGCTCGAGTATTATATGTAGGCATCCTACTACTGGATATTCAACAAAGCATCAAAATATTTTTCCCACATGATCAACCTCACATTAGTGGAAATTTCAGCTTAAAAGTGCCCATGCAATTTTCACGTAATTTCCATGTCATAATACATAAACCAATCAAAATATTTTAAATTTAAAAAGAGGTACATATAAATATTTTCGAGGGGAAAGAGGAAAAACTACTTTTTAAAATTGTATTTTGGGTTATCCCCTTATAGGATTACTCAAATTTCAAGTGTAGACACTCGATGGATGCATAATTAAATTCTACATCTAACAAGTACCCATTATGCATACTTTTGAGAAAACCCACATTGATAAAAATTGAAGATACATAAAAAAAAATGTGTTCACTCGTTGGATGTGGAATTTAATTCCACATCCAACATGTATCTACACTTGAAATTTGAGTAAACATATAAGGAGATAAACCAAAAATACGACTAAAAATGTGTTTTTCTTCTTTTCCCTCCAAAATTCATAACTCTTATTTTAGTATTTTAACTATTATTTTATTATTTTTCCTTAGAAGACTACTTTGAGGCTGAAATTTCCTCTAATGCATTTATTTTTTCTAAATCATAGACACTTGGGCCTAAACTAGCTAAAGTTTCTCTCTTTGTGCAAAACTAATACTAAAACCCCAAAGATTATACATATATTTCAAATGTTAAAAAGACTAATGAAATAATAGGTGTTTGTGAATGAATCCACATGGATTAAGTAAAAACTCCTTGTAGGGATGAAGATTCTTACCTATTAATCACATAGATAATTTCAATTTAGTGGAAATGAACACAAAACTTGTTGAAGGTAGTCGTAATTTAGCTTGAAGTTATTCTCAAAAAACATAAAATGAACACAGTTTTATTTATTATTATTATTTTTTTAATATTTTCATTGGTGTTTTCTATATACACCTTTTGCATTATCGTGTTACATGCCTCATAGGCCCATCATTAGTTGGGGAGCAAGCCCCAAACCTTCATTGGTCTCAAACCCTCATCGACCCTGGGTTTTATAGTACACCCAACCATAAAATCCACTAGTCTCCTCTCTAATGTTAGTCTTCATTTGGTATAAAAAATTTCCATTATTTCCACCTATGCATTAGTCAACAAATTCTTTAGTTGTTGGATACACTTAATCTACAAAGTTGATTGCTTAACTTAGACTTTGAATTGCTTGTGTAGTCGGCAAACCAAAATCAATAATTTAGTGCATCATTTTGTGTGAGGGGAGCTTACATTTAAACATATAAGCTCACAAATTATGTGGGTTGAATTTCATATTGTAAATATTCACTAGCAATTTTACAACTTGCATTATTTATAATCAATGAATGGATGTAGTAGCCATGCCCACTGTTTCATGAAGCCCATTTAACTTCATAGACAAGAATCTTTTGTGTTGGAGAGAAATTAGGCCTACTGATTCAATTTATTATTAAAATGTGCATGCTATCAACACATCCACTGCGTGAGAGTGTTTACGCGGTTTAACTCATTCTCTACATGAAGCATATGATCAATGCAATAGGAAATTAAATAAATGCCTATGGTGTATATTGCCTTTTTCCCATGCATTCCTGCCAAGTTGTACCCATTAAAATCATTATAAATCTCAATATAAACATCACAAACATGTATGAGTTTGCATGATATTTAGAGATTGTTGAAATACATGTGGCTAATCTATATTCAAACTTTAGTAGCATACAAATCGACATTAAGTTTGCTTTGTTTTTTTACATATACAATTTTTTTGGATGTGATAGCTAGTCTTTAATAAGATAATGTCGTTGCTTAATATTAAGTTGAGATTTAAAAAAAACTTATAAAGAATGCTAATATCAAAGATATCTCCAATTATTCAATAATTATTTACAATGTCATCAACAAAAGTACATGTTTGAATTACATGGAGAATTTTTGTCAAAACACTATTCATAATACGATGTCTTAATGTCCCAACCTAATGAACATCCAAGTCACTTTGGTATTGCCTTCTACTATTTATACATTATATGTATATATAAATATTGAATAATTTAATTTTTATATGTTCGAGTTTCAAGATATTCCAAAACAATTAGGGAGGCTAGAGTGGGAGGGGTTATTTTCTGCCCTGACAAAGAACCAAGGATTACATATGCATGGGGTTTAGGGACTTCAACCAATAACAAGGATGAGTTCTTAGCCCCTTGGAAAGGATTAGAATTGAAAATAACAAAGAAAATTCGACAATTGATGGTGTTTGGTGACTCGATGTTAGTTATTCAACACATGTGTAAAATAAAAGAGGATCCATTGTCAATGCAACCTATGCTTCATTGAACAAGTTTAGAAATTTCCAAGTTTGAGGTCATCAAGTTTTTTCATGTCAAGAGGCACCTCAACATTGATACAGACTCGTTGGAAAACCATGAGTCAGTCTCGAACAAGGGTTGATGGAAAAGGATGATTCAAATTTGGTAATCCAACATATCCCATGAAAAAAAAAATTCAAAAACTATGCACAAGGGTTTTAGCTCTAATAAATAGAATTAAATAATATATGATATGGAAGGAATATCAAAGGCAAATTTTCAAATCCCAAAGTGGAAGATTGATAATCCCAATCTCGATTTGGAGTTCTACAATTAAGCTCAATCATCGAAATCGTGTGATTGAAAAAAGGGATCACATGTCCAATACTTGGATCCTAGCTAGGTGGAAGAAAACCTTTAGTTGTGTTAAATGTGAAGGGATGCAAATATTTGATATTAGTATTCCAAGATCCATAAGACCTCGTGCTGAGCCCCAGTCATTAATGGAATTGGAATTTAATTGTAGAAGATTTAAGTTTACGAGGGATCAACTAACATGGAGATTGCAAAAATGAAGGTAGAATAGAAAATGATGAGATCTACATGAATCTAACAAGTAACTGCAAATGCGGACAATTGCCACTCCTACTTTCGAGACACTGCAATCTATAATGGAGCCTCTGAATTTAATGAAGATGGATGATCATGGTAGAGGAATTAAACAAGGAAATGATTGCCTAATGGAGAGCATGTACGAGGAATGTGGTTGAAATACAATTGATGAGAGATGCATGTGCTCTGCAGGATCAATTCATAATCCTTATAAAAATGAATTGGGCAACAATGTAATTCCAAAGCTGCGAATTAGGACCGTTGTTAGTGTAAAAGGTAGAGAGGAATGCTATGTTGGTTTCAAGATGGAGTTCCCACCATGTACAAAAAACAACGATCTCGCTCAACATCTTGTCCACATAACAAAAACTATGGAATTCATTATCAATTTGTTGATCAAGCAAGGGGAAATGAAGAAGGTTGAAGAACAAGCCCAGCTTGCTATGTTGCACCAGAAAATTAGTCTGTTGCAGACTAAGATGGATCGATTGCAGATTTCCTTTGATCGTATGATCTTTAAACTTGAACAAGTCATCCCTTTTTAGGAAGCTCCAACAATGGAAGATAATGAAGTGATGACTGCAGAGAGTGAGGCACCCACTGTGGAGGATCCGAAGTGGTAGGCAACGAGGATCATTGAAATGAACGAGGACCTGACCAATGTTCTGTGCTTCCCATGACCTGAAGAAACTGAAAATACTAACATTGTTGTGTCTAGGGCAATGGTTGAAGACTAATCCTTTTCTTAATATTAATATATACTATGTAAATATGTAGAAATATTAGGGGTATTCTGAATGGTTTTATAGAAGTAGTTATATTATGTTAGTAGTATGTAATCGGAATGCTAGAGTTTCAAGATTTTTTTTTTTGACCATTTTTGAGCTTAGCAAAAGAATATTTCGTATAATTTGTAAGAGATTTTAGCCTTCAAACTAGAATTATTTAATAAAAAAAACCTACCCGTCTCTTTAAAGAAAATAAAGATATTCCAAAAACTTAAAAGTTAAACATTTCATAAATATATATATATATATATATATATATATATATATATATATAATTTTCTTATAAATTTAAAATTAATAAAATTGATGAAATCTATATTAATATTGTAAATTTTATTTTAATATTATTTTTAAATTACAATAAATAGTCGGACATTGGAATAATTTAAATAAAATTTATAATTAAATCTTTTGACTAACATTATAAGAGCATATCTAACAATCCATAAATTATATATATTAATAATTCATAACTGAGTAAACATCAGTTATATATATTAATAATTTATAACTTAGTAAACATTAAAATTTTTAAAATATCACTTATATAAACCTCTATTTTAGAAAGTAACTACTCTTCAAACCTAATCACAATAAGCCAAAATATATTTCTTTACAAAAACTAAAACTGAATTAAAAAAAAAAAAACACAAACCATTTTACTAATCACTCAACGTAAACCCAAAAAACAACATTGTAAAAGGGCTAAAAACACCAACGATTTGGTTGGTACGCCATTAAGCCTTTCCATACAATTAGACCATCCAACTACCAATGGAAAGGAAAATATTCGATCATATCTTTGTGCTTAATTCCAATGAGCAACAAGATTCCTTAGTACGTGCTATTGTCCATTGCTTTATGTACCTCATTTGTTTTTATTACCTTTTGCTTTATATGCATACATAGTAAGTAATATTCAAAATCACATTTCCAAGAGATGAAGGGGTTATAGTGATAACATATGAATGTGAACTTTATATTATATATGTGTTTGTGGATTTTGGATAGATATAATTGGGTGTTTTGTTAAGACACTTTTTGATGTGAAATTATTGGCTCAACTCTCCATTCTACCATAATGATATATTGGACATGTTGAAGATGTAGCCCTGCGAAACTTACATTATATATATAATAAAAATAAATTTATATATAAATATTATATAACATTTAAATAATATTGTAACTATGAAGTGACTTTAAGTAAATGAGAAAAATAAATAAATTTAAATATTTTACAAAGAAAGATTTTTACAATATGGTATAAAAAAAATTTATATTGAGAATTTTTTTTGGCATACATACTCTAAAGAGTACAAGTAATTTGGTTTTCAATGATTACCTTTTAGTATCATTGTAACATTTGGTGACCTAGAATAATACATTCCACTTTCAATTGTTTGAAAATATTTAATTGTTTTGTTTTCTTTTTATCCATGATTAATATAGAAATATTGGATGGTAGTACAAGAAACTAAGTGTGATTAAGCTTTATGTTGAAAATATCCTTTTAGAACATCATCTTCAATCTAAAGCTTAGCTTATGTGCTCCTATGTATTGTTGCAAATAAAATAATCTCTAAAACACCCCATCCCCTTTGTTGCAAGTCTTCCTAAACTTAATTTTTGTATATAATATGTTGAAAATTAATGTAATATCATGAAATTAATGGTGTTGACATTGGTATTAGCACCATACATACACACATACACACATAGATATATACATATATCATTTGACAAAGTGCATATGTCCATAGTTATAACATAGGCTAACCTATACATGTCCATAATTGAGAATCTATGATAGTATTAACAAACAAAAGCATTTTCTAAAAGAGGGCACCTCAGAGCAATGAATAAAAATACAATTGTTGAGAGATGCTATAGCAATAGAGGTAATGAACCTTTAAACCTTGTCAATGGAAAATTAATAATGAAGAAATTTGGAAATTATGATTAAAATTTTAAATTTGAGAGAATAAAATGATCTTTATAGCAAGAGGTCAATTTTTATTATCTCAATAATTTACATTTTCACACAATAATGAACATCCTTTTAGAAGAATAGAATCATTTGATGTAGATGATTATGCCATATGTAATAAGCTAAGAAAATTGATCGAAAATTATAGGATACCAAATTCATTTTGGCATGACATAGTTCTAGTGGTGCCTAAGCTATATTATTCCTTGCAATACCCCTTTTACATAAAAAGACAATACTAGTGAAGAAGCTCTTAATTGTTTATACATTTCAAAACAACTTAGAATTGAGACAAAGAATTGGAACAATTTATGAATATGAAGATCAATGAACCTATAACAAGGTACTTGAGAGTGGTGTATTGCAACATGTTTTTGAGAAAACCATATGACAATAGATTGTTTATGTTCAAGTATTTTGGAATGTGTCTCTACTACAATACACACTACAAAGAGAAGGTATTAATTCCATATAAATTCTTAGCTCATAAAATCTAGTTCATTCTTCTTTCTTTCCCTTATGACAACTGGTTCATTTTTCTTACTGAGAATAATCATGAAAACATAGTGTGTTTCATGGTGTGTGAGAGCTTAACAAATGAAAAATAGATTTTAAATTAAACAAATGGATTACAATTAGATTAAGTAACGAAAATTTAAGATGACATTCAATTTATTTAGACAATGAAGTAAATAACTACATATATATTTACAATGTCATTTATTAGTCCTCGCCTCGCAAGGGACTATATCATTTGAATCGCGGTCAAGTTGCATTGATTGTGCATTATTTTCCCGTGTTTTTTCAATTTTAACGAAAGTTTCGGGAAAATGCTTAATATTTCTATTTTTGCATAAATTCAAAAATAATTTACGAATTTTCAGTAAATGTTATTTCTAATTTCCCATTGGCTAAGAAGCTCTGATGGGACATAATTCCCCTAGTGGAGGGCGTTTTATTTTTTATTTTTTCGAGAGCCTGACAATTCATTTTAAAATTAAAATAAAATTAATTTTGTGAATGGCCATTGCATTGATGAGTGCTCTGACACTGTCATTGTTATGTTAGCGCTCTGCTCAATGATGCAAGAATTGATGTGGTTGCAGGATTCTCTGCTCAATTATGTGAGAATTGATGTGGTTGCAGGTTGTTTACATAGGCCCTGATGGGGGAAGGGAGCTAAACAAATCTCAAATTAATACTACCATGTTTCCTTGTGTAGAGGATGAAGTATGTGTGGTAGAAATAGAGTCCTTTTCATATTTATTGCTATGAAAATGATCAATGATGCAGGAATTGATACAGTTTATTTGTGCGAAAATTTTACTGTGCAGAGGACGAAGTATGTGTAGGAGAATAGGGGGTCCCTTACATAGACGGGGGTGCTCTGACATTAACAGGGGTGTAGAGGGAGATAGTGTCATTTTTGTAACAATTATCATAATCGTTGGGCTATAAAAGCTACTCTGATTATGTAATATTAAATAAATTATGTTTTCAATTTGTGTGACATGCGGTTGCGAGACACTGTTATGTTAGTGCTCTGCTCAATGATGCGATAATTCAGGCAGTTGCAAGTTTTTTTAGGGGGAGGTGGGGCTAAAAAAATATCCAATTAACATTATTATGTTTCCTTGTGCAGAGGATGGAGTATGTGCGGGAGAAATGGGGTCCTTTGTATAGTGAGTGTTATGACACTGATCTATGATGCGAGAATTGATACGGTTTGCTTGCGCAAAAATTTTACTGTGTGGAGGACAAAATGTTGGAAAATCAAGGAGTTTGTGATAATATTGATTTTACTTTCTTGATAATTACTTTTGATATTTTTTGGCATTTATTATTTTTATTTTCCTTCTTCATCAAGAAATTACCAAAACATGAAGATCACAAAACATAAATAGCAGAAGATATAGGCTCCACGCCAGGGAAAAATCCCACAACTAGGGAAAACCCAAAGAATCCTCTTATTATTGAATTAAATCAAAATGATACCTCCAAGACCCAAAGAAAAATACCTCCACAAGTGCTCCAAGTCAACCCTCCCTCTATTATGATCCATCTTCAATAAGATAGTTAATATGTTATAAGATGTTTGTCCCATAATGATCCTTTTTATGTAGCTTAGTAGTCCTCCTTTAACATGAAAAGTCTTCATTAACTAGCACATCACAGGCATTATAAATTTACATATCATTGCAAAAACACTCTGCTCATCTATTTATAATTTCACACTCTTATCAGGTTTCTTATTACAATCATCTTGCATATCCCTACAACAGAGTCTCACATTTCCCTGCCTAATAAATTCACATATCACTACCTTTGAAACTCGCATATGATCACATAACTAAATGAAATTTTTCTGTGGAGGATTCACGCCAATATATAGTTGTTCATCACTATGAAAGGTCATGACTATTCAACAGGCCGACCTCACCACCTAGATGGCCGAGTTGGCCTCGTGGCTGACTTATTTGACTCTCTTTGATTTTTATTTTTAGTTACAAAGGGTCCAAATGGAATTTGACTCAATAAATCCATAAAAGCATGAATAACATGCTTAACCTAGACTTGATCATGAAATCCATGCTTGAACAATTACAATTCTTGTTCTTCTTTATAAAATATCGATACAAGTACAAAAATAAATATGAAGACCGAACCTAGTTACATTTTCCAACACTCCCTCTTAACTAGGGAGGTATTCATAATGAATAAACAAGTATCTCAAGTTGATATATTCTCATAAGATGGGATCTAGATTGATAAGCATCAAAATATCATCATAACGAGCATTGTCACATTACCAAGGCCGTGATAGGTACACTCTATCTCTCACAATATCAGAGCATAATGATGGGAGACATTTCATGAGACACCACACCACCTAAAAGAGTTACATACTACACATAGGGTACTCAGAGTATATATTTTACTAGACCATTACCTCAAGGAAATTTCTATCCATCAGACCATTCTTATCCAAGTCCGTGTACTTGAATTAGGATCCCCATCCTAATCCATCATAATACATGATTCAAGAATGTCTATCCAAGATGCTTATCCAATCCATCGTTATCCTTATCCATGTCAATGTACTTGAATTAGGATATCAGTCCTAATCCACCAGAGTACCTGACACAAGGAGGACCATGCTAATTCAAATAATAATTTTCCCTATCCATGATGCATGCACTGACTTACGACTATTAGTCCCAACCTAGTACATGACACAGGGAGAACTAGTGTCCAACCTTACTCCCTCTCAACTTGAGAGGATAAATCCATGTTCACTCCCTCTCAATCAGGAAGAATTCATCAACAAGACTCAACTTGTTTCAAAAGTACCTATACTTATCTTACATTAGCTACTTGTAATTGTATCTTTTCCTCAGTCAACCATCTTATCATTGAGATTTATCATATTTCAACTCCTAGGGCTCCACATATGCCTCCCAATAGATCATTATCATGTACTTGAGGTATTTACCTATAACATCCTTAACTGTGTTTACCACTACTTCTTGCACTACATACATCTTCAAACATGCTCATCTTCAGGAATCTCCTTGAATAGTCTAGTGCCATTAGAAATTTCTTCACCTAGGGCTTGTCGATCTTCCCATACATAGTTAATTCTTGACTGATCTAGGGCATGCAATGTACTGCCCTCTTAATCTACAACTTGACCATCAAATTTCCTAGATCTAGGGCTCTTCAATTCTACCCACATACATGTGGTTTTATCCTGAAATCTCATATATTTAGGGCATCATCATACTGTTGCTTCAAACCCTCAAGAAAACTTCCAAACTGTCCAATCTAGACACTCACCAACCTAGCATTAATCTCAAACTTGGAAGGATAATATGCATACCTAAAACTTCATCATTTTATTCTATTTCATCTAGAATTGTGTCGCACTTTGGTCCTCTAATCCCAACCCTGATCAGAGTTACTTTAGAAGTTTATACAGTCCTTCTCTCGCCCTCCCATTGCACCAAATACCTCTGCTAATCTATATTCTAACACTCCATTCACCCGTGGTTAGCTTGGGTTATACTTAGCCCTTGTAGTAGGCCTCTTCTAAGCCTTACGACCCTCCTAAAGTCACACAATAAGAGCTGGTCAATCTCCCAAGAGACACAAGACTTCTGCGGACTGTTCTTAAGATCATCAACCGTTAAACTAGACCCAACCCCATCCATATATACTTCTTTCTTACTCGGCTACCACTCTACTTCTCTTAGGCCTAAACAATCACAAGAAAGGATAGTAACAAAATCCTTCTTCATTTTTCCAATCCTCTTGAAGCATGTGACTTCTACACATTTCCTGCCCTTATGATGTAATGCACTTGTTGAATGAATGTTTCTTTAAAATTGAGCTTAATAGCTCTGTCCTAAATACTTTAGGACCGATATTCTCCACTCAAAACAAGGAATCAACTCTCGCCTCCATAAGAAACTCATCTATTCCATATGGATCCATCATTTCTAAGCATCTCCTTGACTAGTTCTTGATCTGGAATTCAGATCCCTGCAACCCTTAAACTATGTTTACATCAATCAGTCTATTATCTGAAATTACTTCTGTTCAAGCCATAAATTCTAGTGCAAGCCCTAAATTCTAGTGCAAGCCCTCCTCCACTTATATTGATCATATCACAGACCTTGTGGCCAACTAACCACTGTAAGGTCTATGATATGATCAAGACAAGAAGCAGGGTCTCAATCTTCTCTACTATATTTGAATTTGATGTGGCCTTCACATAGAAAACACTAATGTAATAAAATTCCTAGAATCACATGAGAAACCTCTCCTGAGATCGATGTGCCAGAAGATAACCAACTATATGCTATCCTTCTTCCTAGCTTGAGACCATTAAGGTTTGAGGTATTCTTGTGAAACCCTTATGTGATGAATTTTACTTAGTGGATCATGCTAGCCTTCCTTGCAGTCCTTCTCGGTCTCCTAGCTGAGGCCTCATTGAGGGTCTCATATAGAACTTGTATCACACACATCGCACACATCATGCCTCAGAAGGAAAGTTTGCATCTTGTTGCTATCGAGTATCTTTGTTATGTCCATGAGATATATCTCATCACTATTTTTTCAGACTTCTATAGTAGTTGAATAATATATCTTGATTAATATACCACTATAACCTTTTGCAGTAGTTTTGGAGAAGGTCTTTCACAAATTTTTGAATCTACTTCATATTTTGAATTCTCGTAGCATTTTAGAAGAGAGACTTGAATGTTTCTTTAACAATTTTACTAGGTGATCTTGATGTACATGATGATGACATCTCTTCATGATGTCTTATAATCAAATGGCACACAAAATCTTGCATAGAACTTCATTGCCATAATTTGGAATGATTTTGATGGAGTCATACTTCGGTCTTGGTACCTTTCCAATATAATGTAGTTCTATTGCAAGGTTTCATACATATAATACTTCATCATTTCCCAACGAACTGTATTACAGGTCTTTAGGATGATTCATACAGTTGCTTCAGGAGTTTGTCTTCAAGATTCGTATTGTTATGATGATGGTATTCAAGTATGATTTCTATAGTTTCAATGAAGGAAGATATGAATGTTGCATTAGAAACATCAGGTATGCCAATAAGTTGTGATATTAAAACAAACTTCCATTCACCTTAGCTCTGATACCATGTTGGAAAATCAAGGATTTTGGGGATTAATATTGACTTTCCTTTCATGATAATTAATTGTGATATTTTATGACATTTTATTAATTTTATTTTTCTTCTTCATCAAGCAATTACCAAAACATGAATATCACAAAACATAAAGAACACAAGATATAGGCTCCAAACCAGGGAAAAACCTCACAACTGGGGAAAACCAAAACAACCTCTTCTTATATAATTAGATTTAAATGATACCTCCAAGACCCAAAGACAAATACCTCCATAAGTCCTCCCATTCAACCCTCCCTCTGCCATGATCCATCTTTAATATTATAGTTAATTTGTTAGAATATGCCTTTCACATAGTGATCCTTTTTATGTAGCTTAGTAGTCCTCCTTTAACTTGCAGATAATAGTCTTCATCAACTTGCACATCATATCCATTATCAGTTCACATATAATCACAAAAAAAATCTTCTCATTTCTTTAGAATTTCACACTCTTATTAAGTTTCTTATTACAATCAAATTTCATATTCCTACCACAAAGTATTTCATTTCCCCATCTTAGAAATTCACATATCACTACCTCTGAAACTTGCATATGATCACAGAACTAAATTTTTTTTTTCCATGGAGGATTCACGCTAATATATAGTTTTTTGTCACTATGAAAGGTCACGACTTTTCAACAGGCCAAGCTAACCATCTGTAGGGATGACTTGGCCTTGTGGAGGACTTATTTAAATCTCTTTGACTTTTATTTTTCTTTACAAAGGGAATAAATGGAATTTGACTTAAAAAATCCCTAAAAGCATGAAGAACAGGTTTAACCTAGACTTGGGCATGAAATTCATGCTTGAACAAATAAAATTCTTTTTCTTCTTTATAAAATATTGATACAAGTACAAAAATAAATATGAAGACCAAACCTAGTTACATTTTCTAACATGGAGTATGTGCGGGAGAACTGGTGGTCCTTTACATAGATGGGGGTGCTCTTACATTGACATTTCTTTGGTCAATGATGCAAAATTGATGCATTCGTAAGTTCTTTGCATGGCCCTTTGGGGTGGGGGAGGGGGGGGGAGAACAAATTTTCAATTAATATTATTATTTTTCCTTGTGCAGAGATTTTTCTATTCAGATGATGGAGTATGTGTAGGAGAATGAGGGTCCTTTTGTTACTTCTCTGCTCAATCATGCTAGAATTGATGCAGTTGTAAGTGCTTTGCATGCATGGGGATTTTACTGTGGTAGGATACATAGTATGTGTGTTGTTCAAAAGACGAAGTGATTTCAGATCTTATATGTAAATTCCCACCTTAGATGCATTATCATTTTTGATGGATATATGTAGGTTATCGTAATCATTTGACTATAAAACCGCTCTTATTATGCAATATTAAATGAACATTGTTTTCAATCCATGTGAGGAAGAAGTGTTGTGCGGTAAAATGACGTGATTCAATGGGATAAACCAAATTCTCATTGAGTTCAATCTTTCCATAGAAAGGTGTTGGTACATGTTCTGCAACATCACTAGTAAATACTCCCCCTGTATGAAATGTCCTTTGTGTTTGTTGAGTTATTGGTTTCCCAAATGTGTTGAAAGATTTGTGCAAGGTTTATTAAAATAATAAATATACAAATATCTTTTTTAATTATTATTTATGAATGTATTTTACAACCATAGAAGTATCTAGGCGAAGGTGGTTGTGCAAAGCTAGATGTTTAGAGGAAGCATTTGCAAAGGACAAATGCAGGTGCACAGAGCTTTCACCGTGCTGAAAGATTTGTGAAAATTTTATTAAAATAATAAATATATAAACCTCTTTTTTAATTCTTATTTAGGAATGCATTTTGCAACGAATGATTCGTCCCCACGATATCTAGGACCCACATTAATAAACATCAATTTAAAATGTCAATGATTGATCAAAGGGCATTATTGAGTTTGGAAGAAGTTGTGCAAATGAAGATGTTGGAAGGTGGTTGTACGTGTGTGGAGGTTAGGCAAAGAAAAAAATGCATGTGCGGAATGAGGGATGTGTGGAATTTATGAGGAATGAGGGAATTGCAAAAGGATATTTTAATTGTAATGTATTTTCAACTCTTTTGGAGTTAGTGCACATGCAATTTGATATTAGTAGATTGTGTGAAAGAGTAGTGTTTATTTTATTATTAATATATTATGCAAAGTGCATAGGTTCTCACAATGAAAACTTTAAAGTACATATGCATTTGTGTTATTTTGAAAGTATATGTTAGTATTAACTTTTTAATGCTTTGAAAATCATGTTTGTATATTTGATATCTTGAGATAGGTTCATACAATGAAATCTTGAGAGATTTTTGCGTACAATGGATTTGATATGCAGTCTCACACATATGCATTTGCATTATGTTGAAAGTATATGGAAATCATGTTTCTAGATTTTATGTTTTAATGCTTATGTGGTTTTATGAATACATGGGTAGGTGTGTAGTAGGTGAATTGAATGCTGAGAGGACTAGGATTTACCTGTAGGTTGTTTTCTATTAATCAGAGGACAAACATCAGGATGATAATTTTTTTTGGATATATGCTTTATCTTTGTAGCATGTTTTATACACAAAATAGTGGTAGGTAGTGACTTTTAGGGAAATGAGTCTGCAAACATTTGAAATAGCTAGAATAGTGAGGGAAAAACACTATTTGCTGTGATTTGAAAAATTACTCACTTCGTTCTAATTGTTAGATTTGTGAATTAATAATAATAATAATAAAGTAAGTAAGTAAGTAAATAAATAAATATTAATGACGAGACAAACATTGGAACGATTGAGAAATCTGGATGTCATATTTATCTCCGATACAAAGATTTCGTGACATACAGGTGGTGATTTATAGGGAAACGAGTCGACAAGAATTTTGAAATTTTTGATGGAGGAAGGAAAGAAGCTATTTGTTGATATTGATAGGGGCCTTTTCTAATAATTTACGTATTTTCGAGTAGTGGATTGTGTAGTATTTTCTCTTTAAAAATTACGTTTAAGAGCTTGGAGTATTGTTCGAGCTTCTGTTTCCTTACATAAACTGCTATCTTCGAAGTTGAGATTGCATCTTCAATGGTGTCTTAATGGAATTTATATTGAATCATGGACGATAATAGTAGTGAAAAAATACACAATACTGAAAAATTTTAAACTGATTCACCTTTGTCGGTTTCCTATTCCCATTAGGAATTTTCTTAGCTAATTATAATTATCGTAGTTAGTTTGAACTTGTTTTGTATGGTAAATTTTTGTTTCTTATGACACGTATGACATTGATACTAAATCAATGGATTGTGATTATATTTGGGTTTTTCTATTGCTAATTATTGAGAGTGTCATGTGTAGCAATTTTGACACAGGTATTAGTAACGATTGCGGGAGAACGAGTGTGAGAAGCAAGGAATGTGACATAGTGTTAGTTTATGTTCTTTGACTTGTGTATTTTAGTCGAAGTCATTGTTTTTTTTTATTTCGAATGAATCCTAATTTTAAATGGAATTTTATGTCATCCAAATTTTCAATCGTTTCGATGCATGTTCTCTTATTAATAGAAAACATACGTGCAGGTAGATATTAGTACTTTCGACATTCAATTTACTAAGTACGTATGTGCCCACTTCTTTATTCAATATATCGATGCGCACAAGGTATCAATGTTCCTGTCTTTTTTCCACACATACGTTCTACCGCAGAGAAATACTTGTTGGCATCCATCAAAAAGACACTTAATATAATATTGCATAATAGTAATAAGTATTTAATCAAAAAAATATTCATTATTTCTATTTTACAAATTTCTTTCAGTTCTGCCTCTTACATTATGAATCAAAGTTTCTATTTTTAATAATTAAATTATTTTCACGTTAGCAAAAATTAGAGCGTTTAAAATTAAATATTTTTGTGCGGAATAAGGCTCCCATTGCATTAAAATTGTGTGTCAAATTTTGCGAGAAATATGTGTGTTAAGTCATTCATAAATAAAATTTGGTTTGATTTTACAAAGTAGTAGGGACCAAATATCAAGTTCATTCATCATAGAAGGTAGCTGAATATGTGTTGACATAATATTTACTTGTGAATATACTTGCACACTTTACTATTTATAGCTATTATTGATAGTTTTACGAGTCTTCAAATTTGACTTGAAAAACAATGGAAATTATGGCACGTTCTTGATAAAATATGACGAAATTTTTTTGTAACTTGAGGTTGTAGTTGTCAAGTTTCATGATATTTGGTTTCGATAAGGTTTGTGATGATACTGAACCCAATTCCACTATCAAAAAACATGATTCAAACACTTATGTTGCCGTTTTTCTATTGAAAAAACAAAAAAATCAGATTACAGTGATTTTAGCCGTGTGAGAAAATCCATCGCCTTGGTAGACAACGTCTATTATTAGATATCATAAGTTTTCGTTTCTTATGACACATATATCAATGATATTGAATCAGGAACAAAGTGCGAAGCAAATGGAGAATATGATTTTGGAATTTCAAATTTTTTTCCTATTACTCTTCGTAAAAGTTAGCCTTGGTATCTCTAATTGCTATTTATTCAAAGTGCTGTGTGTAACGGTTTTCACGTGAGTAATAATAAAAACAAATTTTTGCGAAGAAAATGAAGAATTTTAAAGTGAAATGAGCTTTGAATATATTATTCATTGATAGAGTATTTTTTTTTTATTGCAAAGAGAAAATGGGTAGCAGGCGAATGAAAGAAGTTATTTGTAGTGATACAATTAACACACTTGTTGACATCGATGATAAATTTGACTGGTTGAGAACATATGAGAAATATGTGAATATGCCTACAAAAGAGAAAACAAGCAACAAGATTTGGAGTACTAGATTAGCAGATGCTAGGTGTTTTCCTGAGGTCTTTGATTTCAGATAAATTGTTTATCTTTGTGAAAATAATTTAGATATAATAAATGAAAATTAATCTAGGAGTGAAAAAGGTTCCTGTGAATCCTAATTCATTAAGTTGGTTATTCAAGTTACCAGAACCAAATAAACATTTAGAATTTTCCGTTGTGAATAGTTTCCTGAAGCCAGGAGGCAGGATTGACATTGTATGAGAATTCATTTCTCCAACTTCTGAGGTTCCTTTCGATATTTCTCTTGTAGATATTTATTTGTTTAGGAAAACATTTAGGAATTTATGTTGGCTCTTTTCCCGTGTAGAAGGCTTAGAAAGTACAACAAATGTTCTGAAATGCATTTTCTGTGTGCTTTATGAGACATACACAAATAATATATTTTCGATTGGGTTAATATCATTTCCAATGTATTAGATGTTCAATTACATATATTATCCAAGAAACGTAACTTCTTTATGATGGAATATCTAATAACAACTCTCGTTTCAGGGCATGTGTTTGATAGTTTACCCTGTAATCCTAAATTCAATTTTCGCGAGGAACCAATGTAGTTATGGTATCCTATGTTGTGGAAGCACAAAGGTTATTTAAATTTTTGTTTAATTCAAGATGTTTTTGTAAGGAAAGTGCATTGCATAGTAATTGGATAAGAGCATTCTCGAATATATACAAAGGTTGAGGTTTTCCTATATGGAAAAAGGGAATATGAGGAAAGAGAAAGAAATACGGTTATACAAACTTATGGTTTTGGAGATAGGACATTGTTATTTCCGATGTTTGTTCTAGATATGTATTTTTTTCCTGAAGTCTATAGGAAATATCGTCATTGGCTAGCTATATTTGAACAAAAAAAGAAAAACAATTTATTTCTTTTCTGTTTTCTATTAGAAAAATCATTGTGAAGAATACGACTCATGATAATATTTTTGCAAAGTCTTTATATGATTTTAAATTAAGTGAATTTGAAGCTATTAAAGGATTTGATAGAGGAAGAATTTTCATGAACCACCTTGAGTCTATGAGGTACGAGAACTTGTTTCAAAGAAATAAAGAGTATAGAGACAAAAGTCAGAGTGTATCGACAAAAGATCAAAAAACACTAGTAGATGCTAAATAGGTTGCTAAAAAAGAGATCAAAGGGATGAGAGAAAGATATAATCAAAGAGGCACAAATCATACGGGACAATATTAATCTTGCAGACACAATATTAGTGCAGCTTCATCTGCCAACAAAAAAGGAAAAAGAACTAATGGAAGCGAAAAATTGGTTTCCGATAGGATATCAGGTGGCATGGATGATAAAGAGCCTCCTCATAGAGTAACTATAGGAAGAACGCACATGGATGAATCATCTATATCCAAGTGTTTTCCTGAAATAGGGAGCATCGAAGAGGCCATGGATATGGAATTTGATCGCACTGTGCTACCTGTTTGGGTTAGTACTTGTTTGCAAGAAAATAAAAAAATAATGGAGGAGATTTCCCAAGAGGACATTAATTTTGATGACCGTTCTATCACATTGCAGGAATCAAATTATGACAGGGGCGGTAATATATTGAAGATTGAAAGGTTACAACTTTTCTACCAAAAAATTGTTGATCTGGAAAAAATTAATTTTGATCTGTCTCCGGTTGCGACGTCAGGGATGATGAATTTGCATCAAGCTAGTGGTGAAGTGCTTGTGGATTATGTTAGTTGATTAAAATTAGAAAATATGAAGCTGAAGGAAAAAATAAAAGAAATATAAGATACTCTCAACCTGGGTCCTTTGTTGACGACTCCGCTAGTGATACGCGGATTGCCATTGGAAATTTCTAATCCTAGCGGTTCTCATAGATTTGAGAAACTTGTCAATCTTCTTAGTGTAGTGAAATTGTATATCATTAGTAATATCTAAAAAATTCAAATTATTGAATCTGCATGGAAAGTTTCTTTTGATAAATGATATTTAAAGCAAAGAACTAAATCTTCTGTCGAGCTAGTCAAAAGTGAGCTGGAGGGAGACAGGGAATTCATAGACAATGACCTTATAAATTTTAGTCGAAAGATTGATTTATTGTCCAAACTAGAAAAATAAAAACAAGGGCTATCTAATGCTGATTGAATGAGGCAAATCAAGGTTGCATGGTCTGAGAAAATTGGAACACTGGAGGAAATTATTTCTGAGTGTGGACACATAGAAAATCCATGTTAGGTCCATATATTACTATTCTATTCCCTTATTGTTATTAGTGTAGCCCCCTTATTGTTATTGTTGTACCCCTGTAACCCTAATATTGTTATTATTGTGCCCTTACATTGTTATTGTTAGGTCGACTAGGATTATATTGTGGGCCCATGGAATCCTATATATAGAAGGAGGTTTTGGTCATTTGTATCATCCAAGAATCGAAGTAGTTGATTTATAAGGTGTTGATCTCTCTTTTCTTCTATTTTTGGAGCTGGTTTCATAACATTTGGTTTCAGAGCTTTGGATTCTAGGGTTTCGCTACTCCAAATAGGTCATCGTTGAATTTTCGCAATAAATTTTTTTCCTACGAAGGTTCAAAAGATAAAATTTTTACAATGCGAATCTGAAATCCTGAGGAACCTTTTGTACAAATTTCAGATCTCGGTTCGCAATATTTTCGAAGATATGATCTGGGGAAGTTAGGGCTTTTTCAGGCTCCCGAATTTCAACTAAAATAGGTCATCGTGGAATATTCGCTATAACGTTTCGTATAAAAAGTTTCAGAAGCTGAAATTTTTACAGTGCAAAGCCAAAATCTTGAGGAAACTCCTGTAAAAATTTTAGATCTTGGCTCACAATATTTTTGGAGAGATGATCTGTGGAAGTTAGGATTTGTTTAGGATCCCGAATTTCATCTCAAAGAGGTGACCGTGGGAAAAACATCATAACTCTCTCTCTTAGCATCAGATTGGGATTCTATAAAAATTGGCCACAAGTACACAGACTGCAGTTTTTGATATATCAATTTCAGAGACGAAGGAGGAAACAATGACACATGGTAAGTTGTAAAAGTTTTCTCTACGGAATTAGTCCATAATTAGGTCATCATGGGATATTGGGCTTAACTTTGTCTTGAAGAATCCAAATCAGGACAGACCTATGGAATTCAAAAGAAGATTTAGAGGGCTACTTCAGGGCTGCATTTCATATATTGAATATACAAAACCACAGATATAATTCAGTTTCAGTATCGAGCTCCTCAAAAGAAAGAAAAAGGTGTGTATTTTTTTGAATTACATAAGTCTCATTTGAAAAAAAAAATAGTATTTATTCCAAGAGCATAATGAAGAATATATATCAGTATTGGGTTCTAAAATCCCCCCTAAAAAGAATTCAACACTCATTAATCCCTCAGAATGATCTACTATGACTCATGAAGATGATGAAACACAACATGAGCTATCAAAATTACAAGAGCAAGTGCACCAAATTTCGCTATCGCAAAGAGAAAAAAAAAATGAAATGGAAGTTTTGAAGAAAGGCGTGGAAACTAAGATGGATAGTTTGAAGAAAGGCGTGGAAGCTAATATGAATGGTTTGGAAGCTAATATGGATGGCATGGAAGTGCGCATGGAAGCTAAGATTGATGGCATGGAAGCTAAGATGGATGACATGGAAGCTAAGATCGATGAAAAACTGAAAGACAACATGGAAAACATGAAGAATGATCTAAAAGTAGACATCAAAGGTTTGGAAAAGTTGATACAAGAAATTTTTCCTAATGGCGAAAATATAGTAGAGGAAACTCATGATGAGAACAAAATAAATGTTAATCGTGATTTCATAAACTCTAATGTTGGATGGAAGAACCACCATATTCCAAAGATGGATATGAGGAAGTTTGATGGCAAGGATCCTGTAACATGGATACTACAGATGGAGCAATATTTTGAACTCAATAATGTGAAAAACACACAAAAGGTACACATTGAAACTTTACATTTAGAAAGAGATACATTTGTATGGTATTGATGGCTTTGCTCTTGTAAAAAAATTGTCACTTGGTTAATTTTTACGGAGGAAATGATAGCACATTATGAGGATACAAAAAGCAACACCTTCTTTAGCCAATTGATAAATCTCAAACAAAAGGGTCTGGGGCTTGGTTGGGCATTGAGGACTTCCAGAAATTGAATATAAGGGTAACTGATATTCCAGAGGAACACAGGATTGATGTCTTCATAGGGAATTTAAAGGATAACATCCAACATGAAGTTCGCGTTTGGGAACCTGATTCATTGGAAAATGCATTCAAGTTGGCAATAAAAATTGAATGTAAAATTATGGCAAAGAAGTGTTGCTACTCCTAGACTTCCACAACCTACAAGGTTAACACCACAAAAATTGGAAGAAAAAAGAGAAAAAGGGTTTTGCTACAGTTGTGATAGAAAATACACTAAAGGTCATAAGTGTGCTGAGAAGAAATTATTTTACATATATTGTGACGAGGAAGAAGAAAATGAACAAGAATATTCAAAAGAAGAGGATATACACCAAGAACCAACCCTAGAAGAGGAAGAAATGAGTCTCACCATATCGTGTAATGCATTGGGAGAAATTACCACCCCTCAAACTCTCAAGATAGAAGGACATATCAAGAAGAAAAAGGTAATAGTGTTGATTGATTTGGGTAGTACCCATAATTTTTTTCATTGTAAGGTAGCCAAGGAATTGATTTTTTTCTTATACCCAACACCAGAATGTCAAGTATTGGTTGCAAATGGAGGAACTATAAATTGCTCTGGAAAATGCCATAATATTAAGCTAACCATGGGGGAATATGTATTGAATAGTCCAATGCTTTCCATTCCTATGGGAGGTGTTGATGTTGCACTAGGAGTACAATGGTTACAATCTTTGGGGACAATAGCTTTTAATTTTCAAGAAAATTTCTTGAAATTTTTTTCAGAAGGAAAGGAAGTCGAATTATGAGGTATTGCAGGAAAGCCGAGAAAGATAATAAGCTCTAATGTCGTGACAAAGCTTCTACAGAAATAACAACAAGGTGTAATTGCACAATTATGCTCACTAGTAATTGCACAATTATGCTCACTAGAAGTTCCAACATCAAAATCATCTATTTCTGTAGATCTCCAAAAAGTCTTGGAAAATCATTCCAAGGTGTTTGAAACTCCCAAAGGAATCCCTCCTATTTGTGATCATGATCATGCTGTTCATTTGATTCCAGGAAGTTTTCCTCCAAACATCATGCCTTATAGATATCCTTATTTCCAAAAGAGCGAAATTGAATGTATGTTTGCATAAATGTTAGAGGCTGGTATAATTCAACCTAGTCAAAGTTATTTCTCTGCTCCAGTAGTATTGGTGCACAAGAAGGATGGATCATGGCGCATGTGTCCAGATTATAGGGAGCTCAATAAGCTCACCATTAAAGATAAATTTCCCATTCTTGTTATTGATGAATTATTGGATGAATTACATGGAGTAATAATTCAACATAGTCAAAGTTCTTTCTCTGCTCCAGTAGTATTGGTGCACAAGAAGGATGGATCATGGCGCATGTGTCCGGATTATAGGGATCTCAATAAGCTCACCATTAAAGATAAATTTCCCATTCTTGTTATTGATGAATTATTGGATGAATTACATGGAGTAATTTATTTTACCAAGTTGGATCTTCGTTCAGGATATCATCAAATTAGAAAGAAGACTGAAGATATTCCAAAAACAACATTTCGAACTCTTGAAGGTCATTATGAATTTTTGGTC
This sequence comes from Pinus albicaulis, assembly GCA_034641835.2. Taxonomy (NCBI): domain Eukaryota; kingdom Viridiplantae; phylum Streptophyta; class Pinopsida; order Pinales; family Pinaceae; genus Pinus; species Pinus albicaulis. The sequence continues at coordinate 753,230,294 of CM076577.1, forward strand.
ATGCCTTTTTGCCTTACCAATGCACCTTATACATTTCAAGGGTTGATGAATTCCATTTTCAAACCCTTCCTTAGAAAATTTGTGCTAGTATTTTTTGATGATATACTAATCTACAACAGGTCTTGGAAGGATCATGTTCAACATGTTAACGGGGTGCTAAAACTATTACAGGAGAAACAATTATATGAAAAAAAATCCAAATGTTTCTTTGGAGTACAAGAGGTGGAATATCTGGGTCATATTGTATCTCACGAGGGTGTTAAGGTAGACCTTAACAAAATTAAAGCCATTAAGTAATGGAGAGTCGCCACAAACATAAAGCAGTTGCGAGGATTTCTCGGGTTAACAGGGTATTATCACAAGTTTTTTAAGAATTATGGGAGAATAATAGCACCTCTAAAAACATTATTGGAGAAAGATGCAATTTCATGGACTCTTGAAGCAAATAAGGCCTTTGAACATATTAAAGAGGCAATGTGCCTAGCACTGGTCTTAGCTACACCAGAATTCACAAAAACCTTTATTGTGGAATGTGATGCCTTAGGAAATGGAATTGGTGCTGTTTTAATGCAAGAAGGAAGACCCATTGCTTTTGAAATTCGTCCAATCAAAGGAAAGTATTTACATAAAGCTATTTATGAGAAGGAAATGTTAGCAATACTACACGCACTAAAGAAATGCTGGTGACCTTACCTAATGGAAAGACACTTCAAGGTAAAAACTGATCATGATAGTATTAAACACTTTATGGAGCAAAGACTATCTTCAGAAGAGCAGAAAAAATGGGTCACAAAGATGTTGGGTTATCACTTTGAAATAATCTACAAAAAATGAAAGCAAAATGTTGTTGCAGATGCACTCTCAAGAAAGAATAAAGAGGTGGAAGCATTGATTTGTGCCATTTCTATTATCCAACCAGATTGGGTAACCGAAGCAAGGGATGAATGGAAGAAGGACGAAGAAGTTTGGACACTCATTCAAAAGTTGCAGCAAGATCCTAGTACATCTGATACATTTAGTTGGAAAAATGATTCCTTATGGTACACAGATTTCTTATATATTTGTAATAATTCCCAACTAAAACAAAAGATTCTTTTGGAATTGCACACTTCTCCTTTAGGAGGACACTTAGGATTTTTAAAAACTTACCACAGGGTGAAGAAAGAATTTTTTTGGGATGGCCTTAAATCTGATATTCAAAAGTTTGTGGCAGAATTTTTGGTTTGCCAGCAAAATAAAGTTGAGACAATTAAGACCCTGGGTCTTCTACAACCTTTATCCATTCCAAGTCAATTTTGGGAGGAGATTTCGATGGATTTTATCACAAGTTTACCTAAGTCCGAAGGAAAGAGTGTCATCATGGTGGTAGTTGATAGAATTACCAAGTATGCACACTTTTGTGCATTATCTCATCCATTTAAAGCAAGTACAACTGCTACTACATTTATGGATACAATTCAAAAGCTACATGGAAACCCAAAGGTTATGGTGAGCGACAAAGATCCCATTTTTACCGGAAATTTTTGGACGGAGTTATTTTCTTGTTTGGGTACTCAATTAGCTCATAGCTCATCTTATCATCTTCAATCCAATGGTCAAAATGAGATAGTGAATAAATGTTTGGAAGGATATCTTCGTTGTTTTGTATATGATAAACAAACACAATGGGTCAAGTGGTTACCTCTCGTTGAATGGTGGTATAACACTTCCTTCCATATTGTAGCAAAAATGACCCCATTTATGGCACTTTATGGATATCATCCACCGTCCATCACATCATCTTTAAGAGAAAATTCTAAGGTTCAAGCAGTGGAAGATCACATTGAGCATGAACAAGAAGTTCTGAAACTCTTAAAGGATAACCTAAATTTGGCACAATATCAAATGAAACAATATGCATATCAACATCACAGCGAAAGAAGTTTTGATGTAGGATACTGGGTATTTTTACGGCTTTAACCATACAAACAAATGTTCCTCAATCAAGATAATAAGGATAATAAATTATCGCCAAAGTACTATGGTCCTTACAAGGTGTTGCAAAATATTGGTACTATGACATACAAATTGGAGCTTCCTGCTTCTTCACGAGTGCATCTAGTTTTCCATGTTTCATGCTTAAAGAAGGTTATAAAAGAAAATATTCCAAGCTCAAACAATATTACCGTAAATTGATGAGGAAGGAAAATCATATTGGAACCCGAAGTGGGCCACAAAACAAGAAATTGACAAGCCGACAACCGATCAATTTTAATATCTCATCAAGTGAAGAACTACCCATCGAAGATTCTATATGGGGAGTGATGAGAATTTTATACAGAAGCACCCAGAGCTACTCAAGCATTGAGGACAACAATTTTTTGAAGGAGAGGGGCATGTTAGGTCCCTATATTACTAGTTTAGTCCCTTATTGTTATTAGTGTAGCCCCCGTATTGTTATTGTTGTACCCCTGTAACCCCAATATTGTTATTATTGTGCCCTTACATTGTCATTGTTAATTCAGCTAGGATTATATTGTGGGCCCATGGACTCCTATATATAGAAGGAGGTTTTGGTCATTTGTATCATCCAAGAATTGTTCATTTATGTAATGTATTGGAGGTTTCCTCCTCGAAGTGGCTGATTTCTAAGGCGTTGATCTCCCTTTTCTTCTATTTTTGGAGTTGGTTTCATAACAAAATAGAATAGAAGATGCATAGCTCAAGGAGATAATGATTGTTCAAGATATAAATGGCTAGTGCATTACATATCAGGCTAGATTAATTGTGAAAGACAAGTTGATGGCTAATTTGGAGAAGATTAAACAATCACAGGAAATATAGTTCGATGATATAATTGATTTTATTGCATAGGAAATTAACAAGTGGCTAATTACTTTTGTTAGTGTTAAAGATGAGTACTCCGCCTCATTTTTGCAATTTCAAGAAGAAGCTAGAGAAATTGAGGAGGTTATATTCAATGAAAATGTTAAGCATGACATTACTTGTCACTTCGATGAAAGAATTCATTGAAGCTAGAGTGAAGGAATTCATTACAAAAAGTTTGATTATAACTGAGATCTAAACAAAATCATTCCGTGCTTTTGAATATTGTAAGTGTTTTAATACATTGGAATATTTTTTTTTGTCTTCAAAGCATTTTAGTATTGAAATTTTATATGTGCACTATGATGGAATAGTCTAATTCCTGAATGCAGTTCCTTGTTATTTGTTGCAGATGAGTTTTATGGATTACGGTCGACGAGATCCCAATCAATGTCCCCATTGGGACACATGCATTTAGTTTTACGACTGAAGTATTAACATTTTTCATAAATTCTTTATACAATAAATGATTTTTTCTCTACCATGGCTCTGTAATCATAGCTTATTTGAATTATGATTATTGTCTTTTCTATCTCTCAATATGTTTACCAATTATGTAAATAATTCTGAGATAGTGTTTCACATGGGATGTTTTATGGACCTGGGTTCTCGAACATTGTACACAAATCAATAATTGAACACCTGTTTTCTAGTATTTTCTTTAAGATTTTATATATTAGCTAATGTTATGTAATGCTAATACTAAAAAAAATTATCAGTTATATCAATAATTCTTAGATAATGTTCTACATGTGAACTTGTATTACTCTGGATTCTTTATCATTTCTCAATATCAATTATTGAACATAAGTTCATGAGGCTATGATTTTGAGCTTTTATATTCTATGTAATGGTACGAAAATTGCTGGTAATGAAAATGAACGTTTAGCATGAATTTTGGTTTAGAGATATCTATTGCATTTGTGATGTTTATTTGAATGATAACTATAGTGATTAGGATTTGAATCTGAATACAATTTTTGTTGTTGTAACTATATACATTATTGTTCAAAGCTTGTGAAGCACAAAGACTCATTAGTTTGTTCCAGTTATGTTTACAATGAAAATGGACACTTGGAAAATTTTTTGGTTATTAGATATCCATTGCATTTTTTGTGAGTAGCATTTGAATCTGAATACAATTACAATTGCTATAACTATGTTGATTATTTTTGAAGGCTGCTCAACTAGAAATCCTGGTTATTCTGTCCCATTTGTCTTTATTTATAAATGCATGTACAAAAGCGAGAATTTCACACATCAGTGTTTCATTGTGCGAAGTTTTCATTGTGTGGGGATTAGAATGAGCTTTTTTGTTTTGCATATGAAGCTTCTTTCCAGGAGTAAAATATCTGCACAACAACATATGATAATAAAAATAATAATAATGCATTAAACTACAAGTTTTGTTTTTTCGAAGCATTATGAAAAAAATCCATATTTCATTCTGCAATAGTTAATTGTAAAATAGTCTTTGTAAGTAATTTAGTTATATAAATATACCATTTGTTTTCTTAAAGAAAATAAGTATTTAAATAAGTCTTACTAGATATAGAAACCTGTTTTATTGTGCGGATATTTTCTTGTCTGAAGCTCATATTAAGACTTATATTGTGTGTAGGAAGCTACTTCCGCATAACGAAAGCTTTTATTAACCAACTATAAACCTAAAAATCATAAAATTTGCAGTAGTAAATTGTAAATGAGTATTTATTGAGAATTAGCAAGCACGTAGGTAGCTATGCGAAGGTAGTTGTGCATGTGCTGAGGTTATTTGGAGAAAAAATGCATCTGCTGAAGTAACTATATATATAACTCATGCTATATATAGAAACTTGTTTCATTGTGCGAAGCTTTTATTCCTCAAAGCTCATAATAAAGCTTACATTGTACGCACAAAGCTACTTCCACACAATGAAATATTTTATTAAACAATAATAAATCTAAAACTCCTAAAACTAAATTAAATAACAATATTTTATAATAAATTTTATTAATTGCAAAAAATAATTAATATTGTTACTATGCTGGAAATATTTTACCTAGTAAGCTAAGAAATCGTTGACGATGTTGGATCCCGCAAAAATATAGGGGGCCTCGCCAAAATAAAGTCCCAATTAGACCTCGCACCATTTGGAAGAGGATCCCCATCCAAAAGTGTGGTTCGGATGCCATTTTCTTAAATATTTTCCTTGATTGCAATAGTTAGCATAGGAGAGCAATGCACATGTACTTTTGAATGAGCAAGTGAGTATGCCTTGTGAAATGCTCAATTGCAATATGTACCAAGGTCCTTTCACTAAAAGGGAGTAAAAGTGGGTCTTTAGAGGAAAAGCATTAGTAGTATTCTAATAAAGACACACACACTTATATACAAGAGAATCATTGACTATCTAGCGAAATATTTCATATGGACATAGCGATCATTAAGTAAATTACAACACAAGTTCAACAAGATGAGTACCAAACCCAATGAAAGAGTTCAATTTCTTTAGTACATGGAAACACATAACACATACTAGAAACATATAAAGAATAGTCTTATTATATTCACGATATATGCATGAAAGTGTGTTGACCAATGAGCTTTAAATATTAAGTGAAAGTTCCAAGATATGTGATACAATGAGACACCACTAACTCCAATAGTGGAGCTTCAAGCCACTACTTTCTCTCCAAAAGAAAAATCTCTCTCTAATGCCTGGTTGGAGAATCCAAGATGAAAAGTCATTTCTTTGAGTAATTAGGATTGTTTTATAACAAGATTAATGACCTTTCATTTTCCTCATGACTCTTGGACTACCCTCATGAATCTTGAACTTATAATGTGACCTTTTGAATTCCATATGACTTTTGGACTTCTCCCATTGACTCTTTTGTCCATATATCACTCTTGGAATTCCAGATATTTATATTTACAATATTTCCAAAATTACATCATCATTTCCACATTATCATGTGACAACAACATGAAAAGTCATTGACATTGATGACTTGGACTCATAGTGACTTTTAACATGGATTTCTTCAATAAGTGACGACACTACCACTATGTATTCAATACTCGTAACAAATCTTGCATTGTCATTTTCTTCTACCCTCCAAATGATATTGAGATATAATGGAGTCCTCACAAGTCAATTTGATCATCTAGATCCAACATTCCTTCAACTATCAGAACAAGGTACCTTTGTGCCCTTTATATTCAATAAAATTATGTGGGAAACCTTTCTTGATAAATATTCTCATAGATCTTTTCCATGCTTTGCTAAACACCTGCAAGTATATATCACTCATGACAAGCAAACAATAGCTCAAAAGTCTCCTACTTTATCATGTTCCATGCAAAATTTTCTGACTTTGGCTAAAAAATGCGCAAAGGAGAGAGAGAGAGAGAGAGGGCTTCTAGGCATAGAGCACACTTGGAGGAGATAGAGGAGGGCTTCACTTATCATTGAGACTACACCATGCATAACTCTAGAGGAGGAGGAGTTAACATGGGCACAAGTTGCAATTTCAAGAGGCACTGGAGCAAGATTGTCCACTGAAAATGTGACTTGCACTAGGGATAAAGGCTAGGGCCATAAGGAGGGCTTAGGTCACAATAAAAAGGAACGTGGGGAGGAATCATTTCCCACTGGAAGGGCGTAGTGTGCCACACTGTAATACAAAGGATTAACTTGCGTAGTGAGGGAGGACAAGCAACAAGGAGAAGGGTCTGCTGACTATAATTGCACAGTGCGCAGGAGAGAAGAAGAGAGAGGGACCAGGGTGGAACAAGTGGAAATTATAGCAGACAAGGTGGGTGTCCATTAGGCCTTATAATTTTGTAGTGCACTCCTCCTAGCTTAGAGGGCAGGCTTGCAAAGTCAGAAAAATGGCTAAGTCCTGGAAGGTGAAACATGTGAAAAAACACCGAGTCAGGGGCATTTTCAAGCATTACACATCACAAATCATTAGTAAAACTTAGAAACGACCTAATAATAAGAAATATACATCAAAAATATAATTCAAAAAATATATCCAAGTGAAAAAAACAAAGTATGTGTAGTTACAACCAATAACTGTCATTTTATGAGTAGAAAGTGTACTATGACTTTGAAGTGTGCAATTGCTTCTCTTGATGATCCGACGAAAATTAAGAAGGAGCACAAACACTTTAAACATGTATAAGAACATGAAATGACACTTGATGACCAAAAATAACACTTCACATGATAGGCGATAGGCTCCAAAATTCAAATGTTGCAAAATTTTGGAGGGTGTTGTAGCAACAACAACACTTGGTGAACTTCAACATCTCTGTCTGAGGATAAATTTTAGTAAGGATTTATCCCTTCAGGAAGTATTGATTCATCAAGAAGATTACTTAGGCTTTCCCACTTAACCTTGTCATAGATGTAGTGCCCCCATTTCCTTCCTTGGTTTAACACACCAACAAATCTTGTCATTTCACAATTTTTTCGATATAGGAGAAGGGTAATATGTAATTGTGAGTTAAATACAATCAGAGTGTAAATTTTCATCTTTGGTGTTGCTCTACTGATATCGAGCTTGTTCAATACCTTGGTGGAGTCACTTCGGGAAAAAAAGTATTAATTCACTACCAGCAAGACTGGTCAGTACCTTGACGAAGTTACTTTCTTTAGCTCCCTACGTAGGTAGCCTTTCTCTTCTTTCACCCTTATTTATTTTATTTATAGAATGATGCTGAGGAACTTATTATTTCACAAGGGAAGAAGAGGTATATGTTGGGTGTGTGTTATATTATTTCTATGACTAGTCATATGTGCGGGGGTGAAACACAGCCCCCCCCCTGTCAGGGAGTTTTTGTAGAAATTATACAAACAATATGTATACCAATGGATTCAATCTGATCATGCGATATGATAAAGAAAGATATTGGATCCTTCTACAAATTAATTGTGTAAAAAAAGATGATCGCCAGTCACAACAAGTAAATAAAGAAGCAAATCAAACCACAAAACAGATATTTTCTCGGGGAAAGCTTACTGCTCAAAACCCCTCTATATTCTATTCTATATTCACCAAGGAATCATGAAACAATTACAATGCACTCTTCTCACAAGAGTCTCCTACACTCTCACAACTGTCTCACACTAATCTGAACAAAATCGACCAACACTTAGCCAATTTTTAGCCTCTGCTCAGCCTGCCTTGCTTGCACAATTCATGTGGAATGCAATCCCTATTCTTTTGGAAATTCAGCCTTCCAAAATTGCGCAATGCTCATGAGAAATCATATGGGTGTTTTACTACATGCAGGCAACCTACTAATAATACAACTGATGGTTAACATACCTTTAACCTTTGTCTCAACTGGGTCTCCACTGGAACTAACATGCATGCATATATTAATAGTAAATCATCAGTTACATGATAGATCACTGCATGTGAATTAAATCTGATTTAATTCACTTGACCTCTCACTAGTGCAAAAAAGAATTACAACTAGTTAAAATGATTTTAACTCAATTAATTGAGTTAACTGATTTCTCATGCATTGAACCAATGCACTAACTGCAACTTGGAATCAATAACTAATAGAATCACTTTGCATGCCTCACCAACCACCCTCAACTCGAAATTCATGAGCTAAATGAGTTTATCACACTCAGTTAACTATTACAAGTGATTATGAGATAAGATTACATTTTATTGTCCAATATACTTAAGGGAAAATTAAATTAGACACACATTTCTTGTTGACTTTTCAACACTCCCTCTCAACAAGAAAGGGATTATCAACTACCTCGATCTTGCCTCTATGGTATTCAAATTTTCCCCTAGCGAGTGCCTTTTTCAGAATATCTGCATCCTGATCTTCCGTGGGAATGTACTGAAGTAACATAATGCGTCTTTGAACACAATATCTGAGATGGTGGTGCCAGATGTCTATATGCTTGGACCTATCATGGAATACTAGATTAACCGAGAGTTTTATGCAACTCTCGTAATCACAATGTATCATCGTCGGATCCATATGATGACCAAACAAACCAACTAGAATATTTCTCATCCATATGGCCTCACATGCAACCTTACTGGCTGCCATGTACTCTACCTCAGATGAACTGAGTGCCACAAATCTCTGCTTCTTGATGTACCAAGAAACTGTTGTCGATCCTATGCTGAAGATCCCTCCTGATGTGCTCTTTCTGTTTGATGGACTACCTGCCCAATCTGCATCGATGAAGCCTTGAAGCTTCACTCCCTTTGTCTGTCTGTACCATAATCCATACTCTGTAGTGCCCCTGAAATATCTTAAGACATGCTTCCCCACCTTCCAAAAGAGCTTGGTCATCTTAAACATAGCTTGAATCAGTTGGTTAAGTGCGTAGCAAATTTTTGATCTAGTGTTCACCAAGTACATGAGTGAACCCACAAGCTACTTGTAAACAGTAGCATCCACTAGCTCACCTGAAGTAGCATCCTCCTTCCTCCTGTTGAAAAGTCAACAAGAAATGTGTGTCCAATTTAATTTTCCCTTAATTAAATTGGACAATAAAATGTAATCTTATCTCATAATCACTTGTAATAGTTAACCAAGTGTGGTAAACTTAGTTAGCTCTAAATTTTGAGTTGAGGGTGGTTGGTTAGGCATGCAGAGTGATTCTATTAGTTATGGATTTCGAGATGCAGTTAGTGCATTAGTTTAATGCATGAGAAATTAGTTAACTCAATTTATTTAGTTAAAGTCAGTTGAAATAGTTGTAACTATTTTTTGCACTAGTGAGACATCAAGTGAATTAAATCAGATTTAATTCACATGCAGTGATGTGCCATTCAAATGATGATATGATATTAATAGCTACCTGCATGTCAGTTCCAGTGGAGGCCCAGTTGAGACAAAGGTTAAAGCTATTTTAACTATCATTTGTGTCATTGGTAGGCCGCCCGCATGCAGTAAGACAACCATAGGATTTCCCGTGAGAATTACATAGTTTTGGAAGGTTGAATTTCCTAAAGAATAGGGATTGCATTCCACATGAATTGTGCAAGCAAGGCATGCTAATTAGAGGCAGGAAATTGGCTAAGTGTTGGTCGATTTTGTCCGGGTTAGTGTGAGACAATTGTGAGAGTGAAGGAGACTCTTGTGAGAAGAGTGAATTGTAATTGTTTCATGATTCCTTGGTGAATATACAATATAAGATAGAGGGTTTTTGAGTAGTAATATTTCCCCAAGAAAATATCTGTGTTGTGGATTGATTTTGATTCTTTCTTTACTTGTTTTGATTGGTAATCGTGTTTATTTTTCGTAATTGATTTGTAGAAGGATTCAATATCTTGCTTTATCATATAGCATGATCAGATTGAATCCATTGATATACATATTTTTTTTATAATTTCTACATGGTATCAGAGCACAAGAAATCACTATAGTGGAGAATAAATTGGGTTTGTGACTGAATAGCATTCGAATTTGCAAAAGTAGTCTTGGTGCGAAAGGCGGATCAGGATCAAGATGGATTTTAATGTCTTGAGATTGGAGTATGTGCTCGAGGTAAGTTCTAATTATATTGCGTGGAAAGACATGATGGAGGAAGTTATTTAGGACAACGGGTTGAAATAATTCATTGATAATGACATTCCCAAACTCGCTGTAGCAGATTCCGCTCTTCTTGATGCTTAGCAAAAGAAGGTTGCAAAGGTGAGGAGGATCTTATTGGAGGGAGTACAAGACCACATTGTCTCAAGTCTCCATGGAAAAGTGACTCCATATGCACTGTGGAAGGATTTGACAGATCTGATTTAGAGTAGCAGTGATCATAGCAAATTGGCACTAAAGGACAAGCTAAGGAAAATCAAAATGGAGAAAGGTGACGCTATTCCGAAATATTTAACCAAGTTTTTCCAATGTCAAGATGAGCTTGGGAGCATCAGAATTACTGTTGCAGATGATGAATTGGTGAGCCTAGCTCTTCTAGGCCTTCCTAAGAGTTGGCATAGTTATCAGGACTCTGTCAATGGGAGGGAGAAGCTTCCAGATTGGGAACAACTTTGGTCGGATTTGGTGCAAGAAGAATTCAGGTAGAATACTAGGGATGGATCTTCATCTAAGACAGATGATGAAGAAAGTTTCGCCTTGGCTGGTAAGGAAAAGAAGGGGAAGGGAAAGAAATCCTATTCCAAATCAGAGTCCAGCAAAGAAGGAAAGAAGCACGACATGTCCATAGTGAAGTGTTTTCACTGTCACCAGCATGGACATTATGTCACTAATTGTACACAAAATAAGAAGAACAAGAAGGCTTTAGGATCTGCAGCTAGTGAGGCTTTGGCCTTGCAATTTGAGTTGGACTTCTCCCTCATCACATGCATGGTGTCAAGTGTGATGGGATCAATGTGGTACTTGGATAGTGGTGCATTTTTCCACATGACGGGAGACAAAGAAATTTTCAGTAGCTTGGAGGAGAATGACCTCCAGATGCATATCGAAATGGGTAATGATGGGCGGTACAGTGTTACTGGGATTGGTACAGTTACCTTCCAGATATAGTAAGGTAAAATCTTCTTATTAAAAAATGTAATGCATGTACCAGGCTTGAAAAATAATTTAGTTTTAGTCGCAATGTTGGAGGATAGAGGCTATGATGTGGTTTTCAGTGAAGGGAAATATTTCCTTTGACACAAAGCCACAAGGCAAGCCAAGAAGATTGGGATTCGTGCGAAGAATCTCTATAAACTTGATGTAGATGGTTGCACAACATTGATGGGTAAGGTAAACAAAGTGATGAGTCGGGATGAGGGTGAGTTATGGCACAAGATTTTGGGCCATCTACACCACGAAGCCTTGAAGTTCATGCAACATATTTCTACGGGTCTTCCCAAGGGTACTCTTGCACAGATAGAAACATGCAAGAGATGTACCATGGGGAAGTATGCAAAGGCCAATTTTCACGAGAAGGAGAATCGAGCAGCGGAAATCCTTGAGAGAGTTCACTCAAACGTGTGTGGACCATTCTCTACAGCTTCGAAAACAAATCACAAATATTATGTGATCTTTGTTGATGATTTTTATAGAAAGTGTTGGATCTACTTCATGCAAAAGAAAGATCAAACGTTCTCAAAATTTTGTGATTTCAAAGCACTTGTGGAGAAAGATACAGGGAAGCATGTGAAGGCTCTTAAGAACGAAAATGGTGGTGAGTACATCTCCAATGAATTCAATAACTTCTGTAGTAAAGAAGGAATTCAGAGAGAGTTGATTGCACCTCATAACCCACAACAAAATGGGGTCGCAAAAAGAAAGAACAGAACAATTGTGGGTGCAACATGAGTGATGTTGCATGATCAGGGCCTACCATTGCATCTGTGGGTGGAGGCATGCAATACAATGATATTTGTGAAAAACCGTAGTCCTCATTGGATACTCGGCATGAGTACACTAGAGGAGGATTTTTCTAGTAAGAAACTTAATGTTTGATATTTTAAAAATTTTGGCTCATTTGTCTATTGCCATGTGACCAAAGATTCCAGGAAGAAGCTCGAACTAACAAATGATATTAGGAGATTTGTGGGGTACACTGATACTCCCCAAAAATATTGGTGTATTTTCCAAACAACAGGATGAATGTTGTGAGAGGGGATATAAAATTTGATGAGGAGAAAACCATGTGATTGTCCCTTGAGAGGGAGTTGGATTTGCATGCAGATGAGGAAATATTGGTTCCAAATAATGAACCTCAAGATGTGGAGAAGCCACATGTGGAGGATCTTGGAGTGGTAGAAAACACTCATGCAGAGCCATCCACCAAAAATGGTAGAATGTGCATATAGATACAATCTCCAGACAGGTTTACTGGATACATGTCTCTTATGAGAAAGTGTACTGTGACAGAACCATCCTCCTTTGAGGAATCAATACAACAACCAATTTGGGTTGATGCTATGGTTGAGGAGTATGAATCCATCATTAAGAACAGTGCATGGGAAGTTGTCCTAAGACCAGTCAGAAAATCAGTGGTTGGATCTAAATGGATTTATAAGGTGAAGTAGGCAACATATGGGAGTGTGGAGAAATACAAGGCTAGATTTGTAGCCCGGGGATTCTCTCAAGTTGAGGGGATTAGCTATGATGAGACTTTCGCACCGATTGTGAGGTACTCATCAATTAGATCTATCCTTGCACTCTCAGCGCGGATGGGGTGGCATATCAGATGGATGTGAAGACTATGTTTCTTAATGGAGTTATTGAGGAAGAAGTGTACATAGAGTAGCCAAAAGGTTTTGAGATCTTTGACAGTGAGTCGCATGTGTGATGAATCAAGAGAGAACTGTATGGGCTGAAGCAAGAATCTCATGCTTGGTACACTATAATTGACAGCTATTTCACCAAGTTGGGCTTCACCAAAAGTGAAGCAGATGCGAACCTGTACCAGATTGTGGTTGATGGTAAGCTCTTGATTATCGTAATTTATGTTGATGATCTAATTTTGACAGGTGATGAGAAGTTGATAACTTATTACAAGGAGGATATTTCAAGGGAGTTTGAAATGAAGGACATGGGACTCCTTCACTATTTCGTTGGTTTGGAAATATGGCAGCGAGATGGTGAGCTAATTGTTTCTCAAGGCAAGTATGCCAAAGATATTATGAGAAAGTTTCACATGGAGAGTTGTAAACCCATGGAGACTCCTCTTCTAGGGAACTAGAGGAAGGAGGATGCTACTTCAGGTGAGGTAGTGTGTAATATTCCAAATTAGGAACAACTACACTATGGGGAATATCTAAAGATATTACCAATGTGGAGATCAACAATACATAAGCATAAGCTGGAAAATAGCAATGAATGCATTAATACAAGAATGCCGGAAGATCCACATAACCATTACATTATATTATAGCAGCAATAATGTATACAATATCTTGAGGAAATGATCTCTCAAGCTAGGAAATGCAGCCTCAATGAAACATATACATGACAAATGGATAAATACTTCTATACAAAAGAAGCCCTGGCTATGACTGCAAAATCCATGAATAAGAACTGTTGCAAAATAATGTCAATACATAGATACAAAAATGTAGAGCTCAAACAAATAAGGGGGAGCAATATCTCAACCCCTGGAAACAACATACACAATCCTCAAAAGGATTGGCTGAAATATACACAAACTGGAAAATTTGCAGAAATGCTGGAGTTGCTAGGCAGCAGCCGCAAGTCAGAAAATAGGAATGGATAGAGATAGCTAATGATGTTGCAAATGATGGCTGAATCTCATCCAAAGGATATCTTAGGTGAAAGGCTGATCCAATCCCTGAAGATCTCACCCTCCAAAATAGTGGAGCAAGCCCCCATTACAATGGCACTAAGAAATAACGCAGTCTGGAGAAGGGACTGCGCTTTTGGTGAAGAGAAATGCTTGGCCTGATGCCAATGATCATAAATATGCTCATGAATCTCCCTCACTAACCTCCCAGAGGAATATAATCTCCCTCCTCTGACAGATGAGCCAAGGAAATGGTGTATGGTGTCCTCCACTACAACACCTAGCAACACTGTGTTATACTTGAGCATAAATAACGTAGTAACTGAAAGTAGTAGCTTTGGCCTTAAGCCAAGAGATGTGGAGAATGAAGAAAAATCCCTCAAGAGGCCTCTCAAGAAGGTGAAGAAATCCTAAATAGTAATTCCCCAACAATTCTTGCTAAACAAAAAAAGAATGCACAATGTCTGAATAGGCAATGATTTCAATAATCCATAGCATGAATAAAAATGGCTGCCTTGCCCTCCTTTTAAACAAGTGAAATATCTCTCTCTCCATGGGGCCCACTCATTAAGGTTTCCCCCACCAAATATCCTCTTCCTCATTCACATTGTGTTGTCTTCCAAAGTGAGCCACTCCTCCTATGGTAATGCTGTTGACTTGGTCAAACCTGACCTTATCTTCATGCATTTGCCCCTTTTCACACTTGAGGGTGAAAAATAAAGCTACTCTGATGATCCCTTTCACATTATGAGGGATTTTATTCATGTATTCAATAAGAATGGGTTCATTTACCCATTTATTTAGATGCAAGGTGATGAAAGAAAAATTTTAATATTCCATTTAGCCATGTGCTAAAATGGGAATATTACAGTCCTCCCATCCCAAATGTTGCTTGTCCTCAAGAAACTACAAGGATAGAACTGAAGAATCTCCACCCAAGGCATGGAGTCTGAAATATGTTGAGGAAAATTTTCCTCATGTAGATCCTCCATACCCCAAGCAATCATCCATACAAAGTGAGTTACCTCCCAACATGGCAACTCCTGACAATTATCTTCCACCTTTGGCTCCTACAATATAGGTGGGCTGAAAATATGATCTTGGTAGACAAAATAGCCTACCCCATGCTGTCCTCCTCTCCACTTAGGATAAGTGTAGAGTATATGCTGGTCTTGGGCTGCAATAAAGTTTCCCTCCAATGGCAAGATGAAGACTAGACCTCCAAGGATCTCTTCCCCAACGTTATGAAACATGCTGTCCCAAATTACCTCATATGTGATGAGTTGGAAGTCACCATCATATGGAATCCAATCAATCATATGGCTCACCTCAAATGGAAACAAATGTTTTGTTTTATTGGCCACATGTCCTCTCATGCTCCCCTTAGAACATGCAATGCAAATAATGTGGGAGATCTCTCCCCCAAGGGACACATCCTGTACATATATGGTTAAGGGAAGAATATACAAATCATCATACAAATAAACAATACCCTTACCATAAGTTTTTCTTATGCAAATGGAGTGGCTCAAAATTGAGTCCCCTCTCATCCTCAAAGAGAAAAGAGGTGGTTATGCTAACTCTTCCAAAGAGTTATGTATCTCCTCCATCTGCACATGATCTATGCATCTCCTCATATGCTGATATGTCAATATCATGCAAGCAAGATGATCCTGGGAGTACTCAACCAAAAACCCAGAGCTCCAAAATGGATCTATCCTCCATAGTGACAACACTGATGATTCCTTATGAAGGAAATTTGTCATATGGTCATATTATTCTTTGACATCTCCCATGCCAAAGATGCAAGTTGGAAGGCTGCTATCCTTTCCCTACTGCTTCTGCCACAACGCAGAATCTGAAATGAGAGTGGGTACAAATGATGTTGAGAGAATGTGTCTCTCCTTCCTGAGTCTACCCAAGGCTCTCAGCGCTGTAAAGCTGTCTCCCAAGGTCTCCACCCTTCTGAATTCAATGAGTGGTGCCTCAACATGTGAAGCATCCATCCTCCTTTGCTGATCTAGTGGTCTCCTCGGTAAAATGTCTCCATGCAATGAGACATTCTCAACAAGAGATGACTGAATATATGAATGGAGAAAACTTTCCATGCTTCCACTGCACAATCCAATCACCTTCTTAGGTGCATCAACCTCATAAAAAATATAGGGATGTGTGCTCCTCATCACATCATGATGGTCATTCTTCCTATCCTCTCCTTGTGTCTCCATGGTTCCACACCTCCTCAACAATGGCACATGAATTGTGCCTTGATCTCCATACATGAGAACCTGGGGACTTCCTTACAAAGATGCAAGAATCCCTCTACCTGGAGCAAGAGCTCCTCCTTCCTATGCATGAGGCACTAGATAATCTCTAGATGGTGCAACATTGTTGCCCTCCGCTTCCTCAACATAGATGGGCAACCCTCCAATAATTTTGTTGTATATATGGAATCTCTCCTAAGGTGGAAGTAATTCTTGATCATCAAAGGTCAAGGAGTATTCCTTTTGCACCATGATAGTTCCATCTCCTACTCCTGCAACATCATACAAGAAATGAGAAAAAATCTGCTCTTGCTCTCCAAAGAATAACCCCAACAACAAATGTTTTTGTTGCTTCCTCATGCTCTCATCATACAAGATATGTGATGAATACATAGTGTATGATATGAATGTTGCATCATCACTATGCACCCATACTCTTTTCTGCTCCATGATGCCAGCATCCTACCACATCTTCTCCATCCTCATACCCTTGGAAAGAGTGTATGCCAAGTGATGGCCAAAGTCCTTCAAGAGTAACCAGCAAAGCTAAGCCTCCTGCTGCCCGGTATCATAAATCTGCAAGTAGCTCACCAGCTTCTTGCTCACCATCCACATCCACTCAACCAATTGTGGATGCCTTCTTCCCCCCTTCATTTTGGTACTCCTCCCATGAGGGCTACCATCACCGCAAATCAAATTCCTGCATTTCATGGGATCTTAAAATGCAATCTTCCCGAGGATCAATTTGACCCTATAAGGATCAAAATAGGTGGTAGGAAAAAACCTCCCATCATGATGTGCATGGCTCAAGGAATTGCCAACACAGTCATGAGAGATGCTATCCATCCGTAGATGTCCTCCATATTATATTTGTTCCTTTGAGAAGGGAATAACCTCCTCATACTGTTGAAGAATCTTTCACTCCATGATGTGTGGGAGTGCACCTCCATTGAAATCTCTCCTTGAGATCTCCTCCTCATGCATGGTCCTCCAAAACCCAAGAGGCCTTGGATCTATTGCCAGTAGAAGTCTCTCTTTGAGTTGTGGAATTCTCATTGAGAGAGTGTCATCTAGAGAGGAGGAAGAGTTTCTTATGACCAGATGTCTACTCCTTCTCTCTGCTTCCTCCATGGCTCCCTAAAAGAAGCTACTCTTTGAGTGCTCATATGAGGAATGGTTCCTCTTTTCTTCATCACTACTCTTGTACAACGAAATTCTATTCTACTGCTCTAGGTCAGCTGGATGTAATGATATAGACCCATCCAAAGGGTTTGTTGAAATGACAAGAGATGGATTTTTAATCATACCTCGGTGAAATGTGGAAGATCTTTGTAGGGCTGCAAGAGTTTCCTCCTCATAAGTGTTGGCCTCCCAAACTGTTGAAGATGAATGCTGCTCCTCCATGGACTCAACAGTACTGGTACATGCCTCATCAGCTGGTGATGAGGGCTCCTCCCTCATTTTTCCAAACCTCCTGATCAATCTTTGAGAAAACTCAACAAGAGTAGAAACCCTTGTATGGCTTAGATGGCTGATCCACCAATTCTTTGCTTTGACACCTTCAAGGTGCAGCGCTGTAATTTATACAACCTCTCTATCTACTATAGGATGTAGCAGGAAGAAAGCCTCTAGCTTCTTCACCAAAACCTCTGCTACACATGTGAGTGTTCCATCAAATGTGGACAACAGAAATCTATTGCCTCTCATCATCCTATCGCTGTGGGGTCTTATTTCTTCTTTCTACCGAATAAAGTGTGGAAAATCTAGAGTCTCTTGGAAGGCTCTAGGTTTGGATTGGTATTCAGCAAGGTAATCACTTAGAATTTTGAATTCAAAGTGTTATTCATGCCTCTGGTCTTCTTCTTTGTGAGATTAGGAAGTGCATGGTCCTTCCTCTTCTCCTTCTTCAATCTTCTTGACCTCCTTGGAGAGGTCTCCTCTGGATCTGAAAATAGATGAGAGTAAACTCATCTTCTTCATCATCTTGATCTTCTTTGGCTTAGACTCACAGGCTAAGCTAGATATCATGCTTTGATACCATTGTAATATTCCAAATTAGGAACAGCTACACTATTGGGAATATCTCAAGATATTACCAATGTGGAGATCAACAGTACATAAACATGAGCTGGAAAATAGCAGTGAATGAATTAATACAAGAATGCGAGAAGATCCACATAACCATTATATTATATTATAGCAGAAATAATGTATACAATATCTTGAGGAAATGATCTCTCAAGCTAGGAAATGCATCCTCAATGAAACATATACATGAAAAATGGATAAATACTGCTATACAAAAGAAGCCCTGGCTATGACTGTGCAATCCATGAATAGGAACTACTGAAAAATAATGTCAATACATAGATACAACAATGTAGAGCTCAAATAAAGAAGGGGGAACAAGATCTCAACCCCTGGAAACAACAATACACAATCCTCAAAAGGATTGGCTAAGATATACACAAAATGGCAAATCTGCAGAAATGACGGAGTTGCTGGGCAGCAACTGCAACTCAGAAAATAGGAATGGATAGAGATAACTGATGATGCAGAAAATGATGGCTGAATCTCATCCAAAGGATCTCTCAGGTGAAAGGATGATCCAATCCCTGAAGATCTCACCCTCCAAAATAGTGGAGCAAGCCCCCACTACAATGGCACTCAGAAATAACGTAGTCTGGAGAAGGGACTGCGCTGTTGGTGAAGATAAATGCTTGGTCTAATGCCAATGATCAGCAATATTCTCATGAATATCCCTCACTAAACTCCCAGAGGAATAGAAGCTTCCTCCTCCGACAAATGAGCCAAGGAAATGGTGTATGGTGTCCTCCACTGCAACACCCAACAACACTGCATTATACTTGAGAAGAAATAACGCAGTAAATGAAAGTAGTAGCTTTGGCCTTAAGCCAAGAGATGTCAAGAATGAATAACAATCCCTCAAGAGGCCTCTCAATAAGGTGAAGAAATCCTAAATGAGAATTCCCTGGCAATTCTTGCTAAACAACAAAAGAATGCACAATGTCTGAATAGACATTGAATCAATAATCCATAACATGAATAACAATGGCTGCCTTGCCCTCCTTTTAAACAAGTGAAAGATCTCCCTCCATGGGCCCCACTCATTAGGGTTTCCTCCACCAAATATCCTCTTCCTCATTCACACTGCACTGTCTTCCAAAGTGAGCCACTCCTCCTATGGCAGCGATGTTGACTTGGTCAAACCTGACCTTGTCTTCATGCATTTTCCCCTTTTCACACTCGAGGGTGCAAAATAAAGCTACTATGATGATCCCTTTCACATTATGAGGGATTTTATTCATGTCTTAAATAAGAATGGGTTCCTTTACCCATATATTTAGCTGCAAGGTGATGAAAGCAAAATTTTAATATTCCATTTAGCCATGTGCTAAAATGGGAATATTACATAGTGGACTCTACTGTTTATAGGAAGCTAGTGGGTTCGTTGGTGTACTTGGTTAACACCAGACCAGACATTTGCTACGTAGTGAAACAACTGAGTCAGGCTATGGTTAAGTTGACCAAGATCTTTTGGAAGGCGGGGAAGAATGTCTTGAGATATATCAGGGGCATGACAGAGTATGGATTACGGTACAAACAAACAAAGGGAGTGAAGCTTCAAGGCTTCATTGATGTAGATTTGGAAGGTAGTCCATCAGAAAAAAAGAGCACATCATGAGGGCTCTTCAGCATAGGATCAACAATATTTTCTTAGTACAGAAGGAAGCAACGATTTTTTGCACTCATTTAGGCCGAGGTAGAGTACATGGCAGCAAGTTAGGCTGCATGTGAGGCCATCTGTATGAGGAAGATTCTGGTTGGTTTGTTTGGTTATTAGATGGATTCGACGGTGATACATTGTGATAACCAGAGCTGCATTAAAATCTCGGTAGATCTAGTATTCCATGACAGGTCCAAGCACATAGACATCTGGTACCACCATCTCATATATTGTTTTCAAAGACACATTATGTTACTTCAGTACATTCCCATGAAATATCAGGATGTAGATATTCTGACGAAGGCACTCTCCAGGAGAAAATTCTAATACCATAGAGGCAGGGTCAGGGTGGCAGATAATCCCTTTCTTGTTGAGAGGCCCGTGTTGAAAAGTCAAGAAGAAATGTGTGTCTAATTTAATTTTCCCTTAATTAAATTGGACAATAAAATGTAATCTTATCTCATAATCACTTGTAATAGTTACCTAAGTGTGATAAATTCAGTTAGCTCATGAATTTCGAGTTGAGGGTGGTTGGTGAGCCATGCAGAGTGATTATATTAGTTATGGAGTTTGAGTTGCAGTTAGTGCATTAGTTTAATGCATGAGAAATAAGTTAACTCAATTTATTGAGTTAAATTCAGTTGAACTAGTTGTAACTGTTTTTTGCACTAGTGAGGGATCAAGTGAATTAAATCAGATTTAATTCACATGCATTGATCTATCATGCAACTGATGATTTACTATTAATATTTGCATGCATGTCAGTTCAAATGGAGACCCAGTTGAGAGAAAGGTTAAATGGATGTTAAATATTAGTTGTATCATTAGTAGGCTTCCTGCATGCCATAAGACAACCATAGGATTTCCCATGAGAATTGCGCAATTTTGGAAGGTTGAATTTCCTAAATAATATGGATTGCATTCCACATGAATTGCGAAAGCAAGGCAGGCTGATTAGATGCGGGAAATTGGCTAAGTGTTGGTTGATTTTTTCTGGGTTAGTGCGAGACAGTTGTGAGAGTGCAGGAGACTCTTGTGAGAAGAGTAAATTGTAATTTTTTCATGATTCCTTGGTGAATATACAATAGAAGATAGAAGGGTTTTGAGCAGTAAGCTTTCCTCGGGAAAATATATGTGTTGTGGATTTATTTTGCTTCTTTCTTTACTTGTTGTGATTAGTGATCGTGTTTATTTTCCGCAATTGATTTGTATAAGGATTTAGTATCTTGCTTTAGCATATCGCATGATCGGATTGAATCCATTGATATACATATTATTTTTATAATTTCTACACCTCCAATTTCCTACAAAAGGAGTCTCCATGGGTTTACAAATCTCCATGTGAAACTTTCTCAGAATCTCTTTGGCATACTTTCCTCGAGAAACAAATAGCTCACCATCCTGCTACCATATTTCCAAACCAAGGAAATAGTGAAGGAGTCCCATGTCCTTCATCTCAAACTCTCTTTCAAGATCCTCTTTGCAAGAAGTCATGAGATGCTCATCACCTGTCAAAATAAGATCATAAACATAAAGTAAGATGATCAAAAGCTTACATCAACCACAATCTGGTATAGGTTCGCATCCACTTCACACTTTGTGAAGCCTAACTCAGTGAAATAGATGTCAATCCTGGTGTACCAAGCACGAGATGCTTGCTTCAGCCCATACAATGATCTCTTGAGTACGAACACATGCGACTCACTGTCAAAGGTCTCAAAACCTTATGGGTGCTCTATGTACACTTCTTCCTCAATAACTCCAATGAGAAACACTATTTTCACATCCATTTGATGTATCTTCCACCCCATCTGTGCTGAGAGTGCAAGGATAGATCTAATCGATGAGTACCTCGCAATTGGTGCAAAAGTTTCCTCATAGTCAATCCCCTCAACTTGTGAGAATCCCTGGGCTACAAATCTAGACTTTTACTTCTCCACATTCCCATATTTCGCTTGCTTCACCTTATAGATCCATCTAGATCCAACCACTGATTTTCCAACTGGTCTTGGGACAACTTCCCATGCACTATTCTTGACGATGGAGTCATACTCCTCAACTATGGCGTCAACCCAAATTGGTTGTTGCACTGCTTCCTCAAAAGAGGATGGTTCTGTCACAATACACTTTCTCATAAGAGCCATGTGTCTAGTAAACCTTTATGGAGATTGTCTCTATCTGCACAGTGAAGTAGGTTCTCCTACATGTTTTTTCGCATCAAGTCTCAATCTATCAGCTTCTGTGGTGCGCCTTCTACCATGTTTGGTGGATGGCTTCGCATGAGTGTTTTATTCCATTCCATGATCCTCCGCATGTGGCTGCTCCACATCTTGAGGTTTATCCTTTGGAACCAAGAGTTCCTTATCTGCATGCAAATCAAGCTCCCTCTCAAGGGACAATTGCATGGCTTTCTCCTCATCAAATTTTATATCTCGTCTCACAATAGTCATCCTGCTGTTTGGAAAATACACTCGATAGTTTTGGGGAGTGTCAGTGTACCCCACAAATATCCCAATCTCAGCTGTTGGTTCTAGCTTTTTCTTGGAATCTTTGGTCACATGGAAATAGATAGATGAGCCAAAATTTTTGAAATATGAAACATCAGGTTTCTTACCAGAAAAAGCCTCCTCTGGTTTACTCATTCCAATTATCTGATGAGGACTATAGTTTTGCACAAATACCGTTGTGTTGCATGCCTCTACCCATAGATGCAACAGTAGGCCCTGATCATGCAACATAGCTCGTGCGACACCAAAAATTGTTCTGTTCTTTCTTTATGAGACCCCATTCTATTATGGGTTATGAGGCACAATAAACTCTCCATGAATTCCTTCTTTGTTACAGAAGTTCTTGAATTCATTGGAGATTTACTCACCACCATTGTCGCTCCTCAGAGCCTTCACATGCTTCCCCATATCTTTCTCAACCAATTCTTTGAACTCAAATTTTTTTGAGAACATATGATCTTTCTTCTGCATGAAGTAGATCCAACACTTTCTAGAATAATCATCAACGAAGATCACATAATACTTGTGCTTTGTTGTCGAAGCTGTAGAGAATGGTCCACACACGTATGAGTGAACTCTCTTAAGGATTTTCGCTGCTCGGTTCTCCTTATCGTGAAAAGTGGCCTTTGCATACTTCCCCATGATACATCCCTTGCATGTGTCTATCTGCACAAGAGTACCCTTTAGAAGCCCCGTAGAAATCTGTTGCATGACCTTCAAAGCTCTGTGGTGTATATGGAGCATTCCCCTATGCCATAAATCACCCTCATCCCGACTCACTACTTTGTCTGATTTACCCATCAATGTTGTGCATCCATATACATCAAGTTTGTAGAGATTATTCACACGAATCCCAATATTCTTGTCTTATCCTGTGGCTTTGTGACGAAGGAATGCTTTCCCTTCACTAAAAACCACATCATAACCTCTATCCTCCAATATTGCAACTGAAACTAAATTCTTTTTCAAGCCTGTTACATGCATTACTTCTTTTAATAAGAAGGGTTTACTTGACTGTCTCTGGAAAGTAATGGTACCAATACTAGTAGCGTTGTACCTCCTGTCATCACCCATTTTGATATGCATATGGATATCCTTCTCCTTCAAGCTACTGAAAATTTCTTTGTCTCCCTTCATCACCCATTTCAATATGCATTTGGAGAGCCTTCTCCTCGAAGCTATTAAAAACTTCTTTGTCTCTCGTCATGTGGAAAGATGCACCACTATCCAAGTACCACACTGATCCCATTGCACCAGACACCATGCATGCGATGAGTGAGAAGTCCAACTCAAATTGCAAGGCCAAAGCCTCACCAGCTACAGATCCTCCAGCCCTCTTGTTCTTCTTCTTTTGTGGACAGTTAGTAGCAGAATGCCCATGCTCAAGATAGTGAAAAAATATCACTCTGTACATGTCATGCTTATTTCCTTCTTTTCCAATATTAGATTTGGAATACGATTTCTTTCCCTTCCCCTTCTTTGCCTTACCAGCCAAGGCGCATTTTTCCTCATCATCTGACCTAGATGAGGATCCATCCTTAGTATTCCGCCTAAATTCTTCTTGTACCAAGTCTGACCAAAGTCGCTCCCAATATGGTAGCTTCTCCCTCCCATTGGCAGAGTCCTCATAATTATGCCAACTCTTGGGAAGGCCTAGAAGATCTAGGCTCACCAAGTCATCATCCAATACAGTAATTCCGTCACTCCCAAGCTCATCTCGACATTGGAAAAACTTGGTTAAATATTTCAGAATAGTGTCACCTTTCTCCATTTTGATTTTCTTGAGCTTGTCCTTCAGTGCCAATTTTCTGTGGTCACTGCTACTCTGAAACATATCATTCAAAGCCTTCCACATTGCATATGGAGTCACTTTTCCATGGAGACTTGAGACAATGTGGTCTCGTACTCCCTCCAATAAAATCCTCCTCGCCTTTGCAACTTTATTTTTCCAAGCATCAAGAAGAGCGTCATCTGCCACTACGGGCTTGGGAATGTCATTATCAATGAATTCTTTCAACCCATTGTCCTCTGGAACTGCCCCCATCCTGTATTTCCATGCAATATAATTAGAACTTCCCTTGAGTGCATATTCCAATATCAAGCCATTGAAATCCATCTTGACCTTGATCTTGATCCGCCTGTCGCACCAAAGAATATTTTTGCAAATTCGAACGATATTCAACACAAAATCAATTTATTCTCCACTATAGTGATTTCGTGTGCTCTGATACCATGTATACATTATACAAACAATGTTTATACCAATGTATTCAATCCGATCATGCGATATGATAAAGAAAGATACTAAATCCTTCTACAAATTAATTGCGGAAAATAAACACGATCGCCAATCACAACAAGTAAAGAAAGAATCAAATCAAACCACAACACATATATTTTCCCTAGGAAACCTTGATGCTCAAAACCTCTCTATATTCTATTGTATATTCACCAAGGAATCATGAAAATATTGCAATTCACTCTTCTCACAAGAGTCTCCTACACTCTCACAACTATCTCACACTGATCTAGACAAAATTTACCAACACTTAGCCAATTTTCAGCCTTTGCTCAGCCTTCCTTGCTTGCAAAATTCATGTGGAATGAAATCCCTATTCTTTAGGAATTTAAACCTTCTAAAACTGCACAATTCTCATGGGAAATCCTATGGGTGTTTTACTGCATGCAGGTAGCCTACTAATAATACAAATAATAGTTAACGTCCATTTAACATTTGTCTCAACTGGGTCTCCACTGGAACTGAAATGCATGCAGAAATTAATAGTAAATCATCAATTACATGACATATCACTGCATTTGAATTAAATCTTATTTAATTCACTTGACCTCTCAATAGTGCAACAAACAGTTACATCTAGTTAAACTGATTTTAACTCAATTAATTGAGTTAACTGATTTCTCATGCATTAAACTAATACACTAATTGCAACTTGGACTCAATAAATAATAAAATCAATCTGCATGTCTCACCAACCACCTTCAACTCGAAATTCATGAGCTAACTGAGTTTATCACACCCAGTTAACAATTACAAGTGATTATGAGATAAGATTACATTTTATTGTCTAACTTAATTAGGGAAAATTAAATTAGACACACATTTCTTATTGACTTTTAAACAGTTTGTAGGGGGGCTATAGCTCCCCTACATGGGGTCCAGGGAAGTGCCTTGAGATTTTTTTTTTGAACTGTATAATAGGTGGGCAGACCTACCTATGGTTTTGTGCATGGGTTTTGCACATGGTTTTTGGCATGATGATTTTCTGCCCATGGTATTTTGTAGGTTTGGTCAAGAGAACTATAATTATGTTCTAATCAAGGGTTAATGGATTGGGGTTTATAAATTCTTTGAAATGTATATATATGTATTGTAACACTGAATGGAACATAATGAAAATCAATATGGTATTCTCGGTTTTGAGATACATGGGAAAATATCTGTGTATATTCTTTTATTTTCTCGCCATTGTTTATTTTTATGTTTTAAGAATTTGTTTGTAGGTAATTTTTGTACAGGTTTAAAGCCTACAATATCCTAAATTCTTGAGAGTAGAAGAGGTTTTTACTTCAGAGAAGGTTATAAATACCTCTGATATTGGTTTGGTCGCTATTGCTTTTCCCCTTTCCCTTCTCTATTGATTGGATTAACATGTAAAACACCAAGTAAATTCAATACCAAGTTAAGGAATCAAGATGCTAGAATATCTATGAGTACCATGGTCCCACTCAAATGTTTCCTCTTGAATGTATTGTATTTTCGATCTAGACATTACTTGACTTAAGGAATTTTCCCAAACAAGGAAGGAGAGCTAATAGATAGGCAAGCATTGCGGTTTTCACAATCCCTGTTCATTTCACCACATAATTTTTCAGGCCATAAGTACACTCTCATACAAGTTCTTATTTATGTACGCTAACCAAGACAAAGGGGAAACATACAAGAATTAACACGAAAAAAAAAAAACACAAAAGCAGGAAATGAAACTATACACAGGAAAGATCACAACCCAGGGATGCTCTTGAAAGTATTGTTTAAGATCTTGGCCATTGATGGGAAGAGGGTTAGTCCTCCCATATGAGGATTTCGATCTATTAGAATGGTGGCCAAGATTTTTTATGATGGTGTACAATCCAATCCACAAATATTGAAATTTGGTGTGATTTTATTTCTCTTCGTGGGATTTGTACTACTTCAATACTAGGTCACCCACACCGAAATATTTGTTTCTTGTGGGCTTCTTATCAAACCGACACTTGATGTGGTTTTGGTGTATGGAAAATTTCTCTTTTTCTTTGAGCCTTTCTTACGAAATCTTAAGAAGTGTATCTATTTGAATTTGAACAAGGAGACATGGTGCACCTTGAGATTCCTAGGAAAGCTGCAAGGAGGGAAGTTATATGTTCGATGGAAGGATAAATTCTTTCTCGTATAAAAGGAAATAGGGGGATGTCTTTAGAGAGAGTTTGGAAGTGACACATTAATCCCATAATGCATTCACGAAAGCATTATGCCAGTTATTTTTTTAGAGAAGATAATTTCTTGATAATACATATTAAGTTCTTGTTGGTGGACTCAACCAAACCATTTCCCTGTGGGTAGTAGTTTGATGCATGATTTAAAACAATACCATTTTCTAATGCAAAATCATAAATATTTAACAAGGAAAAATAAGTTTCATTATCAAATAAAATAAATGTAGGAATTCCAAACTTGGTTATGGTGTTCTATTTTAGAAATTGGATGACATCTTGATCATTAACTTGCCTTAGAAAAACTGCTTTAGTCCACCGAGTGAAATAATCAGTCGCAGTTAAGATGTATCGATGTTTCATTGATGAATGGGGAAATATTTCGCTGATAAAATCCAATACCCATTGTTGAAAATGTTCCTCAACTATTATGGGTAAAATGGGGCAACTGACTTCTGATCACAACCAACACATATTTGACACACTAGGAACTTTTGGGCATATGCATGAGAATGATTAAAAAATGTAGGCCAATAATAACTAACCATAATCACTTTATGAGTGGTAGTATCACCCAAAAAGTGTCCACCTACTGGTCCATCATGGAGATCTCTTAAAACCCTTTCTTAATCTGGAGGTTCTAGGCATCTCAGCAGGACACCATTGTGGTGCTTTCAGAAAAGCACATCATGCACAAGTTGGTAAGATAATGATTTCAGACATATTTCTCTCTTCTATTTAGATGATAGGTGTGAAGGAAATGTGTCATGATGTAAGTATTGTCGTATATATGAATACCAAGACATGGTTGTACTTGTAGGGGGAAATTGTTCAACATTATACATCTCAATTTCTTATTCTTACCCATAAGGATATTTTTTCTGGTGAATCCATCGCTTTAGTTGCCAGTAAAAAGAGACCATGGCCTTTGATATTATGAACTAAATTGAATTCAATGTCATATTCTTGTAAGCACATCATCCAGTTCACTCTCCTTTCTCCCAACTCTTGCTATACAAAAAGTGTCCCAACGGCTGGATGATGCACATAAATAATTATGTGAGCTTTCAAAAGGTAAGGCCTAAAGTGTTTAACCACCTTTTAAATCACGTACACTTGCTTATCAATGATGGGGTAATTTATTTCTAATCCATGTAAGCCAACACTCATGAAATACATATCCATTTGTTTCCTTGATTGTATTTCTATGTTAAAACAACCACAATAGATGAGTCAGAAGTGAAAGTATATAACAAGAAATCTTTAAAATATGGAATGTATAAGGCTCGAGCATCAAATATGGCTTGTTTTATTTTAGAAAAGGAATATTTCTTCCTCTTATCCCATTTTTATGCAGCATCCTTATTTAGCATCTCTTATAATGGTTTAACTATCTATGCGTAGTCAGAGATGAACTTGCATAGGAAATAAATCTTTCCCAAGAAAGATTGCCTTGCTTTCTTGTTCACGGGAAAAGGGATTTGAGAAATAATTCATAATCTTTTTGGATCAACCTTAATTCTACTCTTCACAATGATATTTCCTACGAGATTACCTTCTAACACACCAAATATGCTATTTTTTGGATTCAATGAAATTGCATGCTTGCGACATTGCTCAAAAACCTACTTTAGATGACAAATATGATCAAATATTTCTTGGAAAGAATTCTAATACAATCTAAATAAACAACTACAATTTTTCCAACTAATCCACAGAAAGCGATGTCCATGGCTCGTTTAAATGTAGCACCAACATTTATAATCCCAAATGGCATGCACTTGAAAGCAAAAGTTCCCCACTTCATCCTGAAAGTTGTCTTTAATTTGTCTGGTTCTGCTACTAGCACCTTATTATATCCAGAAAACTCATCCAGTAGCGAGAACATTTCTAATCCAGATACCATCTAGAGTATTTTCTCCATTGATGGCACAAGGTAATTTTCTTTGTCTGAAGCCCGGTTGATGTTGCAAAAGTCAACACATAGGCATATCTCTCCAGAATTTTTTCAAAGAAGAACCAATTTGGAAACCAATGTATAATCTCAAACCTTAAAAATGATTCGAGAATCCAACAACCTAATTCTTTCTAAATTAGGGGTTCAAGTGTCGAATGAAATTTCCTTAAATTTTGTTGAAATGGATTTACCCCTTATTTAATAGGAATGACATGTTGGATGATACATGTATCATGTATTTAAATAATCATACATCCATGCAAATAAATCTCGATAATGTTTGAAAAGGAAGATAAAATCCTTTCGTTCTTGAGCAAAAAAAACATATACTGAGGTTCACATACTTCAGATCTTCTTTGGTTCCCAAATTGACTTTTTCATGAGATAATGTTGAGCTCTGAGCCTCTGTGTTCATTGGTCCTTGGAATCAATTTTATAGGTCATATAATTTCTCAAGAGATACCACACCTTTTTGCATAATATTCCCTTTAGATGCTTGGCCATGCTCATCTTCTTCAATAGTCACGTCTTTGAACACACTTGCATTGGCTGTGAAGTGCAATATCTATTGTTCATCCTTAAATACATGAAAGTTAGTGACTTATCGGGCACAAATGGATTATTAATAATCTCTATATAAAAACCATATTTTAAAGGTGAGATTCAAGCAACAACATTAGCTAATGTATATGTGAAAACATTATGAACTCTAAGAACAAAACTAATATTAAATGCTTTAAAGAATGAAATAAATTGACATACCTCTTGTTGGTAGTTTTTCAAGTTAGGTGAAACATAATGAATGGTATTCTGTACCTAGAGGGTGAAAACATATGAATCACCAATTACCTTAAGTACCTCTACCTTGAGGTCTATGGCCTTATTTAACCCCAAAAAGAGTGCTTCATATTAAAAAAATTTATTTGTGCACTCGAACTCCAAGAAACATGATACAATATACCTTTTATTTCGAAGGTCAATATAAATACAACTAGCTCCGAAACCATCCTGAATCTTAGAACCATAAAAGTATAAGGTCCAAATATCATTATCTATTGAGCTAGTTCCTAAACTAGTTGTATGCACATCTATACTACATGTTTCATTTAAACCAGTTGGACTACAAGGAAGGAGTTCCAACTGTGTATCAGATGGTACAAGTGAAGGTTTCTCTTGATAACACCCATTATCAACTTCCAGAAAAAAATTTGCAAATATGTTATCTATAAAGCTGACGGCTCATTGTGTCCCTCAAGTGATGTCACAGTGTATTTCATGTACTGCTCGCTTTCTACTCGAATCTGATTGTTTCTTCCCTTATGATGAAGCCATAAATGTGTCGAATTTTTTGAGAAGTACCCTTGTATATTTTTGTACCAATATCTACTCAAAAGAAAACCACAGGTTTCACAAATTTCCATAATAATGATATTAATTCATTGATGAAATCTATGATCTGATGATAAAAATATTATGACATTATTAAGTTTACCAACTACCTGGATTAATGATCTATCTAGATATATGATCCGTGCATCAGTATTTTCCCATTTAGCATTGATTTTATTAGCAACAAATAGTGGCATGAAATTCACAGATGCACCAAAATCAATGAGACAATTATGGACATTATAGTTGAATATTTCAAAAATTAAGAGAAAAATGGGGGAAAAGAGTGTTAATATTTAGATTAACAACATTAACTACAGACTTGAAAATACCACGAGACTTACCAAACATAACTTGAGAAGCATAAAATTCACTACCTGATGGAGGGTGTGATGCAAGTGCTTGGATTATCAGTTCATGCAGCCTTGTTATCTTTGCTAGCTAAAAGATTAAAATGTTGGCATGAGCTCATTTCATATCCTCAACAATATTGTCATCAATGCTTTCATTTCTAACAAGCTGTGCTAAAGTATTTGGTGGTGTAGCTTTGATTGAAGCTGCTAAAGTGATGAAATTATTCTTATTATTCGTAGAGGTGTTCTTAGGAGGAGGAGAACTTCTAGACTTATTCTACAAACTCTGAGAAAGATTAGTAGGTGGTAGAATCCTTCTCAATAATTTCTTCTTAAGATCTTTCTCAGAAATTGATCCTTTTCTCCTCAAATTATATCTCTTAGGTCTTTGTTGAGAAGGAGATTCACTCACTGGTGGTTCTTCAACACTTTGTTTATCAACATTATATATAACACCAAAAGCATTAATTGAATTCCCAACACTTGAACTTTCATCAGTCACGGTAGATTCATTTTCTTATTCAGTTTGTTTAGACTGATCTTATGCTAATAAAGTGTCTAGGAAGTTTTTCATCATAGCATCATGTTGTGGTTCCATTGGGGTAATTTTTTCTTCGAATGCCTCTCATGATGGAAAGTAAAAAAATTGTCCATGACCAAGCTTTCAACATTAAACACAAAATTTTAACTCTAAGCATATTTAGCCGATTGACCATTATTCTTCTTCTTAAAGAAAGGTGGCTTGAAAGACTTACTGGTGGTAATTTTCTCACTTGACTTCCTCTTTAGTTCAAATACTTCATTAGTGAGAACTTCAAAGATTTAGCCAAGCTTTCCTCGTCAAAAGAATCTTTCTATTTGTCTTTAGTGGAAGAGGCTTGAGTCTTCTTACTAGTTTCTTTGGAGTCTTTATAATCGTCATGATCATCAATGGATCCAATAGAATGCTAGTCCTTTTCAACAACAATTTCTTCTGCAAAGTTCAAAACTGATGTATACTTTTTAACTCTTTTAATAAACAAAGAAATATTAGTTGGCAAGGAAGCTCTATAATAAAATTTTATGATAGTATCATGTGGTTAAACATCTTCAGGGAATTTATTCAACAAGCGCGTAAACCTTTCATTAAAATCCTTCACTTTTTCCTTTTCCCCCATATTAAGATTCCCGAGTTCTATGAGAAACATGGTGGGAGTTTTATCATTGAAAAATTTATCCAAAAAAAAATTATTGAACTCCCTCCAACTATGATTGAATTAGGTGGAAGAATTTTATACTAGACTGATCCTCTACCCTCTAGAGTGTATAGAAAACATCTACAAGAAACATCATAAAAGCATACCTAAAGCATTCACAAATGCATGTATAAGTCATCAATATGGTCCTCAACTTTCGTCTTCTTATCAGGATCAAACTTTGAAAGTAGCTTTTCTGGATGTTTAGGTATACGATGTAAATCTCTTAGAAGAGCAAGCGAGCCTTGGGCCATCCAATGCAACTATTCATTAGCCATGTCCTATTCTTTTTCTAGTTCTTCACCCTCTGATTATAAGGAGTCTCCCCCTTCACCGTTCAAATCCTAGTTATAATAAATAATTTAGTCTCTTGGTTGTTATTTGTCAAAAAAATGAAAATCCTTCCCATCTCCTTCCAAATCCTCCTCACTTGAAGGAAGGTACCCTGATTGATGTGTTATTTTAGTAGAATCAACTAATTTTTCAAGGGTTGCAATAACCAAATATTCCACTGAAGAAACTAATACATCGTGATGAGTTGTTTCTTTCTTTATCATCTTATGAGGAAGAATAAAAATGACAGGAAGTAAACCAAGAGATTTTTCAAACTTACGAGAAATAGGATATATTGTACGGAGTTGATCATAAGTGATTTCAAAAGCATGTTCCGAACTTCTATGAGAGGACTCCCCTATCTCAGGATTGCGAGTTAGAGTTAAACTTATATCGTTACTTCCTTGCACGTATCGCTGGTTGTTAGGATGTGGTATTCTGTTAGCCATAGAAAGGAAACCCTCCTTCTAGCGCCAGAATTTTGATGGTGTTGGATCCCACCAACAGATAGGGGGTATCCCTGATATGAAATCCCAATTCGACCTCACACCATTTGGTATAGGAGCCTCATCTAGAAGTGTGGCCTGACCACCATTTTCTTAAAGATTTTCCTTGGTTGCAATAGTTAGCATAAGAGAGAAATGCACATGTAATATTGAATGAGCAAGTAAGTATGCCTTGTGAAGTGTTCAATTGTGATATGTAACAAGGTTCTTTCACCGAAAGGGAGTAAAAGTGATTATCTAGAAGAAAATTATTAGTACTATTCTAATAAAGACACACAAACATATATATGAAAGAATCATTGTCTGTTTAGAAAAATAGTTCACATGGAAATAATGATCATTAAAGAAATTACAACACACGTTCAACAAGATGAGCACCAAAACCAATGAGATAGTTAAATTTCTTTAATACATGGAAGAACAAAACATATATGACAACCATATACAAAATAGTCTTATTATATTCATGATATATGCTTGAAATTGTGTTTTCCCAACAAGCTTCAAATATTAAGCGAAAGTTACAAGATACATGATACAATGAAACACCATTAGCTCCAATAGTGGATCATTAAGCCACTAATTTCTCTCCAAAATAAAAATCTCTCTCTAATGCCTAGTTGGAGAATCCAAGGTGAAAAGTCATTTCTTTGAGTCATTAGGCTTCTTTTATAACAAGAGGAATAACCTTTCATATTCCTCATGACTCTTGGACTACCCACATGACACTTGAATTTATAATGTGACATTTTGACTTACATATGAGTTTTGGACTTATCTAAATGACTCTTTTGTCCATATATGACTCTTGGACTTCAACATATTTACATTTACAATATTTTCCAAAATTACATCATCATTTCGATATCATCGTACGCTGCCAACATGAAAATTCATTGACAATGATTACTTGGACTCATAGCGACTTGTAACATGGAGTTCTTCGATAAGTGATGACATTGCCACTATGTCTTCAATACTTGTAACAAATATTGCATTGTCATTTCCTTCTACCCTCCAAAGGGTCTTGATATATAATCGAGTTTTCATGAGTCACTTTGATCATCCAAATCTATCATTCCTTCAATTGTCACAATAAGATACTTTTGTGCTCTTTATCTTCATGAAACTTCCATGGGAAACCTTTCTAGAAAAATATCCTCATAGATATTTTCCATGCTTTTATGAACACTTGCAAGTATAGATCACTCATGGAAAGCAAACATTAGCTCAAAAATATCCTACTCTATCATGTTCCACACAAATTTTCTGAATGTGGCTCAACAATGCACAAAGGAGAGAGAGAGAGGGATTTTGGGTGCAAAGCTCACTTGTAGGAGACAAAGGATGGCTTCGCTTCTCACTAAGACTGTGCCATGAAAAAATCTAGAGGAGGAGGAGGAGGCAAGGTGGGCACAGGTCATAGTTGTAAGAGGCAAGGGAGCAGGACTATCGACTAAAATTGTGCCATGTGTTAGAGAGCAAGTCCAGGGCCACAAAGAGGGAACATGTCATAATCACAAGTAACAGGGGGAGTGTTATGAAACCAACTCCCAAAATAGAATAAAAGAGAGATCAATTCCTTATAAATAAGCCACTTCGAGGGAGAAACCTTATTTACGTTACATCAATGAACAATTCTTGGATGATACAAATGAAAAAACCTCCTTTCTATATAATATAGGAGTCCATGGGGTCACAGTATAATCCTAGCCGACCTAACGATAATAATGTAAGGAAACAACAATAAAAATAATGGATTTTTATGGGGCATAATAATAACAATATGGGGGCTACAGGGGTACAACATTAACAATAAGGGGGCTACACTAACAACAATAAGGGACTACAATATTAATATAAGGAACAATAAGGGGGCTACAATAACAAAAATAAGGGACTACACTAGTAATATAGGGACATAACATGCCCCTCTCCTTCAAAAAAGTGTTGTCCTCAACGATTGAGTAGCTCTGGATGCTTTTGTATAAAGTTCTCATCCTCCCATGTGAAATATTCAGTGGGTAATTTCTTCCACTTGATGAGATACTCTGAAATTGATTGATTTCGTAGTTGTCGAGTTCTTGTTTCCATGACTCATTTAGGCTCCAATATTATTTTTCATTCCTCATCAAGTTTTGGAAATATCTTTTGAACTGGAAGTTTGTCACCTATAACCTTCTTTAAGCATGAAACATGGAAAACTAGGCGCACTTGAGAAGAAGTAGGAAGCTCCAATTTGTATGCCATAGTACCAATCCTTTGCAACACCTTATAAGGACCATAGTACTTTGGCGATAATTTATTATCCTTCTTAGCTTGCTTGAGGGACATTTGTTTGTATGGTTGTAGCCTTAAAAATACCCAGTCTCTTACATCAAAACTTCTCTCTCTGTGATGTTGATATGCCTGTTGTTTCATTCGATTTTGTGCCAAATTAAGGTTATCCTTTAAGAGTTGGAGAACTTGTTGTTGATGCCCTATGTGATCTTCCACTGCTTGAAACTTAGAATTTTCTCTTAAAGATGATGTGATGGACGATGGATGATATCCATAAAGTGCCATAAATGAGGTCATTTTTTCTGCAGTATGGAAGGAAGTGTTATACCACCATTCAACCAGAGGTAACCACTTGAAAAATTGTGTTTGTTTATCAGATACAAAACAACGAAGATATCCTTACAAACATTTGTTCACTATCTCATATTTCCCATCGGATTGAGGTTGATAAGATGAGCTATGAGCTAGTTGATTACCCAAACAAGAAAATAATTTCGTCCAAAAATTTCCAACAAAAATGGGATCTTTGTCACTTGCAATAATCTTTGGGTTTCCATGTAGATTTTGAATTGTTTCCATAAATCCACTAGCAACTGTTCTTGCTTTAAATGGATGAGATAATGCACAAAAGTTTGCATACTTGGTAAGTCTATCAACTACCACCATGATGACACTCTTTCCTTCGAACTTGGGTAAACCTGTGATAAAATCCATTGAAACCTCCTCCCAACATTGACTTGGAATGGATAAAGGTTGTCCACCTTAGAATGATTGTCCAAGTCTTTTTGGAGATCTGGAGAAATAAATGACTTTGATGTTGGAACTTTTAGTGAGAATAATTATGAAATTACGCCTCATTGTTCTTTCTTCAGAAGCTTTGTCATGACATTAGAGCTTGATATCTTTCTTGGCTTCCCTGTGATACCCTGTAATTCAACTTCCTTTCCTTTCGAAAAAAATTCAAGAAACGTTATTGAAAATTAAAAGCTACCATCCCCAAAGATTGTAACCATTTTACTCCTAGTACAACATCAACATCTCCCATTGGAATGGAAAGCATTGGAATTTTCAATACATATTCCCCCATGGTTAGCTTGATATTATGGCATTTTCCAGAGAAATTTATAGTTCCTCCATTTGAAACCATAACTTGACATGCTGGTACTATCTATAGGAAGCAATTCAATTTCTTGGCTACCTTACAATGAATAAAATTATGGGTACTACCCGAATCAATCAACACTATTACCATTTTCTTCTTGATATGTCCTTCTATCTTGAGAGTTTTAGGAGTGGTAATTCCTGCCAATGAATTACAGGATATGGTCAGATTCATTTCTTCTTTATTTAGGGTTGGTTCTTGGTGTATATCCACTTCTTTTGAAGTTTCTTGTTCATTTTATTCCTCCTCTTCACAATATATGTAAAATAATTTCTTCTCAGCACACTTATGACCTTTAGTGTATTTTCTATCACAACTGTAGCAAATCCCTTTTGCTATTTTTTCTTCCAATTGCTGTGGTGTCAACCTTGTAGGTTGTGGAACTCTAGAAGTAGCAAAACTTCCATCTTTATAGATGTGAGTGGTATGCTTCCTTGTCGCCATAATTTTACATTCAAATTTTCTTTCCAACCTGAATGCCTTCTCCAATGAGTCAGGTTCCCAAAGGCGAACCTCATGTTAGATATTATCCTTTAAATTCCATATGAAGACATCAATCCTGTGTTCCTATGGAATATCAATTACCTTTATATTCAATTTTTGGAAGTCCTCAATGTGCTCCACCACTAAACCCTTTTGTTTGAGATTTATCAATTGGCTAAAGAAGGTGTTGCTCTTTGTATCCTCATAATGTGCTATCACCCTCCGTAAAAATTGACCAAGTGACAATGTTTTTACGGGATAAAAGACATCGATACCATACAAATGTATTTTTTTCTAAATATAAAGTTGCAATGCGTACCTTTTGTGTGTTTTGCACATTATTGAGATCAAAATATTGCTCCATATGTAGTATCCATGTTACGGGATCCTTGCCATCAAAATTCCTCATATAGATCTTTGGAATATGATGGGTCTTCAATCCAACATTATAGTTTATGAAATCACAATGAACATTTATTTTGTTCTCATAATGAGTTTCCTCTACTATCGTTTCGCCATTAGGAATCATTTCTTGTATCAACTTTGTCAAACCTTCCTTCAAACCTTCCATGTCTGCTTTTAGATCATTCTTTATGTCTTCCATGTTGTATTTCATTTTTTATTCCATGTCTTCCATGTCATTCTTCAAACCATCCATCTTAGCTTCCACACATTTCTTCAAACCATCCATCTTATCTTCCACCCCTTTCTTCAAAACTTCCATTTCATTTTTTGTTTCTCTTTGCGAGAGCGAAAGTTGTTGCACTTGATCTTGTAATTTTGATATAACATGTTGCACTTCTTCGTCTTCATGAGTCATAGTAGATCCTTCTGAGGGCTTAATGGGTGTTTAATTATTTTTAAGGGGCATTTTAGAACCTAATACTGATATCTAAGCTTCAATATGCCCTTGGAATCACTTCAAACTTATTTATCAAAAAAGACTTATGCAATTTGAAAAACAATACACACATTTTTCTTGCTTTTGAGGAGCTCGATATTGAAACTGATGTATCTCTATAATTTTGGATCCTCGATATTTTATCTTTAGTATTTTAGTAGCCCTATGAATCTTATTTCTGACGCCACAGGCTTGACCTGATTTGGATTTTTCAAGGAAAAATTAAGCCCAATCTCCCACACTGACCTAATTATGGACTAGTTCAATAGAGAGAACCTGTACGACGTGCCACTTGTCATGGTTTCCTCCTTCGTCACTGAAATTGATACATAGGAAACTACAGTCCATTTACGTTCGACCAATTTTTACAAAATTCCAATCCGATGCTCAGAGAGAGAGAGTTATGATGATTTTCCCAAGGTCACCTCTTTGAGATGAAATTTGGGAGCCTGCAAAAACCCTAACTTCCACATATCATATCTTCGCAAATATTTTGAGCCAATTTCTGAAGTTTTTACATGAAGTTCCTCATCATTTTTTCACAAATGAGTGTTTTTTTTAGCTCTTGAAACTTCGTAGAAAAAAATTTATAGCGAAAAATTCCACGATGACCTGTTTGAAGCAGTGAAACCCTAGAATCCAAAGCTCCTATACCAAATGTTATGAAACCAACTCCAAAAATAGAAGAAAAGAGGGATCAATTCCTTATAAATCAACCACTTTGAGGGGGAAACCTCCTTTACATTACATAAATGAACAATTATTGGACGATACAAATGAAAAAACCTCATTTCTATATATAGGAGTCCATAGGGTCACAATATAATCCTAGCCAACCTAACAATAATAATGTAAAGGCACAACAATAAAAATAGTGGCTTTTTATGGGGCACAATAATAACAATATGGGGGCTACAGGGGTACAACAATAACAATAAGAGGGCTACACTAACAACAATAAGGGACTACACTAGTAATATATGGAAAAATAAGGGGGTGTTGTGGTAAAACATAACCCCCCCCCCCATTTTTTACTTATGTACTTCAAATAATGGGGACCCTTTTTACAAATTTTTTTGGCTAAACACCTTTTAGGATTTTCATTAAGTTAATTATTTGGAAATTTTTTCCATTTTTTCATTTTTGTTAGATTTATATTTTGATTCTTTCATTGAATTTGATTTCTCACAAGCTTTCTAATGATACTTGTTTCGCTTCATTTGGTCAATCGGTTTGTAAATGACACACTTTTGAAGTTTGATCATTTCTCGCTTAGGCTAAAAAATGTATAAAATGTACCAATATTTCAATTTTTGTAGTTAAAATGGTCATTCGTTGTAAATATTAATTTTTAGTTAATTTTTACTAATTTTTCAGTTCATTAGTTAAATTATCCAAGTTGTTACCCTAAAACCCACATACATAACCTTTCAAGACTTATTACTTTATAAACCCACTTATATTAAAGTTCAAAATTTCAATGATTATAGCTCCGCCCACGCATCAAACAACCGCATTATATATTACATATCATATATATAACAAACCGCCACTTAAAACCTTTGGTAGGACCCCTTACCTTTTCGCATATTGGCCATCGCAAAAAACTTCACCACATTCATGTGCTATCCTTCCGAAACACCGATGCAATATTATGTGGGACCCTTACATCCCTACCACTACATCACTTCCACTGCACATCGCATATCTCATTGTGTTATTGCCAAACATTCATCGCTACCTGTCTCCAAATGCATTTTGCGATCACCGATAACCTCGATCTCCAATATTGTGATAACAAGCTTTGACTGCGATTTGCGATTGGCCTCACCTCTGCCTGCAACGTCACTTGCTTTTACCGCTAGTCCCTTCGCTATATTCTGCCATTTCTACTCCACATTGCTTCCATGTCTATCCAAAAGGTTTGGCTATTAATTCACTCCCCTATTAATCCGTTCACTCCTCCTCTCTCTTTTACATGGTGTGCATTTTATATTTTTTTGAATTATTAATTAAAATAAATTATATTATATAATATTACAATTAATATTATATTTTAAATTTAATTTTAGTATAATTTAAATTATAATATTAATAAAATATTTTAATATTTCAATTAATCAACAAATCAATTTTTTAATTAGTTCAATTTTATTTTCAATTAGTTTTTATTAAGATTAATAATGTAATTATAATAAATTAATAGATAATTATAACTTGATTTAGAATTAAATTGTAACTAAATTAGATTAATAATATAATTGCAATTAATTAGTGTTAGTTAATTAAATATTATAATCTAATTTAAGATTAGAATTTAATTTAAAAATTTTGATTTTTAGCCTAAGCAATAGAAATTCAAGATTTCTGGCAATTTTAATATACCAACTTTAGAAGCTCATAAATGGAGTTTTACTAGGCCAAATGAGGCCCAGGATGGATCATTAGAAAGCTAAAATCATAGAGAACATTTCTGAAGTTGTTTCATTTCCATATTTTTATCAATTATTGGGTTTAAAATTCAGCAAAAGATCAAGCTCTGAATTTTTAAACAAAACTAATTTTCAGAGTTTTATTTTTTGCATTTTCATTTGCCACAACTTCTTCTGAGTGCAGATCCATTCTTCTATGCTCTTCTTGACCAATTAGATCAGCATAGACATCAATAGAAAGCTTAGATTTCCTTTTAAATGATTTATTTAATTAATTTTTGATTGGATTTATTTTAATTTCTAGATTTGATATTTTTATTTTATTTTTACATTTTAATTTTGTTTTGATTTATTTTTACAGGAAATCAGTTGAAGAGATGAGAAGAAGAAGATATCAATCAATGAAAAGGTTCCAACAATTGAATAATATTATTTGAACCAATGAAAATTGATTGAGAAAAACTACTCTTCAATAAATTTTCCTATGAATAATTCTTTTGTAAATATTATAAATAGTAGATTGTAGAATGGAAGAAGAGCTTCTTTCCTCTGCAATTCTGGAATTCTAAAAGCATTGATGTAATAGGAATTTAGAGTTGTAGGTGGGAGGAGAGGAATCTTGGATCTAGGGATTATTGAGGTTTTTCTTTTACATTCTGAGTTATGTATAATGAACAGAGTTTGCACTATTGTAGCTCTGATTTTGAAAGAAGAAGTTAAGGCATTGTAAAGGACTGTTAGAGACCGGAGCTAGAAAAATTGAATTAATAAATTGGTATTTATAATACTATTATTTTAAATGTTGGTTTCATTTTATGATAACATGAATGTGTCAATTTTACTTGCATATTTGTGCACTTTTGTCGGTATGAGTAATTTGACTCAATTTTATGTTATTATTTATCTCTACTCTTATGGGCTGAATTCTGATTTTTGAGTAACTATTTACTTAGAAATCTGTCTTATAAAACTGATTTATTGAATAGTGATATGTTGTGAACTTTTTCTGCATATTATTGTTTAATTATTCAAGTTACTGATTAAATGATCAATATCATTTTGAGAACTTCTTCCTGACTGTTGTTGATTGATTATTTCAGTTAATAGGTCTCTAGATAGGATGTGTTTGGTATTCATAATGTCAGTTAATTGAAATACTTCGTTAGCTTGATATTCATTATAATCTGGACATATCTAAATCCCAATTATTTAAAATATCTTAATCTCGGTTGGGATATATCTATATTTACCTAATTGAGATAGGATTAAGATAGTTCCTTTTGCTTGAATCTTAGAATAATTTTGCATATAGATTAAATTCTACATCCCTGAAAAGTCCTCTTCCCTAAGAGGTAAAACTTCAATTGTGGCTTAGCTAAGTCCAAATTAGCTTAAGGATCACTTTCTTTCCAGATTAGCAAGAGAAATGACCTGATGTCTCTTTTCCATTGGTAAACAAAAATCATATTTTAAGCCAATGGAGATTGAGAGAAGGTAATTGGACCTAGTTAAACCAGTCGGAGCCACTATTCCGAATGGAATAGGAACTCCTTTAAGATCGGACTGGGTGGTCATCCCCCATGTTGTTGTAGTGAATTTCGAGGCCTCAACATTTTGGCGCTAGAAGGAGGACCTGAGACTTGTTTTCCTTTGGAGTCTTTGTATTCTAAAATTTTATTTTTATTCCAATGGCTCCTCTAAAACTTCTAATTTGGAGTTGTATTTCTGGACATGCATCTTCCAATACTCCACTAGAAATAGTAAGACTCTTGTCTTAGGTTAAATTTAATGGTAAGAGGAATACTTCTGTATTTAATCATGTCTTTCAATTTATTCAAAATTTTTCAAATTACATTTTTCAATAAATTGATGAAGATATTTTATGCAGGATTTTTACTCTTACATTCTTGGCAAAAGCCAGATGCTGGTGTCAATCACTTCCAGTTGCCTCAATCCACACTTGGGAATAATTATTACAATATTCCTTTATAAATTTGATGGATATATCTACGAACAAGTATGTGACGATTTTGAAGATCTACGAAGGTTTGAAGGTGAGTCTTTAATTGATTTTACCATAAGGTTTCGTTTAATTGTTTAAAATTTAAAATTGAAGATAAACCTTTGAAAACATACTTATTATATTGGTTTGAACATATTTTCTCTCTTCCTTCCATTCATAATCCATGTGAAATTATTTCAAGTTTTGATCAATCTCCTTCTAATTTCATTGACATAAGTAAGATTTCCAATATGGAGGCACAAACAAATGATGATGAAGTGGCCTCTATTTTGTATAATCAATTCCTTCGATCACTGCACACTTCCTACAGTATTGATAAAGATCAAGGTGCACCTTCACATGTCAATGTATCTCAATCACAAAGCTTGGAAAATTTCACTAATCAATTGCAAGAAGATATTAAAAACACTCTTGAAGAAAATACCGCTTTAAAATCTGAAAATATGTATGATTTAGAATAAAAAAATCAAAGCATAATCTATCAAGTACAAGAAATGATTAAAGTTTCCAATAATACACAATCTGCTGTACAAATTTCTAAATTCTTTTACGATGAACAAATGCCAAATTCAAGACAACAAAGAAACATTCTTTAAGAAAGCATAAGTAGCCAAGTAAATGATATTAAATCTAAAATTTGTAATGAAGAAAATGCACAAGAGTTTTCAAATAGAGACATTTTCAAATACTTTGTTTCAGATTCATATTTTTCCCTTTATCCTGATAATTTTTCTAATAAAAAATTATCCTTTCTTTACGTTAACGATATTTTAGAAAACAAAGAGGCTGATTTAAATAAATTTCCAATTAGTTTTTATCAGGATAGAGAATTAATTAATATCATTCTTTTGTCATTAGTGAACATGAGCTCAATATTCCTTATTGTTTTGATAGATTAGGTGAGATTGAAGGGAATTCCAATGAATGTCATGAGGTCATTTATGATAGCTACTTTGACATTGAGGATATTGATTTGTCTACTTTACAATTAACTCCTCATAATCAAAGTCTAATCACATGGGAAAATGAAAAATAATTTAATTCAGAAATTATTTCAAAGAGTTCTCATTTTCAAACAATTAATCATACTCATGATTTCAGGATTCAAGAAACCATTCCAATCTATGATTTTAATGATGATCAAGCTCACATTCCTATTTGTAGTCATAACCATTTCCCGAATTCAAAAGTGGGTATCAATAATCATTCTAATTGCTTTATTCTGCCCAATTCTTGTGAAGAGGAAATTGCTTTAAGTCGGGCCCAATTGGGTTGTAACAATAATTGTAACACTAGTGTAAAATATGATTAAATTTTGTTATTATTCCATCATTTATTCTTAACTTCAGATTTATTTTCTGTTTTTAGTCTTAGATTTTTAGATACTTTGTGCTGGCATAGTGAGCAACTCAATTTTGAATATTCAATTGATGCATTACTTCAATGGAAATATGAAAATTCAAATTATAATTTTGAACATTAATAATTATTAAACTTCCAATTTCAATTGATGTTCATTCCTTATCAAT
Source organism: Pinus albicaulis (assembly GCA_034641835.2). Taxonomy (NCBI): domain Eukaryota; kingdom Viridiplantae; phylum Streptophyta; class Pinopsida; order Pinales; family Pinaceae; genus Pinus; species Pinus albicaulis. The sequence continues at coordinate 753,273,983 of CM076577.1, forward strand.
TACTTCTTACTTCTCAAGAGCAGTGCCAACAAGAGCGTATATTTTCACTTTATGACCAGTAATATAATTCAATTAATAATCTTCTGTTGGATCTATCGGACTTCCATCTGTTTTTCATTGATCCATTTGAAAGATATTTGGAAATTGTTCCTACACAGAATATCGTTAATAATTTAGCACTTGAACATAACTCTAATAAAATCACACAGACCACTGTTTCTGAAAGATCATTTCTACAACCTGGCCTGCCATCTTCTCTTTTAAACCTCTCCCACTCAATAATGGAATCCATCCATATTTCTATGATCCAATTGAAATTCAGTTGGAAAGGACATTTCAAGAGAAGGTAATGGTGAATAAGCTACTAACAATAAAGATACATTCTGCTTCTAGATTTAGTTTTCGTAGCTTAATTATATTTGCATTTTTGTTACTAATGTTTGACATGTACATACATGCAGAAATTAAAATGCTTACATGGTTATATTGGAAGTATGACTATACCTAGTCATGTTTAATTTATTGAGTTAGAAATAGAAATAGATTAATTTTCTTTTCTATATGCATTTATATCGTAATTTTATATTTTCAATAAACCAAGTAATGAATCCAATTTATTTTGGGCATCCCATTTTAATTGTAGAAAAGCATCATAGAATATTTTAGAAGCTATTGAATTATCAGATCATACTTATTTGTCGAGCCTTAAATTTTCTTGTTTTTCACAATTCATAACATTGATCATACATGAAGAAATTCCAAGAATTTTCTACCACTTGACAATTTATGATTCACAAGTAATTCTAAGAACTAATTTGTCTTTTGATGTAATTTTGGAAAGGATGCAATTTGAAAAAATGCATTACTTAGCATTGTAGATTAAAATAAGAAGGTGATGTTGAACTTATGCAAATTTTGAGAAAATTTTGGAGAACTTGAAAATTCATGAGGTAAACTTACAATCAAAATTATTCCAGGTATGTGTTTACATGTTCACCATCATTTATCGTTTGTTTTATTTTTTCAAAGGTTATTTATTATTTCCATTTTATTTTGCTTGTAGGTCTCCATTGACTTGATTATGAAGACTCAAGATAAGCAAGCAGCCAGATTTTTTCAAATCAACAACATGTTCAGGGAAGTATTTATTATTTCATTTGGAAATTGAAGGATTTCTAAATTTTGTTTATGTTTATTGAAATCTGGATAAGTTTTAATAAATTGTTGAAGGAATAATATAATATCATTATATTTCACAACTCTCTTCATAAGGAAGATCTAGTAAAATTACTTTCCAATCAGATATTTTGACAATTAATTAAAATATTAAAGGATTATTTATTTTAAAAAAAGTTAAATCACTCACTTTCTTTTTGAATTGAATACTTTAAGAAATCATCGAACCCACATATGGCTCATCATATATCACAAATCACATATCGGAGGCTCTGAAATGAGCATACACCAAATATCTTCGATCTCCTGATATTCTCATTCCCTCTGATCTCCAATGATCTTTCTGTCTGATATCACATCGTCCATATCACAAGTATTTGTATCGCAATATTCTATCAGAAGTGAATCTTAACATTTACTGATAAAAAATGCTGATACAATACCTTTAATGTTCTTTTTCACTCATTATCTCACAAAATTCTACGTATCATATCACATTTCACATTTCATATATCCGATAGTTGATTTCTCCAAATATTGTGATGACCACACAATTCTAGACCCGATATAAAATTTAAATCAAGTTCATAAAAATATCGTGTCCATTCTTAATCAGTATATCAACAATGTTACATCTCATGCCAAACATGTCGATCATCGATCTCTTATAAAACTCGGTCATCGTACATCACATATTTTAGAGTTACACATTAAGGCTTTACACAATAAGTTGTTTGAATTGCGATGCAAAGCAGAAGAGTAAGGGAGAAATGAGGACCGTTAGATCCGAGTGAGATCAACAGTGGAGTTTAAATCGCACCCAGCGAGGTTTCACATATCGACAATTTTAGTGGTTATTGTTAAGACCTCACCCGACAAGTTATATTAGTTGTGATGTGATAAAAGATAAGGTAAGGATATTGCGATGCGATGCTACACATATCACATATTGCACGAGATAAGTAATACGTTTATTGATAAACGTTAAAAGTTGCAACGAGCGGTGTGGAGTTCATTGCGAATTGCGAAATCACAAAATCGAAAAATTGCAAAAGTGTTAAGTTATGAAATTTGCGAGAAGTTAAGTTATAAAAGGTGCAAAGTGCAACCGAGCGTGATTGGTCACCGTTTGTTTGGGTCGTAAAACCAAAGTTCTGCGCTTATACTCTGATATTTGCAGTCACGTTGCATCAGTCATTTATCGCATTGTCATTATCTCAAGAATAATGTCGGTGTTTCCTTTTTATTGAACAACTTCAATCTTCTGATATGACTATTCTCCAATATCGCAATCAATCCATCGCAGTTTCCCATCGCACATGATTATATCACAAATTTGGCATTCTAACAATTATATCGCATCAAAAAATTCAAATGAAGCTTTGTCTTAAAATCTTTCAATGCGATAGATGTCGATATACGACTCTCCACTCTTTTCTTTTAATTATTATAAAAATTCAATCGCATATTGGCAAAGGTGGAAGTTAGAGCTTTTAAGTTATGCATGGCAAAGAATCTTGCAATGTGAAAAGTTCAGCAAGGAAATGTACTGATGATTAATTCATATTTTTAATTTTCTTTTATTCTGAATTTCTCCCCATACTTATCATAAAGAGATTAAAATCCTCTTTATATACTATTACATTATTCGAGATTTTGAATCAACTTTAATATTTTGGGGCTGATATGGATTCATAATTGAAGAAGAAAAAATAACATTCATCGCTACAATTCATAAAGAAGCATACCTTCATCCTCATTTATGATGGATTCGATTTATTACCGATTCCTTGAACATAAAACATTGCTTTCTTTTTAGTTAACTTCTTGTTTTACTTTAGATTCAATAAATAATGATTTTGGGTCAATAAGATTTCAATTAATTCAAATTCTTCATGCTTTTAATTCTAATTAAAAGAAGAAGTTATATTTTGTTGGAGAAAATCATATTTCTCAGGTAAGATTAAATGCAGTTCTCCAATGGTAAGTTTCATGTGCCCACTTTCATTTATTTCCATTTCTTCATTTTTTATTTTAGTTTTTACTGATCTCGAACTCTGTCTTTCGCACCTCTACCAGATCAGTTTTCAAAATTTCTTTTTTCTCTTTGAGATTCTTAAGAGAAGAAGTAATGATCCTCATCGAATTAGCTAGACTGAGGAGTTTCTGAACCTCTAGTCTATTTCTTTAAAGCATTACTTTTATTAGAAAATAGTTAAGATTCTTTTATGCAAGTTTTGTTTTGAAGAAGAAAATTAACAACAAACAGAAACTTTTCATTCAGCATATTATCTAATTGAATTTCATTTATCATTAAAGGCATGCATTTATGGAATCATAAAGCCATCTTAATTTAAATATTTTTAATGGAGGAAGACACATCCTTTCTAAGTGATTGAGTTTACTTTTTCGATGAAAGAACTAATTTGAGTTTAATACAATGAATCCCTCCCACCCCTCCACATAAAAACCTCTGATTGATAGTTGTAGGGAAAGAATTTGGGGACAACATTATGAAATTACTATATCTATTAAATATAAATCTCTATTACCATCCCACCTCTTTCACTCAAATACATCACAAACTGAAAGATTGGAAATTCTCTTATCAAAAGGGTGATTAAAAGAGGAAGCATGAGAAATACAAGTAAACCTGTCAGGGTTAGGAACGCTCGCTAGCAGCGGGACTAGGCTTGTATGGCATAAAAGAAAACTTCTTTGGGGTACTGTTCAGGTTCGCTGGAAGAGAAGCAATGTCAGAGACAACCTTAAAATGGATATATGCTTTATCAAAAACTCCTATCTCTACCTTCTTCTATTTTTCACATGAGGAAAGTTTAAAAAAAAAATATCCCCAAATTTGGATTCATCAATTTTACGCGAGTCTGTTTTAAGTACTTATGTTTACAAACTCACATTACTTAATCTATTTATGTGGAACCTATGGAAATTTTTTACTGTTAGACAATTTCGTGATTTCCATTATTTTTAACATTTGGGTAAATTTAAGTTCATTATCTTTAATCAGAGATAACTGGTTCTTCTCTCGCATGTCGCCATTGTTGTGGTAAAACACAGCCCCCACATTTTTGACTTATGTACTTGAAATAATGGGGGCTCTTTCTACAATATTTTTTGGCTAAACACCTTTTAGGATTTTCATTAAGTTAATTATCTTGCAATTTTTTCCATTTCTTCATTTTTGTCGGATTTCTATTTTGATTTTTTCATTGAATTTGATTTTTCACAAGCTTTCTAATGATCCTTGTTTCCACTTCATTTGGTCAACCGGTTGGTAAATGGCACTGAAGTTTGATCATTTTCTCACTCGGGCTAAAAAATGTATAAAATGTACCAATATTTCAATTTTTGTAGTTAAAATGGTCATTCGTTGTAAATATTAATTTTTAGTTAATTTTTACTAACTTTTCATTTCATTAGTTAACTTATCCAAGTTGTTACCCCAGAACCAAAATACATAGCCTTTCAGGACTTATTACTTTATAAACCCACTTATATTAAAGTTTGACATTTTAATGATTATAACTCTGCCCACCCATCGAATAGCCGCATTATATATTACATATCATATATATAACAAACCTCCGTTTAAAAACTTTGGTAGGACTCCTTAACTTTTCACATATCGGCCATCGCAAAAATCTTCACCACATTCATGAGCTATCCTTTCGAAACGCCGATGCGATATTATATGGGACCCTTACCTGCCTACCGCCACATCACTTCCATTGCATATCATATATCTCACTGTGTTATTGCTAAGCATTCATCGCTACCTGTCTCCAAATGCGATTTGCGATCACCGATAACCCTCATCCCTGATATTGCAATAACAAGCTTTGACTGCGATTTGCGATAAGCCTTTGACTTTGCGATTTGCGACATCACCAATCGCGAATCACAAGTCTTACCCCATGTTTCTCATATTAACAAATATGCCCGATTGCAATTTGTGATTGGCCCCACCTCTGTCTGCCATGTCACTTGATTTTACCGCCAGTCCCTCTGCTATCTTCTGCCATTTCTACTCCAAGTTGCTTCCATGTCTATCCAAAATGTTTGGCTATTAATTCACTCCGCTATTATTCTGTTCACTCCTCTCTCTCTTACATGGTGTGCATTTTATATATTTTTTGAAATATTGATTAAAATAAGTTATATATATAATATTATAATTAATATTATATTTTTATTATAATTTTAATATGATTTAAAATATAATATTTTAATATTTTAATTAATCAGTAAATCATTTTTTTAATTAGTTTAAATTTATTTTCAATTAATTTTTATTAAAATTAATAATGTAATTAATAGATAATTATAACTTGATTTAAAATTAGATTGTAACTAAATTAGATTAATAATATAATTGCAATTAATTAGTATTAATTAATTAAATATTATAGTCTAATTTAGGATTAGAATTTAATTTAAAAATTCTGATTTTTAGCCCAAGCAATAGAAATTCCATATTTCTGGCAATTTTAATATAAAAACTTTAGAAGCTCATAAATGGAGTGTTACTTGGCCAAATGAGGCCTATGACGACTCATTAGAAAGATAAAATCCTAGAGAATTTTTTTGAAGTTGTTTCATTTCCATATTCAATCATTTAATTGATATAAAATGCAGCAAAATATCAAGCTCTGAATTTTTAAACAAAACTAATTTTCTGAGTTTTATTTTTTGCATTTTCATTTGCCACAACTTCTTCTGAGTGCATATCAATTCTTCTATGTTCTCCTTGACCAATTAGATCAGCAAAAACATTAATATATAACTTAGATTTCCTTTTCAATTATTTATTTAATTAAGTTTTGATTAGATTTATTTTAATTTATAGATTTGGCATTTTGATTTTATTTTTACATTTTAATTTTGTTTTGATTTATTTTTACAGGAAATCAGTTGAAGAGATGAGAAGAAGAAGATCTCAATCAGTGAGAAGGCTCCAATAATTGAATAATATGATTTAAACCAATGAAAATTGATTGATAAAAACTACTCTTCAACAAACTTTGCTATGAATAATTCCTTTGTAAATATTATAAATAGTAAATTGTGCAATGGAAGAAGGGATTCTCTCCTCTGCAATTCTGGAATTCTAAAAGAACTTCTGTAATATGAATTTAGATTTGTATGTGGGAGGAGAGGAATCTCGGATATGGGGATTTTTGAGGTTTTTCTTTTACATTATGAGTTATGTATAATGAACAGAGTTTGCACGATTGTAGCTCTGATTTTGAAAGCAGAAGTTCAGGAATCGTAAAGGACTGTTAGAGATCGGAGCTGGAGAAATGGACTTAATAAATTGGTATTTATAATACTGTTATTTTAAATGTTGGTTTCATTTTATGATAACAGGACTGTGTCAATTTAATTCCATATTTATGCACTTTTGTTGATATGAGTAATTTGCCTCAATTTTATGTTATTATTTATCTCTACTCTTATGGGCTAAATTCTGATTTCTGAGTAAGTATTTACTTAGAAATATGTCTTATAAAACTGATTTATTGAATAGTGATATGTTGTGAACTTTTTCCGCATATTATTTTTCAATTATTCAAGTTACTGATTAAATAATCAATATCATTTTGAGAACTTCTTCCTGAGTGTTGTTGATTGATTATTTCAGTTAAGAGGTCTCTAGATAGGATGTGTTTGGTATTCATAATGTCAGTTAATTAAACTACTTCATTAGCTTGATATTCATTATAAGCTGGACATATTTATATCCCAATAATTTAAAATATCTTTCTTTCAATTGGGATAGATCTATATCTTCCTAATTGAGATAGTATTAAGATAGTTCATTTTTCTTGCATCTAAGAATAATTTTGCATATAGATTAAATTCTACATCCCTTAAAAGTCCTCTTTCCAAAGAGGTAAACTTTAATTGTGGCTTGGCTAAGCCCAAATTAGCTTAAGGATCACTTTCTTGCCAGATCAACAAGAGAAATGGTCTGATGGATCTTTCCCATTAGTAAAAAAAAATTCATATTTTAAGCCAATGGAGATTGAGAGAAGGTAATTAGACCTAGTTAAACCAGTCAAAGCCACTATTCCAAATGGAAAAGGAACTGCTTTAAGATCCAGACCGTGTGGTCATCCCCCATGTTGTTGCAGCGAATTTTGAGGCCTCAACAGGGGGCTACACTGAAAACAATAAGGGACTACACTAGTAATATAGGGACCTAATGGGGAGGCATCACTACCCACTAGTAGTGTTCAATGCGCCACATTAGGAGACTAAGGCTTAATTAGCACATTGTGGGAGGACAAGAACTAAGGAGGAGGGTATGTTGACTAGAATTGCGCAATGTGTAGGAGAGAAGGAGAGAGATGGATTAGGGTGGCACAATTCATAATTATAGCTGAAATGAGGGTCTCCACTAGGTATTAGAATTGCATAATGCACTCCTCCTAGCGTAGAGGGCGGGCTTGCAAAGTCTGTAAAAATGGCTAAGTACCGAAAGGTGAAACATGTGAAAACACACTTAGGGGTATTTTAAAGTGTTACACATCTCAAATCATCAATAAAAAATAGAAATAACCTAAGAATAAGAAATATACATCAAAATTCTAGTTCATAAACAATCTCCAAGTACAATAAGTAAAGTATGCACAGTTGCAACCAATAAGTGTTGTTTTGTGACTAGGAACTGTACTTTGACTCCAAAGTGTGAAATTGCTTCTCTTGATGACCCGACGACACTTAGGAAGGAACATAGACACTTGAAACATGTTAAGAACATGAAACAACACTTGAAAAAAAAAAGATACACTTCGCATGACAGATAATAGGCTCCAAAATTCAAACATAGAAAAATTTTGGAGGTTGTTGTAGCAACCACAAAAAACTATAATTGTATGCATAGTTTCATTAGACGAAAAAAATCTTATCTCTATTCCAAGTTTGTGCCTGAAGTTTTATTGGTGATTGTAATCAATGCGGGAGGCGCACACTGCAAATGGAAAAGACATGGAATTACAAAATCACGCTATGTAGAATCGAAAGAAGATGAAGAAGAAGAAGAAGAAAAATGCTTTCATTGTGTAGAGTGCGGTTTCCTCATTTTCTTACACGATAAAATGAAATTAACGGTTCGATATACTTTTTGCGAATAGACGAATCAACATGTAATCGAGAACGTACGTGTTATAACCTCTAAACTGAAATCAATATAGTATTGGATAATATTGTTGACAATTTGGATATCATTATTAGAAAAGATTCACATTTAATTTGTTTCATACATAGAGTATCTGGTTTCTGAATTTTTAGATTTGTTTTTAAAATATTTCCACTATTTATAAAAAGTGTGCGCTTTATTGTTTTTGAATTGATATTTGTATAAAAATTTTCATCAAACATATATTTCACACATAGGATAGTAAAAAATAATGAAATTTTAGTACTAGCAATAATCACGCTGATACCAAAATCATGAAGCTTAACAAATGTAATATGATTTTCCAAAAAATTGTGCCCAGTTTTCTAAAAAACATGTCGGAATTTCTATACTTTTTTGGCCAGAATTGTGGCGCGTTTATACTATGCAAATTATTTCTACTATTTCCTGTAAATGTAGACTTTACTACATTGAATTGATATTTATTGAAACTTTCCTTTAGAATATATTTCACACATAGAATAGTAAGTGTGGTGGTTGTTTAGCGTATCGATAATCTATACCTAAAGCACATTGAAAATGTTTGTTATGTAGAAATTACACCAATGGATTCAATCTGATCATGCAATGTACTAAAACAAGATAATGAATCATTTTACAAATTTGCGGAATATAAATCACAACCGCTCAATCACATACAAGAAAGAGAAATAAGTAAATCAATCACACAACACAAGATTTTATGGGGAAAGAAACTACTCAAAACCCATCCATATTTATTGTATAATCAACCAAGGAATCATGAAACAATACAATGCATGTGTGCTCACTAGAACCTCATACACTATACCAATTGCTTCACACTGATCTAGGAAAAATTGGAAAAACACATAGCCAATTTCCTACCTACCCTCATCCTGCCTTGCTCACATAATCCATAGAGAAATAAACCCCTATTAAATAGGAAATTCAGCCTTCCTTGATTGTGCACTCCATCATGGGCTTCCTGTGGATTTATAACTGCACTTGGGCAGTTTTCTAAAAATACAACTGATAGGTTACTTACCTTTAACCTTTGTCTCAACTAGGTCGTCATTAGAATTGACATGCATGCATCTATTAATAGTGAATCATCAGATAATTGGTAGATCACTACTTGTGAATTAAATCTATTTTAATTCACTTGATCTTCCACTAGATCATCATTTAGTTAGAACTAGTTAAATTGATTTTAACTCAATTAATGTGAGTTAAATGATTACACTCAGACCACACTAGTGCTACAACTACAACTGGACCCTGTAAATAATATAATCACTTTATATGCCTATCCTTTGACCCTCAAATCGAAATTCTTAAGCTAACTAAGTCTATTAGACTTAGTTAACTATTACAAGTTGTTATGAGATAAGATTACAATTTATTTAAAAATTGGTTGAACACTTTCTCACTAATGTGTCACTAGAATCCCTCACTCTTGTGTGAACTGGGATCCCACACCAGTGTGTGTGTGCATTTTCTTGTTGAATTTCAACATGCTGGTTGATAGAAGCACATTGAAAACATTGCTGGTTGATATAATATTTTAAAAGTACAGAGCATAAATGGATACGAGGGGAATGTAAGAAGTTATTTTCATTGATACTATTAACTCACTTGCGCTCATCGATAAGAGCTTTCAGTGGTTGGTTGCGTATCACCGATATGTGAATATGTTTGCACAAGAGAAGAATAATGATAAGATTTGGTCTACTAGATTAGAAAATGTTACAAGCATTCCAAAAGTATTTGATTTCATAGAAATCATTTATTTATGCAGAGAGAAATTTAATTTAAAAATAAAACTAATTAGGCTACTAACCAAATATATTCATATTTTTTTGCTTTTAGAGACATTCAGGTGCATATTGAAGTTATTGATTCTAGATATGTGCTTAGATTTGTCAAAAACAAATATTTTTTGTAGAATCACAGGTAGGTGGCTTGAAAATCATACAAGAATTCATGTTTCCAGATTTTGAGGTTCCTTTTGATCTTTCCTCTCTAGATATTACTTTTTTTGGAGAACCATTTAGAGAGTTTTGTTCATTAACTTCGCGTTTAATGGGCCAAGAAACTACGAATAGCGGCCTAACATGCATTCTCTATGTGCTTCATTATTGATATAAAAATGTGTATTCGACTGGGCTAATATTATTTCAAATGAATTGTCGTTTCAATTAGTGAATTTGTTCAAAAGAAATAGATTATTCATGATGGTGTATTTGGTAATAGCCCTTGTATCGAGTCATGATTTTTATGATTTGCCACATAACCATAATTTCAAATTTAACGAAGAACATATGTAGTTTTGTTATCCCATATTGTGGAGGCAGGAATCTATTTCAATTTTTTGTCTAATTCAAGATAGTTTTATAAAACAAGTTATTTTCATGATAACTCAATGAAATCCCCATCAAATATCTGGAAAAGCAGAAGTTCTCGTTTGGGGAAAAGGTATACATGAAGAAAGATGAAATAATATGGCTATTCAAGTTTATGGTTTAAGGGTAAACCACTATTGCTTCCAAGATTTTTTACGGAAATGTCTTTTGTTACTGAAGACTATAGGAAATACTACTATTAGCAAGTTAAATTTCAACATAAAAAGAAAAAACAATTTTTTTCTTTTCCATTTATCGTTGGATGAGTAACTGTGAAGAATGGAAACCACCTTGCAGAGCTTGCAAAATCTTTGCATGATTTTAATTTAGAAGAAGCTGAGGGATGGTGAGAGGTTAATCCATAAGGCCTATAGTATCACACATCTAGGTGCCATAAAATGCGAAAGCTTTTTGACATGAGTTGCAAATGAAAGAGAAAAGAGACAATGCTCCAAGAAATAATCAATAAGCCGCAACGATTATTAGAGAAATTGCTAAGGAAGCAAGTATCAACGCTGAAACAAAGTGCAAAGAAAGAGGTAGAAAAACTACACAATCTCTATTTTGCATATCCAAAACTACTGTAGCTTCATCTTTGAGTGAAAGAAAATGAAAAGATATCGAAACTGCAAAGTTGATTCACAGTTGAAATATCAGCTACTAGATATAACAAGGAGCCTCGTCTAATTATTATTCCAGAGAAAATTCACATGACTGAATTGGAAAAATGTAAAATTCCCCTGGAAACAAGAAACGATCAAGAAGCTATCAACATGGAAATTGAAACTGTTCTACCTGATTGAGACAATACTCCTTTGAACGAAAATCATAAATTAATGGAGAAAATTGCCAAATAATTTTCTATTTATGATGATCAGTTTGCCAGTTTTTAAGATGAAAACTATAATAGGGATATTAAAATATTGAAAATTGAAAAAGTTAAGGATGGATAATAAAAAAATTATTGATAAAGAAAAAACAAATGTTCATATGTCTAGAATTGCAACCATGGGTGTTCTTAGATTCCATGAAGCTACTGTGAATGCACTTGTAGTGTCTATTGAGCAATGAGAGGAATAAAACCTGGTACCAAAAGCAACAATAGAAGAAAATGCTTTAAATCTGGGTCCTTGGTTGATGACTCCAATTGCAATACAAACTCTGTGATCTACAATTCCCACTGCTAGCACATCTCATGGATCTATTAGAGCTCTACAACTAGTTAATGCAGTCAAATGTCATAATGTCACTAATATATTATAGAGGTTAGAAATCATTGAAAATGAATGTCAAGAGGTTTCTTATTTGTTACGATTAGCAGAGGAAATCAACTCATTTCTTGATTTGGTGAGAAGTAATATTAACGAAGACAAGTGTTTCATTAACAATGACTTACTTGATTTTAGTCAAAGGCTTGAATTGTTGTCTTATCTGGACAAGAAAAGAAGTGAACTTCCAATTTCTAATTGAATGAGACAAATCAAAGATGGATGGTTCAGAAGAATCAACACACTAGAAAACATTATTTTTGAATGTGAGAGCATAAGTAATAGGATAAGTGATGCATTTATAAAGGTGATGCAAATTTTTCAATATCTATAAAGCCCACGCATCATATAAAATTATGAATTGATCACAAAATATATATGTTAACATTTTAATTGGAAAATAAAAAATAGTCAATGGAAAAATAGTTCGATGATATAACTAAATTTACTTCAAAAGGAATTAGCAAATCACAAAATATATGCTAACATAAGAATTGGAAAAGATAAAATAGTCAATGGAAAAACAATGCAATGATATAACTGATTTTACTTCAAAATAAATTAGCAAATTTCCAGTTGGCTTTGTTAACTACTCAATTACAAGAAGAGACCGTGGAGATTGAAAAACAATTATTCAATCAACATGCTAGGCTAGATATTACAATGGGTCCAATGAAAGAATTCATTGAAGCTAAGTTGAAGACATCAGATCAACATGCCATGCATCTAGAAGACAAATGATAATGAAACAATAATAATATATGCTTTCACATATTGTAAGTGTCCTTAAATCTTCACATATTCATTTTTTGTTTACTAGTATTCTGGTATCATGATTTTTTTAATTTTATTAATGTCACCTAGTCTAGTTGCTTAATGCACTTCCTTGTTTTCTTTTGCAGTTCCCTCTTTCCATATTACAGTTCACAAATTTAATTTTCTTGAATGAAGGAGTAGGTAGTTAAAGAGAAGATGCCAGAATAACATAGTGAATGGGCCAATTGTTGAGATTTCTAATAATAATTTGGAGAAAATCTCATAAATATGACAACAATAGGATTTGTTGCTAAATTGACTGCATCTAATCCTAATGTGGAGTTATTGCATCCTATTTTGTTGTGATTGAATTTATGATTCAGTTTCTACTCCGAGCTATAGAATGTAAGCCCGTAGAGGTTTCTGAGTATGAGGGATGTGAGGTGAGAGGAAGAGAAGTGCAGATGAGAAACTCTGTTGTTGTAAATTTCCTGTTTAGAAATAAGACTGTCGATACCTCTGTTTGGTGGACGTAGCCCAGATTGGTTGGGTGAACCACGTTAAATCTGTTGTCTCATGTTTTATGTTGTGTGTGTTTGATTGTTTATTTGTTTTTCCGTTGCTTGACTCTAAAAATTGGTATCAGAGCAAGTGGAGTTGTTGCCTAAGAAATCAATTCGCCGCCTGCAATAATGTATTTTTGATTGTGGAGGGTGTGTGGTGCTTTCGGCCGTAAGAGCTGAGCGTAATCCATAAGAGTTGAGTGTATGTGGTGGCTTCCGGTGTTAAAAGAGCGCTGGGATGGATACAAAGCATTGTTAACCTCATGACCGTGAAAGCTGTCTGCCACGGTGATTGCCAACACTGTGAGCTGGAGCCGGCGGTGAAGAACTTTGTGAGGTTGTTGACAAGGCCGTGAGCTATGAATGTTGAGAGGCTGTGAGGCCAGATCTGCTGATAATTATTTCAGTGAGTTGGAAGCAGCACTGTGGAGGTTGAGTGGTGCGTAAGACTGCAATCAGTGGTTTAGGCTGTGTGCGACCGTGAGACCGCGAGGATTTCCTTGAAGAAGAGACGCTGCCAAGACTGGTGGTGTGGTGGACCAAAGCTGCTGTTGAGCAGATGTTTGAGCTCCTATTGATCTGCGTGCCAAATTTATGGCTAAATGTAATTCTGTTGCTGTACAGTAATAATAATATGTCAATTGCGATAAGTTAAATTCTTTGCAGGGATGTTGGGAGGAATAACTAAGACGAGCCCAAAGTGATCGCAACATATTTGGCACAAGTCAACTTGATTGCATATAAAGTAGTCCATAATGGAGGCAGCAACTGCAAAAAGTGTAAGGTCAAAAAGAGTAAGGTGGAGCTTGAAATCGGAAGGAGTGAGGTAAGTGCGAATCTGATATTCAATTTTTTTTTAATTTGATCCACTGCAAATCTATGCGTGCAAATTTAAGAAGCCTGGTATTATTAATTGCATGTTTGAAAAAGGGAATTTTATCAAATTCTTAATTTGATTAAAAAGGAAATTAAGGATCCATAGGAAGAAGTTAAGTTAAACATGGCAAAAACTCAGAGTGCTCGATTTGAGATCGAGAAGTTCAATGGGAAAAACAACTTCGAGATCTGAAAAGTTAAGATGCATGATCTACTCGTGCAACAAGGCATGGAGAATGCACTTTTGGGCAAAGCCAAACAAACTTTCACCATGACAGATGACGAATGGAGTGACATCGATGAAAGAGCACTAAGCGGCATTCGATTGTGTTTGGCGGATGATGTTTTGTTTAACATCGTGTCAGAGAAAACTGTTGTTGGTTTGTGGACAAAGCTTGAAAATTTATACATGACAAAATACTTAACTAATAGGATTCTTCTTAAGAGACAATTGTACAGTTTGTGCATGAAGGAAGGTATATCAATAACTGATCATTTGAATACCTTTAATACTCTTATGGTGCAGTTAGATAGTATAGATGTAAAATTTGATTCAGAAGATAAAGATGTAACTTTATTATGCTCGTTTCTCGAGTCATGGGATCATTTTGTTACTTCTATAAGTCTTAGTTCATCAGAAACCCTTGAATTTGATGATGTTGTTGGAGCTTTGTTATCTGAAGAAACAAGGAAAAGGTCAAATTCATAAACCTCTACATCAGAAGCAATGATGGTTAGAGGTCGTTCTAAAGAAAGAAGATTCAGTAAGCAGAACAAATCGCGGTCAAAATTGAAAGGGAAGAAGAGTAAGGTAAAGAGTTGGTTTTGCGGCAAATCGGGACATTTGAAGAAGGACTATTGGAAGAGACAGGAAACATCCAAAGGTGACTCTTCAACAGAAGAGAAAGAAGCAAACACGACAGATACAGGTTCGGCATCCATTTCAGGTATGAGTGATGAAGTGTTATCAGTTAGTTTGTCTAATCATGATCAACATTGGTTGTTAGATTCTGGTGCGTCAAATCACATGTGCATTCATAGAGAGTGGTTTAAATATTATAAATCAATCAATGATGGAGTGGTTTACATGGGAAATGATGTCTCATGTAATATTGTGGGAATTGGAAGCATCCAGATTAAAATGTTTGATGGGACAAACAAAATATTAATTGATGTAAGACATGTGCTTGAACTCAGAAAAAACCTCATTTCTCTAGGAGTGCTAGACACAAATGGATATAAAACCTTTATTCAAGGTGGAGTAATGAAATTTTACAAAGGAATTTTACTAGTAATGAAAGCAAAGAAGGTTGGAAATATTTTTCAGTTAGAAGGAAGAACAGAGTCAAATCATGATTCTACAGTATCTGAAAACGACAGTAATTCTATTCATCTATGGCATCAACGGTTGGGCCATATGAGCGAAAGAGGATTAAAAATTTTATCTGATCGTAAGTTACTTCCTAGTTTAAAATATTCTAAGTTAGATTTCTGCAAACATTGTATATTTGGGAAACAAAGCAAGTAGAAGTTTAAAACTGGAAAACATACTAGTAAGGGAATCCTTGATTATATCCATTCTGATGTTTGGGGTCCATCTCCTACAACCTCATATGGAGGATCATCATATTTTGTATATTTTATTGATGATTTCTCTAGAAAAGTGTGGGTCTATATGTTAAAGAAAAAGTTTGATGTATTCATAGTTTTCAAACAGTTTAGAGTATTAGTAGAAAACATCACTGGAAGAACCATTAAATGTTTAAGAACTGACAATGGTGGTGAGTTTACTTCAAAGGAATTTGATAATTATTGCAAGGATGCTAGGATCGAAAGACATAGAACTACTGCTTATACTCTGCGGAAAAATGGAGTTGCTGAACGCATGAACATGACTCTTTTATAAAGAGCAAGAAGTATGCTTAGTAACACCAATTTGCAGAAGGAATTATGGAAATAAGTGGTTTCTACGGCTTGTTACTTGATAAATCGATCACCATCAACTGCAATAGGATGCAAAAATCCTCAAGAGGTATCGAAAGGTCATCCATGTGATTATTCTAAACTGAAAGTTTATGGTTGTGATGCATATTCTCTAATTCCGAAACATCAGCGTTCTAATTTAGATCCTAAATCAAAAAGATTTATCTTTGTTGGATATGGTGATGGGACTAAGGGATACAGGTTGTGGGATCCTACTACTCACAAGATCATCATTAACGGAGATGTTAAATTCAATGAATCTTCACTTGATAATCCAGATGTAGATGATAAATTGAAACAGGATAATGTACCTAAGTTTCAACATATTCAGTTTGAAACCAATTCAAATACTGATGATAGTCCAGATGAACAAGTTTCAGATGCAGATCATGAACATGTTTCAGATGTAGATAATGAAGAAATTCCTACAGATAATAATAAAAAAATTGTGGAAGTACCAGAAACATCTTTAAGGATGTCCATGAGAATCAGACGTCCTCCTAAAAGGTATGATGATTATGTTACTTCAGTTGCTTTAACCGCTAATGATGATGAACCTTTGTGCTATCAGGAAGCTGTAGAAGGTTCTAATAGTTTAGAGTGGAAAGAAGCTATGAAGGATGAGATGAAGGCATTAGACAAGAATGCCACATGGGATCTGGTGGAACTTCCTAAAGATAGAAAAACCGTAGGATGTAAATGGGTTTACAAATTGAAAAGGGGTGTTGATGACACAGAATACAGGTACAAAGCAAGGCTGGTCTGAAAAGGTTTTTCTCAGAAAGCAGGAATTGAATTTCATGAGATATTTTCACCAGTTGTAAAGATTGTTTCAATTCGGATTTTGTTAGCATTAGTTTATTTACTTGATTTAGAATTACAGCAACTAGATGTTAAGACTACATTTTTACATGGAGATCTAGATGAAGAGATTTATATGGAACAACCTAAAGGGTTTGTTCAAAATTGCAACAAGAAATTTGTCTGCAGGCTCAATAAATCATTGTATGGTCTGAAGAAGTCACCTCGACAATGGTATAAGAAATTTTATTCTTTCATGATGAGCCAAAATTATATAATAAGTGAATATGATCATTGTGTTTACTTTAAGAAATTAAGTAATAGCATATTCATTATCTTATTGTTATATGTTGACGATATGCTTTTAGCAAGAAAAGCATAACAGAGATCAACAGGTTAAAGGCTCAGATGGCTAGGACGTTTGATATGAAAGATCTAGGAGCAGCAAGACAGATTTTGGGCATGGAGATTTTTAGAGACAGAAGCAATGGTAAGCTATGGCTATCACAAAAGAAGTATATTGAGAAAATACTCTTAAGGTTTGGTATGAACAATGTGAAGTCTGTTTCAGTCCCTTTAGCTTCCTATTTTAAGCTTTCTTCAAGTTTATGTCCTAACACAAATGAAGAAAAGAAATATATGTCTCGAACTCCATATGCCAATGTAGTAGGTTGTTTGATGTATGCGATGGTTTGTACATGACCAGATATTTCACATGCAGTTGGGGTTGTCAGCAGGTATATGGAAAATACAGGAAAAGAACACTGGTCAACAGTGAAATGGGTACTTCGGTATTTGAGAGGCACAAGTGATTATTGTATCACTTATAACAGAAGTAGTGAATTTGTTTGCAGATATGTTGATTCCGATTTTGCAGGTGATTTGGATAAGAGAAGGTCAACTTCAGGATATGTCTTTACTCTTGTAGGTGGAGCTATAAGCTGGATGTCAAAGCTACAAAACATTGTTTCTTTATCCACTACTGAAGCAGAATACATAGCTGCTTCACATGCTTGCAAAGAAGAAGTTTGGTTGAAAGGTTTGTTTGGTGAGTTTGGTAGGCTGCAAGACAACATAAAGTTATTTTGTGATAGTCAAAGTGCAATTCACTTGGCTAAAAATCTGGCATATCATAGTAAATCAAAGCATATACCTATAAAGTACCATTTTGTAAGACAGGTTATCATTGAACGGGGAGTCTCTCTTGAAAAAGTGCATACAAAGGAAAACTGTGTAGACATGTTCATGAAGCCAATTTTATTAGACAAGCTACGATGGTGTCTGGCTTTTCTTGGCTTGCAGAAAAGATAAAAATAATAATGGAACAGGGTATCAGGCTAATTCTTGTCAAGGTGGAGATTGTTGAGATTTCTAATAATAATTTGGAGAAAATCTCATAAATATGACAACAATAGGATTTGTTGCTAAATTGACTCCATCTAATCCTGATGTGGAGTTATTGCATCCTATTTTGTTGTGATTGAATTTATGATTCAGTTTCTACTCCCAGCTATAAAATGTAAGCCCATAGAGGTTTCTGAGTATGAGGGACGTGAGGTGAGAGGAAGAGTAGTGCAGATGAGAAACTATGTTGTTGTAAATCTCCTGTTTAGAAATAAGACTGCCGATACCTCTATTTGGTGGACGTAGCCCAGATTGGTTGGGTGAACCACGCTAAATCTGTTGTCTCATGTTTTATGCTGTGTGTGATTGATTGTTTATTTGTTTTTCTGTTGCTTGACTCTAACACCAATGAATTGAGCCATTGAGAATTTTCATTACTAATAAAAGAAATTCCCATTGAGGATCAAAGTTCTTAATGTTTTGCATAGGATCTTCTATGAATTTGTATTATGTTTATTTATTTTAATCATAGCTATTATGATTGAAATTTCAAACTCAATATAGTTCTTGTTACTATGATTGCATTGCTTAATGTTACAGACTTATGCTTTGAGCACCTATGTTATGTTATTGATACATATATGCCAACAACATGAAACATGAAACATGAAAGTAGCTCTATTTGCTATGAAACATGGATAATGTTGATTGTCGACATATTTTAAATTTGTGCTGAGTATGATACTTCGGAAAGCAATTTTATTACGATTTCCTCATATCTTCCTATTTTACATATTGGAAAATTTTGTTGTATTTTGAAATGAAATTGATATTTGATTTTATGTGATTTTGATTTCGATTAGTTTTGTGCGGCACTACACAACCTTTAATGAATTAATTATAAGCATAGGTTTTTGCGAACAAATTTGTTTGTGTGGGAAGATTTCATTATGCTGGTAGATTTCATTGTACACAGAGAATCGATAAACAATGAACAAAAATTTCTTTCGGCACATTCTACCATAACGGGGTAATGCATTGCATACAGTGGAAGCTTTGGAGAAGGAAGTTAGTTGTCCCTCAACACCCTGTACAATGAAAACATTGACTGTCCCATCACATAATTTAAGCTTCTTCATCTCCACATTTCCCTATAATTCTAAGATACATTGTTCCACAAATACATGTGCGAAGTGTGGGGTTGTCGATAAAAGCTATATGCAGAGGTAAGAAAAAGCGTAGGAATGCTTCCTACGATAAAATTTTTGACCCTACTTCTGCACTTCGCACTAGACTCATATTAAAATTAGGCTATTAATAAACACATATGAAAATTATACAATTAATAAACATCAAAATTAGAAGTGTTGCGGTCTTGAATTTGAATGGACCTTCTCGTTATGTCGATTAAGTCAATTTGTAACAATTGACATGTTAATATTAATATTTTAAATGATTTCAAGATCAAAACGGAAGCTTCAAAGATTTGCATTTGTGTTAATTTTTAAAATATATGTTAATATTAATATTTCAATGCTTTGAAAATCATTATTTTAGATTTAATATTTTAATGCTTTAAAATAATGCTAAGTCAAACAACACTGCTAGGTGATAACCATTTTTTTAGTATATATTGAATTAGGTTCCCAATGAAACCTTGTTGAGAGTCTGAATGAACTTTCTCACTTCACAATTAAAAAAAAAGGTTAAATACCTTTACCGTAATTATCAAGTTTTCTCAAGAGAAATAAGCAGTGTAAGAAGCATTTCTTGTGCGAACAAGCAGTGTGTGGAGCTTTCTAAAGAGTGAAATTTCTGCTTAAGAAAATCTGTACACAATTTTTATTAAAATAATAAATATACAAATATCCTTTTAATTATTATTTAGGAACATATTTCGCAACTATGGAAGTAGTTGTATCGATGTGGTCATGCAGAGCTGGTTGTTTGGAGGAAGCGTGTGCGGAGAACAAATGCGTGTACGCAAAGCTTTCACTTGCCCAAAGCGTTGTGTAAATTTTATTAAAATAATAAATAAAAATTTACACATATATTTTTTAATTCTTATTTATGAATGTATTTCACAAAAATTTCTTCCTCCCCATGATATCTGGAACCCACATCAATTAATAACAACTTCAAATGTCAATGACTAAACGAAGGGCATTATTGAGTATGAAAGTAGCTGTGTGGAGGTGGTTGTGTGTGTGTGGAGGATATGCGAAGAAGAAATGCATGTGCAGAATGAGGGATTTGCATAATTTCCACGTAATGATGGAAGTGTGGAGGCACATTTTAATTGTAATGCATTTTCAATTCTTTTGGAGTTAGTGCACTTGAAATTTGATATTAGTAGATTGTGCAAAGAGTGGAGGTCTGCACAATGAAAATTAAAAGCTTGGTTCACAATTTGGCACAACAACAATGCATATTTTATTATTGATAGATTTTGCGGAGTGTGGAAGTGCACACAACGAAAACTTTAGAGTAAATATGCATTTCTGTTATTTTGAAAGTATACATTAATATTAATATTTTTATGCTTTGAAAATCATGTTTATATATTTGATATCTTGAAAGCTTTGGTCTCTTTCGGTATAAGATTGATGGTTATTTTATTATTAATAGATTGTGTGAAGTGCAGAGGTTGTACAATGCAACCTTGAGATATTTTTCCACACAATACATTTTCTCTTACAATGCGCATGTGGGTGGCCTATATTTATACATAGGAAAACACTATCTGAAGAAACAAAATCAAGACATTATGAACACGTTAACTACTTACCTTATTAGCTAAATCTGCAAAATTTTTAAATGAAAAAATAATATAAAATTAATTTCTTCTATGCGAAATAAAAGTTTTTCACAAGGAAAGCTTCGCAAAAACAAGATTTGTACAATTTAACATAATAATAACATATTAAAATTAATAATTTAACATTAATTTCATATTTTCCGAATAAATTTTGATATGCAACCGCGTTCTCCTGCATATACTGCGCCTTTTGTATAGTCAAAGCTCCACATAATGAAACATAAAAATACCAATTTGAAATTCCCTCGACATCTCCATTCTCCCTCACATACTTCATCCTCGACATAGTAAAAGCTCCGCAGAATGAAACATAGTCAATCTTCATTCTGCACAATGTTATAAGCATTTGTAAATGAAACAAGATAATAATATATGCGAAAAAAGAAAAGAAAAGGAAGATTAGAATATTGATAACAATTTAATAAGCATTTTAGGATGCAGAAAAAATTCAGCATTATCACATTTTGACAAAATCATTTTGCTCCGAACATTATAAAAAATCTAACACTAAATGGAACTTCGCAAACCATAACTCAATAAAATTGATCATCCATCTGCATCTTGCACCTTCATATAAGCACAACGTAATGGAAATGAGTCTCAAACTACTTGGTCCAAAAATAGTCTGAGAACTTGATTTGCATAATCATTGTTTGGACTTCATTCCCATTTTCCCACACATACCCCGTCACCTACTCCACATAAGAAATAATAATAATGTTAATTGAATATTTTTTCAATGTTCCCCTTTCACCTCGCCTCTGAAAAATCCCTGCAAACATGTCAATTCTAGCACCATTGGGCAGAGAAATAACACACTGTCAGAGCACACACAAAATCACTAACTAATAGCATAATCAAAACCAACGAAAATTAGGCAGTAGAGGAAATTTTAGCCTAAAAGTGTGCATGAAATTTTCATGTACGTTATATGTAAACCAATTAAAATCCTTTAAATTTAAAAAGAGGTACGTGTAAATATTTTGGAGGGAAAAAAAAATATTTTTTTAAATTGTATTTCTAGCTTATCTTCTTATAGGTTTACTCAAATTGCACATGTAGACACTCGTTGAACGCATCATTAAATTATGCATCTAACAAGTACATATTATGCATACTTTTGAGAAGACCCACATTGATAAAAATTGAAGATACATTAAAAATATGTGTTGAACACGTTTTTTTAACGTATATTCAATTTTTGTCAATGTGGGTCTTCTCAAACGTACACATAATGGGTACTTGTTGGATGCAAAATTTTATTCCGCATCCAAAGAGTGTTTATACTTGATATTTGAGTAAACATATAAGGAGATAATCCAAAAATACAATTAAAAATTAGTTTTTTTCTTTTTCCTAAAAAAATTAAAACTCTTATTTTATTATTTTTCCTTAGGAGGCCACTTTAGACTGAAATTTCATCTAATTAGTAATGATATCATTGATTTTCTCTAACATTTCTTGAAAATTTTCTAGATATTTAAACTATTGTTTAGTTTATTGTGCTCTTGAACAAAAAAGTCTCAAAGACATGTAGTTAAAAAGATCTAATTTTTTTTTCCCACCTCGTATTTAAAGTTTTTGTTGGCTTGAGGAGTCTTGACCCAGGTTCAGAATTGAGGTTAACCAAAAAATCCCTCTTACTACTGGCCCTTTCCGCAATGACCTATTTGCGCAAGTCAAAGTCTCACCTGAAGCAGTATGGGGGGTGCTGGAACCAGGTTTCCGCACCCCGAGAGAGGTTTGAATGATGTGGGTGCCTTGAGATCCCAAACAACCTTAAACCGGCCTTCGTAACAATAGACCTAACCAGTAAATAATTTTTAGACATATTTAGGTCAAATATGCAGAATATCTTGTGCAAGTTAACACAACAATCATAAATCGAGTAATAACCTTTAACACATCATATCAGAGCCTTAAACCATCAGATCCATCCAATAAGTATTTACATAAACCCAAACAAAGTTGTGCAAGAGATCTAATTGCAGACAATACATAATTCAGAAATAAGATGCAGACACATTCATAACATAAACATCAGATGCATATAGAACTTAGATATCCACAACAATCTTCCTTTATTACTTATTAGTTCAGATCCTTCATACAAAACACTTCAACAACCCGCGCACACAGCCAGCAGGAGCCTTCTTACCCAGACAATCCACACAAAATATCACCAACTTTCCATATCTAACATTCACATTCAGACTTATCCAAAAAATGACTTCTTTAGACTCGATCTAGCCATCTATTTATACTATTAGCTTGCAATATTCTATGGTCCGCAAACCGTGGTTTGTGGCCCCTTGATCTACCCTTTGATGCATTACAATTCATGAGGGGTTTTTAACTGCTCCAAAACCCCTGCGCAAGACTAAAATATTACAAAATATAGCAAAAATGGTCGGATTTAGGGGACCCTGCTCCAATAGCCCCCCCAACACAATCTTGTGGCTCGTCCCGAGCCACATGGGTACTGGGTTCTTCATTTTGTTCTATAGCTCCTCGATAGCAGCTGAAAATGGTGCCAAGACACTTGCGCTTTGATCTGATGTGTTATTCACGGTCTCTACCAATTTTTCTGAAGTTGACCCTTCAGTGGCCAAAGTGACGCTCTGCAGCGTCTGATTTAGGTTCCGAACTGCCAAATTAAGGTCCTGGGAGAGCTTCATGGCCTCATCTGCCCATGGCTTCATATGATCCGTAACGATTTTCTTCATTCGGCTAAGCTCCTCCACTGCATCCCACAACGCCTGGATGGTCTGAAGGTGTGCCATTCTTTGAGCAGGTATGAATGTAGGCAAAGCCTCCTGTAAGTCGTCGAACTCCTGCTCCTTCACGAGTAACTCCTAAGTGATTTTATTGACTAATGGATCTTTCTGCACAGAGGTCCATAGTCCCAGGGATTTTCTAGGAGCGCTAATCCCTTCTCAATGTCTATGGAGATGCTGAAGAATGTTGTCTTTACTTGAGCTTCCCGTTGTGTGCGCACCTCTTGTGGGGTGGTCTCAGGCTACAACTTTGACTACAATGTAGCAATCTGCTGCTCAAAGTCTGCTTTCACGGACTGAATTTTTGACCTGGAGGCTTTTTGGGTTGCAATCAGGCTCTCAATTTTGGCCTATGGTGCTACGAAGGCTGGGATAAATACATCTGGAATCTCGCCATAGATATTGTCAATGA
Organism: Pinus albicaulis; assembly: GCA_034641835.2. Classification (NCBI taxonomy): domain Eukaryota; kingdom Viridiplantae; phylum Streptophyta; class Pinopsida; order Pinales; family Pinaceae; genus Pinus; species Pinus albicaulis. Next base: position 753,298,342 of record CM076577.1, read on the forward strand.
AACTTTCTAGCTCTGCATGCTGAGCTATGACTGCCTGTTGCGCTGTCTGATCCTGAGTAGACTCTGTCGTATTGGTTGTTGCAGTCTGCTCAACCTCACTGATATGCTATTGCACGTGATCCTCTCTGCTCTTTAATTCCACATATATGAAAATATGAAGCACATGGAGCTACCCACTTGGCAGCTTGGCAAGGTCAATGCCGACCTCCTGGCAGGTTTGGACTTGTGTACAAAATTTTGCTTGATCCTTAGATACCATTGCACTCGGGAAGGGGTAGATTCTACTTCTTGTTGTTGTGATGATCGAAGTAGATGGCAGGCTCACTTGCACCAGCCTCGCTTGATCCACACTCGCTTTAAAAGTATTTGTTTTGAGCAGGAGAACCTGCAAAATAGACTGTAAAGCTTCCACCGCAACTTTGTGTTGGGTCTCCATGGTGTTCCAATGGTCCTCTGACGCTGAAGCAATTCCATCGGAAATTTTATCGAGGTCCTCCTTAGTCAGAGTGACCTCCTCCTCTCTGCCCGCCTTGGACCCTTTCCTCTTCTTGCGCGACCCTTTAGATGTTTCGCCGCCTCACTTGGTGCTACGCGGAGATTCAACACCATCTCCATTGAGCCCATATAACCCATCGAGGTCCACCTCCTCGTGGTCACCTCCCAACTCTTGATCTTTGCTGGACTGAATATTCTGTAGGCGTTGTTCATGTGGTTAGAAGATGAATAATGTCAGAAAAGTGTTCATCAACCATTTTGATAGCAAAGAGCTATGCATCAAGTAACCCTTCCTCTAGGTTGTTTGGTTCTTCCCCACTCTCAATTCGTGACAGATGATCAGGCCCAAAATTCAGTCGTCCTGGCTTCATGATGATATCAAATTCATACTCCTCAAAAATTAATAACCATCGGCAGATATTCCCCCCCAATACATGCTTATTGACCAGGTATTTCAGAGAAAAATGATCAGTGAACATCTTGAAATGACCTCCTAGCAGATAGTGTCTATATTTTTGTAGTGCGTGTACCATGGCCAATCCTTCCCTTTTTGTAGTTGACAAGTTGCGCTCTACGTCGGAGTGCTTCCAACTAGCAAAAGCTACTGGGTGATCACTATCTCCTTCTCTTGGTTGTGCTAAAACAACTCCAAGTGCTATACCAGATGCATCCACATGCACATGAAAAACCTTAGACCAGTCTAGGAATATCAAAATAGGTGCAGTGACCATTTTATCCTTTAGCAGCTCAAATCTCTTATGACATTCGTCGTCCTAGAAAAATGATACATCCTTCTTTAACAACTTCTCCATAGGCGCAGTGATTAGAGCATACCCTTTGATAAACTTCCTATAATAACCAGTGTGTCCTAGGATGGAGCGCAACTGTTTCTCATTGGTAGGAACTTCTAAGTTGATGATAATCGCGATCTTGGCTGGGTCTACCATCATTCCTTGCTGACATAATATATGCCCCAATAGAATCCCAAAAGGTACGTAGAATATGCAGATCTTGAGGTTGAGATAAATCTGTGCTTCCTACAGGTGTCCAACATAATGTGCAGGTTTGAAACATGTTTCTTCACCAATCCAAATACTGTGCAGTCGTAAAAATAGACCTCCACGAATTTGTGCATGAATTCCTTAAACAAAACTACTACCACGCGCGAGAATATGGCAGACGCATTCTTCAATATGAATGGCATGACAATATATTGTAAAGAACCCCATTCAATGGTGAAGGTGGTCTTGTTGCGGTCTTCTGGCACAATTTAGATATGATGATATCCTGAGAATCCATCAATAAATTAATAAGCTTCTTGTCCTCCTACATTATCCAGGATTTCATCAGAGAATGGAGTAGGGAAGGGGTCATGCACACAGGCATCATTCAACTTGTGTAGATCTACACAAATCCTTATTTCTACTTTGGTATTTTTCTCCTGGACCACCATTGGGCTTACCCAATCTGACTGCTTGACCGATACAATGATACCCGCAGCCACCATATTTTCTAACTCATCCTTGAATTTTTGCTTATATTTTGGGTTTAGTCGATATGGGTGCTACTTGACAAGGCGCATTCGGTTTCAGCGTGATCTTCATAACACCCAAGTCCCCTACAATTCCCTTTAGCTCAAAGAATTTTGAAAGAAATAGATCTTGATACTCTATCAGCAGCTCTGCAATATTTCCTACTGTATCATCATCCCTGTAGTCCCCAATCTTGGCCAACTTGGGCTGCTCTTCTGTACCAATGTTGACTTCCTTCAATTTTAGAGGTTTAGTCACGTCCATCGTCCTTAATGCAAGTCTTACAATTGTACATTATCCTTCCAATTCTGGGATATTATCATTCCTTGGGTCATCTTCATTCTCTTCGATCAACATATTTCTACAGTTGATGATGTCTTGCATATGTGAATCCTAGGCCATCACAATGCACTCCCTATGGGGTCGAGATTCATCAAAGACCAGAGCATCTATGTCATGTAGGGTTTCATCCAATTTTTTCTGAGTCATTGTATACTAGTCTCGAGTACCTCGGTGTAGCTTAAATTCTAGATACCAGGTAGTCAGTACCGGTCCCAATGAGTGGAAAAACCTATGAACCCATTCATTCCATGTATTTTCATCCCATACCTCCATCCACATGGACAGGTGCTTGTGTGGATATCCCCAACCATAGAATAATTCAATTGGTAGAGTGGATGGAGGTTCAAATCATAGCTTCATCATTTTTATACATTCCTCCCAGTCCTAGAAATTTCCCTTGTGCGTCTCCTACCACCTCGCTGGAGTTGCGTGCATATCTAAATCAAGTGCCTAGAATCTTCGTTCCTCTGAGAAAGCTTTTTCTAATGCTTCCAATTTTTTTTTGACACTACCAGAACCATCAAAGTAGGGTATTTTTCTTACGTCAGAAAATATGCACCGGAAATTCTTTGTGACCTTGAGGCAGCCTAACGCAGAGACATCGTGCAACTGGTTTTTCCAATTCTCCATTTCGCCATCAAAATCGGAAAAATATGAGCTATCCTTCTCCCAGTTCAACATGCCATCTGCTATAGGGTTGATCCAGTCTTCATCCCATGTAGTCAACTTATATATATGGTCAACATTATCCCCTTCGTGCACTAGTTCTGTGTATCATTCTCCTTTTGTCGGATCTAGTGGGACTATCACCCATGTAGCATTATTCTAAAAAATCATACTTCTGCACTTGAGATTGATGATGCCTCCCATATCAATGGCCCAATCCAATCCTAACAACATAAGGTAGGGGTCTACATCATCCAAAATGTGTATAACCTCAAAGTTAGCACATACCTTTACTCCAGCGATGTCTAGCACAACTTACGGAAGCCTGCCAAGTGGAATGATATTTTGTTGATTGGCCATGCATAGCTAAATGGTGGACCATTCCAAATTTGTCTCTCCCATCTTCTGCCAGATTTTCTTAGGTAAGACATTTGCATCATACCCCAGATCCAAGATGACTTGGTCCATCTCATAGTCTCCAATCTGCATAGTCATGCACATCTCCCTACCAGTTCTCTTCTTGTATTTATAAACCTTGTTCACAGCCTTGGTTTCTGTCTCCGGTACCTCTTTTTCTGCGAAGCTGTCTATTAGGGCCTGGAGATTATCTACTTCCTTTTGATTGTGCAGTAGCTTAATATAGGATTGTAAGAATGGCTTAAATTCATCATCGGATTTCGGTTCCATGGGAGTCCTTGAGGTGGATGCTCCTACATCAGCAAAATCCTTTATGGCTTCGTTGTCATGTAGTTCAGCCTTAACCCTTTGTATTTTTTTCATTGGTGTCTGCTGCATTTCCTATATTTTAGCTATTAACACAAGAAAATCTTCAATTATATGATCAAATTTCCTACAATATTTGCAGGATTTTCACTTAGGGTTTAGGAAATCGCGTGCATAGTGTCCAACTTCTCCACAGTTGTAACAAATTAGTTTCCCTCTTCCTCGACCCGCACCTTCGCCTCTCCCCCCTCCTCGTCCTCTTGCTGGGGATCCTCCTCTTTGAGAGGGAGATGTTTGTGATGAAGGGTCAACCTACACTCTGTAAAGGTTCACTTTGTTAATCATTAAGTCATACGTTTGGCAGTTGTGCTTGTCATGTCCCACCAAAGAGCAGAATATGCACCATTGTTTCTTCAGTTCTGGAACACAGGCTCCTAACCGCAGGCATTGGTCTATATCATGTCGTACAACTACCTGACAATCAACGCACCAAAGTGTGGGGGTACTAGGCCTAGCAACATCTCTTGGGTGTAGTGGACTTGGTCCCCCAGCTTGCATATAATCCGATAGCAGAGGGCATTGATCTTTGGTGTGGTCAGATACCCTGCAGTGTATGCACCAGACATCTGCAATAGCTTATTTTCCCTAGTCTCTTCATAAATTATTAATGTCTAAGTGCATAGCTTCTAATTGGCTCTGAATCTGCAACGCTCAAAATTAAGCATCGTCCCTTGGTGCAACTTCTAACTTCATAGAAATTTCCAGGGCTTCTTTCTGCGAGTCAATCTTCTTCTGACCCATGGGCCCGTGCATATGTGGAAATAGCATGGCGATGAACCATTAATTATGCTTCTTGTCATCATAAGAAAATCCTCCATCACTAATGACTTTCTTTAGTCATTGGTCAGCTTCCCAAACTGATTTCGAAGGCCCTTGCTTAATATCTTTTAGTTACACTACGCTTTGAGAATAATATTTTTGGTTTTCAGAATTGCTGCTTCAGGGCATCCTTGATATCCTAAACTTTGGGATCCACATGCTGAGAAAGGTATCCCATAAACCAATCTAAAGCATGACCTTCAAAGGCCATATCCAACTGTGCTCTCTTAACAACACCAATAGTGACATTTTGTGCAATCCACACTGCATTCGCCATAAACCAAAATCGGTCCATATCCTCATCCCCTGCACCCTTAAAGGTGGGTAACTTCATATGTGTGGACATATTGTCTGCAGGTGGTGGTGGTGGTGGGGTAGGAGGATTATTACCCCTGCGCAAATTTGATGGTGGCATAGTAGGAGGGCTAGTCTTAGCGTGCGTAGCCCCACTTCTGTTTAGATCAGGGGAGTTTCTCAGAGGAATATATACAGATCTATTCCCTTTATGATGGACTCGATAGTATTTACTACTGCGAATAGTGATTTTTCTTTGATCAAGGGTCATTCACTCGGTGTGGCGGCACAAAATACCCTTTTCACACAATAACATCTTAATCAGCAGAGGCAAATTTTGTAAGAACTTACCCCTAAAGCCCTTGATAAATATCCTTTCAAATTCAGAGTAGGACACAAACTGATCGATTGCAAACTCTATTACAAACCCGCCCAAGATGTTTTCAACCCAGTGATCAATAGTTCGGGTGATGGAATTACCAGTCTTCTCCAACTGTTGGATCAATTCAGGGGTCCACTGCGTGACCTAATCGTCCTTCTAACAGGTTTGGAATTCTTCTAACCTTTCCAACCACTCCTACAATTCATTTGCAAAGGTTATGAAGAATATCTCATGCACCTCAGTAAAAATATACTTATTCTTCCACTCTTTAGCAGATAGCTTCTTACTTCTGTTTTCTTTTAGGGAAAATTCCTGAATCTGTTTTTCAAACTAGTCCTCAAGTTCAGGCTTTAATGGCTACCAATGACCTCGTGGCATCACCAAAACTCTCTCAAAATGCTCCTGGTCCTGGTAAAGGAACCATTTTTTGGCTTGAGGGGTCCTAACCTAGGTTCGGAATTGAGGTTAACCAACAAAACCCTCTTACTATTGGCCTTTTGATAGTGACCTGCTTGTGCAAGTCAAAGTCTCACCTTAAGCAGTATGGGGGGTTGCTGGAACCAGGTTTCCGCACCCTGAGAGAGGTTTGAATGATGTGGGTGCCTTGAGATCCCAAACAACCTTAAACAGACCTTCGCAACAGTAGCCGTAACCAGTAAACCCTTTTAAGAAAAATTTAGGTCAAATATGAAAAATATCTTGTGAAAGTTAACAAAAAAATCATAAATCGAGTAATAACCTTTAAAACATCATATCAAAGTCTTATACAATTAGATCCATCCAATAAGTATTCACATAAACCAAAAAAATGTTTCACAAGAGATCTAATTGCAGACAGTACAAAAATCAGAAATAAGATGCAGACACATTCATAACATAAACATCAGATGCATATAGAACTCATATATCCACAACAATCTTTGTTTATTACTTATCAGTTCAGATCCTTCATACAAAACACTTCAAAAACCCGTGCACACAGCCAGTGGGGTCTGCACATAGTAGGACTAAGGTCTCCACACACACAACCAACAGGAGCCTTCTTGCCTAGACAATCTGCACAAAATATCACCAACTTTCCAGATTTAACATTCACATTAAGACTTATCCAAAAACTGACTTCTTTAGACTCGATCTAGCCATCTATTTATACTATTATCCTACGCTAATCTATGGTCCGCAACTTGTGGTTTATGGCCCCTTGATCTACCCTTTGACCCATTACAATTCATGAGGGGTTTTGACCCACCCCAAAACTCATGCGCAAGACTAAACTATTACAAAATATAGCAAAAATGGTCGGACTTAGGGGACCCCACTCTAACTGTTTTTAAATAGCTTGCAGAGCTTTGCATGTAAAGAAATGTGTGGAGATTTTTTTCCATGGAGCTTTCCACACAATGAAAAATCCACACAAGAAAATTTCCGCACAAGTCTAGGAAATATTCTTTAAGTTTTATTTCTTAGCGTGGGCTAGGGAGCTAAGTAAGAGACAATTATTACTTTAATAAATTTCCACAGTGGCAATGGCATTATTGAAACTATAGCTTTAACATTTTATTAAATTCATGAAATTAATCATATTTTTACCAGTTAATCATTTATTTCAAAGCATGTAAAAAAATTAAACATCTAGGAATACATGGCGTTGATTTTTTTGTTTATTTTGAAAAGGAAGGCATCATTCGTGATCAAAACCTGCTAACTTTTGATTATTTTTTTATTACAATTTTTCCTATCTACTGGTCGAACTCTTTTTTGTATCTAATATGTATGTTCAATATTTATAAGGTAAATGACAATTGTAACCACTACTTTTGGTTACGATGTCTGAAGAATCATTCACTAGGTGTTCATCGTGCAATCTTTTTAGCATACATTTTATGAATGCATGTTAAACTAGTTTTAGAACGAGCTGGTTACTAGTAGAATCCTCGTCTGGGATGTATGGTATTATTCTAGTAGTTGTGCACTGTGAGGGAATATCATTTAGAGAAAAAGTGCAAAGCATGTAACATTATTAACAGGTAAACATTGCAGTGTTTATTCTATATGTGATTGCTAATAACATTTATACAATATACAATACATTTCTCTAGCAATGATGCACATATTTCAAATACAACATAATGTGATAATACTAAACACGTTTACACAAGATGTGTTACTGTCGTATAGTTCTTATGTCTGAATTACTTCCGTGCTATGAAATTAGAACCTCTTATTTTTCTTATTTCTATATATTTAATGTAACTCATATTGTTATAGTAACAGAAATGAATACAAGCAAAAAAAATACCGTTAAGGACAATGATACATGTGCTAAGAGGTACGTTTATGTTTTATTTATTGTACTTTGATTATATTTTCATTACACAACCCAATGTATATGTGTGTGTGTGTTTTTATACTTTTGGACCATGTTTTTTAATGTACTATAACTAAAAGCAATTTTTTTTTTTTAATTTCCAAGAAACAATGACACTTAGATATTCATATCTAGAAAAACAATTACAAGGAAAAAATCACCTTGAACAATTCTATAAAAAAAAATTATTTGCTAAAACTAAAATGTTTTTAGAATTTATGTACACTAGTAATCACTTTGAGCTATCTTATTATATTTGCATTCAAAAATTCTCACTTAGTGTCAATTATGAATGTCCTTTTAAGTGATGATTTCAATGTATTATTTTTGAATAGGAAAAATTTATCGAATTCAAATAATAATGAGAAGTAATACAAAAAAAATATTGCAATAGACAAATCAAAAGCAACAGAAACCAACGAAAAAAAACACAAATAGGTGCTTCTAGGCATGTTAAATTAACTCTCTCTTTCTCTCTCTCTATATACATATACATGTAAATATACATCGACATATACATATACATATACATATATATATATATTTGTCTTTTTGTTCTTTTCTCTCTCTTTTTTTAATTTATTTCAATTCAATGCTCATGACTAGGAAAAAGGAATCGAGTCTACGCCATTTTTTATTGAAGATATAAGTAACAATATAACTTTGATGATTTTCCATGGTGTTATCTTGGTTACATATTAAAAAAATTTAGACTAAGTAAAAAATTCAAAATCAATACTCCATGCAGACATAACAAATAAGAAAGTAGAAATGATAATAACATTGCTTGTGTCAACACCGTTAATCGAACAACATGAGTCAAATCTTATTGCAAATGTTGGTGTTTCTATTGGAGGTTTCAAAATAATTCCAAAGCATAAATACAATAGTGGTGATTGTGAAATTTTCTTTTTTCTAAATATTTTTAGCAATGTATAAAACATTTGTCTTGTTTGTGCAGAGTATCGTTTTTTTCCAAATATGACAATTGAAAATTTTTCACGTAATGACCATGTGTTTCTAGTCAACACAATCCTGGTTATTGCAATTTTGGTAACACATACAATAATGAAATATGTACTAGAAATCAAAGACAATAATGAATAACAGGATAGGGAAACGATAAGCTTTGTTTTATTTGAACTTTTTATTGTTACAGAGTTATTGTCCATCTGTTTGTTTATTTTTTCTACAGCAGAAAAACCAATTTTCATTGAAATAAAAATCAAATTACTAATATGCACAGGTATGTATATCCCAATGTTTAGAAAAAAATTATTCTTCATCTATTATACGATTTTCATGTATTGTTTTAAAAAATTTGAATATGTAACATGTTCAAGTACACGATAAAATTGTTTCAGCATGTGTTTCAATTCAAAGAGTTTTACAACAAAAAAAATTTCTGCTAATCTTGCCAAAAAATATAGTTAGAAAAAAAGAAATAGTTTTCTGAGCTTCACAATCGATGTTCATATGTCCATTGAAAACAAGAAAGAAAGCCAACAATCTAAGAAACTTGATTTCTTCGCAATGTGGAATATGCACAATAAACTATATCATATTTTTTAAATAGGCATAGATAAAGAACAAGAAATAAATAAAAGACATTTGATTTCATGTTACTAAGCCTCTGTTTTCAATATCAATTTTACAGTATTTCCAAGGATACCTGACAAAGATTGGTGCATATACAAATCCATTCGAGAGTGTATGTGCGAAATGCAGTACTCCAATTACAAGTGTTATAACTATGAATAAAATTATGCTTTATTACATAACTTTCAAGCAGGACTCTCGCTTTATTTCCATTGGTTAAACTACATAATACATGCAAGAGACATAACTAAAATACTGTGATGGTTTTCGAACTGGAAAGAGTATTACTTGCACTATGAAAAACACTGTGCAGAAAAAAAAAAATGATATTGAAATCTTGTCCAATATTAAGACACATGTCACATTTACAATAAACCGTCAAAACATAGTTATATGTATACAATGACGAGTTTCTTTGTTTACATTGTCAAGCAATCCTGTAACGACACAATTCTCGTTCTTTTCATTCCAAGCATCCTAACATTGCCTCAAGTTTCGAGTTTAATAATTACCTTTTTTGTTGAATAAATATTTCGTTTTACACAATAATTGGGATTTCGCATTATCAGTCGATATACTACACTCATGGGAACAATATTAGCAATGTAATCATAGGAGCAAACAAGACGATTTATTCTACTAATGAAACTGCTAGCATGACATTGCATAAAAACATATTATAATGAACTATTTTGTTTCAACTCTATATTTTGTACTATGCTATGTCATTTTTTCTTTCTTGCAGTCTTGTTTCTTATATTGTTTTGTTGATTTATCAAATTTGCAAGTTCTATAACTACTCAAACAATATTACAAGTTGGCTACGTTGCAATTTTTGGTGACATTATTATTAATTAATGGACATTACAATAACGGTTTTATTTATTTTTAGTGCCGACTAGTCTAGTATTTTTTCTATTTAAAAATCTATTCCCTACAAGATTTTAAAAAATATCTAAATAAATAATTTTCATACAAATTTTAAAGAAAATTTTAAACCGAATAAGCAAGATTACAATATAACTTATAAAACATACTACATTTATGCATACATTTGTAATCCAAAACAATATGATATGTTTTTTTTCTTTATCTCTGTCGAGAATATTACAACACATAGCCTTTAGCATATACTGAATTTCAAAATTAGTTCAAAAAATAGAAAAAAATGGTAGTGATTTATTTATAATTAACCATTTTTCTGGACATTTACGCTTCTAGTGATTATGCTGTCAGAATCGAGAATTGAATTCTTTGTTCAATTTTTACAAGTGCTCTTTTGACATTTTTCTTATGGCATGTAGTCCATCTTCGAGTCACCTAAGAATTTTTTGGAGTTCTTGTAGTTTATCCATTAGTATTAAAATATATTGGCTAAGCATTAATATCTTGGTTGAGCATTAAGATATCTTGGCTCTTTGCATGTACCTCTTCCTTTTTTATCTTTCCATTATTTCTTTGTTGTTAGTAACAAATTAAAAAAATAGACAAATTATAAAGCAAAACCTTAAAACACTTAACAATTTCAAAGCAACAAAGCAATTTTATTTCCTATAACTTAGTAACAAGTATATAACAAAATGAACATTGAAAATTTTTCTTTGATGAGAAACAACTATACATATAAAGCGTTAGAGGTGATAATTCATCTAAATCATGAATTGACATCTTAGTTCTGAAACAAAATTTAACTACTATCCATTTTAATGGTATCCATTAACCAATGATCATCATCAATATGGAGAGCAATGATTTTCCTGATCTTTACGCAGAAAAGACTATTGTGAAATATGTTACTTTAAATCATATACGTTTTACTTAAATTCCAACTTGACATAGTCCAATTGATACAATTACGTTTCATGATTGATCCATCTTACATGCTTTAGAAATCAATATTGAGATATTATTTTATTAATAATGTGAACCCCATTCTATTTTCATTAACTAAATCTCTTTTTCCAATAAATAATAATATTTTTCCTTAATTATTCAACGAACCAACACGTATTCATCAATTTCAACCAACTTTTAATTTATAGAAATAATTTCAGATCCTAGATGTCAATTCATGACTTGGATGTGTTGTTGCTTTTGTTCCATCATCCAAATATTAAATGAACTTTGAGAACTGAAATAAGTAAATCAGGTAATAATTTATAACTTTGTATGGTTTCTGCCATTTTTCATTAAGCTAAAAACTAGCATTACAAAACTATTATATGCTTTCCTACACAAAAAAAGCTTCGATTGTAAACTCTGCACTTTAACAATCTAACATAAATTTCATCATCCAGAAAAATTTCAGGATCATTGCGTTTCCAAAAACCATTTTGCTTTGAACATCACCAGAAAATATGATTCCATAACACTATCCATTTCCATGTTGCATTTTCATATAGGCACAACATAATAGAAATGATTCTCAAATATTTTAGTCGAGAAATAAATTTTGAAATAGATTGAATCTTACATCGAAGAAACAAAATAAGATCCATTCACATAATTATCACTTCACCTGCAACCTGATATGTAATACGTAAATTTTACTTCCTCCATATATCCTCCATTTACGACTAGCGTTTCTGATTGATGACACGTAGATACAAACTACAGATCACCAACACCAACACCAACAACATCTCTAATCGAAACTACTCTTTCAAAAGCACTATGTATTTTTCAATTCACACAACATTTTACGGATAATGTAAGAGTTTATTGATTTGATGAAAAAATATTAATATGGCTACCAAGTATTAATTAATTATTCAATGCTTAGTGTGATTTTAAAGTTTTCGCATCTTCATAAGCATTACCGTCTCGACAGAGTTTTTGCATATAACACACTTTTCCTTTTTTTACATGCTATAGTACTAAATGCTTCCAACAGTTTGTATGTGAGTTGTTATTATTGCAATAATTATGTAACAAAATATGTTATAAACACTAATGTTGTACTGCACAAATACCAATTATAATATGAGATATTAAATTTGATAAGTGAAAATTGGCAACAAAGTGATTGTAAGAGATTGTATGTAAGCTTTGAAATTTTCTGTAGTCAGAATCTGCACTCAAAAAAATCTCTTCATCCAATTGGAAAGTAGAGATAACATTTATTGGAAATTAAAGATTTTTTTTTTGAATATATTTAAAAATAGAAATATTGAGCATTTTTCCTGAAAAATTGGTTAAAATTACAAAAACACAACGAAATAATGCACAATTAACACAACTTGACCGCGAAGCAAAACTAAATGCTTCCAACATTTTGTATGTTAACCGTTATCATCACAATAATTACATAATAAAATATTTTATAAACAATAATGTTATACAACACAAATAACGAGTAAAATACACGATATTAAATTAAATAAGTGAAAATCGATATTGTATATTGGCTATGAAGTGAATGTGCGACATTGTATGTTAGCTTTGAATTTTTCTGAAATTAGTATCCACACTCACACACGTCTTTCGAGAAAAAATATACAAACATATTTAGTGGAGAGTGCATAGATCTACACAATGAAAGCTTGAAATCATCCTCCGCACTTTCACACATGTGCCTAAGTCTAACACGATAAGTATAAACAAAGCTTGTGCTAAGTGATTCAAACATTGATGTGGTTGTAGGTTCTTTTCATTCTAGAACAATTTAACCTTTACTCAATTGCTTAGTGATATTTAGAAATACGAAGATTTGCATTATTTATAAATAAAATATTGCAAACAACAAATATGGATTATTTAATACTAAAATATTAGTAATAAAAGAATTATTTATAAGTAAAACATTATCAATAATATCATATGGGTGCACTGCTTCTCTCGGTCTTATTGCAAATATGGGGGTCCTTTGCATAGACGAAGGTGCTCTCGCACTGACACTGCTCTAGTCAATGATGCGATAATTGATGCGTTTGCAGGTTTTTTGCATGAGATCGTCTGAAGGTGTGTGTATTACTACAATAATAACAATAAAAGAATTCAGTGCAGAGTGTGGATATCCACACCATGAAAATTTGAAAGCTTTCGAGAATTATTTTTGATTATATGCAAACATATAAATATTGAGAATTTTTCCCAAAACCTTAGTTAAAATTGCAAAAGCATAGCCAAATAATGCACAGTTAATGGAACTTGATAATGAATAAAAACTAAATTCTTTCAACATTTTGTACGTTAATTTTTATCTTGAAAATAATTATAACAACCCTTGTAAAAAATTCAAGTAAATAAAGTTAATAAAGGAAAAATAATAACCAAGGTCACGGGACACTTATTCCAAACTGAATTTTGGGAAAAACATCCTAGTGGGTGTTCATTTGGTTTATTATGGCTAAGGAAATTGGAAAAGTCTTTACCAAGGAAAAATGACATTAATTGGAATTTTATTTATAAAAATAATGGAAAATAGGAAAAATGGAAGGTGAAAGGTCACAGGTTGCATGTGATGAGGAAAATGAAGGAAAATAACGGAAAATTGAAGAAAATAGAGGCCTCATTAATAAAAATTCTCTTAAGGAGTAGTTGGTACCTTTCATTAGTTTAGTTTTGGAGCTCTCTCTCTATTCTCTCTTGCTCTCTCACTGTTGTACACTTAGAGAATTCTTGGAGCACTCTAGCATTGGATCAAGGAAATAAAAGGAAGGTGAAAGAGGAAAAGGATGACAAAGATCAAGCAAGGAAGAGAAGGATCAAGCAACTATAGTGGGATTACTGGAAGATATCAATTTGGATGCATGATTTCCTTGCTAAATTTGGCATGCATGGTACATGCATGTGTGTATTTGGTTCTCTTGATGTCATTAGCATGGGATTTTCCAGGTGTGAAAATGTTATTCATCCTTGATTTTCCATTTATGGATAGCTATGTTGTTCTCTTGTATTTTTTGTATTTGGATTTCCAAATGGTTTTAAATATGAGTTAGGTGGTCTCTGAAAGAAAGAACACAAGGCCTAGGAACCCCTAGACCAAAGAAGGTGGGATTGCAGTAAAAATAGATTTTTTGTGCCTCTGTAGACCTAGGAATCCTCGACCAGTTAATGTTAGGATATACGGTAAAGCCTAGAGGTGTGTGCCCTTGATAAGGCCTAGGAACCCTTGACTGGTGAATGGAAGGGTATACTAAAAATCCTCGAGGGTGTAGTCTTGATTAGGCTTAGGAATCCTCGACTATTGTATGGCGAGATATACGGTAATGCTTGGAGGCTAGAAGACATGAAAATTCCTCATGGTGTAGGTGGAGAAATATGGTGGCATCCATACTTGTTTAAGGCCTAGTGATCTGGTGGGGATTACGATAAATCCTGAGGAAACCTGGTTTGGTTTGGTTTTGTGTCCCACATTCATGCTTGGAATATGACATAGTGGTGATTGGTTGAAAGAAATATTTGGTTTAGCCAATATATGGTCGGGTGGTTCGTTGAAGTTCCATACATATTTGGCTTTTGCATTCAATAATAAGAGCTTCTTATCCATGGTATTTAATGTGTAAATGTACTGGCTTATATGTGGATTTTATGGTTGCCATATTCTTATTATTTTCGTTGATTATATGATGGTTATGAGTATGTTTTATGACTAACTTGATGTATGGATCTCATCATTTTTTTATTAGTAATTGAATGTACAATGAATATATGTCCTAATAGATGATATTGCAGCTATTATGATAAGGAAACAATGCTTCCTTACAAATCTCATTTAAGTGTGATACCCCTATGCTTAGATCTATTGTTATGACTTGTAGATTACATATTTGTGGCATGTTTGATGAAATGCTTATGATCGCTAGTGGGGTTAGATCAAGTTCTTGTGTTAGTGTTGGAATTAATATATTTTTTTCCATGTCATTTATCATTCAGGAAGTTCTCATAAAGTTCTAGGCAATGGCCTGATTCCTGACCCTAAAAAAGTGGCACAAAATCTGTGGTTGCTGGTACAAAACTAGTTGAAAATTTCCATAGTCGCTAGAATTCATTGTTGTAGGAGCGATTGGAAGGCATCATTCACTTGCAAGGTTTGTCATGGGAGCACCTCAGGTTCCGGGCCATTCAAATGCTAAGTAGTCTCAGGGGTTGATCACTTGAAAGGGTTGGTTGACTCCCGATGGCTCTATAGAATGTGTGGAAGGTCAGATTGGTTGTGTTTTTTGGGTTCCACTTCCTTAAGGTGACCTAGGAGGTTGAATCACATCATAATAGCCTCTTGTCACATGTTTACCCCAGTGGACCAGTTATCTTGGGTAAATGTGGGAGGAGGGTGTTACTGTTAAGTCCCTATATTAATAGTGTAGTCCCTTATTAGTTAGTGTATCCCCCCTTATTGTTATTTTTGTACCCCTGTAACCCCCATATTGTTAATATTTTTCCATTACATTATTATTATTAGGTCGGCTAGGGTTACATTGTGGCCCCACTAGGATTACATTGTGGCCCCATGGACTCCTATATATAGAATGGAGGTTTTTTTATTTCTATCATCCAAGAATTGTTCATTCATGTCATGTATTGGAGGTTTCCCCCTTGAAATGACTTATTTATAAGGTGTTGATATCTCTTTTCTTCTATTTTTGGAGTTGGTTTCACAACATTTGGTATCAGAGCTTTGGATTCTGGGGTTTCGTTGCTCCAAACAGGTCATCGTGGCATTGTCGCTATAATTTTTATTCTAGGAATATTAAGAAGCTAAAATTTTTAGAGTGTGAAGACAAAATCCTAAGGAATATCTTCACAAAATTTCAGAGCTTGGTTCAAAATATTGTCAGAGCTATGATCTGTGGAAGTTAGGGCTTTTTGTAGGCTCCTGAATTTCACCTAAACAGGTCATCATAACATTTTCACTGTAACTTTGGTTATACAAATATTCAGAAGCTGAAATTCTTAGCACGTGAAGCCAAAATCCTGAGGTACATCTTCACAAAATTTCAAATCTTGGTTTGCAATATGTTCGGATATATGATCTGTGGAAGTTAGGTCTTTTTCAGGCTCCTGAATTTCCTCTCAAAGAGGTGATCATGGGAAAATATTCATAACTCTCTCTCTGAGCATCGGATTGGAATTCTGTAAAAAGTGGCTTGAATTACACAGACTGTAGTTTCCTTTCTATTTATTTTTAGAGCCGAAGGAGGAAACAATGACACGTGGAAGGTCGTACAAGTTCGCTCTACTGAACTAGTCCATAATTAGGTCATCGTAGGAGATTGAGCACAACTTTGTCCTCAAGAAGCCAGATCAAGTCAGACTTGTAGCATTCAAAAGAGAATTTAGAGGGATACATTAGTGAAAAAATTCATATATTTAAGATCCAAAATAATATAGATAATTCAGTTTCAATATCGAGCTCCTTAAAAGCAAGAAAAAGGTGTGTATTTGGTTTTTAAAATTGCATAACATTTGTTTGAAAAAGCAGTTTGAAGTGATTCCAAGGGAATATTTTAGAATTTTTATCAGTATTGGGTTCTATAATGCCTCCAAAAAATAATTCCATACCCATTAAGCCCTCAAAAATATATACTACGATGCATGAAGAGGAAGAATTGCAGTATGAGATATCAAAATTACGGTATCAAGTGCAACAAATTTCGATCTTACGAAGAGAAACCGAAGAGGACATAGATGGTTTAAAAGAAGAAATGGAGGCTAATTTGGATGTTTTGAAGGATCAAATAATAGCTAATATGGATGATAAATTAGTGGAAGATCACATGAAGCATCAACAACAAGTTCTCCAACTCTCAAAATATAACCTAACTTTGGTGCAGAATCGAATGAAACAACAGGAAGATCAACATCACATCGAAAGAAGTTTTGAAGCAATCATAGAAACAAGAACTCGACAAGTACGATCAATTTTAGAGTATCTCAACAAGTGGAATAACTTTCTTGTAGAAGATTCCACATGGGAGGATGAGAATTTTATACAGAAGCATCAAGAAATAATCAAGCGTTGAGGACAACACTTGCTTGAACGAGAGGGGCATGTTAAGTCCCTATATTAATAGTGTATTCCCTTATTAGTCAGTGTATCCCCCCTTATTGTTATCATTGTACCCCTTTAACCCCCATATTGTTGATATTGTGCCCTTATATTACTATTATTAGGTCGGCTAGGGTTACATTATGGCCCCACTAGGATTACATTATGGCCCCATGGACTCCTATATATAGAATGGAGATTTTTTCATTTGTATCATTCAAGAATTGTTCATTCATGTAATGTATTGGAGGTTTCCCCCTCAAAGTGGCTTATTTATAAGGTGTTGATATCTCTTTTCTTCTATTTTTGGAGCTGGTTTCACAACAGTTACAGGGTGGTATCAAAGCTAGGTTCACCCCTTGGGGTGGAAGATCAGTGTGTTGGTCATGCATATATGTCATTTGCATATGTGTTTTGTATGATTTTGGTCTATGTGCTTGTTGTGTATGCATGATGGAGTTCATGGTTGCGGTTTTATCACCATGTGAAAGTTGATGGTGTTGATGTTGGATGTGTTTATCATGAGTGTATGTTGATTATACATTTTTTATGCATGTTAGTACTTATATTTTGTTATGCATACATTGACATGGTGATAGTTTTCGTGCATGAGGTCATGATATGTGGTTGGTATGGTCATGCATTGATAACTAGATAATGGTTGAAATGATGTTCATGTTTTTTTATGATTATGATTATACATGTATTGTGCTAATATAGTTGGCCTTGCAGATGAAATATCCTCCCATGTACTATACTGAGGTATGTTTATTATGTTATGTTTTGGTTTAGATGACATGGTATACTTGCAGGAAAGAGATCAATAATGACTAGCAAGATGGTAGACTATAGTTCATGAGACTCTCCCTATGGATGAAATGAGCATCATGGTGTTTGGAATTCTTTTGACTTAACAGACACAATGATAAGATTGAAGGAAGAAATTAGAAGTTGCAAAGTAGATAATGATAGGATCATGCAAGGATAGGAGAAATAATAAAAATTCAGTGCAGTCATCCTTCAGAGTTTCTGATAATTTCAGAGACATGGACCACTACGGATCGGCCATGGGAAGGAGGACATGACTAATGGGGAATATGGAAATGTATCTCATGGTGGGCATAAGTTGGATAGATATGACACAGTTAGAGATGGAATAATCTTGGATACTCCAGATAGGAGAGGTGATGGACACAGGTTTTACTCTAGTTATAGTTCTGACAAGAAATATGATCGTCATTGTTATCATCCATACAGGAGGAGTTACAGGGGATTTTGTCAGAAGAGTTCAAGATAGCAAAGCCACCTACCTTTTATGGAGACTTGAAGAAGTCGGAAGATGCAGAGGCATGGTTACATGAGATGAAGAAATTATTTGAGTTTCATGAGTACACAGAGAACATGAAGGCAAAAATATCTATCTTAAACCTCAAATGGAAAGCAAACATTTGGTGGGAAGATGTTAAATGGGTCAGAGACTTCAGGACATAAGAGTTGAGTTGGAATGAGTTCAAAAGACTCTTCAGGAAGAAGTATTTTTTAGAGAGGTATTACGATAAAAAAACCAAGGAATTCCATGAGCTAAAGATGGGATCGATGAAAGATGAGGAGTATACAACCAATTTCCTAGAGTTGTTGAGGTATGTACCATATCTTAAGGGTGAAAAAGATAAGGTTCAGATTTTTCTAGTGGATTTCCATTAGAATTTAGAGATCATATTGAGTATGATGAACCTCGGTCACTTAAGGAAGTTATTGGGAAACTGAAGCACTATTATGAGCAGTCAAAGAGTAATACATAGTCACATCAAGGTTAGAAAGGGAAAGACAAACCTAAAGGTAAATGTTAGCCAAAAAATACAAGACATAAAAATGTGGATGATAAATAAAATGTTGCACCTACCAAGAAGCTCAACATAGTTAGATAGGGACGTGGGCGACAACAACAAAATAGAGGTGATGGTACGAGACAATTCCAATGTTGGAAATGTGGCAAGGAGCATATAAAAAGGGATTTTACATAGAATCAGGGTGGCGGGCCTCATATTTACAATACATAGGAAGTGAAAACTGTTGGGGATGTTAGGCAGGGCATTTCTCGAATCTATGCAACATTGGAAAATGGGCAGGCAAATCACCAATCATTTATAATTGAGATGGACAGTAAGATTTGTGATCAAGTTGTTTCTATTTTGATTGAACCTAGATATAATTATAGCTATGTTAACCCTGAATTGGTGGATAAGTGTGGTTTTAATAAAGAAGTGCGTGCATAATATTGGTTAGTTCATTTGGCTACAGGTACACAGAAGAGAGTTCATCATTGGGTAAGAGCATGTGCATTTGAATTGAGTGGTATTCCTACACCAGTGCATTTGAATGTATTGACGTTGGGATCATATGGTATGCTATCGGGTATGGATTGGATATAGCTTCATAGGAATAAGGTAGACTGCAATGATAACGCTATTGAATGCTTGGATGACAATGGAGAACAAAGAATCTTAAAGGGAAAGAAGAAAGCAACATCAATAAAAATGGTTACAACTATGCAATCAAAGCATAGTCACAAAAAAGGATGTATGTTATTTGTAGTGCATATTTCTAGTGATAAAGGTAAGGAGGAAGAGGATGCTGAGATATTAATCATGTACCTGATATTTTAATATAGTTTCAAGATGTGTTTCCAACATATATTTCAGAGTTTCCATTGTAGAAATTAATTGTAGATTTAATACTACTCATGTAATGTTCTAAAACATAAGACTCAAAGCTACTCTACTAATCAACGAAATTAAATTCATGATCGAGAACAAAAATTATTAACATGCATCAAGATTCAACACACATACATAGAGATATATCTAGGGGAAATCAAGTTCTCAAAACCCCTTCCTATATGTATTGCATTAATAAGAAAATATAGGAGAAATACAATGCTTGTTCAAGTTTGAATGATCTCTGCATTAGTACAATCTATCTCACTTTTTCATAAGCTGCCTCTGGTCAATACTTAACCAATTTCTTGCCTACCGAAGCCCCTATTTCCTTGCCCTGTTTCACAAGGAATTAGCCCCTCTGCTGCTGGACTACATAAGTCATTGGGTGACTATTGTTAGACTGTGTAAGTCACTGGGTGACTACACTGATAAGGAAGGGATTTATTGTGGCTTGATGCCAAGATACTGAATTGACTCCCATCAAACAATAAACTCCTCTCCTGAGCGGGCACTTGAAGTCCTCCGAGGATGAGGTTGGGATCGTCGCTCGGAGACACCTGTGTGTTAAAAAACATTGCAGACCCGGCTAAACAGCTCAAGCGTGCTCAAATCATAAAGGCCAGAAAATCATAATATGCTAGAATTATTTCCATGATTTCCCTAACCCCCTTATTATACTTATGAAACTCCACATCCTTGTGTCCACTCATTAACTGCGCTACTACTTGGCCCCTTGAATTCCAAACTTGCTGCACATCCACTCATTAACTGTGCTGCTACTTTTCCCCTTGGATTTCACACTATCTGTGCTGCCCTCCTGGACCCTTGGCCCCACAAGAGATGCGCTATCCACATTAGCTCTATAAAAGTGGTTTTAGTTTAACTGCTGGGTTTATGGGTCCCTTCACCCTTTTATTTGTTTACTGAACTTAAGAAAAACAAATTTGGAAAAAATTAATATTTCTAATTAGCTATCATCTAATTAGGAATATTATAGTCCTCCCTGCAAAAATGGACAAGCAACTGTTTAGATTCAACAAGAAATTTTAGCACCCACGCCTAGTGTGGGACCAGGTGGTTCAAGCAACACCTACACTAGGGTGGGACCACAGGGCTAAGTTTGGTGCATGTCTATTGTTGCTATCCCTTATTTAATATGGACAATAAAATGTAATCTAATCTAAAAATAACTTGTAATAGTTAACTGAGTGTGATAAACTCAGTTAGCTCATGAATTTCGAGTTAGAGGTAGTTGGTGAGGCATGCAGAGTAATTCTAGTTGTGAGAGAGTTCGAAGTGCGGTGATGCATTAGTTAATGTAATGTTCCAAAATTTTCATGCAGAAAATTGGAACATTAATTTTTGCTAATTTCACATAGGTGGAGAATAAATGGGTAAGGAGACCCATGAATAATGAAAAGCATAATAAAATCCCTCATATTATGAGAAGGGATCATTTTGTATTTGATTTCACATCTCCATGTGTGAAAGGGAGCTATTTTACAAAGTGGCTAGGTCAAGTTGACAAAATTCAAACTGTGCAAGCTATGAGGTGGAAAGCACAATGTGGCACAAAGCAATACAGAAGGAGGGAAGATTCCTTGAGAAGGAAAACCCTAATGAATTGGGGCCCATGGAGAGGGAGCTCACAATTGTATAAGAGGAGGACAAGACAACCGTTTTTGCTCATGAATGGATTATTTATTTCGTTGTATTGAGAGACAAGGAGCATACTCCTATTGTTCAGCGGAGTTGCTGGAGGAATTCCTGCTTAGGATTCCTTCCTCCTCATGAGAGGCATCTTGAGGAATTGATCTTCAGCTTTCTCCACATCTTGGCTCAAGGCCAAAGAATTCTCTTCTATCACAACATTATTCTTGCAACAAGAAGACATTGTGTTGCTGGGGTTGCAGTGGAGACTTCCACCACATCACTCCGGGACTTGATTTGCAAAGAAAGGAGTCTCTATTTAGTGGAGATATCATTGAGGAGTGTTATTGAGCTCATTTGCAGATTTTGGCAGTAGGCCAAGATTTCTCCCATCTTCATCAGCGCAGTCCCTTCCATAGATTGTGTTATTTCAGAGTTACTCTGCAATGGGGGTTTTCACCATCACTTTGGAGGGAGAGATTTATAGTGTCAGGATCAGCCTTGCACTCCGGAAATCCTTTGGAGAAGATTGATTCAGATTGTAGAGCGAATTCTACCATCTCCTTCTATTTTGATTATGAGTTGCTGCAGCTACCCAACAACTCTGACATTTTGGTATTTTTCCATTCTATGTATCTAGTGTAGCCAATCCTCTTGAGGATTGTTGTATCATAATTGTATTATTGTTCTTAGGGGTTGAGAACACACTCCCCCTCATTTCTTGAGCTATATTGCAATATCATCATATTTCATATTTGTATGCAGCAGTGTCTCCATAAGACTGCATAGTCATAGCTAGGGCAATTTATGCAGCAATGTATTTCATGATTTCATGTACTTGTTCTTTGGGGTTGATCATTCCCTCTCTTGAGTGCTCTTTCCCTCAAGATATTGTACACTTATTTGCTTCCACGAGCTAATATAATGGCTATAAGTTTTATCATTTTCTGAAATTATAGCAAGTTTCTCTTCATGTATTTTTTTACATATTGTTGTAGCTCACTTTTGAGTGGGATTCTTCAATGAGCTCTATAAACAGAGTTTGAAAAGGGCTAGATAGCCTCCATATCTCACACTTCCTTGAGAAGGTGACACATTCGGTAAATTCCCCTTCAGTCAATCTCTGGAATAGATTGCTAATTGCTGACATTCCTGAAAAGGAATATTACAGTGGTATCAGAGCATCTTTCTTGGCTCAGCTTGTGGCCTTCAAACCCAAGAAAGAAGAAATCAAGATTATGAAGAGAATGAGCTTGTTCTCATCAGTTTTTAGAGCAAAGAAGGACTTCCCCAAGGAGGAGAAGAAAGAAGAAGAGGAAGAACCTTGCACTTCCTATTCTCATCAAGGAGACCAAGAAGTAAGTAGGAAAAAGGCTCCATATTTTGGAGAAGAAAAATAAAAGGGCTGAATCAAGGGCCAGCTCTAGATTTTTCCATGAGGAGTGTGAGCATGTAGCTACTCACCAAGGGGTACAGCACAGTCACATGGCTAGCTTTGCCATGAGAAGAAAAGAAGAAGAAGGCATACTGGATAAGGGAACTCTTAGTGGTTTCTTACATGAGTATGAATCTCAAACTCAGAAGTTTAGAGATCACATCTCTTTCCCGTAGTTTTGCAAGATCATGGTGAGGAGGAGCAAGAAGCATGATTAGGATAGATTTCTTCTATTTTTCTTTGATGGTTCCTCTACTTATTTAGCCAAGGCTTGGATTAAAGAGCTAGACACCTTTTTGCAGCAGCATCAGATTCCTGAAGATGAAGCCATCAGAGTAGCAGTGCTGCACTTGGGAGGCAAAGTCTATGCATGGTGGTTATTTGAGTCTGTTGCTTTGAAAAATGCAAATAATTCTTCCTATGCAATGTTCATTAGGGCTTTGATGGAAAAATTTGGTGGGGAGTGTTAGTCATCAGTATTTTTCACATTTTAGTGATGACTATTTCCATAGCTGAGTTTTCTAGAAGCTGATTTCCATATGTCAATTTGTCATCTAGAAAACCCTCATAAAATTTTTTTCGCCCTCTTAATTTTCAGTCCGCCCATGTCAAAGTTAAAACTCATTATCACTATCCTATCTAGCTTCAGCCCTACTGGTCTTCCCATCAGCTTTAAAAGGCAAATCCAAGTCTGTTTCAAAAGCCTCCCCTAAGTTAGGAAGTGGCGCTTTAAGGCATTTTACCTTTGGCAAACATCAAAAAGCCAAAAACCTCCATCTAACACAGACCATTCATGACAGACCTCCCACTCTGCAAATCAAGTTGATCACAGCTCTAAGTCGTGCCACTTACACACCCCTAAGTCTTAGCACTGCATAGACCACAGTCTCAAGCTGATTATTAGGTGTTTTACAGTGTTTTATGAATTTTGCAAAGGCAGGAAATATAACATCATCTCAGAAGAAATTGCTTGAATCTACATTTAGAAGAACAGTTGCTTCTCAATGTAAACATAAGCTTGAGATATATCTGCAAGACAGAGAGTGACTCATCAAGACCTTGCAGCTTCCTTTCAGCATGAAATTCACAGTAAGAGAAAGACACCACTGTCACAGCAAACTGGTAATTTGTCATGGCCAAGAACCTCCTTCATCTACAAGCAGAGGGTTAAGGCGCCTCCTTCATCTACAAGCAGAGGGCGCTGGCCAATATTGACTTTAAGGATTGCAAAAGCACAAGCTTGCTTTTTACTAGACACTAAAACAGTGACTCTAGGTCTCTGAGTGTAAGTGATGATTATAACAGTGCTAAAATCTGAAATGTGCAAGCCAAGAGGAGACAGAGTGTGTGGTTTTGTAAAGAGAATCAGTTGAGGTTTCAGTCATCATCAGGGAGCATAAAAAGAGACTCTTCAATAAAAGCTATCATAACAAATATCTCTGCAGGGGTGTTAAGATGCATAGCTTCAATTAGTCTTAAACAGGAAAATACTTCAGTGAAAAGACCCCTGTATGTTCTTTTGTTCCTATTAAAATGTGAAGTACAGTTCATGATTTCTGGATGAACATAAATAAGAGGAAGGAAAATGGCATACAGTCTCAGATAGGGGACATTTTGCTATCAATCAAAGCGTCGGTGCAAGTCCAGTTGTTGCAAGCTGCACCCCACCACAAAGACAGAGGTTTTCTTCAGATACAGCAGGTTGGTATTTTCAGTTTTTCATTAGGAATAAGATGTCTAATGAAAGCCTTGGTATCTATGAAATAGGCCAAAAAATTTTCCACATCTTATATACTTGCATCTTCAATACAAAGACAGAAAATGCTTATGATCTGAAGTTTAAAAACCCTAGGGCAGCATGCCAAGCTAATCAAGGAATGTCATTATTGAAAGAAATTCCAATCATAGACAGGTGTCTTCTCAAAACTGTTATATCACAAGCTGACACTGAAAGTTTGCGTATATCTCCTCAAGAGGCCTTACAAGTGAGAATATTGTTCATAATAGGCAAAGAAGTCATTTGACATACTGTCAGGGTTTGGAAGGTTTGAAACAAATATGGCTTTTTCATTATTCAAAAAGACAGGGATATCATAAATGATATGTTCTAAGCAAGAAGGCATATTGGAAAAGGCGCCCTTCTTAAACAAGAGGCCATGGAAAAGTCCAAATAAGTACAACAAATGTTTGGAACATACAGTGGGAAAGAGGTTGAAGAAGCAAAGAGTTGTTTGAAGACAGAAGTAAAAACAATAATGTTTGTCAAAGCCGGTTTGCCTGTCAACATGTATAAGAAAAAGTTTTTGTCAAAACTTGCTCATCAAATAACCTTCAGCAGATTAAGATAGAGGTTTAGCTGGTCCCTTATCAAATTTTTCTTTCCAATATAGCAATCTGGAGCCCAAGTAACACAAACCCCACTATGGGTTAAAAGAAAAGTCATGACACAGGCAAATGATATTGACTATATTTCAACAGGTTATGGAAATGAGTTTCATAGCTCTGGAGCAGCATTCAAACACAGGTGTCCTCCTTTCAAAGGAAAAAAACAGACCAGAGTATAAAAGGTGATATTCAGGTAACATTACAGCTTCTTTCACAGCAAAAATGGCATTACAGATAGGTTCACAAGTCCTGGGTTTTTCACAACGATCATGACATTTCTTTCAGATCTTGGAGCCTAGTCAAAGTTATGTAAACATACCACTGTAAAAGGGGAAATCCTTCCCTATGAAATATGTCAAAGATACCAAAAGGAAGACCTTTTTCTCTGTGTAGAAAACAAGTCAAGGCGCTCTACTATCACATTTTGAATAAAGGAAAAGCAGTTAGTTCTGAAAGATATCCGTTGCATGTTCAAAAGGAGGTTTTAGACTTCAGTTTAAAAAACAAAGGCTGTTTAAAAGAAACGTTGAAAGAAACCCTCTCCAAATCCAATGGAAAAGAGCCATTGAAGTGTTTTATTCGAAGGGATTAAAACTGTGGCCAAATCATTTTGAAGTCCCCCAACTCCGTGCTAAACCTTTTCACTGCCCTCAAGACCAAACAAGGAAGATTGGAGCATTTTCGGAGAAGTTGTCACAGTTTATGATTGAGCGATGCGCCTGTAAGTCTACACGACGCGCTCAGGAGAGATTTTGCACAGGCGCTCAACGGTCGCGCGACGCGCCTGTACGTGTCCGCGACGCGCCTGTACACGGTGCCCGACCACGACCCGACAGGCCGCCCGGTTTGTTTTTGCGCGACGTTCTTTCTCTGCAGAGTGCCGCGCAAGTTTAAAACCTCCAGTGCACCTCTAGTTCACACACAAAGCTACTCCAACTCTCCATAAAGGATTTACATCAAGTTTGAAGGTATTTTTACATGCTCTCCCCCTCGGTTTCAAAATTGCTAAGTGCTGTGAGGGTTTTAAAAACTACAGTTCAAGTTTGTAAAAAACTAGCTATTGATGTGGTGCTGAGGTTAGAAGCAAACACCAAAGGGTTGAATTAAGCACCAGTATGAGTGACCATTGCAATTTTCTCTCAAAATTGGGATAAGACAAGGTCAAAACTGTCATGTTATGTATTTGAAACAGTCAGAAGTTTTCCAAGGATACTTTGAAGGCGTGTAGGTCAAATGATTATGAGGAACAGTGATACAAAGGAAAGATAGTTGTCATGTGAGAGGTTTCTCATATAGTTTGAATGATAAATGTTGGTTGCCATATCATAAAAACATCAAAAAAGTAGGGTTCTCTTACCACCAACACCAGAAAGTGCCATCACTGTGTTTTCTTTGGCTTGACTGTGTATGCCCTTGTTTGAAACCGTGCTGGAGTGGTAGATGTATTGCTAGAAGTGCCTATAGAGAAAACAGTGTGCTGAACTGCTACAAATTTTTCATACCACAGCATACAAAGCTTTCAAACTTTGTCAACACATCTGAAAAAATAGTGTTTTGGCTGTGTGGTGATCCGAGGTGTAAAACTGTGGTTAAATGCTGAATGTGTTATTAAAGTCACCTACGGGAAAGAAATAAGCTGCTACAGCCTCTGTTGAAACTTTAAAGCTTGTTTAAATTCTGTCACCTTGTTCCATATCAGTAAGATTGACTGTATGCCCACACTGAAGTTTGACCATGTATGTGGTATGATTTTGTTTTATGGAGTGACATATCAATAGAGGATAGTGAAGTATAATAAGAAAGAGGGTTTTGGTTAAAGAGCAGTTTATTGGTTGAAAGCCACAGGGAAAAGTTGTTATTATTTCTCACAGAAAAGACAGTTTTCACTGTGTAGTTTGCCTGACTGTCTTTTATTCCTCAAAACTTATTTGATAAGTTGATATCCATATAGAGCAAAGGTTTTTCTAACAAAGCCAAAGGTATTACATTGTTAAGAGGTCTTGTTTATTTTGCAAAGAGAAGACTCTTGCAGGCTTTGTTGAACTTTTTGAAGCATTTTCCAAAACTTTGTCACCTGGGCACATAAAACTGTGACATTGACTGTCTGATCATACTAAAGGTTGATTGCACAATATTTAAGTTTGCTGAGTGATTGGCACACTAGGAAGAGCAGGTTTTTAATGATTGGAAAGTCTACCTTGAGACAAAGATATAGATGTGTTGATTGACCTCCAAACATCACAAAGCAAAGAAATTTTGACACTGTAAACATCTTTCTTCCTAACAGTCTGTCCTTCATTCCACTATATTATTTCTTATTGAAAATATTGTTGACTGAGATACTTTCAAGGTGGAAGGCCACTTTTTAAGAGAGCAGAGGTTGTGTATTGTAAGGAAACTTGTTGCAATCATCCAAATTACATTGTTTCTCTGTCAAGACAGTGAATTGACACAGTTTGGCTCCAAGAAGGCAGTTACACACAGTGAGGCAGTTGGTTTCTTCAAAAGAAAATTTAGGTAAAAATGCCTCCAAGGCAAGATAGCAGAAGTGGTCCGCACAAAAGATATGAGCCAATCTCTACAGAGGAGGTTAATGCTCATCCATCCATCCTTTTCAACTTCCATGAAGTAGGTTGTCTAGACTTCTGCCAGAAGATACAGGAGGTCAAAATTTTTTTGCCATTAACACACCTATGCGCCCTGAGGTTCCAGAACAAGCATTTCCAGGTAGCGGACCTTGACTTCAAGTTTTCTCCAAGATCAGTGTCCAAAGCCACCAAGATTCCATATCATGGCGAAAAATGGTTCAAACAGGCCCATCTTGACTTAGAAGATTACAAGCCTTTCATCAAGCCCGAGCATAGAGATGCTTTCACTGCTATTTTCCCTTTTTCTTATCTTCTTGACAGCTATGCTCCTCTTATGAAAGTCATAATGAAATATTTTACTTGTGAAGGGAGGTTTGATCGAGTTTATGCCTACCATGTCCGCCTATTGATGCATTTCACTAGAACCAGGCAACTAAATCTCCCTTAATTTTTATTCAAAAGCATCGAGAAGATGGCATCCACAGTCCAGAAGAAGGCCCCACCTCTGCAAATACCTTCTCTTTTCCATCATTCTCTGATCAAAATTATCATCCTACACCAGCTAGAGAAAAAGGAGGTTCCATGGGATGTATTCATCAGTCACCCAGATTTCTCTATTGTTCCTCCTGTCCATGTGTCTCCCACTCAGCCTATTCATCGCCCTATACCTTTGTCCAGCAGGCCTACTCCTAGAAGGCTCAAAATTACCATTGAACAATCAAGGCAGCAGGAAGAAGGAGAAGGGAGTAGACAACAAGAAGAGAAAGGTCATGAGCAAGAGGAAAGGGATGAACAACAGCGAACAGAAGATGAGGAACAGTAGCGAACAGAAGATGATGAAAAGCAGGTACAAGAGGAAGAGCAGCAACTTGTTGTTGAAGAACAGGAACAACAGCTTGGGCAGGAAATTGAGCCACATCTTGAGCCACAAAATGAGCAGGAAATCCAAGCACAGCAGCAGCTTGATTTTGGGGAAAAAGGGCAACAGGTTGAAACAAAAATTGATCAAGGCATTGAAGTAGAACATCAAATTTATGTTGGCGAACAGGGGCAGCAAATTAAACAGCAAGAAGAAGACACACAGCAGCCTCAAGGAGAGCAGCAGTTTTAAGAAGATGTCAAGGGTAAAAAAGTTGTGTCTCCTCCTCCTAAAAGAACAAAGCCCAGCACAACAAGCAAGAAAGGGCCTAAGGCTGCCACTCCAAAAGTGACAAAAGTTGTCCCTAGCAAAATAAAATCGCCCAAGAGGACACCCACTAGCATGCCGAGGAAAAGTGCAAGATTGGCCTTCAAAGGGAAAAGTAAGGTTGGAGAAAGTAAAAAAACATAGAGGTGCATTGGCTGTCATCCCAATCCAGAGCGATGACAGCGATAATGAGGCTCACCTTCTTGAAAACCTCCTAATCCATAAAGAGGGGAAAATTGAGGCATTAGAAGAGGATCTTCAATGGGCAAGGAACTTCAACCACTTCTTGGAGATCCAAAATAAACAGATGAGTGTTCACACAGCTGTTCATGAAGCACGAGCTATCAAATACAAGAATGAGGAAGCTAAGGCGCAAGCAAGGATAGAAGAACTCATTGGTGATTTTGATGAGGAAGAAGAGGAAGAATAGCCTAGGCGGAAGAGGCCTAGGACCATAGGGCTTAAAAGAGCCTTGGAAAAGCAGAAAGAAGAAGAACAAGCCCATCTCCAAGCCTTTCCTCTCACTACACTCCTTGAGCAGGAAATTGAAGAAAACAAAGAGGCATGGCTTGAAAGAGCCAACAAACACTTGGAGATGAAGCTCGAAAGAGAAAATAGAGATCTAGAGCTGCAAAGGAAGAGGACACATCACTTTCAAAAGTTGAATCAGTTTGCCTGGCGCAAACTAAAGGCAGCCCAAGAGAAATTGAAGAAAGCAAAGGGGAGCGCCCGGCATGGAAAGAGGAGAAAGGCACATCAGCACTTGATATTTTGGCCTCAACTTCGGAGCATGTTGCTAGGGACCCTTGAGGGTCATGCGTGCCAATTTTGGGCCCATTTCGACAACTTCTTGTTTTTTGGCATTTTTTGAGTTTTTGGTCGAAAACTCATTATTTCGCCATTTCAGTTTGAGGTTTTGCCAAGGGAGGAGGATGACACCATTTGATGTCATAAATTCATGATCAAGTCCCCAGCGATTTTTAGAGCTTTTGGAGATCATTCGCCCCCTCAAAATGGTGAAAAATGCTCACTTTTTGCACATTTTGCCCGGCATATCTGCAGTCTACAATTTCCTGGCTTTTTACACACAGGTACAGATTTGGAAGACTTACAGGCATCAGATTGAGATGATTTTAGTTGCGCCGGAAGGTAGACACAGAGAGATTTCCAACGAGCTATCATGAGCCTCGTTTCGACATCAGGAAGGCTGCCAAATGTTTCCGGCAAGTCAGGAGACCTTTTTCTGATATAAATTTGAAGTATTTTTGTAATTTTTGAACCTCAAAAATCTGGTTTTTCCAAATGTGCGTTTAGCTATTTTTACACTTGGAAAATGATGCAAAGTCAATATAATTTCCGTTTTTAGCATTTTTTAGATATTTTATGAGATATTTTGTGCCTTGGGCTTTGCAAAGCCTCAAGGACAAGTTTAGATATTTTGATTGGGCCAATGGGATAGCTAGTTGCACCATGAGGTTTTCCTCACTTGAGCCTATTTATTCCACAAGGCTTCATTGTAAAACAAGGCTGAATTTGAGAGAAGAAGCAATATATTGGTCATATGAGCTTTGAAGAACATACTTGTGTTATGATTTTGGACTGCCTCTTGGATGCTTTTGATGAATGATGAAGGATTGTTAATGGATTCCATGACATGGTAGAATGGTATAGTGTTTCTTGCTTTGTTGTTGTCTTCTAGTTTTCATTCATGATACATGCTTCTTGCTGCTATAGATCAGTAGAGATTAAGTTTGAGATATGCCCATGGAGGCACCTCAAAATTCCTGAATCTTCATAGCTTTGTGTTTTCTTCTTCCTTAGTTGTACTAAAGAATTCTTAACTGCTCTTTAGTAACTTAAGGATACTGTTGCTAGTTTTACTCATAAGTTCTATGCATGTTGAGTAGGATGTATGGTGTGCCCTTCTTACCTATGAATGTCCATAGTTATGTCCATGAAACTATCTCTTTGACTGATTAGCTCATAATCTTGTTGAACCAAGGAGGCCTAGTCCCGATCTAGCCCTTTGCCTAAAACTATGAAACCTTGTTTGTCAAAGTGCCCAATAACTTAAAGACTGTGTTTAGGCGTTCCAACATAGTATTTTGAGTTGTTAGTCCGTCTTATGTGTTTTCCCCAAAGTCTGATAGCCATTTCCCAAAGTTAGAGGGTCTTATACTTCTATGCATGGCTTGAATGTTTGATTTCTATGTATTAATTAGCTCATAGTTACATTTAGCATGGTTAATGGCTTGCTATAACATGTTTATGTCTGCTATCAACTAGTTACACTTGAAATCCCTCGTCTTTCACAAACTTGATTTCCATTTACTCCATTTTTCCCAAAGATCCTTTCTACCTTGAATCAAATCGGCCCTACAGCAGCCTTGCATCATCATCTCATAGCTTCCTTGACCTTTTTGACCCCATAGCCTAGTTGATCTAACTTCTTGTTACCAATTTTATATATCTTTGATCAGTTTTATCCCTCAAAAACTTAAAAACAAAAAAAAAACCAAAAACATACTTCATAACTAGCCTAATATCAGAACACCACAAGTAAACACACAGATATCCTTTACACATATAGAGAGAGCCCTCTCTGATTCCAGGAAGGCTAGGTCCTTGGGCTCCAAAGCTTGGTTTGATGTTACATCATCATTTGGCTCACCAATCGGACAAATCACGGGAACCTAACAGGGAGAAATCCGAAACACATGTGGAGGAAACAAACATTCCTAGAAAACAAAACCCTTGCATGTGATGAAGAAATTCATGGGCTCAAGATCACTTCAGAAACCCTTAGAGGAGGCTGATATCTTGCATGGTGCTTATTTGGAGGCAAGACCTTCATCTTGCATTTTGGCACAAGGAGTCATGGAGGTCTCTCTTTCAAGAGAGGATCTCATTTTGGAGGAGTTTCCCACATATGTTGATGAGGAAAAGGGAAACAATGATGTCAATCATAGAGCTGATATAGCACCTCATGAAAAGGAAGGAGGAGCACATGCTCCAATAAGAGGGATTCTTGCATCATTGCAGGAAGGTCCCCAGGATCTCATACATGGAGGTCCAAACACAATCAGTGAGCAGCATGGTTGTGCCATTTGGCAGCTGGAAGAAGGAGGAGGAGAGAAAGAGCAGCATCATGTGATGAGAGGCACACACCCTTCTCAATTCTAGAAAGTTAAGGCAAAGAGGAGAAAGGTTGTACTGCACAGGGAGAGCAAGGGCAAGGCTTCCCAGCCATATGTACAGTCCACTCTTGTCATTGATGTCTCACTGCATAGGGGCATCCCACCAGGGAGACCACCAGATCTATCATGGATGAGAGGCATCATGTTTTGGGATTCACCGCTCTTGGATTTTGGAGAGGTGAAGAGTTTGGCGGAGAACTTTGGCATGGGGGATGTCAAAGTAGAAGGTAGCAGCATAAGGGGAACTTCACATGCTAGATCCCCAGTGCTGTCATTGAGGAGGATTGATCCATATTGGAGATCTTAGCTTTTGGTAGAGTAATCCAAGGATTTTGGTGCATGCATGATTCTTGATGACCCAGATGGAGATGACAGATACATGGTGGATAATGTGTTCATCTATTCCTATGGTAGGATCTTCTTGACTAGATCTTCTAGTCTCAAGGAGAAGCTACCACATGCAGCACATGAGGACTTGTTTTCCATGCATCTTGATGCATATCTTTCCTTAGCAGAGGAGTTCATTTGGGAGGGCATACAGTAGGATATGTATCAACATATGGAGAGATGCATAGCCCAGATGATGATGATGAGGATGTCACAACCACCTTCCTACTCATTGGGAGTAAGGGAGCACTTTCAGTTGAGCCATTTCAGCTCAATGTCCATAGTACCCGGTAGAGGAGGTATATATCTATATTATTATTTTCCTTCCTTTAATTTATATGATCAGCATGTGGTATTGAGGAGGATCATCCCTTCTCATGTTTTATATGATGATGTACTTGGAGCCATTTGCAACATTGAGATTGGCTATTTCATGGGTGGACTGTGGGGGAAGCCACATGATTCTTGGTGGGCACTATTGACACCATATTTTATGTTCATGCTTCCATCTTATGAGATGATTGTGGAAGAAAACAAGTGGCTGGAAAAGCACCTGTTGTTTTCTGTTTTGAGGTAGGCAGTGAGTGCACTACGCAGGTTCCATGGGTGGAACTATGATCCACTTTCAAGTTGTCATGTGACAACTTGCTTCTATTGGTTCTTGCTTCCATACATTGCAGATTTTTATTTTGACATGGGGAGCTTTGTTTGGAAAGTGGGACATGAATTGAAAATTCCCATTGGGAGTATTATTCTCCCTATTTTACATGTTGTATGTTTCAGGGGAAACAATGGGTAGCCCATGATTGCCAAGCTTCACCTCTTTCCTTCATGTGGAAGGAGCTATTTAGAAAGCCTGAATATTTGGAGGAGGCATTTCCTAGATTGTATGATTGATGGGGTGGCTTGGGTATCTCTTGAAGATCATTTCATATCAGCCATATATCAGCAGCAGCCCCATGTGTGTCATGAGGAGGGAAGAACTCATTGGGTGGATGTGCCCTTTGGGAGAAGAGACCTCCATTCTTTTTGCAGCACATGCTCCAAGGGGAGTATGGGAGATGATATGGTCACCATGTTTAGACATTGGTTTCTCTTGGAGGTGATCCATATGATTGGTTGGATTCCATATGATGATGAATTCCAAATCATCACATATGAGATGATTTGGGCTAGCTTGATTTGCAACATTGGAGGAGAGGTCCTTGGGGATCTTGACTTCATCTTGCCTCTTGAAGGCTACATTATTGCAGCCCAAGTTCAGCTTGCACTCCACATTTATTATGAGTGGAGAAGAGGACAGCGTGGGGTAGGCCATGAAGCTTACCATGTTCAGAATTTCAGCCCACCTATTCTACATGAGCACAAGGTGGAGTATTATTTTCAAGAGTTGCCTAGTTGGAAGGTGACTCATTTTGCATGGTTGATAGCCTGGGGATGGAGGATCCACATGAGGGAGATGTTCCTCAAACACATCATAGACTCCATGCCTTGAGAGAAGGCCTTCTAGTTATATCCTTCCAATTTCTTGGGGAAAAGCAACATTTGGGAGGGGAGGACTGTAATGTTCCAAAATTTTCATGCAAAAAATTGGAACATTAATTTTTTCTAATTTCACATAGGTGGAGAATAAATGGGTAAGGAGACCCATGAATAATGAAAAGCACAATAAATCCTTCATATTATGAGAAGGGATCATTTTTTATTTGATTTCAGACCTCCATGTGTGAAAGGGAGCTATTTTGCAAAGTGGCTAGGTCAAGTTGACCAAAGTCAAACTGTGCAAGCTATGAGGTGGAAAGCACAATGTGGCACAATGCAATAGAGAAGGAGGGAAGATTCCTTGAGAAGGAAAACCCTAATGAAGTGGGGCCCATGGAGAGGGAGCTCACAATTGTATAAGAGGAGGGAAAGATAACCATTTTTGCTCATGAATGGATTATTGATTTCGTTGTCTTGAGAGGCAAGGAGCATACTCCTGCTGTTCAGCAGAGTTGCTGGAGGAATTCCTGCTTAGGATTCCTTCCTCCTCATGAGAGGCATCTTGAGGAATTGATCTTCAGCTTTCTCCACATCTTGGCTCAAGGCCAAATCATTCTCTTCTATCACAGCGTTATTCTTACATCAAGAAGACATTGTGTTGCTGGGGTTGCAGTGGAGGCTTCCACCACATCACTCCGAGACTTGATTTGTAGAGAAAGGAGTCTCTGTTTAGTGGAGATATCATTGAGGAGTGTTATTGAGCTCATTTGTAGTTTTTGGCAGTAGGCCAAGCTTTCTCCCATCTTCATCAACGCAGTACCTTCCATAGACTACGTTATTTTAGAGTTAGTTTGCAGTGGGGGTTTGCACCATCACTTTGGAGGGAGATATTTCCAATGTCGGGATCAACCTTGCACTCCAGAAATCCTTTGGAGGAGATTGATTTAGATTGTAGAGTGGATTCTACAATCTCCTTCTATTTTGATTATGAGTTGCTACAGCTACCCAGCAACTCCGGCATTTTGGTATTTTTCCATTCTATGTATCTAGTGTAGCCAATCCTCTTGAGGATTGTTGTATCATAATTGTATTATTGTTCTTATGGGTTGAGAACACACTCCCCCTCATTTCTTGAGCTATATTGCAATATCATCATATTTTATATTTGTATGCAGCAGTGTCTCCATAAGACTGTGCAGTCATAGCTAGGGAAATGTATGCAGCAGTGTATTTCATGCTTTCATGTACTTGTTCTTTGGGGTTGATCATTCCCTCTCTTGAGTGCTCTATCCCTCAAGATATTGTACACTTATTTTCTGCCATGAGCTAATATAATGGCTATGAGTTCTTCTATCATTTTCTGAAATTATAGCAAGTTGCTCTTCATGTATTTGTTTACATATTGTTGTAGCTCACTTTTGAGTGGGATTCTTCAATGAGCTCTATAGACAGAGTCTGAAAAGGGCCAGATAGCCTCCGAATTTCACACTTCCTTGAGAAGGTGACACATCCGGTAAATGCTCCTTCAGTCAATCTCTGGAATAGATTGCTGATTGCTGACATTCCTGAAAAAGGAATATTACAGTTAATGCAGGTTGTAATCAATTTAACTCAGTTGTGCTAGTTGTAGCTATTAGATGCACTAGCGAGAGATAGAGTGAATTAAATATTAATTAATTCACAATTAGTGATCTCACATGCAATTAAGGATTTACTATTATTAACTGCATGCATGTTAGAGCCAGTGGAGACCCAATTGAGATCTAAGTGAAAGGGAAGTTGACTATCAGTTGTAGGATTATGGGGTTGAACCCATGCAACCAAACACCCATTGGAGTGCCCATGATACTTGTGTAGTAAATCCATAAATAATAGGGATTTCATTCATCAGGTTTGCGCAAGCAAGGCAAGCTATCTAGAGGCAGTAAATTGGCTAAGTATTGGTTAGTTTTATGTGTGATAGTGTGAGACAATCAGGAGGACTCTTGTGAGAATATTTGTATATAATTGTTTCATGATTCCATGTTGAATATACAATAGAAGATAGTGGGGTTTTGAGCAGCAAGCTTTCCTCGGGAAATTATCTGTATTGTGGCTTGATTGATTCTTCTTTGCTTCATGTGATTGGCGATTGTGTTTTTAATTCCGTAATTGATTTGTAGAAGCGATTCAATATTTAAATTTATTATATTGTTATATCGGATTGAATCCATGATATACATGCTTTTTGTATAATTTCTACATGGTATTAGAGCATAGGAAATCACAATAGTGAAGGAGGAGTTGATTTTGTGACTAGATATAATTCAAATTTGCAGAAAGACTTTCTTGGTGCTACAGTTGATTCAGGATCGAAATGGCTTTCAATGGCTTGAGGTTGGAGTATGCACTTGAGGGAAGCTCAAAATATATTTCTTGGAAGGACAACATGGAGGTAGTACGTGAAGATAATGGCTTGAAGGAATTCATTGACAATGATGTTCCTAAACCCGTTGTGATAGATGCTACAAATATTGATGCATGGAAAAAGAAAGTGGAAAAGGCAAGGAGGATCCGATTGGAGGGAGTATGAGACCATATTTTATCAAGCCTCCATGGGAAAGCCACACCATATTTAATGTGGAAGGCTTTGACGGATCTATTTTAGAGCAACAACAACCATAGGAAATTAGCGCTCAAAGATAAAATCAGGAAGATCAAGATGGAGAAGGGCGACTCCATCCCAAAATATTTAACAAATTTTGTCCAATGTTGGGATGAACTGGGGAGCGTTGGCATAACTATCGCTGATGATGATTTGGTGAGCTTGGCTCTCCTAGGACTTCCCAAGAGTTGGCACAGTTATCAAGACACTATCAATGGAAGGTTAAAGGTGCTAGATTGGGAACGACTGTGGTCAGATTTGGTGCAAGAGGAGTTGAAACAGAACACCAGAGATATATCTTCATCTAAGAATGAATATGAATAAGATTTTTATTTCACTGCCAAGGCGAAGAAGGAGAAGGGGAAGAAATTCCATTCCAAATATGAGTCCAAAGATGGCAATAAGCGGCATATGTCTAGGGTGAAGTGTTTTCACTATCACGAGCATGGGAATTATGGTATTAACTATCCACAAAAGAAGAAGAACAAGAAGGCTAGAGGATTTGCAGCTAGGGAGTCTTTGGCCTCACAATTTGAGCTTGAATTCTTGTTTATTACATGCATGGTGTCAAGTGCATTGGGATTTGTGTGGTATTTGGATAGTGGCGCTTCCTTTCACACGATGGGAGACAAGGAAATTTTCAGTCGCTTGGAGGAGAAGGATATCCAGATGCATATTGAAATGGGTGATGATGGGTAGTACAGGGCTACTAGGATTGGTACCATTACCTTCCAGAGGCAGTCAGGTAAACCCTTTCAATTAAAACGTTTAATGCATGTACTAGGTTTGAAGAAAAAATTAGTCTCAGTTGCAATGTTGGAGGATAGAGGCTATGATGTTGTTTTTAGTGAAGGAAAATCTTTCCTGCGACAAAAAACAATAGAACAAGCCAAGAAGATAGGGATTGGAGTTAATAATATCTACAAGTTGGATGTAGATGGATGCACCACATTTATGGGCATGGGGGACAAAGTGGTGAGCTGAGATGAGGGTGAATTATGGCACAGGAGATTGGGCCATCTTCACCATGAAGCCTTGAAAGTCATGCAACAGATTTCTACTGGTCTTCCCAGGGGTACACTTGCATAGTCAAACACATAGAAGGGATATACTATGGGAAAATATGTAAAGGCCACCTTTCATGAGGAAAACTGAGCTTCGGATATCCTTGAGAGAGTTTACAGATACGTGTGTGGACTATTATCTATTGCTTCGACAAAAAAACATAAGTACTATGTGATATTTGTTGATAAATTTTCTTGTAAGTGCTGGATATTATTCATGTAGAAGAAAGATAAGACATTCCCAAAGTTTCTTGAGTTTAAAGCACTGGTGGAGAAAGTGTCAGGGAAGCAATTAAAGGCTCTTAGGAGCGATAATGGTGGAGAGTACATCTCTAATGAATTAAATAAATTATGCAGCAAAGAAGGAATTCGAAGAGAACTGATAGAACCTCATAACCCACAGCAGAATGGGGATGCTGAAAGAAATAACAGAATGATTGTGGGTGAAACATGAGCGATGTTGCATGATCAAGGCCTACCGATGCATCTGTGGGCAGAAGAATGCAACACTGCGGTATTTGTGCATAACTGTTGTCCTCATAGGATAATTGGCATGAGTACACCTGAAGAGGATTTCACTGGTAAGAAACCTGATGTTTCACACTTTAATATTTTTGGCTCATCTGTTTATGTGCATGTGACCAAAGACTCTAGGAAGAAGCTGGAACCGACAACTGAGATATATATTTTTTTGGGGTACAATGAAACACCCCACAACTATCAGTGTATTTTCCAAACAAAAAAATGACTGTTGTGCGACAGGATATAAAATTTGATGAGGAGAAATCCATGCAATTGTCCCTTGAGAAGGATATGGACTTGCATGCAGAGGAGGAACTCTTGGTTCCCAAGGATGATCCTCAAGATGTAGAGCAGCCACATGAGGAGGATCATGGAGCGGCGGCAAACACTCAGGCAGATCCATCCATTAGAAATGGCAGAAGGCGCACCACGGAAGCTAATAGATTGAGACTTGATGCTGCAGATAATGTAGGAGCCCCTACTTCACATCGCAGACAAATACAGTCTCCAGACAGGTTTAATAGATACATGGCTCTTATGAGAAAATGCATTTTGACTGAACCATCTTCCTTTTAGGAGGTAGTGCAGCAACCAACTTGGGTTGATGCAATGGTGGAGGAGTATGACTCCATTGTCAAAAACAGTGCATGGAATATTGTCCCAAGACCGGTCAACAAATCAATGGTTGGATCTAGATGGA
The DNA here is from genome assembly GCA_034641835.2 of Pinus albicaulis. NCBI lineage: Eukaryota > Viridiplantae > Streptophyta > Pinopsida > Pinales > Pinaceae > Pinus > Pinus albicaulis. Next base: position 753,337,572 of record CM076577.1, read on the forward strand.
TCTACAAGGTAAAGCAAGCTACTGATGGGAGTGTAGACAAATAAAAGGCCAGATTTGTGGCTCAGGGATTATCACATATCGAGGGGATCGATTATGATGAGAATTTTTCACCTGTTGCAAGATACTCTTCCATTAGATCCATACTTGCACTCTCAGCGCAGATGGGCTGGTGCATTCATCAAATGGATATGAAAACTTCTTTTCTCAATGGGATCATTGAGGAAGAAGTGTACATAGAGAAACCTGAAGGTTTTGAGATCTTCAACAATGATTCGCATGTGTGACGACTCAAGAGAGAAATGTATGGGTTGAAGCAAGCACCTCGTGCTTGGTAAACTCAGATAGACAGTTATTTCATCGGAATGGGCTTCACCAAAAGTGAAGCAGATGAAAACCTGTACCATATTGTGGTTGAGAGTAAGCTATTGATTATTGTTCTTTATGTTGATGATCTAATTTTGACTGGTGATGAGCAGCCAATACACTCATGAAAGGAGGATCTTGCAAGGTCGTTCGAAATGAAGGACATGTAACTCCTTCATTATTTCCTTGGTTTGGAAATATGGCAGCGAGATGGTGAAATTTTTTTGTCTCAAGGAAAGTACGACAAAGAGATATTGGGTAAGTTTCACATGGAGAGCTGCAAACCCATGGGTAATCCTCTTCCATGAAATTGGAGGAAAGAGGATGCTACTTCTGGAGAGGTAGTGGATGCTACTGTCTATAGGTAGTTAGTTGGTTCACTGATGCATCTAGTGAACACCAGAACAAAAATTTACTACACAGTTAACCAACTAAGTCAAGCTATGGTTAAGCCTACCAATCTCTTTTGGAAGGCAGGGAAGCATGTCTTGAGATACCTGAGGGGAACATTAAAGGATGGTCTATGGTACATATAGACAGAGGGAGTGAAGCTTCAAGGCTTCATGGATGCAGATTGGGCAGGCAGTCCATCAGATAGAAAGAGCACATCAAGAGGGATCTTCAACATAGGATTGACAACAATTTCTTGGTACAACAGGAAGTAACGATCTGTGACACTCAGTTCAGTGGAAATAGAGTACATGGAAGCAAGTCAAGCTACATGTGAGGCTATCTGGATGAGAAAGATCTTGGTTTGTTTATTTGTTTCTTAGATGGATTCGATAGTGATACATTGTGATAATAAGAGTTGCATTAAACTCTCTATTAATCCTGTGTTTCATGATAGGTCCAAGCGCATAGATATATGGTACCATCATCTTAGATATTGTGTGTAGAGGAGAATAATGTTTCTTCAGTACATTCCCACGAAAGATCAGGATGTAGATATTCTGATGAAGGCGTTCACTAGGACAAAATTAGAATACCATAGAGGCAGGATCAGGGCGAAGGATAATCCCTTTCTTGTTGAGAGGGAGTGTTGAAATTCAATAAGAAATTTCTGCACCCACGCCTGGTGTGGGACTAGGAGGTCCAAGAAACAATTGCACCAGAGTGGGACCACATGGCTAAATTTGGTGCAGGTATATTTTAGTTATCCCTTAATTAATATGGGCAATAAAATGTAATAGTATCTCAAAATAACTTGTAATAGTTAAATGAGTGTGATAAAATCAGTTAGCTCATGAATTTCGAGTTAGAGGTAGTTTATGAGGCATGTAGGGTAATTCTAGTTGTAACAAAGTTCAAAGTGTAGTGGTGCATTAGTTAATGTTGGGAAAAATACTGAGAGGGGGGGGTGAATCAGTATTTACAGCAAATTCAAACTTTTTACTTTTTCATTCCTTAAAACCCATACGCTACTTTACTTCAGTAAACTAGCGTATATACGCGGATCTCCTTTATGAAACTAGCGTATACACAGAGATTTAGATATGTCATTAAATCTTCACTTAAACCGTTCCATCATTTATTCATCAGATATTCAATAAGCAGTAAACAGGTGCAGTAAGAACAGAATAAACCATCACACAAAGCATCACACATGAACACCAGGATTTTTAGGTGGAAACCCAAATCGGGAGAAAACCACCCCTGCAGTTGCTCAGCCTTCAATATTTTATTATAGAGAAAACATCTTACAACATATGTGCTGGCGCAGACTTGACCAGCACGCAGGCACCCACCTGCGCTCGTTTACCAGCCTCTCCTGGAAGGGAGCTACGACCCCCTGACTCGTTTACCAGCCTCTCCTGGAAGGGAGCTACGACCCCCCGATCTCGTTTACCAGCCTCACCTGGAAGGGAGCTACGACCCCCTGACTGAAGGCTACAACCTTCAGTACCACCTTGGACCACGTTTCATCAATTTTCACACTGGATCCAACAACTTCAATAGAACACCACTTGCAGGCCACATTTCATCATATTTTCATACTGGACCCTTTCCATACTTTTAAGCACAAACATACGTCATCAACAGATACATATCAACACAGATCAGATAGCAGAAACACAGCAGAACAGATCAGATATTTCATACCCCTTGCTTCAGCAAACCCTAGTTTGCATACGCGCTTTCACTTCACTGATGTCGCGTATATACGCGCTTCCATCCACACAAACCAGCGTATACCTCAGTGTATATTTTATTGCGCATACGCGCTTTCTCTTCGCTGAAGCCGCGTATATACGCGCTTCCTCCACGGCAAAGTAGCGTATAGTTCTTCAATCATTACAGAGAAGCATACTTCATCAGATCAGATATTCAGTTCAGATCTACCCTTTTGCTTCAGACAGATGTTCGCCTAGATGCTCGCCTCATCACAGATCTAAGCCTTCCATAATCAGATCTAGCAAATACAAGAGCAATTCGGATCTAGATCCCCTTCTTCATCATTGGTGCATCATACATTCAGATTTATCATTCAAGTGTAACCCTTTCCATTCAGATATACTTCAGAGAGAAGTATTCATTCAAGCTCGGACATCTTGCCCCCACACTTCTGATTTGCACAATGAATTTCTTCTCCTTATATAGGTTTATCCTTTTTCAATACCACGGGCCCCCTTTTTCAATACCACGAGCCAAACCAATACCACGAGCCCAAAACTACCTGGACGGGGTCAATTAGGCGGATCATTACCCAATACAATGGGTCAATACCATGGTGGTTACCCCTGGTTTTGCACTTTTTGAGCGCTTTTACCCATACGCGACTTGGCACGTTATTTTCCGCGTGCATACGCAACTTTCCCTAGGACAATCCGCGTATACCAAGAAACATACTCTTTTTCATCATAGAATTAGCACATGATGAATTCCTTTCTTCATTGCCTTCTGTTCATACTGTAGATACATCAGATTTCCTTCATCAAGGACATATTCTATCAAGCACAACTTCATCAAGCAAGTTGTCATCATCTTCATCAAGAGGGTTGTCTTTCAAGGACAACACTTGTCAACAGTCGAATGTCTTCATCTTCATTCAGTGGGTTGCCATCAAGGACAACACTCTGCATCATATTTCCAACAATCTCCCCCTTTGGACTTGATGGCAACCACGATGGTGTTTGGTTACCACAACAGATAGATACCATGTCACTCTCCCAAATATGTCACTGACATCATTATCTTCTCCTCATACAAACACCATGTCACTCTCCCCCTTTGACATCAAGGGCAAAGGACAAAACCAGCGGATCAAAACCAACACACTCTCCCCCTTTGACATCAAGTAGAAGAAGCGTTCTGCAGATCTGATGTATACTGAAGTGACCAAGCTCCCCCTGAGTTCATGCTGAATATTTTTCAATGAAGTACATGACTCTATGAACTTCCTATCACCAATGACTCATACTTACATTAAATATCCAACCAAGTGGATTTACATATGAGACTCAACTACCCAACCAAGTGGGTTTACACATTTGACTCAGCTACTCAACCAAGTGAGTTTACAACATTTGACTCAGCTACCCAACCAAGTGAGTTTACAACATTTGACTCAGCTACCCAATCAAGTGGGTTTACAAATTTGACAAGTCCTTACATGACTGAATATTTCAATTTTACAACATGGGTCTCAACAAGACCTTTTCATCAAACTACAAATATAGTTTTTAAGACCAACACCAGAAAGACCTCAAGAGAGATTATAAATCAGATACCAAGAAAGAGAACATATTTCAGAACCATCATAATGCCAACACTGCGTTATACTCAGCAAATCTAATGCTCCCCCTGAAACTGTGCAACCAAGAAATCTTTCCAAATGACTAAGGCTCCCCCTTAGTTTGTGCATCCTGAAAACTTCCACCAACAAATCATCAAGGCATCTTCATCAAAGACTGTGGGGTAGAGGTCCAATATAGACTGCTCATCGGGGTGTACAAACTACCTTATGAATCCTGCCTGTGAAATACATAGCTCCACTTCCCACTCTATGTCCCCCTTCTAGAAATATGTTTCCATCCGGTGTGTTGAGACTGTCTAGGGTGGATATGTGTGCATGTCTTTGATCATCTGGCGCTTCCCACTCTTATTGTCCGTCCACTCCATCTCCAATGTCTCCCAATCTATAGTGATTTTTCCCTACATAATCAGCTACTACACACCCAATATCACATTGGTGTCTGGGATTTCAACCGCAAAAAAATGATCCATTATCATATATGTTCCCATGGTTACTGTTATTGCTGGAACATATCTCACGCACTGCATGGTCCTCGCACCTAGAACCAAGACAAAGAAACCATCAAAAATCTTGGTTGGTATACCTCTCCTCTGCACTAGTTGAGTATCGATGAAATTATGTGTGGCCCCACTATCCACCAATACCATAACACGTTGTCCTTGGACCGTGCCTCAGAATCTCAGTTTCAAATACTTGGGAAATCCTCGAAAGGATACAAGGACTCCTCTTATTGGTGCAAATGATCCTCCTTCTGGTGGTGGTGGTGGTGGTGTATCTCCCCCTAGTGCATCGACATTGGCATCTCCTCCCAACTCCTCATATGCCTCTTCTTTTCCCTCGCTGTCAGAGAAGACCTCAATGGAGTGTGCCTTCCCTACAGCACAAAGATGACCCGATGCCCATGGCTCTTGGCAAGTGAAGCATAGATTCCTTCTTCTAAAATCCCTCCAGGTATCATCATCCAAAGGCGCTCGACCTTGGTTCCCCTTCGGGGTTGGAACCCTCTTGTCTTTCCCCCTTGGCTGAAATGCTAGTTTTTTTGGGGAATGGAGCTCTTGTCCTTGGTAAGGCATATAGTAGATCCCTGGCCCTCCCAAATGCATCCTAAAGTGTAGTTGTTCTAGTGGATATGACTAACCCATGTAGAGGCTGCGCCAATCTGTCGATAAACATATACACCCTCCTGGCCACAGAAAAATCTGGAACCATCACTAAGACTTCAGGAACTCGGAGATATAAGTCTCTAGGTGCCTTGTCTATTTGAGCTTGGCCAGCTTGAAAAAATGTTCTTCTGGGTCCTTTCGATCAAAAATCTCTACTAGTCTCTAGGTGAACTCCACATATGCATTCACTGCTTCGTGACCCAATGTGGTCATCCCATGGAACCACCAATCATGAGCTTCCCCTTCAAGGTGCAACACTGCCACCTTGATGGCCTCTACCTCTGCCATTTGGTTCAGCTGAAAATATATGTCTAGCTTCTCCACCCAAGCATTTTTCGTACTCTTTGATGACCCATAAAAAGTAGGCAGAATAAGTCTACCTGCGGTACATTGCAGGTCATTTCCCTACATGTACCGACCTCCTCTATTATAGTTGTGGGGTCTACGGTTGTCCCTCAGCTGACACAATTCATTGAAGGTCAATTGATCTATGAACTCTTGCCCATGAGTCATGTACTCCGCAAAATACTCGCCATAATGATTCGGCCCCGGCCCCTAAGTTCCTCCTGCTTCTGTCTCTGCTGCTAAGAAAGTGGGAATGGTAGAGCATTGTGAGGTATGTGGCATTACCATTTTCTCAGGCCAACGGTGAGAGGTTCCTGATCCTTCTCCATTCCCCCTCGGGATTTCCATCTGTCTAATTTCTTCGACAACTTTTTGCCACATATATTATATTTTCTTGGTGAGCTCCTGCAAAAATTTGAGGAGGTTTCCAAAATCCTTACCTTCATCCTCTTTAGCCATTGGTGCCTTCCCTTTATCCTCCTCCATTGGAATGTAGTCTCCTTTTCCGGATGTGATATCAAGCCTACGTTCTTTGTCTTTGTATTGCCTTGTCTGGTCTATAATGTCTTCTCTATCTTCGGGTGTCATTGACTAGTTGCTCCATAGGCTGAGCCAATTCTATGAGCTCTAATACCATTATAATATTCCAAATAGGAAAACGACAAAAATACAAAGCATACAAAGAATAAATCTACAACAATATGGAAAATACATTAAAAACACCATGAAAAGAGCTAGAACTACTAAGCCATTTTATTAAAATGCTAGAGATGAAAAATAAGTACAACAGTGCTAAAAATATATCACTCTACCCTACTAAGCTGGATGGAATGATCCTTAGATTCTCCCACCCAAACACTGCTCTACTGCTACTCTCCCTCTATGTTTCCTTGTTGGAAATGCTGCTGCTGGATGAATAGGGTTTCGTAGATGAGGCTAATCTAGTGCTCAGAAAATACCAGGATTTTAACCACGAACTCTACTAAAAAAGCCCAGAAAAACCCATAAAGTATTTCCAGAAAGGCTAACCCCAGAAAACCACCCTCCTAGGGTTTGAAAACACATAACTACTGGGTATGCAGAGCTATGGGATGAACTGATAGATAAAATGGCTGTGACTACTCCCCAAAGCTCAAATATTGAAGGGTTGATTCCCTTACTAGATTTCAAGTGGAAATTCCTTGAAATTTCTCCCTCTCCAGAACCCCTCTACTGTTGGACTGCGTAAGTCACTGGTGTTAGCCACCTATAAATTATATCATACTCAATGGTGGCTAATTTTGTCTTTTAAACCTTCAAGAGATAGTTCCCTTTTAAAACCTATCATCTTTTGAAGTTTTATGATGATTATTACCCTTTGAGTTAATCTTCATTGCTGTTTCACTATTAACCCTAAAGTACCTGTTGTTCAACAAGAAAAAACTGCTTATAAAACTCCATTTCTCAACATTCACCTCTCCATTTTAATCCCACAAAATCTCCATTTTCATCCTTGTTTCCCTCACAAAAATCCCTCAAAACACCTTCACTTAACCTCTAAATCACTCTAACCCTCTTTTTAGCCTATTATCTTCCTCTGATTTGGTTTTAAAATCCTCTCTTTAGCCTATCAGAACTCTTTTTTGGCCTTAAAAATCACTATTTTTGGGCCTAAATCAGTCTATTTGCATTATAATAGTTTTAAGCCCCCGAGGGCTTATACCCTTCAGCCATCCACTTCATGTGGCCGAAGCCCCGCAATCGGGCGCTTAAAGTTTCAAACCTCCGTGCCAAAACCCTTTTTTCCTTCTATTTTTCCATTTCTGACTTTATGTTTTTTTAACAGATCTGGATCATTGATCTTTGCAGATCAATGTCTATCTGACCCCCATCCTTCTGCCCACTCACCTACCTTCCCTCTTCCCCTTTCAATATATCCGCTCCTTCTTTTAATCTTGGTTGTCCGTCAAAAATATCTGACGATTAGGACTTAACCCGATAAGCCAATACCCATTTGTTACGTGAAGAAACAACTTGCATCATCATGGACCCTGCATACACTTTTACCCCGCAGCTTTTCATCCATCGTGCTCAACCCATACCATTGGATCTAGAGCCTCCAATCCAATGGTCGACGGTCAATATCACGCAATTTTTGGCTCCCGTTCGCAGTGCGCTACTTTCGCGTGATAAAAATGGTTTTGGAAATCCACGTGTCGAGCAATGAATGGAATCAAGTTCCAAAAGGTAATACCGCCTCCCCCCCCAAATTTTGTAGGAAAACTTCTTCCGATTTTTCAAAACCACCCTTTATCATTTCTGTGCCAAATTTAAAAATTCAAACCCTGCTTCACTTCCGCCAAGGGTTTCTTCCTCCTACCTCTGCATTTTCCCATTCGCACAGCTCCAAACTGCCTCCATAAACCCTCCAAAGCAGTTTTAAACCTATTTCTGCAGGATTTAAATTAAATTTTGTTTTTTTTTTGCAGATTTTATGAGTTGCAAAGTTAAAACCCTCCACAGGCAATTACAGTGTTATGGGCTGACGATGACGATCCTCATGGCATTTGATACAAATTAAAGCGTTTTAAAATAATAATTACATGTTTTAAGAAGATAAATAAGTCATGATTATCGACTTTCTAAACGAATTCTCCAGCAAACCCTCTGTGCTCCTGCAAAACAACAAACATAGTCAGAGTTAATTAAATGAAGGAATATCAGTTTCAAGATGAAGATTAGAGCATAATTAAAGGTTTAAATATGTTAATCAAAGCTTTAAAGGATCAAGGCACAAATTTAATATCAAAATCCTAATCCACAGAATGAATAAAAACCTCCAGAAAAGTCTCGAATGCCACATCACAGGGGCTAATTGAATCCCCAGCTACCAAAATTGCCACCTGCAGCCTCTCTACCTCAAAGGAATACCCAGATCAAATCTCAGTCCAAAACATTAAGACTAAAGACAGTTGAACAATTATTACAAACAAAGGAAGATATTTCAAACTGTCAGTAAAGTTATTGAAAAGGTAAGAAAATGCCTGGAAGTCAATATTTTCACCCACTAAGCCTAAAAAGCAAAAAAAGAGTTAATAAAAAAGAGTTAGAATTAAATGAATTCCTGCCTTATGCCTTGCATGGTTTTCAAGGCTAGGAGTTGCATTTAGTATAGAATTAATGATACTCAATCCTAGAACTCTTTCACCTCTTCATTTCTTCTATAAATACTTCTGAATAAGATGAGAAGTTGGTTGGTTGGTTGGTCACTAGTTGTAACACTGAAGCTCTTTGAAATAATACATAGTTTGTTGAAGTTGAAGAAGAAATTGAAGTCTTGGAAGCTTGATGATGTGGTGACATGCTTGTTCTTAAGAAGGCTCTATCATTGGATCCCTGAGCTTGGCTATTAGTGATGTATTCTGAATTGTTTGTTGTTTTTCCTGTTTTCATTTTGTTTCATAAATTCTTACTACAGTAGGGTGAAAAGTTTAGGCTAAGAAATGACTCCTGGAAGCACCTTAGACCTGTTTATCCTTCACTGTTTTATGTTTTCTTCTGCTGAGGAATTTTAGAGTCTTTAATCATTCTCTTGAACCCTTATGCTCGTTTATTTCTCAAATAGTTCAAATAGTTGGTTCTAGCATGATTTATGGTTTTCCCTGCTTGTCTGTTGCCACTTGAAAGCTGTTTTTTAAGTCTCCCTTTAAAGTAAAATTGTTTATAGTTTGCCAAAGAGGTCTATTTTGATCATACCCTTTGTTCCTGCTTAAATAGTTGCTTTAAAGGTCTTTATAGTTGTAATCATGGATGTTTAGGCGTTCCCTCTTCTATGACTGTAGTTATCAGTGAATATTTCATGTTTTCTAATTCATTTGAAATAAAATATTTGAGGAAATAGGATGTGCTCTCGAATCTGAGATTTCATTTTAAAAGTTGTCTTGAAGTCATTATTTGCCTAAAGTGTGGTTTGTAGAATTCATGGTTAGCCTTGTTTATGAAATGACTCTTTATGTTCAAATTATGTTTTCAAGTTCCCTTTGTTGAGAATTCAAATTCTCTTTTCAAATCATTAATGTCCATCTCATTCACAAAACTAAAGGATCCTGTGGCCAAGTTAGATATTCCCTTTGATATCCCATATCCATTTATGAGCTTGTTATTTACTTCTTCTTGATTCCATTGCCCAATGAATTTGACACTTATTCTTTCTGTATATACTACCTAGACCTTTATGTTCTTCTATACCAATTCAACCTAACAAACAAATCAAACAAACACTTGCACTTAATAACTAGTCTAAAATCAATACTTAAAAACAAACAAGACATATATTTGCAAACAATTTGAGAGATCCCTCTCTGAGAATAGGAGGAATAGATCCTGGAACTCTAAATATTGGTTCTAATGTTGCCTTGTATTTTGGTTGGCCAATCTATCAAAACACAGGAACCCAACATAACAGCGATCACGGTGGGACATTGAGTAAAATCCTTAAAAAAAAACACTCACTGTCCAGTGCAGTATAAGTAGCTCTCTTCAAGCACTACCAAAGAAAATGGTGATCATGATAGGACTTATTTGAATCAGTGACAAACTAAGTAACCCTTAGGATTCTCATAGAACCTTATCAAACCTTGAAGGAATCAGCTAGCTAAGCCATAGAGTAAACTCTGTTTTTTTTAAACACCTTAGCTAACTATTGAATTAGATTTAGGGCACTCTCATAACCACAGAAATATAAAAATTCAAAAATATTTTAGATTGGCTTCATAATAAATATGGTGGTGGAACCATAAATCATTTTACCTTCATAAAAAGCTAAAACGTTTCCACCTGGCAACTCCACTAACCTAGTAGGCCTATTACTCATCTAGGTCTCCAGATCTCTTTAGGACTGTGTTAACCATCCTTGAGGAAGTTTAGAAACCTAGTATCATACTAGAATATTCATTGTGAGAGGCAAAACTTTCAAAACAGTCCCTAAAAACTTTAGCCTCTCTCATTTTTGAAAAGCAGTCTGGCTTCACATAGGATCAACACTAGATCTCATCCAGAACCTAATCCTCCTACAATAGTTGACAATCCAGAGAGAATTTTTTGGCAGACTTCTAAGTCTGGAAAATCAGCTACTGATAGGAGCCTCTTAAGAACAAAATCTGTCCCTGAAAACCTTGCTGTCTTAGAGGATTTACACTTTGACTTACATCATACAAAGAACATCTTCAGAACCAAGTATCAAAGTGATTTAAACCAAGCTGATGTTGAAACTACAGGTTTGCATCAGAGCCTTAGTAGAGAAGCCTCACCTTCTACTCCTCCTGATTCCCAACTTCTTCACCACTTCAACCTCTTCCATAACAAATATGCTCAAAACCAGTTTGCTGGCCCAAGTGTTTCTTCCACCCCATTTCATACCACCACTGTCCAAAACACCCCATTTCAGCCCACTTTCCCTCTTGTCAATCCACCCCTTGTAAATCCACCTTTCCTTCCAGCCATGGCAGCATGGTATGCCCCACTAGTGTTAGCACAGCCTATGGTTCCCTTACCAAATGACTATCAATCTAAAATTCCCCATTTCACTGCAAATGAACCTACCATTGCCCAACAACATGTAGACAAAATGAATGATGCTTTTGATTACATGGAAATAGATGATGAGACCATTAAAATGAGAATCTGTGCCCAAAGTTTAGGGGGAGAAGTGAAAAAGTGGTTTAAAAACTTAGCTCCTCACAACATAAATGATCTCCCTTCTCTATATCAAGCTTTCATAAACAAATGGGAAATAAGAAAAAACCCTCTTCAAATCCTTTCAGACTATACTAATCTCAAAAGGAATACTGGGGAAAGTTTCCATGATTACTGCACTAGATTCAATAGTGTGTATAATGCACTTCCTCCAGACATGAAGCCACCACTAGGCCTAGCCTTGGCTAAATTCCTAGAAGGTTTTGACCCTGAAATGGCCTACCAGCTAAGAGAAAGATATCCCTCAACATTAGAATATATGCAGAGGGGAGCCATGAGTGTGGAGGAAAATATGATTGAGAAAAGAGCTAGGTTGAGAGAGGAAAAAAGAGTTACATACAAGGATGATATAATGCCATCAAATTCAGCATCAGATAATAGAATTGATAACTTAGTGAAGGTAATGGAGAGGATGCTTGAAAATATAAAACTGAATGAGAGAGTGCCTCCTAGAGAAAATCAAAACAGAAATAGAAACCAAAATTTTAGAAGAGACCCTAATCAAGATAGGCAAAGAGATAATGACCAACAGATTATACCTCCCTTTCAAAAAAACTATGTTGATCAAGAAGAAGAAAGGGAATTTGAAAGGTTGGAAGAAGATCATGTAAACTTGATAGGATCTGACAGTGAGACAAATGTTTTTCTCACTGAAGAAGAACAAGGATTCTTCTCTTCAAAACAAAATGAATACAATAATCAGGATTTTGAAGATTATAGATTGGGGTTTCATAACTAAATCATGGAGGTACATAAACAATATGATCTAAGAAGCAAATGGAACCTAGATAATTCAAATGATAAAAACACTAGCATTGTTGTTAGGAAAAATACAGAAAATCAGCCTAAGAAAATAGCAGAGAAACCCAACATTTTGGCTAAGAAAACATATTTAAACAAAGAGAAAAGCAGCCAGCCAAATGTTTAACAAAGTTTCCCTAGCACCTCAGCTAGTGGCCCTAGCAAAACTGTCCCTAATAACAGTCCAAACAAAGTTTAGAAAATCAAAATTGTTGAAAGGAATTCAATTGAAAAAACAGATGTAAATATGACAAAAATAATAGTTCCTTTCAGCCGTGAGGGAGAGATTGCAAAGATAAAAATTACCATACCTCTAGTTGAACTAGTAACCCAAGAAGTGTACAAAAAACAAGTTTTGAAAGCTTTAAATTTAGGAAATGACACTGATACTCTAAACTTGATAGATGATAAACCAGAGTTGTTGTTTGGTCCTAAAGTTGAAGGAAAATACCAAGAAGGAGTTGTTCCTCCCTTCTATGTCAGTTTGAATATACATGATAGAATATTACACAATGCCATGTTAGACTCTGGAGCTTCACATAATCTTATGCCTAAAGTAGTAATGGAAAGCTTAGGCTTAGAAATTACTAAACCATACATAGATCTATATTCCTTTGATTCAAGAAAAGTAAAATGTTTGGGTTTAATCAAAGATTTATGTGTTAACTTATCTCAAATCCCTGCTAAGAGTCTAGTGATGGACATAGTGGTAGCTAACATTCCCCCAAAATATGGCATGATTTTAGCAAGAATGGGGAGCCAAGCTACAAGGAAGCCTCCAAATGGACATGTCCTAAGCCACCATCCCAGTGTTTAACCAAACTAGAAGACTATATAGGGAATCACACATGAAATACATGGTGAGAAACATAGATAAACCAAACAACTCTCCAATATATTTCATTCAATCAAGTTTAGATTCCTTTATCTTGTACAATGAAGATGAAATCACTCAACAAGAAAAGGATAACAAAGAAGAAATTAGTTTACCAGAACACTCAAAACTTCCCTCAAATCAAATGCAAAACATTAGCAATCAACAGCAACAAGAAAATGAAAATGAGGCAGAAATACTTTGGACAATAAACTTTGATGGGTCTTCTAATAAAACAAGTGCAGGGGTAGGTGTATGGATTCAAAATACAAATAAGGGTTATTCATATAAAATATATTTTCCATGCACGAACAATATTGCTGAATATGAAGCCCTTCTCCTTGGCTTACAGTTGCTTAAACAATTAGAAGCATAGAAAATATCAATCCTAGGAGATTCTGAACTTATCATTAGACAAATCAAAGAAGAATATTCAGTGAAAAACCCAAGACTTAGAGAATATCGAAATGATGCCCTTGATCTCCTAAAGACCTTTGAAAAATATGAACTCATTTTCATACCAAGAGCCCAAAATCATCTGGAAAATGAACTTTCCTTCATTGCCAGCAATTGCCAAGTACCTTAGATAAATGAACATCTTAACATAAAGGTAAAAAATAGGCCTGCAGTTCCCGACAATGAGGACCACTGGGAAGTGTTTGACATTGACAAACACATAGATGATTTCCTAAAATCAGAAAATTATTTTGCCATACCAGCATTAGAAACCAACCATGAGGAAAACCGTTTGGATAATGAACAAATCCCAGAAATAGAAATGACATATTCTGCTGATATAAATCACTGTGAAGATCTTTTTAAGACAGAAATAATTGACAATGTAGACCAGAAAGACTTGGAAGTTTTACAATGTAAGAATGATACAATTCCAAGAGATCTCACACCTTTAGAACACCTTTTTGATTTTAATGATGTAGCCAAAGAACAAAGAATGGAACCTATGGAAACAGATGTAGAAGAACATAACATAGGAAACCTAGCAGAACCCAAGATGATCAAACTATCCAGCACTCTCCCAGCTCATATAAAATTGCAATACATAGAGCTGTTCAAATAATTTAGAGATGTGTTTGCTTGGGGATACCAAGATCTGAAATCTTATGATACGAGCATCATTCAACACAAAATTCGTCTTAAAGAAAATCAGAAACCTTTCAAACAGAAACTAAGAAGGATAAACCCTGTTTTATTACCTTTAGTTAAGAAATAAATTGAGAAAATTTATGATGATGGGATTATAGTATTCCTTATATATTCAGAATGGGTGTCAAACCTGGTTTCTGTTAGGAAGAAGACAGGGGAAATCAGGCTCTACATTGAATTTTGAAATCTAAATAGAGCCTCACTGAAAGACACCTACCCCTTGCCCAAGATGGACCATATAATTCAAAGGGTAGTTGGGTCAAAAAGAATATCATTGTTGGATGGGTTCTCAAGGTACAATCAGGTGTTAGTGCTCCCAAGTGATCAACACAAAACTGCTTTTACTACACCTTGGGGCACCTTTATGTATGTCAAAATGCCATTTGGTTTGATGAATTTAGGGGCCACCTTCCAAAGGGCCATGGATATAGCCTTCTCAGAAGACAGGCTATTTTATAATCACTTATCTTGATGACATAACTGTTTTCTCTAAAACTGATGAAGAACACTTGATTCATTTAAGAAAAGTTTTTGAGAAATGTAGGAAATTAGGCTTATCTTTGAATCCCAAGAAGACACTCTTTGGTCTCCAAGAAGGTAAAATTCTTGGTCACATTATTTCAGAAGAGGGAATCAGAGTAGACCTTAAAAAGAATTGATGGCATATTGAAAATCAGCCATCCTAGGAGCCTCAAAGAATTACAATCTTTCATTGGGAAGATAATTTTTTTGAGGAGGTTTATCCCCAACCTTGCTGAGCTATTAAGAAACCTTACAAACATGCTTAAGAAAGAGGTAGGTGTTAAATGGAAAACACAAGCCAAACAATCATCTGAATTGGTTAAACAATCTCTCACTCAAACACCGGTCCTGATTAGTCCAGATTTCACCACATATTTTTATATCTTTTCTTTTGCATATGAACATACAATAGCTGCAGTATTACTTCAAAAGAATGACTTGGGGCATGAACAACCAATATCCTTTTTTAGTAGGGTCTTAAGAGATGCTCCTCTCAAATATAACATCATGGAGAAACAAGCCTTAGCATTGGTGAAAGCATTAAAAGAATTTAGAGTCTACATTTTACACTCTCACATAATTGCTTTTGTTCCACATACTGTTTTCAAGGATATTCTAAGTCAAGACCCTGATGGTAAAAGGGGAAAATGGATTGCTACTATTCTTGAATATGACTTAGAAATCAGGCCCACCAAATTGATTAAAGGGCAGGGATTAGCAAAACTCATGGCTGAGTCAAACTTCCAAGCACTAGATATGAATATGGTGGATGTGTTGGAAGAAATAGAAGAATTCACTGCTCCTTTCATTGAAGAAACATTTTTGAATTCACCTTCGTATGTTGACATCATTTATGTGCTTTTATATTTAAATGCCCCTCCTTCTTTGTCTAAAAATAAAGCTAGATTTTTGAAACAGAAGGTTTTAAATTATTGCATATTAGATGGGGTATTGTATTGGAAGAATGTTGTTGGAATTTTTCTTAAATGTTCACTTAAGGATGATGCAGGAAAAATCATACATGAGCTGCATAAAGGAGAATGTGGAGGACATGTTTTTTGGAAGACCACAGCAAATAAAGTCCTCAAATCTGGTTATTATTGGCCCACCCTTTTCCCAGATACTCAGAAGTTAGTCATGTCTTTCCATAAGTGTCAAACTTTTGATGGCAGAAGAAAAATCCTCCCCTTACCTTTACATCCTATCAGTGTTGAGGCACCCTTCCAACAATGGGGCTTGGACTTCATTGGGAAAATTCAACCATCTTCATCAGCCCAACATAAGTGGATCCTCATTGCCACTGACTATTTTACCAAATGGATAGAAGCCATACCCTCTAGGAATGCTACTGAATTTTTCATTATCAAGTTCCTGGAAACAAACATCCTATCCAGATTTGGTTGTCCTAGAAAAATCATAACAGATAATGTTGCTGCCTTAAAGTCTAAAAGAATGGTTGATTTTTGTTACAAATACCACATCACCTTGGGCCACTCTACTGCCTACTATCCCCAAGGAAATGGATTAGTTGAATCCTCCAATAAGAGCCTTATCAACATCATCAAAAATATGTTGGAGAAGAATCAGAAATCATGGCACAGTAAGCTGGTTCATGCCTTATGGGCTGATATATTAACTAGTAAGAAGTCAATAAATATGTCCCCCTATCAGCTGGTTTATGGCATGGATGTATTATTTCCAACATCATTAGGAGTTCCAGTCATGAAACTCCTCCAAGAAAAGCAAACTGAAGAGAATGATATGCAGAGAATAATCAACCAAAAAATTCATTTACAACAGTCCAGAGAATAAGTCTATGAAAGAACACAGCTAGTCCAAGAAAATATCAAGAAGCTACTTGAAAAAAGGACTAAGGAAAATAATTTCCAAGTTGGAAATATAGTTATTAAATGGGATTCAAGAAGGGAAGAAAAGGGAAAACATGGCAAGTTTTAGAACCTGTGGAAAGGACCCTATATTATTCATGCTGAGAGGGGTCATAATGCATTTTTCCTGAAAGAATTGAATTGAGAAGACTTATATGGAGGTCCTGTCAATGGCGAGATGCTCAAGCATTAATTCTATCAAGAGTCATGAGTTTCAAAGCTTTTTACTTTCCATTGTAAATTATCATTGTCTGAACATTGCATTCAAAGTTAGAAAAAAAAAATACAAAAACAATAGAAAAGAAAAGAGGACAGATAAAAACAAGAAAGGTACAACCCCATACCAAAAAAGAGAGACGAAGTCTGAAAGTGTGCAAGCTCAAATGCCACTCCTAAAAACACACTTCTAGTTAGTCATACAACCTAATCATGACTAATTAGCTTTTCAATTTACTACTGATAGGTTAGTGAATTAGATCAGCCAAACAACACAATCTTGGCTTATCAGTAAGGTGGATTAGGATAGAAAAATAAAGGTTCAAACAAGCTCAAATATTGAACCTATGAGATTGATAAAGAACTGGTTCTAAAAAGCCCAAAACTTGAACCAGAAAAGAAAGAGAAAAAAGCTCAAACAAAATCAAAACCAGAGCTGAAGAATAATGAAGGATGTTGTTGATTTTCAGATCTTAAAGCCTTCACTGCTTTGCTTTAAATTCTCTGCAAATTTCAGTCTATGTGCAGCTTGTTTTTATGCCATAGGCCACAACAAGTCAGACTGCTTAATCCTGGCTTGGCTACTTTTAAATTTCCTGTTTTAGAATTTAGAGAATAAAGATCTGTCATACAGCCTAATCCTGACAGATAGTAGTTAGGTAGAGAAACTTATGAGTTCAACTGCTTAATCTAAACTCATGGAGGAATAATATTAGACTCAGATTAGTTTCCTATTTTTCAAAAGAATAAAATGTTGATGAAGAGAGTTTTCTAGTCCAAATGCACTCTGAAAGAAGAAAAAATGTTAGGATCATTAGGAATGGGTAGGTAGAGATATTTTTTTGATAGAATTCCATTGTTTCAGATTGTTGCAGCGATTATCAAATCAAAGAAAGGTTAGCTAAAGGAAAAAAAAAAAAAAGTTGTTGCCCAATGGATGAAGGCACTGGTTTACTGAAAAGCCAGAGATCAATAGCTGAAGTTCTGGACACCTAAAGAACCAGTTGTCCTCCCCAAGTGGAGCCACTGTTAGCCACTTATAAATTCTGTCATAATCAATGGTGGCTAATTTTGTCTTTTAAACCTTCAAGAGATAGTTCCCTTTGAAAACATATCATCTTTTGAAGTTTTATGATGATTATTACCCTCTGAGTTAATCTTCATTGCTGTTTCACTATTAACCCTAAAGTACCTGTTGTTCACCAAGAGAAAACTGCTTATAAAACTCCATTTCTCACCATTCACCTCTCCATTTTAATCCCACAAACTCTCAATTTTCATCCTCATTTCCCTCACAAAAATCCCTCAAAACACTTCACTTAACCTCTAAATCACTCTAACCCTCTTTTTAGCCTATTATCTTCCTCTGATTTGGTTTTAAAATCCTCTCTTTAGCCTATTGGAACTCTATTTTGGCCTTAAAAATCACTATTTTTGGGCCTAAATCAGTCTATTTGCATTATAATAGTTTTAAGCCCCCGAGGGATTATACCCTTCAGCCCTCCACTTCATGTGGCCGAAGCCCTGCAATCGGGCGCTTAAAGTTTCAAACCTCCGTTCCAAAACCCCTTTTTCCTTCTATTTTTCCATTTCTGACTTTATGTTTTTTTAACAGATCTGGACCGTTGATCTTTGTAGATCAACGTCTGTCAGACCCCCATCCTTCCACCCACTCACCTACCTTCCCTCTTCCCCTTTCAATATATCCGCTCCTTCTTTTAATCTCGATTTCCTGTCAAAAAGATCTGACGATCAGGACTTAACCCGATAAGCCAATACCTGTTCGCTACGCGACGAAACAACTTGCGTCATTGTGGACCCCGCATACAAGTTTACCTCGCAGCTTTTCATCCATCGCGCTCAACCCATACCATTGGATCTGGAGCCTCCAATCCAACGGTCGACGATCAATATCGCGTAATTTTTGGCTCATGTTCGTAGTGCGCTACTTCCGCACGATAAAAATGGTTTTGGGAATCCACATGTTGAGCGATGAATGGAATCGCGTTCCAAAAGATAATACTACCTACCCCCCCAAATGTTGCGCGAAAACTGCTTCCGATTTTCCGAAACCACCCTTTATCATTTCTGCACCAAATTTAAAAATTCAAACCCCGCTTCGCTTCCGCCAAGGTTTTCTTCCTCCTACCGCTGCGTTTGCCCATTCGCACAGCTCCAAACTGCCTCCATAAACCCTCCAAAGAAGTTTTAAACCTATTTCTGGAGGATTTAAATTAACTTTTGTTTGTTTTTTGCAGATTTTATGAGTTGCAAAGTTAAAACCCTCCACAGGAAATTACAGTGTTATGGGCCGAGGATGACGATCCTAATGGCCTTTGATACAAATTAAAGGGTTTTAAAATAATAATTACACGTTTTTAGAAGATTGATAAGTCATGATTATCGACTTTCTAAATGAATTCCCAGCAAACCCTCTGTGCTCCTACAAAACAACAAACACAATCAGAGTTAATTAAATGAAGGAATATCAGTGTCAAGATGAAGATCAGAGCATAATCAAAGGTTTAAATATGTTAATCAAAGCTTGAAAGTATCAAGGCACAAATTTAATATCAAAATCCTAATCCACAGAACGAAGAAAAACCTCCCGAAAAGCCTCGAATGCCACATCACAGGGGCTAGTTGAATCCCCAACTACCAAAATTGCCACCTGCAGCCTCTCTACCTCAAAGGAATACCCAGATCAAATCTCAGTCTGAAACATTAAGACTAAAGACAGTTGAACAGTTATTACAAACAAAGGAAGATATTTCAAACTGTCAGTAAAGTTATTGAAAAGATAAGAAAATTCCTGAAAGTCAATCTTTTCACCCACTAAGCCTAAAAAGCAGAAAACAGAATTAATAAAACAAAGTTAGAATTAAATGAATTCCTGCCTTATGCCTTCCATGGTTTTCAAGGCTAGGAGTTGCATTTAGAATAGAATTAATGATACTCAATCCTAGAACTCTTTCACCTCCTCATTTCTTCTATAAATACTTCTGAAGAAGATGAGAAGTTGTTTGGTTGGTTGGTCACTAGTTGTAACACTAAAGATCTTTGAAATAATACATAGTTTGTTGAAGTTGAAGAAGAAATTGAAGTCTTGGAAGCTTGATGATGTGGTGACATGCTTGTTCTTAAGAAGGCTCTATCATTGGATCCCCGAGCTTGGTTGTTGGTGATGTATTCTAAACTGTCTGTTGTTTTTCCTATTTTCATTTTGTTCCATAAATTATTACTACAGTAGGGTGAAAAGTTTAGGCTAAGAAATGACTCCTGGAAGCCCCTTAGACCTGTTTATCCTTCACTGTTTTATGTTTTCTTCTGCTGAGGAATTTTAGAGTCTTTGATCATTCTCTTGAACCCTTATGCTCATTTATTTCTCAAATAGTTCAAATAGTTGGTTCCAGCACGATTTATGGTTTTCCCTGCTTGTTTTCTGCCACTTGAAAGTTGTTTTTGAAGTCTCCCTTTAAAGTACCATTGTTTATATTTTTCCAAAGAGGTCTATTTTGATCATACCCTTTGTTCTTGCTTAAATAGTTGCTTTAAAGTTCTTTATAGTTGTAATAATGGATGTTTAGGCGTTCCCTCTTCTATGACTGTAGTTATCAGTGAATCTTTCATTTTTTCTAATTCATTTGAAATAAAATATTTGAGGAAATAGGATGTGCTCCCGAATCTTAGATTTCATTTTAAAAGTTGTCTTGAAGTCATTATTTGCCTAAAGTGTGGTTTGTAGAATTAATGGTTAGCCCTATCTATCAAATGCCTCTTTATGTTCAAATTATGTTTTCAAGTTCCCTTTGTTGAGAATTCAAATTCTCTTTTCAAATCATTAATGTCCATCTCATTCACAAAACTAAAGGATCATGTGGCCAAGTTAGATTTGCCCTTTGATATCTCATATCCATTTATGAGCTTGTTATTTACTTCTTCTTGATTCCATTGCCCAATGAATCTGACACTTCTTCTTTCTGTCTATACTACCTAGACCTTTATGTTTTTCTATACCGATTCAACCTAACAAACAAATCAAACAAACACTTGCACTTAATAACTAGTCTAAAATCAATACTTAAAAGCAAACAAGACATATCTTTGCAAATAATTTGAGAGATCCCTCTCTGAGAACAAGAGGACTAGATCCTGGAACTCTAAATATTGGTTCTGATGTTGCCTTGTCTTTTGGTTGGCCAATCTATCAAAACACAGGAACCAAACAACTAGGTGACTACTGTTGGACTGTGTAAGTCACTGGGTGACTGTGCTACTATGGAAGGGATTTCTTGTGGCCTGATGCCAAGATACTGAATTGGCTCTCATCGAAAAATAAACTCCTCTCCTACCCCCGAGTATATGGTTGGGATCTCCGCTTGGAGACACCCGTGCTGAACATCACTGCAGACTTGGCTAAACATCTCAAGCATGCTCAAGTCGTAAAGACCAGAAAATCAGAATATGCAAGAAATATTTCCATGGCTGCCCTCACCCTCTTCTTATTCTTGTGAAACCCTACATCCTTGGGTCCACTTATAAATTGTGCTACTACTTGGCCCCTTGGCTTTCACACTAGTTGTGCTTCCCTCTTGGCACCATGGGCCCCCAAGAGCTTCACTATCCACATTAGCTCTAGAAAAGTGGTTTTATTTTAACTATTGGGTTTATGGGTCCCTTCACCATTTTATTTACATACTGAACTTAAGAAAAAAAAATTGGAGAAAATTGATATTTCTAATTAGCTTTTAGCTAATTAGGAATATTACAATCATCCAGAACTTCCCAATCCCTATAGGCCCTTCTCTGACTACATTCACCACCTGTACAACTTGGATAATTATACAAACGATAATACACTACCCTTAAACTCCAATATCAACTGGGTAACTTGTATAGAATGCATGCATGAGTTCTTTATGGCTGATTTATCAGTTAAATGGTTAATCATTGAGTACACACCCCACTAATAGACCCCCCACTATGTTCCTCCAACAGTTGGAACTAGTTTAACTAACTTTAACTCAGTTTAACTGAACTAAATTATTACAAATCAAATTAAACTCAACCTAGGCTTCTAAAATTTAGGAACTTCTCTACATGACTCAAGTTAGACCCTCAACTTGAATTAACTAAGCCAACTAAGTCAAACTAACTTAGTTAACACATTCTTGTTGTCTTTTGAGGTGGAAGTACAATTTTATCCTAATTTAATTCAAGGTAAAACTAAATCAGGATTTTCTTATTACCATTTTCAACACTCCCTCTAAAAAATAAAGGGATTCACATCTACCCAAATCCAACACCTTTGGAATGTACTGCATCCAACACCTCTCACTGTTGCTGCCACTACTACAACATATATAACTTTGAATAAAAATAATAACTGAATCAATTTGCAACTGTCTACTGGGAAAATTGTGATGCTGCTGACTCTGTTGCTAAGCCTCCTACTCTACTATCAATACTTCTATGCACTCCTCAGTATATGACTGAAATTTATCCTCCTGCTACTGAATATTGTGGCTCCCCATAGCAAGGTAATGGTCCATGAGACAAAAACACCTCAATGGACCCTACCCAAATTTCTTAAACTCTTGGACTAAGGATTCACATTGCCCCACCACACACCAGGAGGTATGACTCCATGTACTCCCTCTACTCACTTAGATCAAACTCTCCCCCTACTGGAGGTCTCTATTTTAGTGGATGTTTCCACTTTTCCTTCAGTCTACTTATCCATTTGTGGTTGCTCCAGAACTTTCTAAGGCTCCTTCTGAGGCTTCATTTTGAGAGGTAAATCATGCGCCCTCTCAACCACCAAGTTTCTAACCTTTTCCTTTCTCCTCAAGGCTTTGCATTCATATTATACCTCTATTTTGAATCTAGCCCTGATACCATGTAGAAATATGGTGATAGAATTGCAACTTCTCAATAAATTAAACTAAAATCAAGAGACACAATTATAATCTACTCATATGTGGAAGTAAATTCACGATCGAGAATGAAAATAATTAACATGCATCAAGATTCAACAAACATACACAAATATATATCTAGGGGAAAGAAACTTCTCAAAACCCCTTTCTTATCTGTATTGCATTAATAAAAAAATAGAGGAGAAATAAAATGCTTGTTCAAGTCTAAACAATATTTGCACTAGTACAATATATCTCACTTGTCCACAAGCTACCTCTGATCAGTACTTAACCAATTTATTTCCCACCCAAGCCCCTATTTCCTTTCCCTATTTCTAAAGGAATTATCCTGCTATTAAATAGGAAATTCCTTATATAGAACTGCCCAATCCATATAGGCCCTTCTCTGATTGCATGCACCACTTGTACAACTTGGATATCTATAGAATTGATAGTACACTGCCCTTGAACCCCAATATCAACTAGGTAACTCATAGATCATGCATGCATGATTTAATTATGGATTATTTATCAATTAACTAGTTGATCACTGAGTACACACCCCACTACTAGACCTCCCTCTAGTTCCTCCAATATTTGGAACTAGTTTAATTGAATTTAACTCAGTTTAACCAAACTAAATTATTACACCTCAAATTAAACTCAACCTAGGATCCTAAAATTTAGGAGCCACTCTACATGACTCAAGTTAGGGCCTCAACTCAAATTAACTAAGCCAACTAAGTCAACTAACTTAGTTAACACATTATTGTTGTCTTGTGATGTGGAATTAAAATTTTATCCTAAGTTAATTCAAGGGAAAATTAAATCAGGATATTCTTGTTGCCATTTTCAAAAACCGCCTCACAAAGAAGTGGAATTTTATATTGATTTGGTACTAGGGGAAGCACCAACATAAAAGGCACCATACAGGATGAGCACCCCAAATTTAGTAGAGCTGGAGTTTCAGTTAAAGGAAATGCTTGATAACGGATAAATTAGGCCAAGTGTATTTCCTTGGGTTGCACCAGTGTTGTTTGTGAAGAAAAGGATGGTACTCTTAGGCTATGCATTGATTACATGCAGTTGAATAAGGTGACCATCAAGAACAAGTATCCGTTGTCTAGGATTGATGATTTGTTTTTTCACTAAAGGGAACAACAATGTTCTTGAAGATTGATCTGAGATCAGGATATCATTAGGTATGCATCAAGGAAGAGGATGTTTAGAAGAAGAATTTTTAGACCAGGTATGGGAATTATGAGTTTGTTGTAGTTCCATTTGGTTTAATTGATGCTCCTGCTACCTTTATGTGCTTGATGAATAGGGTGTTGCATCCTTGTCTAGAAAATTTTGTTATTGTATTCATTGATGACATCTTAATATATTCTAAGAATGAGGAATAACATGTCGATCACTTAGTATCAGTATTGTGATTGCTGAGAGAGCATCAAATGTATGCTAAGATCAGTAGATTTAGTTTATTTCAGACGAAGGTACATTATTTGGGACGTGTTGTTTCCAAGGAAGGCATATCATTGGATCCAGAAAAGATAAGGGTTATCATGGAATGGGCAGATCCTAGAAATGTGGAAGAGGTAAGATCATTCATGGGATTAACGGGTTATTATAAGAGGTTCATCAAGAAATTATCTCGGATTTCATATCCTATTACATCACTACAGAGGCAAGGTAAGAAATTTTAATGGATAAAGGAATGTTCAGATATTTTTAAACAACTAAAGCAATTGTTGAAAAATGATCCAATGACGTTAAATGTTGTACATTTCGAAAAATAGTCTGTGGTGTGTACAAATTCTTGTAAGAGAGGACTTGATGTAGTCCTTATGCAAGAGGGACATGTAGTATACTATGAGTCACAAAAACTAAATGAGCATGAACATAATTATCTGGCACATGATCTTGAGTTACCAACGATCATCCATGCATTGAAGTTTTAGAGACAATATCTTCTTGCTATGAGGTTTGTATTAATGATTCATCACAATGGATTGAGGTATCTATTTAACGAGACAAATTTGAATGCCAAGCAATATATATGGTTAGCCACAATTAGTGAGTTTGACTTCGAGATCCGATACATTAAGGGAAAGGAGAACATGGTTGCAGATGCTCTTAGTAGTATGTTACAAGTGAATCATACAACAACTATGAGTTCTTATGGGACAAACTTACAAGATCATATTTTATAGGCAGGATAGCAAGATGATAGGTACATGGAACTTATTCATAAGTTAAAACAGGGTACATATGAGCAGGATGTGGACTATCGTCTTATAATAGATGGTTTGATTAGAATTAGGGGCAAGACATATGTTCTAAATGACAGTGAGCTCAAGAATACTATATTGAGAAAATTTCATGCAAAACCATATTCAGGTCACCTAGGATACTATAATAAATTGACAACAATGAAGAATTTTTATCGTTGGCTGAATCTGAAAAAGGATGTGGTGGAGTTTGTGGCTAGATTCTTGGACTGTTAGTAATTGAAAGAAGAATGTAAGCATATAGGTGGATTACTATAGTCAATTCTGATTCCAGAGTGGAAGTGTGAGGTCATTTCAATGGATTTCATCGCAAGTTTACCGAGGAAATCTAGACAACCTAATTCCATCATGGTTGTGGTGGACAGGTTGACAACGGTAGCACATTTCATTTCAGTAAAATTGACATATTCAACTAGTGATGTGGCATAGGTCTTCATCAAATATGTAGTGAGACTACATGGTGTCCCAAAGACAATTGTGTCAGACATAGATGATAATTTCACTTCTAGATTCTGGAAAGAGTTGTTTGGAGGTTTGGGTATAGAGTTTTCCTTCAACACAACTTATCATCTGCAGACAGATGGAAAAACAAATAGGGTCAACAGGATTTTGGAGGGTATGTTGAGGATGTGTGTGATGCATCAACAAAGGAGATGGGAGGATTACCTTCCATTGTTTGAGTTTCTTACAAAAATGGTTACCAGGAGTCACTGAGGATGAGTTTTTTTAAGACACTCTATGGGAAGAGTTGTAATACTCCCATTAGTTGGAGTGATCTAGTGAACAGGGTATTAATTGGACCAAACATGTTGGAAGATATGGAACATGAAATGAAAGTAATAAAGAATAATATAAAGGAACATATGATAGGAAGAAAATTTATGTAGGTCAGAACAGGTTATTTAAGGATTTTCAGGTTGGGGAACAAGTGTACTTGTGCATCGAGCCTAAGAAGAGATCCTTGAAGATTGGATCATGTTCCAAGCTGACACATTGCTTTTGTGGACCTTTCAATATTCTTGAAAGGATTGGACTAGTAGTCTATCGACTTTCACTTCCTCCAACAGTGAAATTCCATGATGCTTTCCATGTCATTAATTAAGAAGTATGTTAAATATTTTTATCATGTGATTGACTAGTATGTATTGCACGTGGAGCGAGAAGGAGAATTTCAACTAAAACCTCAGTGTATTTGGTAGAGAAAGATGGTCATGCTCTAGAAATGAGCAATCAACCAGGTTAAAGTGCAGTGGAAGCACTTTGGGCTCGATGAGGTTGCATGGGAGATGGCAGATCAAATGTGGGCTATGTATCCTTCTCTATTAGTTGGTTGAACAAATATTTTTGGCATATGTTTTTGTGTGGTGTTTTGGTATATGTACATATGTATATGGATGTAAATACCGCCATGATATGAGTTATAAAGCTCCAATAAGTGGTATGGGTGCCATGTCATTATGGTGTTATGTTGTCATGTTGGTTTGATTCTCAGTGGGTTGATCATTGTAAGTACTTAAACAAGCTATGTTATAAAGCTTCATGGGCAATATGTTTTTCTTTCAATAGTCTTTTTGGTTGTAGGTGTCATTGAACACCGAGGAAAGTATTCCCCCAAGGGGGAGGGTTCTGTAACAACCTTAGTATAAAATTCATGTAAATAAATTTAATAAAGAAAAAATAATAACCAAGGTCATGGGACACTTATTCCAAGCTGAATGTTGGGAAAAACATCCTAGTGGGTGTTCATTTGGTTTATTATGGCTAAGGAAATTGGAAGGCAATGGAAAAGGATTTGGAAAGGAAAAATGAAATTATATTTACGAAAATAATGGAAAATAGGAGAAAAAGAAGGTGAAGGGCCATAGGTTGCATGTGAGGAGGAAAATGAAGGAAAATAATGGAAAAATGAAGAAAATAGAGGCCTCTTTAATAAAAAGGATTTTGAGGATCA
The DNA here is from genome assembly GCA_034641835.2 of Pinus albicaulis. Lineage (NCBI taxonomy): Eukaryota > Viridiplantae > Streptophyta > Pinopsida > Pinales > Pinaceae > Pinus > Pinus albicaulis. The sequence goes on from CM076577.1 coordinate 753,364,553, forward strand.
GTTGGTACCTTTTTTCAGTTTATTTTTGGAGCTCTCTCTGTATTTTCTCTCTCTCTCTCTCTCTCACTTTGACACTTAGAGCATTCTTGGAGCACTCTAGCATTAGATAAAGGAAAGAAAAGGAAGGAGAAAGAAGGAAAATGAAGGAATAGATCAAGAAAGGAAGAGCAGGATCAAACAATTACATCGACATTACTGGAAAATATTGATTTGCATGTGTTATTTCCTTACTAGATTTGGCATGCATGGTACATGCATGCGTGTATTTTGTTCTCTCGCTTTCATTGGCATGGGATTTTCAATGTGTGACAACGTTCTTTAGCATTGCCTTGCCATTTTTGGATAGCCATGGTGTGGTGGGTTCTCTTGTATTTGGTTGAGTTGGATTGCTGGATGGTTTCGAAAATGAGTGAGGTGGTGTCTGAAAGAAAGAACAAAATGCCTAGGAATCCTTGGATCGGAAAAGGTGAGATTATGACAAAGATATATTTTGTGTGCCTTGGTAGGCCTAGGAATCCTCGAATGGTGAATTTCGGGAAACACAATAAAGCCTAGGGGTGTGTCTCCTCGATTAGTCCTAGAAATCCTCAATCGGTGAATGACGAGATATACAGTAAATTATGGAGGGTAGAATATTTATTAGGCCTAGGAAACCTCGATCGTTGTGTGGCAGGATATACAGTAAAGCCTAGAGACTAGGAGACAAGAAAATTCCTCACAATGTAGGTGTAGAAATCCGTTGGCATCCATGCTTGTTTAGGGCCTAGTAATCTAGTGGGAATTGCGATAAAGCCTGAGGAAACCTGGTTTGGTTTGGTTTTGAGTCCCACATTCATATTTGGAATATGGCACGGGGATGATTGGATGAAAGAAATATTTGGTTCAACCAATATATGGCCAGGTGGTTCGTGGAAGTACCATACCTGGTTGGATTTTTCATTCATTAATAAGAGCTTCTTATCCTTGGTATTTCATGTGTAAATGTACTGACTTATGTGTGGATTTTATGGCTATCATATTCTTGTTATTTATATTGATTATATGTTGGTTATGAGTATTTTTTATGATAAACTTGATGTATGGATCTCATCATGTTTGGATTAGAAATTTAATGTACAATGAATATATGTCCTAATAGATGATATTACAACTATTGTGATAAGGAAACAATTATTCCTTATGAATATCAGATAAGTATGAGACCCATATGCTCAGATCTGTTGTTATGACTTGTAGATTTCATATTTGTGACATGTTTGATGAAGTTCCTGTCATGGCTAGTGGGGGTCAGATCAATTTATTATATCAGTGTTGGCATTAAAATCTTTGTTTCCATTTCATTTATCATTTCTGAAGTGCTCATGAAAATTTTGGCTGCGGCCTGAATCTTGGACCTAAAAAAGTTGCATAGAATTTGGGGTTGCTGGCACAAAACTTGCTAGAAAAGTTGACAGTTGATGGCATGCCTTCCTATGGGAGAGACTGCAAGGCTTCAGTGGCTTGTAGGGCTTGTCATGGGAGAAACTGAGGGTCGAGGTTAGTCAAATGATGAGTAGTATTCAAAGGTTGATCACCTAGAAGGGTTGGTTGGCTCGTAATGGTTTTGTAGTATCTCTAGAAAGTCATATTAGTTGTGTTTTATTAGTTCCAATTCCTAAAGGTGACCTAGGAGGTTGAATCACATCATAGTATCCTCTCGTCACATGTTTACCCCAATGGACCAGTTATCTTGGGTAAATGTAGGAGGAGGGTGTTACAATAATTATGTAATAAAATATGCTATAAGGAGTAATGTTATACTGCACAAATAACAAGTACACATATTAGTTTTGATAAATGAAAATTGATATTGTATATTGGTTATGAAGTGATTGTGTGACAGTGTACGTTAGATTTTAATTTTTCCACACTTAGTCTCCACACTCATGCACATGTTTCGAGAAAAAATACACAAAAATATTTAGTGCAAAGTGCACAAATCCGCATAATAAAAGCTTGAAAGCTTCCTCCACATTTTCGCACGTGTGCTTAATTTCAACAAGATAAACATAAACAAATCTTGTGCTCAATGATATGAAAATTGATGTAGTTGCAGGTTCTTTGCATTCCAGAATAATTCAACCTTTACTCAATTGACTAGTGATATTTGGGAATATGGAGATTTGCATTATTTATAACTAAAATATCATGAACAACAAAAATGGAATATTTAATACTAAAATATTAACAATAACATCATTATTTATAATTAAAACATTACCAATAATATCGTATGGGTGCATCACTTGTCTCGATCTTATTGCAAATACGAGGGTCCTTTGCATAGATGGGGGTTTTTATAACCCTATTTTCCACTCCATTATATTGAGAAAAATCCAAGTTCAACTTACCTTAGTTTTTGGCTAAAATGCAACCTCTTTCCACCTTTTCTTTTACTTATGTGAGATTTATCCCATGTTAAAAGGGTGAAATTACATAATTGAGCAATTTATGATAGTTATTTTTTCAAAATATTATAATTATGAGATAATAATTATTTTATAATTGATATAAATGAGAAAAAGCTCATACTACTGAAAAAGGTTTCTAGAGTTTGTCATTCCCAAGGAGATCAACTTGACCCACTTGTGTATGAGTTTGCTAGGGGTCTATTATTATAGAGGTTTCCTAAATTCTTAAGCCCCTAGTTGTCTAGATAAATTCTCCCAAAGGATATAATAAACATATATAATCTCACCAAGAGTAATGGGAGATAGGAGAGTGAGAATTATATCAAGATGTTGCTACCTTGATTTAGAGATTGAGAGAAATGATTTTTTTGTGGTCATATTGCTCAGAGAGGGAGAGGCTATGCTAGGTTTTGGAGAGGAGATCTTATGCTTGAAGATATAATTGTACCATTTGATTATTGATTAATAAGAGATATATTTTCCATTTTTTTCAGATCTTTACTTTCAGTTATTTTTTCATGTTATTGTTTATTACTTTGAACTGGAAATCTTCTGCGAAAGATCACTTGTTGTCCTTGTTTGTTTGTGATTGTGTGCAGACTTAGATAGGTGGCAGAAGAGCGAGATAGCCTAGTTGGAGCGAGATTGTTTTTCATCGAACTCAAGAGCCTTCACCAATCTGCGAGGATACCAGGTGCTAGTTCAAACACTATAAAATTAGAAAATGCTTGATTGCTTGCTTTTATGATCATATGGTTGGGGATTTTCTCATGTATCAGTTAGTCATTTCTATTTGATGTTTGGTTATCCTAATAGGGCATAATATTATGGAACAATAAATCCTTGCATGTGAGATACATTGCCATAGGGGTGCTCTCACACTCACACTGCTCTGGTCAATGATGTGACAATTGATGTGTTCGCAGGTTATTTTCATAATCTTGTGCGAAAGTGTGTATATTACTACAATATTAGCAATAAAAAAATTTAGTGCATAGTGCAAATATCCACATCACGAAATATTGAAAGCTTCCTCCACAAAATGGACTTTCTCCGCACTTCCACACATGTGCCTAATTTTACAAAGATAACCATAAACAAAGCTTCTGCTCAAAGATGTGAAAATTGATATAGTTGATAAGAAAGTGGTACATCTATATTATGAAACAATAATCTAGAGTGCTCTTCCAACAAAATAAAATATGGAGATACACATTATTTATGACTAAAATATTACCAATAATATCGTATAGGCCCAAATATTGCTTCATTGTTGTTGTGAACAACAAGTATGCATTAATTAATACTAAAATAATAGCAATAAAATCCTCTAAGATGAAGTGTCGGGAGATCTGCACAATGAAAGATTCCTCCGCACAATGGAATTCCTCTACACTTCCACACATGTGGTGAAATTATAGATATGAAAGAAAATTAATGCTTAAATGAATATGATTTTACCTTTTCGTCAAGCTCTCACATGATACAACCTTAATGGGAAATTTCTCTTTATCTGGAGCAACATCTTGCCTCAATGTTGACTTGATTGGGGAGTCTCCTTACCCCTGCTCTTTTATGGCACATAATGAAGTATGATGACCAATAATATCATATGGGTCCAGTGGTTGCCTTGTTGTTAGGATTTGTTCCCCAACCCCTACATGATCCCTCATATACAAAAATTCATGATGAAACACTTTGAACGACAAATAAATCTCGTGTTGCCAAGCTTTGCTGGTCAACCAAACTTTGTGCATCACACCATCGATCGGCGAGGAGCTATTCACACACGCTGTGAGAAATCTTATGACTACTGAGCATTAATTAGTTATTTAATTCTAAGTGTGATTTCAAAGTTTTCGCATTTTTGTAAACACTACCGTCTCGACAAAGTTTTTGCATATAACACATTTGTCCTTTATCACATACTTAAATTTTCATGTAACACTAATGATAAAATGCACAAATAACGAGTACAATATTCAATATTAAATTTCATGACTGAAAATTAATATTGTATATTGGCTATGAAGTGTTTGTGCGACATTGTATATTAGCTTTGAACTTTGACACACTTTGTCTACGCACTCAAACAAAGCATTTGGTGTGGATTGCGAACATCCACACAATGAAATCTTGAAAACTTCCTTTGCCTAAGTTCATAAACATAAGCACAAACAAAGATTCTATTCAATAATGCGAGAATTGGTACGATTGTAGGTTCTTTGAATAGGCTCACACAACGAGGGAGAAGGGAACCGAGGGGCGGGGGGAATACATACAACCTTCACTGAATTAAGTATTAATATTCATAAATACAAAGATATGCATTATTTATAATTAAAATTTAGCAATATATCATATGGGTTGACCACTTGGATCAGTATTATTGCGAACAACAAATATGGATTATTTAATACTACAATATTAGCAATAAAACCCTTTAGTTCAGAGTGCAGAGATCTGCATAATGAACGCTTGAAATTTTTCTCTTCATAATTGACTTTATCTACACTTTCATACATGTGCCTAATTTCATAAAGATAACCTTAAGCAAATCTTTTTCTCAATGATGCAGTTTTGTACATGATTTTGACCACACTCACCAGAACCTTTACTTAATTGACTCCTGATCACTAAAATATTACCAATGATATCATTTGGGTCTCCACTTCTGCATATGTGCCTAATATGACAAAGATAACCATAAACAAAAATATATCCGAAAATATGAAGATATGCATTATTTACAATTAAAATATTATCAATAATATAAGCATAATTTTTTTTATGGAGAACAAACAATATGGATTATGTTAAAACAATAAAATAATAACAATGGAAGCCTTCAGTGTTGAGTACGAAGATACACACAATGAAAGATTGAAAGCTTCCTCCACACAACGAACTTTCTCTGCACTTCTGCACATCTACCTAATTTCAAAAACATGACCATAAACAAAGCTTCTACTCAAAGAAATGCAATTTTGTACATAATTTTTTCCGCTCTCCACAAAACCTTTATTCAATTGACTATTGATATCTATAAAAGACCGAGATCTTCGAAGGGGATCTTTTAGCAAAAGGGAATACAAAGATACACATTATTTATAACTAAAATATTACTAATAACATTAACAATAAAATCCTTTAGTGCAAAGTGCAGAGATCCACACAAAGAGATATTTCTTTGCACAATGGAATTCTTGTGCACTTCTGCACAAGTTCCTAAACAAAGAGACATCGAATAATACGAATATAAGCATTATTTACAATTGAAATATTACCAATAATATCGTATACATTAACTTCTTACTAAAATATTAACAAGAAAATCCTTTAATGTGAACATATTTATCAATTAGTAACAACTTCCAATGTCAATGGATGACAAAAGGGCATTATTGAGTACAAAAGTAGATATTTACGGAAGTGGCTAGAGCTTTCACTATGTGGAAAGTTTCATGGAAAGAGAATCAATTAAATAGTGGTAGTATGCATTATTTACAATTAAAATATTATTAATAATATAATCATAAACAATGTTATTGCGAACAACAAATATGGACTATGTTTTTGTTGTGGTTCCTAGAGAGAATTTCCTGGTCGAGGAGAGGTCAATGCCTAGAACATGTTAAGGTAGATCTTTTCTGCTTAAGAATAAGACATAAATTGATTAAATTTGGTCCAATTACCCTACTCAGAGGAAAATTCAATTTGTACATTAACAATATTCCATTCCAAAGAGTTAATTCTCAGATCTGGTGGCCTACACAAAGAGAGAGAAATTTCATTGATTGTTGTAGTATAGGTGAAAGAGGAAATGTAAGAAAATAAACCCAATGCAAAGGGTTTAACATAGAATCCTATGCACTAAATTCCAATGGAATCATGAATCAAACTGAATAAATGAAATGCAAAAATTGTGGAGTGCATTTTAAGGCTTTCAATTCAATATATCACAGGTGCCATTTTCCATAACATATCATCGGTAAATTTGAAACTACATATTGAATCCAACAGCTAAAATTACACAAATTTTGAATAATAAAAACATAAATGAAGTGATAAATATAGATATAAACACATAATACACATCTCAATGCTTGGAACCACCAAAAAAAATCTTCATTAATCTTCAAAAAATATATACATCTCATAATCCCAAGAACTTGTGGAACAACTATAGCCTTTGTGACAAAAAATTGAACCCTTACTAATGAGCCTTTCTTTCCTTTTATAGGGAGAAACAAAACAAGGACAGTTACCATAAATATCTTGGAATGATACAACTGTCTAAACTACTCAGTTGTGAGAGCATGCAACTAGCCCAATTTTCCTAATTATTACATAACATACTTGATTCTCTTCTTGAAAATAAAATATTTACAAAACTAAAAAAATGACATGAATATTTCATGATTCCTAAATTAAAGTGTCTTCATTGCTGACTACTTTGATCTCTAAGGTAGACCTAGGCTCCACTGTTCAGACTTGTGGTGAATTGATAAATTGGTCATGTTTCTGCCATAATGCTGGATTTGGTGTAGGAGTGTGAATGAGAGTGCTATAATACACCCTCATATTTGTAAGCTCAGTGTCATTAGGTTTGGTAGAAAATAGGGCGTAATAACCCCAGGTTGATTTTCTATGTCAAAAATAATAATACCAAGGTCATGGGACACATATTCAAAGCTGAATGTTGGGTAAAACATAACGCTTTCCTAGAGCCCTGGAAAACTTGGGTAGAGACCAATTTGGTTGGTGTTAGTGATGCCTGACCATGAGGTGGAATCACTGGTTGAGGGTTGAGGCGGTTTGGCCTCTGCAAGCCCTAGTTTGGTTTTGTTTGGTTTATTCTATGAAATCCTACATTCATGCTTGTAATATGGTGTAGGGGTGATTGGATGAAAGAGAGATTTGGTTCAACCCAATCTATGGTCAATTGGTATGTGGAAGTCTCTGACTTGGTTGGTAATTCCATATGTTAATAAGATCTATTCTTCTATTGTGATTCATGCATATTTGTAGCGATTATGTTGGAGATATTATGGCTGAGTTTTCATGGTTTATATGTTGGTTATTCTCTGGTTATATGTTGTTCATATAATTTGTATCTTTTATGGATCTTGTCATGAATTGTTTAGCTATTAATTGGTTGATGAATATATGGACTAATAAGTGTTGTTGCAACTATGTGGAGAGGGCATAGGGCCTTTTCGTTGATTCTAAAATGAATCTTATACTTTTTTTTATCAGATATGCATTCATGACTTGTATCTTATATGTCTGTCGTGTGTTTAAAAAAATGTATGTTATGTTCTAGGCAGTTTAGGTCAAGTTATGCCTTCAATTTTGTATGTTTAGCCTTCTTGTCATGTCATTAATGATTTTGAGAACTTTCAGGAAGTTTTGAGAAGTGGTATGGAGGTTTACCTAGAATTGTGGCTCAAATATCAGGATCACACCCTCTGAAATGGAAAATTTGGGTCACAACCGCACCCATGTAGGAATATGAGTGTGGTTGGAGGCCTTCAACTACATGGAGGCCTTGTCATGCATGTAGTTGGGGGGTTAATTTGTGTGATAAGTATCCCTAGATCAGTGTTTGGTCATCAGGGGTGGTTCTTTGGCCCCTGTGTGTCCCAGTAGTCCTGAGGAATGTTATGAGCTGTCAGTTGGTGGTTAGTTGTAGGCCCCACTTCCTTAACTACAACTAGGATGTTTTGTCATCTCATAGTAACTCTTATCTCACGTTTACCCTAGTAGGTCAGTGAAATTGAGTAAATGTGGGAGGTGAGGTTACAAATTGGTATCAAAGCTCTTAGGTTCAAGCACTTGGACTGGATGGGCATATTGTGTTTTTCATGCATGCATGTCAGTTTTTTACATGTTCTTTATGCATGCATTGTGATGGTCATTGTTGAAATAGTGTCGCCATGTAGAATGTTGATGTTTAGATGATTGATATGTTGATTTCATTATATATACATATGGTTTGCTAATCCATATTGATTTTGTGGACAAGATAGCCTCCCTTGAACTTCACTGAGGTATGTTGACTATGTTTATATTTGGTTTATCTGACATGGTATGTTTGGAGGAAGTAGAAGATCAAGATGAAAATCAGAATGATGGACTACATTCCACTTGATTCTCCTTAAAAATTAAATGAAAATCATAGTGATGAGTATTCCCATGAAATAATAGATACATTGAGAAGTTTATAGGTATATATCATAAGTTGTAAGGTATATAATTATAGGACCATTCAGTCATAGGAAATATTTTCCAGAGAAAGCAAGCAGAAGTTAATGCAACCATCCTTTAAAGTCTATTAGATTTTCATAGACAGGGACTGCTTAGGATCAGTCATGGATAGGAGGAAAGGACCAATGGGGAATATATAAAAAGGTCTCAATCAGGATACAGTTTTGACAGGGATGGCACAGTTAGAGATGGTAGGTTCTTGGATACACCTAACAGGAGGGGTAATTACTATGGGTTCTTTTCTAGTTGTGGTTCAAAGAAATAACATCGTCATCACCTCCACCATTCATATAGGAGGAGTAAGAAGTAGTAATTTCGAGAACAGTTAAAGAAAGAAAAGCCTCCTAAATTTGATGGAAAAATGAAGAATTCACAAGATGCAAAAGCTTGGTTGCTTGGGATGAATAAGTTTTTCAGATTGTCCGATTATTCAGAAAATATGAAGGCCAACATAGCTACTTTCAGTGTTAAAGGAAAAAGATACATTTTGTGGGAAGATGTGAATAATTTCATAGGAATTTGATAAGAGGAGTTGACTTGGAGTGAGCTCGAGAGAATTTTCAAGAAGAAGTATCTATTTAAAAGATATTATGATGACAGGAAAAATGAGTTCTATGATTTGAAGGTGAGATCTATAACGGATAAGCTATACAATAGAATATTATTGGATTTGTTGAGATATGTTACTTATCGTAAGGAGGAGAAATAAAAGGTTCAAATATTCATCAGTAGGTTGTCGGTATAATTCAAAGACAAAATTGAGTTTGATGAGCCTATATTGCTAGAGGAAGCCATCATAAAGTTGAAGCACCATTATGAAAAATTGAATCACATGTCTAAGTATAAGTAGGATTGTAAAGGTAATGAGAAAAATAACGGAAAGTGGGCTAAGAAGAGAGGAAAACCTTAGGAAACAGATGATAAGGAGAATGCAACACCATACAAGAAATTCAATGCAGTTGACAGAGGATATATATTTCAGTCTAAGGAGAAGAACAAGGGTGATGGAAGGAAGCCTTTGCAGTGTTGGACTTGTGGCAAGGATCATCACAGGAGATATTTTCCACAACATCAAGGTGGCAGACCACATATTTATAGTGCTCAGGAGGGACAAACAGTTTAGGATGGTTGACAGAGTATTGCTCAGATTTATGAAACATTGTATAATAGGAAGGATTATCATTAGACATCTATTATCAAAATGGAAGGTAATCTTTGTGATCAATTTTTTTATATTTTGATTGAAATTAGATCTAATTATTGTTATATAAGTCCTGACCTAGTGGGTAAGTGTTTCTTGAATAAATAAGTGCATGCAAAGTCTTGGTTGGTGCAGTTGGTGACAAGTACTAAGAAAATCATCATTGGGTAAGATCTTGTGCATTTGTGCTTAACAATATGTCTACATCAACGCATATAAATGTGATTCCATTGGGATCATACAATATGTTGTTGGGTATGGATTGGTTATACATACACAAGACTAAGGTGGATTGCAATTACAAGGCTATTGAGTTCATGGATGATGATGAATATAAGAGAATCTTGTAGGGTAAGGAGAAGCCTACATCAGTGAGAATGGTTACAACTATGCAGAAAAAGCGCAGTAGCAGGAAAGGATGTGTATTGTTTGAAATCCATATTTCCAGTGATAAAGGTAAGGATTTTGAGGATTCAAAATTCTTGAAGAGGTATCCATTTTTTCAATAGTTTCAAGATGTATTTCCAACAGATATTTTAGAGTTTCCTCCTCATAAGGAAGTGAAATTTTCTATTGAGTTGATGCTGGGAGAAACACCAGCATCGAAGGCACCTTACACAATGAGAACTCAAGTGTTAGTGGAATTGAAGTCGCAATTAAAGGAAATGCTTGACAAAGGATACATTAGGCCAAGTGTGTCACCTTGGGGTGCACCAATATCATTTGTGAAGAAGAAGAATAGTAATATCAAGTTGTGTATTGATTGCATAAAATCGAACAATGTGACGATTAAGAACAGGTACCCTTTTCCACATATTGATGATTTATTTGATCAATTGAAGGGAGAAAGTGTGTTCTTGAATATCAACTTGAGATCAGGATATCATTAGGTACACATCAAAGAAGAGGAAATCTACAAGAATACTTTATGTACAAGGTATGGGAGTTATTATTTTGTAGTAGTTTAGTTTGGTCTTACTATTACTCTAGCTACTTTCATGTGTTTGATGAATAGTGTTTTGCATCCTTATCTACATAATTTTGTGATAGTATTCATTGATGAAATATTGATATAATATAAGAATGAGGAATTGCATGCAAAACATATGGTAGCAATGTTAAGACTATTGAGACAACATCAGTTGTATGCCAAGATTAGTAAGTGTAGTTTATTTCATACAAAGGTTCATTACTTGGGGCATGTGGTTTCCAAGGAAGTTATATAAGTGGAACTAGAAAATATCAGAGATATCATGGAATGGGAAACTCCTAAGAATGTTAATGAGGTCAGATCATTTATGGGATTAACAGGTTATTACAGGAAATTCATCAAGAAATTATCGTAGACTACCTATCCTATTACATCTTTTTAGCGAAAAGGAAATAAATTTGAATGGGAAGAGGAATGTGAAACTAGTTTTGAGCAGTTAAAGCATTTATTACAAATGCTCATGTTCTAAAAATTAAATATCCAGATAAATATTTTGTGGTAAGTACAAAGGCTTGCAAGAGATGCCTTGATGGAATCCTAATGCAGGAAATATAGGTAGTATGCTATGAGTTAAGGAAATTTAATGAGAATGAAAATAATTATGTGACTCATGATCTTGAGTTGGCAATGACCATTCATGCATTGAATATGTGGAGACACTATCTTCTTGGTAGGAGGTTCATTTGGATGAGTGATCACAGTGGACTTAGGTAATTTCTTGACCAACGTAATTTGAATTCTAGGAAAGCTAAGTAGTTTTCCATTGTAATAGCACATGCCCTCACATCTACCCACTTTCATCAGCTTACCTAGGGTAAACATGAGATGAGGGGCCGCTATGACAAGAATTAATCTCCTAGGCAACCTTAAGGAAGTAGATTTGACAAACAAATCTTATTGACTTCTGTTAGGTGCCATAGGACCCTCCAAGTGTCCATCCCTTGGAAACTCCCAGTCTCTCCCACAAGCTTGCATCAGTGCGACTCGAGCCTTTTTTTGTTAGTTTTGTGTGAGAGACTACGAATTTTAAGGCTAGATTCCAGGGATAGGGCTAGGCCTTTGCCAAAAATCCCTGTAAATTCTAGGATTCATAAATTATACAAGGAAAATTCTTGTAAATAAAAAACTGACACTAGGGCTAGGCTTGACCATCCCCAACTGGGATCGACGTTCTGTCAAACACTTGGAAAAAATGCAACCTACAGGTTATGAATACAAGACTGAGTGTAAGGGATTGGAAATTCATATGAGACTTAACAAGAAGGATCACCACCCTCTCTCTTTAGCTATCTTAACATAAATTAGGTCTTTCATCCATTATTCTTTCAGTTACAAGTAAAAACATGAAATGAACCATGACTAGAAATAGTCACGTAACCATGCTTATAAACAACATATAACCACATAAATAAACATAAGATAGCAACCATTAAAGCTACATGAGAACAATTACTAAATCAAGAAAAATTAGCTTTCATTAAACATAGGCAAGAACCAACTAGGTTCGGGACTTCCACGTACCACCCGACCATAGACATGGTTGAAACAAATATTTCTTTCATCCAGTCACCCCCATGCCATATTCTAAGCATGAATGTGGGATATCATGGATAAAACAATCCAAAAACAACCAAGGGAATCCAAAGGATAAACCACCTCCACCCTCACCATACCGGGATCTCACCTAAACCGGCACCGAGATCACAAAACTGAACCAAGCTTGGAATGCCTCCATATATCATCACTATCCTTGAGGAATATTTCATCTCCTTGTGTCTAGGCTTTACCAAAATCAACACCGGATCACTAGGCCCTTACCGAGACACCACCCTTAGGCTTTATCGTGTATCCCACCAAAACCAGTCAAGAGATTCCTAGGCCTTTGGGAATGTTCCTGAAACCACCTTTGCCCCAAATTACCAAACTATTTTAAAATTCCAAAGGTAAAAACCGAGAACAATCCCATCACACCATGGCTATCCAGGAAAATAAAATCCAAGGCTAAAAACCACTGTCAAAATCCAGAAAAACCATGCCACCTGTTGTACCTTAGAAGACAACCCCTAGATAAGAAGATGTCAATGCTCAAGAAATTTATCCAAGACTATGAAATGATCAATTTTCTATTCCATTTTTAAAATCCCCATAAATATTTATTTTACAGATAATGCTTTCAAATCTTCTTTGGGAAAAACACTCTTTCAAAGTGGCATTTTGATGATGAGTGTGATCTTTAATTGTAGTACAGTGAGTGAAGGATTTTGAATAAAGATTTAAACAATAGGCTACTTGAAGCAAAATATGGTGTCTTAAAATTTAGCAAAATTATGGAAATAAGATGAAATGTAATACAGAAAAGAGGAGCACATATTAAGGTTATTTAACTTTAACTTACAAATATCGAAATTTTAGTGAAATTGTAATGATAAAGGCCAACAACTTCATTACTCTTTTCTATGGTAGAATAACATTAAAATGAAAGATAACAAGACACACATATCACACTCAACATATGTATGGAATCACTTTGAATTCTTTATTAAAATCACGAAGAAGATCCAAAATTACAAACGAACGTTTTGCTTATGAGGTCCAAAACTCGAAACCCTCCCTCCTCCAAAATTATCTTTTATAATATAATTACAATAAGGACGGTTATGGAACTATCAATTGTCAAAAAATGTTAACTACTTGAGATGTTGACAAACTACTTGGTCTTCCGAAAATTATATTCATAATGAGGATAAAAAAAATTACATAATTTTGCAAAAAATATTTTCAAAAATTCTGCTGAAGTAACATGTGGCATTAGCTCATTGAGTCAACTGAGATTCTGGTGCAATTGAAGGTCCAACTTATGGACTTGTTTTTGTAGATGATATCCATTCCCTACATTTCCTCCATACTGTCATATTTGAACTCTATATTTTGACAAACCTGGTGTGTGCCATTCTGAAATTGGTAGTCCTACTATAATTTTGATTATCAACATAAATAGTTATTATTAACCTCAACAACTGAAAATCCCTGTGCAAATAATTAATGTGAAGAACCAATCTTGATTCTAGCTTCCGCTAGAAAAGTTTCATAAGTCTCCTAGGGAAGTATATTTCCCTGTTGATCTCAGCATGAAGGTAGACTTGCTCTGGTTCTTTTGTCAAAATCAGTATTGAATTTTAAAACAACTTCTTGACCTCTGTCAACTTTGTCTCAACTATTTTCCTATATAAATTCTTCAGAATCATCTTATTTACCTCCAACACCAATTCTGTTCTATCTTCAATTTTTATTTATGTTAACTCTAATGATTTTTAGTTAAGGAAATAAATCATCTTTTTAGAAAATTGGGCACGTTGATGGAGCTTTTGCTTGTTGGCAACAATTATACGTTCCATATCTCTGACAATGGCCTTTTCTTCTACAATTATTGATAAAAAATATCAAATGTTCATCATTGTATGAATAATTTCGTTCCATACTATTTATCTGGCTTGAATAAGGGAGATGTTTCCCTTCACTTTCTCCTTCAATTCCTTGATCTCATGAGAATCAATTTGAAAATCATTTTGATATTTTGAAGAAGTTTCCTGAGCCATGGCTAGTTCTCTCTCTGTCACCTTTAAAATTTTCTATGCATCATCAAAATTTCTTTGTATATTTTTCATTTCATTCTCTGACATTTGTAGCTCATTCATCACTTTGGTCAACTTTCCTGCAGGGTATTCAGATTCTGGTTGTACTAAGATATGTTGGTGAAGTTCCATTAAATCTAGGGAGCAAATTGGGTCGAAACGTCTATCTCGGTGTCCATGAGAAGAATGTGAGAGGAAGAGCCTGCTAACACTACTTTCTTTGACATTTTGACAACTGGGAGAAGTAGTAATGACGTGTAAATTCTTGGCTATCAGATGATTGATGCTAAATTTATATTTTAGTCAAACAACTGCAATGTGTTATGGATCCACCTTTAGCACTTAATCAAAATCCTAAAGCCAAAGACTTGATTTTGATTTTGTTCTTTTTCCTTGTTTTCTTTTGGATACACTGTATACAATTTTTTTCTTTTTCAACATACAAGGATAAATTAAAAATGAACTACAACACCACTGACAAAAAAAGAACCAAATACCAATGATGCACATACCGTGCATGTCAAAACCAGATAGGAAATCATACATGCAATATGTTACCTGCCAGTATTCCTTCGCTTCCTTGCTTGATCTTTGCTTTGCTTTCATTTCCTTGCTTGATCTTTGATTTCCTTTTGTTTCCTTGCTTTATATTCTTCTCCTCTTGGTGTGATTCTCCTCTCTAACTGTGATTTTGAAAATGAACTGACAGAAAGATAACAAAATCTCGCCCACTGATGCTCAAAAGCATTTTTTATCAATGAGGCCTATAATTTCTTCATTTTCCATGATTTTCCTTCATTTTCCTCCTCAAATTAAACTTGTGACCTTTCACCTTCATTTTCTCCTAATTTCCTTTATTTTCATAAATAAATGTGCCAAAATACCTTTTTGTCTTTTTAATGCCTTAGCCATTGCCTTTGCTAATTTCCCCTTAGCCATAAACACATCCAGTGATTCCCACTAGGATATATTTTCCCAACATTCAACTTGGAATACGTGTCCCTTAATTGTGGTCTTATTTTTCCTTTATTAACTTTTATTACATGAAATTTTAGCCCGGGTTTGTTATATAACCTTCCCCCTTGGGGAACACCGTTCTCAGTGTTAAACCACACCTATAGCTTAGAAAAATCATTGAAAAGAAAACATACTTCCCATGGAGCTTTATAAATTAGCTCGATGTATTATTTATAATGAATAACCTACTCAAAGTAAAAAACAATCATGACATCATGACAATATAACAACCATACCGCTTATTGGAGCTTTATAACATATCTCATGGAGGTATTTACAATAGAAAACATACATAAATATATACAAATACCAAATATTCTTTGCCTCAACCAACAAAAAATGAAGGATACATAGCCCGCATATGATTCACCATCTCCCATGTAGCTTCTTCGGGCCCAAAGTGCTTCCACCGCACTTTAACTTTCTCTATGGCTATGTTCCTAAGCACAAGTTGATTCTGTTGTAATATGCAGTAATGTTCTGGCCAGAATTTTCCTTCTTTCTCCACCTGCAATATAGATCAATCAATAACATGATAAAAATACTTTATATTCCTTATAAGTAATGAAACATGAAAAACATCATGGAATTTCATTGTTGAAGGAAGTGCAATCCGATAGGCCATTGGTCCAATTCTCTCAAGGATCTAAAAAGGCCCACAATACTATGGTTCTAACTTTGCACATGATCCAATCCTCAAGAATCTCTTCTTGGGATTGATGCAAAAATACATATGCTCCCCAACATGAAACTCCTTAAATTCCCTGTGCTGGTCTCCATAAATCTTCTTCCTGTCATGTGATGCCTTTATATTATTCTTTATAACCTACATTTCCTATTCCATATCTGGCAACATGTTTGTTCCAATAAGTACCCTTTTCAATGGATCACTCGAGCTGATGGGAGTATTACAAATATGCCCACACATTACCTCGAAAGGAATCATCGTCAATGGCTCCTTATAACCATTTTTATATGCAAAATCAACCAATGGAAGGTACTCCTCCCATTTGCTCTGCTACTACATCGCATACATCCTCAACATGTACTCCAGTATCATGTTTACCCTCTTTGTTTTTCCATCTTTCTGTGGATGATAGGTTGTACTGAAGGCCTACTCTTTCCCCAAACCTGCAAAAAGCTCCTTCCAAAGCTTGGAAGTGAACTTTTCATCCCTATCCAACATAATCTTCTTCATAACACCATGTGATATCACAATCTCCCCGATGAAGACATGTGCAACCTCACTAGTTGAATATGTAATCTTCACTGGAATGAAGTGAGCCTCCTTTCTCAACTCTTTGACCACAACCATGATAGAATCATGATACCTCATTGTAATTAGAATACCTATAATAAAATCCATGGAAATTACCTCCCATTTCCATTCCGGAATCAAAATAGGTTGTAGTATACCACCTAAATGCTTACATTCTTCCTTTAGTTGTTGACAATCAAAACATCTAGCCACAAAATCTGCCACATCCTTCTTTAGATTCGGCCAATGGTATAACTTCTTCACCACCATAAATTTACTCTGATATCCTGGGTGACCCGAGTATGGATTGACATGAAACTCGCTCAATATAAGCTTCTTGAGCTCACTGTCATTCGAAACATAGATCCTGTCCCTAAATCTCACCAAATCATCTATTGTAAGTTGATAGTCTGCATCCTGATCACCTATACCTGCACATATACCCATACCTGTACCTATACTCCGTTGTAACTTGTTCCTGAGATACATATACCTGTCATCATGTTGACCTACCTGTAACATCTAATCCTGTAAGTCTATCCCATAGGAAATCATAGCTGCTATATGATTCACTTGTACTTTCCTGCTGAGAGTATCTGCAACCTTGTTATCATTTCCCTTGATGTATCTGATCTAGAAATAAAACTCACTAAGGGTGGAAAAACATCTAGCTTGCCTTATATTCAAATTCAATTGGACAAATATATACCTCAAACCACCGTGATCACTCAAAAATACAAACCTCCTGCCAAGAATATGGTGCCTCCACATCTTCAATGTATGAATAATAACTGACAACTCAATATCATGAGTCACATAGTTCTATTCATGCTCATTCAATTTCTTGGACTGATAGCATACCACTTGTCTGTCCCGCATAATTACTTTACCAAGTCATATTTTACAAAGCATTTGTACACACCACAAATTATTTATCTGTATTTGCACTCTTAAGAATTGGAGCATTGGCCAAAAAAAACTTCAGCTGCTCAAAACTAGTTGCACATTCTTCTGTCCATTCAAACTTCTTACCTTTCCTCTGTAAAGATGTAATAGGATATGCATTGTGTGAGAAGTTCTTGATGAACCTCCTGTAGTAACCTTCTAATCCCATAAATGCTCTGACTTCCTCCACATTTTTAGGAGTTTCCCACTCCATGATGACTCTTATCTTCTCTAGATTCATTGTTATGCCTTCCTTGGAAACAACATGTGCCAAGTAGTGTACCCATGTCTAGAAGAAACTACACTTGCTAAACTTAGCATATAATTGATTCTCTCTTAGCAATCTAAACATTGTTTCTAAATTCTCTGCATGCTCCTCCTCATTCTTAGAATATACCAATACGTAATCAATGAATACAATAAAAAACTTGTCCAGATAAGGACACAACACACTATTCATCAAACACATAAATTTATTTGGGGCATTAGTCAAACCAAATGGAACTACAACAAACTCATACTACCCATACTTGGTCCTATATTTGGTCTTGTATATGTTCTCTTCTTTAATGTGTATCTTATGATATCCTAATCTCAATTCGATCTTAGATAACACTATCGTTGTCTTCAACTAATCAAACAAGTCATCAATCCTCGAAAACATATACCTGTTCTTGATCGTCACCTTGTTCAACTGCTTTTAATCAATGCACAACCTAAAAGTACCATCTTTCTTCTTTATAAAAAATATCGGTGCACCCCAAGGTGATACACTTAGCCTAATGTATCCTTTGTCAAGCATTTCCTTTAGCTGCAAATTCAACCCTACTAACTCTGGCGTGCTTATCATGTAAGGTGTCTTTGATGTTGGTGCTGCCCCTGGTACCAACTCAATACAAAATTCTACTTCCCTGTACGAGGTAACTCTGAAACTCAGTTGGAAACACATCCTGAAACTACTACAATACAAGATACATTTGGAAGATTTTTGCATCCTCAACATCCTTACCCTTGTCATTGGAAATATGCACTACAAACATCACACACCTTTTTCTGTAACTTTTCTTAGCCTGCATATAAATCACCATCCTCACTGATGTAGGCTTCTTATTTCCTTGAAAATTTCTCTTTTCCCCATTATCATCTAGGAACTCAATGGCCTTGTCATAACAATCTAGTTTGGTCCTGTGAAGGTACAACCAATCCATACCCAAAATCATGTTATGTGATCCCAATGGAATTACATTCAAATGTGTTGTTGTATGCATACCATTTAACTTAAATTCACAAGCTCTTACCCAATGGTGAACTCTCTTCTTTGTACCTATAGCCAACTACACTAACCAAGATTCTGCATGGAATTATTTTCTTAAGCCACACTTATCCACTAAGTTAGGAATAACATAACTATAATCAGACCCAAGATCAATCAAAATATAAATAACTTTATCGCAAAGCTTACCATTCATCTCAATGATAGATGCATGGTGATCCTCTTGCTTGTTTTCCACAACTGCATAAATCCGAGGAAATCTATGACCAACATCGCCAACTATACGTGACTCTTGAGCACCGTAGATATGGGGTCTACCACCTTGATATTTTGGAAATTACCTCTTGCAATGATCCTTTCCACATATCAAACACTGCAATGTTTCTCTACCATCACCTCTAGTTCATTTCTCTCCAGGATATGATCCATGTCCCTTCTCAACTATACTAAACTTCTTTTAAGGAATCACATTTTCTTTATCACCTGCATCTTGAGGTCTTCCCCAACTTTGTGGCCATATTCCTTTAGCTTTCGCATTTCCTTTCAAGTCACGATTAGGCTCAAAATTTTTTTTTTTTCTCATAACAATGCTTTAGCTTTCGAATGGCTTCTTGTAATGTTCCCAAATTGGGATTGCAAAGCAGGCTTGGAAAATAACACACTCCTTGGGAGATTGATGCACAGAAATGAGTTTGCAGCCCTTGGATCCCTTATATCATCAGATCTGGATCCTAAATACAAGAGGGGAGCAAAAAAAAAATCAAACTAGGTGTGGTAAACAGATCTCCCACAACCTAGTCTAGCTGGAAAACACCCTACAAGAGGGGCTGCAGCTATGCACAACAAACTGCTTCAAGAATAATGCAGTCTGGAAAATATGAGCAGGAGGCCATCAAATATGATTAAAAAATGAATGTACAGCATCAAATCAGAAGTAAAGTGAAGCTCTTTCAATATCCAGTAGATTACATCAGATAATAGAGCAAGATATCTTCAAAAAAGAGAGCTACAACACATATATATTAGCAGAAATGGCTCAACAGTGTTATTTTCAAGAGTTGTAGCAGCTGCATATTACAACTCAGATCTAGGATAGATCTGTGGACAAAACATCAGATTTATATCAAATCTGGAAACTAGATATTTTTCTTTACAAGGTCCCCTTGGGGTTTTGACCAAATCATGCATAAATAAGAGTAGATATGAGATACAAGCTGTAGATCTGTAAAATGCTACAGTAATTTCTGAATATAACATTACATTCAAAAATATCATATCTAAACAGAACATGGATCAGCAAGATAATCCATGGATCACCAAAGTGAAAGGCAAAGCCCAGCACTAGAGATCTCTGATCCAAACTGGAATCAAAACACCATAAAGAACCTTATATCAAAATAATGCAGTCCATCAATGGAAACAACGTTGTAGCTCAAAATGACATGGATGGCCACTTCCAAGTTAGAGATCTAAAGTATAAACAGGAGAGGCACTCTTCCAGAAGGTTAAAAGACACACTCCATGAGAAGAGGCTCCCAAAACAAGCTAGATATTTTGCAGATCTAGAATCCCACTTGCTGCAGCTTGCAAGAGCAGCAAACCCTCAATGGATCAACACTGCAACTGTAAGTATATATTTTCCTCAAGCTTGATAGTGGATCAATTCAGCGAATACTCCTCCAAGAATCCTCAAGGGAAGAGGTGAAATCCCTGCATAGGAACTCCAAGCACAATCCTCCACTAAACAACAGAGAATAGTATTTTTCTAAATAGACAAGATACTCAGAAATATGATCAATCAACAACCTTCTTTTGCTACCTTCCCTTTCCTTTTATAAGATGAGAGCCTTTGCAGACCCTAAACCACATTGATGAATTATCTCTTTTCACATGAGGGGCCTCCTTCTAAAACCGCGTTGTCCCTTTAGGAGATACATTGAACCTAGACAACACTACAAATTTGGTCAAGGTTGACCCAGTCTCACAGCTCAAACCCCTTTCACACCTGCAATTGATTATTTACATGGCCCTGATTTATCTGTGTTCACATGGGCATTGATTTATTAAGTCTTCTTAGGAGTTTTACATGTCCTCCTTTATTCATTTATTCATGCAACATAAAATAAAACAAAAATGAATATTCCTCTTAGCTTAGGCTAAGTAGGAATATTACAGTCCTCCCCTCCATATTGTTGCTTGTCCTCAAGCAACTAATAGGGTAAGAGTTGTAGTACTTCTCCTCCTTCCTTGTTGGCATCATCAAGGATCAAATCCTCATCATAAGCCAACTGCTCAACAAGCCAAAGCATCATGAATTTTTCCTCCAAGGCTAACATAATATGTGCATAGTCCATCCCTTCAGGAGTGAAAAAGTCAACAGAAATAAACATAGTTGGAGCAATGCTACATCTAAAACATGTATCATGAAGTACAAGTTGGAGTTCCAAACCATGTGGTACATACACACAACCCATCCTCTGTCCATACAATCCCATAAAAAACAGAATTATATCGTCAATGTATGGAAGCAAGACTACATATATGCAAACTAAAATCTACACTTGAGGAGGTGGTTCAAAATCCCACATGTGATGCCAGCGCAGTGCACCTCTTGTCTTCATTAGATCTAGGTGTGGTAAGTGGCATTACCACCACACTTTTGTTGCATGAGTCACCTTAACATGGTTTAAGGTGTTACATAAGTTTGGTGCCTTTGGGAAGCACCCATCATGAAAAGGAGTCTCCCTTTGCACATCAAGGGAGTGGCCAAGTTCAGAATTTCCGTTGGCCCTCAACAAACTATGAGATCCATATGATCTCTCACTCCCTTTAGGAGTCATATCCTGCAAAAACATGGCAAAGGAATGTAATAGATCAGAAAATATAACTTGCTTATCATGATAAAATCCTTTACCATCATAGTCCTTCACACACATGGAGTTGTGCATGAGCATTCCTCTCCTCTCAAGAAAAGGAAGAGCTGGCTGATATGAATCTTGAAAAGAGTGTTGGAAATATTTTCATTGATGGAAAAGGAAGTGGCAAAGAAGGAGCATCTAAAACAGTAACTAGGAAAAGAGAAAAGAAAAGTAGCAGAGAAGAACAAAGGAAGAGTGCCTTTACAGAGAGCAGTATCAGTCAAGGAGCAGAGACAAGCAGTGAATTGAAGCAGAGTTGTCCAGAGATAGAGGAATAGAAAAACTGGCAAATTGAGAAGAATAAGTGAAGTTCTTGTAAATAGTTACATTTGTATATCATGATGAGGGATTTCTTCTAAACTCTCTGAGAATTATATGTATATTCTTGATTGAATTCAGTAGAAAGGATATTTGAGTCCCTGTGTTACTGACATATGGGATTATGCACGAATTGTGAAAGCATTACTCATGGTCTGAAAATATCATAAGCTCTGTGGAAGGAGTAGATTCGTGAATCTGTATAAGATATCGGGTTGCTAAGGCCACGATACAATGAACAATGGGGAATGTATAACCTGATGAAGCAGCGCGTTATAGTATGCAGAGGAGTCGTATTGAAACATTGATGAACCAAAGGATTGACGGAACCTTGAGCGAAGGGGCGGAACCACGAAGAACGAACAGTAAACACGGTTTCTGGTTTTTATCGCACCACCTTTGCACAGTGAGCGGTATTTGAGGAGGGGGGAGTGATTCCACAGAGCGAGTGACACGTGTCCCTGCAAAACCACCATCACTGTGCGCCATCGCGCGTTAATGTCTGACCAAGGAAGCTGCGCGATATTGTTGTGCGCCGTTGATTTGGAGGGGAGCCATCGAACGGTGGCCGTATGAGGAAGGTGCACGATGGATAACCACGGTACGATGCGAGTATGTGATTGGGTCGTTAATTATACAAGTGGGCCCAGATTAAATTATATTGATTGGGATTGTTCAAATTAATGTTTGCGAGTTTAACCAAGGTTTGTTTAAAATTAATTTATGACGAAAAGCGATTGGGCCATCACTTTGAATATTATTCCAAAAGTTGATGAAACGAATAAACCTGGGGTCGACACATGAAGGACTATGAAGTGTGCTACGAGACTGGTTCTCTGTGAGGTTGTTAATAAGAGAGCATATTTGTATGCCTTAGGGAGGTCATTTCTAAATGAGAAATTTGGATTAATATCTCAATCTCAGATTGAGATATTAAAAAACCGTAGATTAATTATCTAATTTCCAGACCAAGGAAATAGAACAATGAGAAGCTGTTTTGGGCTCGGGTAGACCCCACTGGATTATCTATTTGACCTCATCCAGGAATACCATCAGCGGTTGAATGGTTTCGACTCATGGTATTAATGAAGCTCATGGTATTAATAGACTCATGGTATTAATAAAGGAAAAAAAAAAAACTATATAAGGAGTAGAGGAATATAGTACGACGTGTGCATGTAGAGGGATTGTCAATGAATAAATCTCTTTAATAGATATCTGCATGATTGAAATCCGTTGTCTGAAAAGCTCAATCTATGATGCACCTATGGAGTTGATGAAAGTTCAATACCTCTAGATCGAGAAAATGATGAATCTCTAGGGAAATCTGCAAACAAATAATGAAGATCTGATGCAAGCTTGATGAAGAAATTGAAGAAATTTGGTGGATCTGAGGGTTGAAGTCTTCTGCATGGAAGAGGAAGCTTTCTGCCAGTACAAGCTGGTGTCAAAATCAGGGGGTCAGAGCTCCCTTCCAGTAGTGACTGGAGAACAAGAGAAGGTTGTAGCCTTATGCAGGTGGGTGCCTATGTGCTGGTATAAGTCTGCGCCAACACAAAAATTGTAAGAAGTTTTATTTATAATAAATTTGAAGACAGAGACGACAGAAACGGTGGTTTTCTCCCAAATTGGGTTTCCACCTTAAATACTGGTGTTCATGTGTGCTGCTTATGCGTGATGGCTTATTATGTTATTACTGTACATTCTTAAATGCTTACTAAACTTCTGATGAATGAATGATGCAATAATCTAAGTAAAAAATTAAATGCATAATTGTTCAGTCAGATCTAAATACTGATTCACCCCCCCCTCTCAGTATTTTTCTCAACAATTGGTTTCAGACCAGGTCCTTCTGAAAAGCTTAGCCGCTAGAAGGAAGATCAATCAAGATGAGCAATCAATATGGAATAGCATCTATCAGGCCTCCTCTCTTCAACGGAAACAATTTAATCTTATGGAAAACAAGGATGAGATCCTATCTTTAGTCTCTGGGTGCAGATGTATGGGCTATTGTTGAAGTAGGATATCAATATCCAGCCGCAGTACCAACAGATCCAACGGAAAGAAATAATTATGAAACAAATGCAAAGGTGGTTAATGCTCTATTGGGAAGTCTAACTGAATCAGAATTTGTCAAAGTCATGCAGTTGAATACAACAAAGGCAATATGGGACAAAATCATTCTAAGCTATGAAGGTGATGAAAAGGTAAAAAGTGCTAAACTCCAAACTCTCATAATTCAATATGAGAACCTAAAAATGCATAATGAGGAGAGCATTGCTAATTTATTTTTACGACTTGATGATATTGTAAATCGTATGAGAAATCTGGGAGAAACAATAACCGAATCTACTTTGGTTGAGAAAGTTTTAAGATCACTAACGACAAAATTTGAGTCAAAAGTTTCTGCTCTTGAAGAAAAGCAGGATCTTCAAAATCTTACTGTGGTGAAACTTCATGGCATACTAACTGCATATGAAATGAGAAGAGGAGGACCATCTGAAGTCAAAGAAGTCATCTTTAGAGCTTCTAAAAAAGGGAAAGAAGTACAAGAGACAGAAGGATCAGGGTATATCTCAGAAGAAGATGAGGTAATTTTTGTAAAGAAACTCCAACTTGGTACAGGACGGTTCAGAGGTAAGCTTCCTTTCAAATGTTGTGCTTGTGGAAGAGTTGGTCATTATGCTACTAAGTGTCCTCACAAAGAAACACATGAAAAAGGAAAGGAAGTAGCAAGAAGGAATAATAATCGGTTTAGTACTAGAAAAAGTTACTATACTCATGAAGACAGTGATGGGTTATCAGACAGTGAGGAAGAATGTGAACAAGATCTTAGACTTCTCATGGCATTTGAAAAGGAGTCTAGAGAAGAAAAGGATACTTTTATGGATGCTTTAGAGGACAATGATATTCTTGATGAAATCAATAAACTCAAAATATGCTTAGAAGAAAATAAAATAACCATAGAGACTCTGAAAAACCAACTTCAAGAAAAGGAGAAACATAATGAGAAATTAGAATGTGAAATAGTAAGTCTAAGAAAAGAAATTGAGAAAGTAAAGACTTTGAATCTTAGATTTGCTAAAGGATCTGAAACCTTAGATGAGATTATCAAGATACAACGTTCTCCTCTTCTAAAGACAGGTCTTGGATATATCGGAGAATCTTCTCAGGCTTCAACACCAAATTATCTAAAAGCAGCTACAACCAGTACACAACATTCTGCCCCTCAGCAAGGGAATAAAGAATCTTTACAGATAAGGCATGACCATCTCAATTCAAAGAACACTAACAGGAGTACCTTTCAAAGAAACACCAATCAACAGGTAAATTCAAGTAGAAGACTTCATGATCACAGAACTTTCTTCTTCAATGGACAATGTTTCTCATGTCACAATTTTGGTCATAAATCTGTTCAATGTGTTGCATATAAAACCATCATGACAAGAGAAGAAAGAAAGAAAAGGATTGATATTGGAACAAAGAAGAATACATATAACAAATGTTCTCCTCTTCAAAATGAAGTTGAATGTTCTTATTGCAATAACTTTGGTCATGAAGAATCTGAATGCAGGAGCAAATTCCAGCCAAAAGAGCATCTTCCTTCAAGCTCCAAAGTATGGAAAAAGAAGAAATTACAGGTTGAAAATTGTGGCATAGATTTATTTGCAAAAGGAGAAGAAAATCAATGGTACATTGATATTGGATGCTCAAAACACATGACAGGTGACAAAAACAAACTTCTTGCATATAGTGCTCTAGAAAAGGAAAAGAATGTTACATTTGGAAATGATACTCGTGTTGTCATTAAGGGAAAAGGATCTGTTTTTCTAAAAGAAAAGGTGAAAGCTAATAATTTCATGTATGTGGATGGATTGAAGCATAACCTGTTAAGTGTAAGCCAAATGTGTGATCAAGGAACTGAAGTTGTCTTTAGTTCAAAAGAATGTGTGGTACGTGACCTTGATACAGGTAAAACAATTATAAAAGGAAACAGAAATCCAAGCAATTTGTATGTATTAAAGAACTACAAAGAGCAATGTTACATGAGTAAATCTTCAGAAAACTGGTTATGGCATAGAAGGTTAGGGCATCTGAGCTTCTCTCAAATAAAAAAATCAAGCAGAATTAAAGTTGTTCGTGATCTTCCCACTATTACACCACCTAAAAGTATAATATGAAAATATTGCCAATTCGGTAAGCAAACCAGAGTGCAATTTAATGCCAAGGAAGGCTCATCAAGTAAGCCTCTTGAACTCATTCATACTGACATATGTGGACCTGTGAAGAAAAAGTCACCACGTGGTGAACAATACTATATCTTATTTATTGATGATTTCTCTAGAATGTGTTGGATTGGGTTGATTAAACACAAAGATGAAGCATTTGAGAAATTTTAGATCTTCAAAGCACTGGTTGAAAATGAATTAGATCTAAAAATCAAGTGTCTTAGATCTGATCGGGGAGGAGAATATACATCAGATGAATTCCTTGAATTTTGTGAACAACATGGCATAAAAAGACAGTTTACTGTAGCTGGCACTCCACAACAAAATGGCGTAGCAGAAAGAATGAATAGAACAGTTCAACAAATGGCTAGAGCTATGCTTGATGATTCCGGAACACCTTACACATTTTGGGGAGAAGCAACACATACAACGGTAAATATTCTTAACAAGGCACATGTTCGTGTAAATAGTGATAAAAATCCATATGAACTCTGGTATGGTAATCCTCCCACTGTGAAGCATTTTAGAGTTTTTGGAAGCAAATGCTTTATCAAAAATAATGATGAAAAACTTGGCAATTTTGAACCCAGAGCAGATGAAGGAATACTTCTTGGTTACTCCTCTAGGAGTAGAGCATATAAATGTTACAATAAAAGACTTCAGAAGATTGTTGAATGTATTGATGTTGTTATTGATGAGTCTCCTGTAGCCCCAAAAGAAGAAAAACAAACAACAAATGAAGACGATGGTGACATATGTCCTTCTACATCAAATAGCAATGATATAGACAGTGAACCCAATGAAGAACCTGAAGATGATTTATCTGAAAAAGCTCCATCCAGATATGTTCAAAATAATCATCCAGAATCTCAAATTTTGGGAGAAAAGGGATCAGGTGTACAAACAAGAAGGACTCTTGTGGGATCTTCTAGCTATCTGGCATTTCTATCCACTATTGAACCTCAAAATGTCAATCAAGCCAGCAAAGATGAATGTTGGATTCAAGCCATGAATGAGGAGCTTGATCAAATTGAAAAGAATCACACTTGGGAATTAGTACCAAGACCTCATGACAAAAATGTCATTGGAACTAAATGGATATTCAAAAACAAGTTAAATGAGAATGGGAATGTTATAAGAAATAAAGCTAGACTTGTGTGCAAAGGGTATGCTCAACAAGAAGGTATAGACTTTGAAGAAACCTTTGCTCCTGTAGCCAGACTTGAAGCCATAAGAATTTTTCTTGCTTTTTCAAGCTTCCAACAAATCAAAGTTTATCAAATGGATGTTAAATCTTCTTTTCTCAATGGTGATCTAGAAGAAGAAGTTTATATAGAACAACCTGAAGGATTCATTTTGGGAAATGATGAAAATCTTGTTTGTAGACTTAAAAAGGCTCTATATGGTCTCAAACAAGCTCCAAGGGCATGATACTATCGTCTTGACAAATATCTTCATCAACAAGGATTCTCTAAGGGGTATGCTGACAGCAACTTATACATAAAAACTGAAAATGATAAACTACTAATTGTGGTTGTATATGTTGATGATATCATTTTTGGAAGTAATGAAGAGTCTATGAGTTAGAAATTTGCTTCTGATATGCAGCAAGAATTTGAAATGTCTTTACTTGGGGAACTAACATTCTTTCTTGGCTTGCAAGTGCAACAAACAACAGATGGCATATTCTTATCACAAGCAAAATATCTTAAGCAAATCTTGAAAAATTATGGCATGGAAGATTGCAAACATGTAAGTACACCAATGATAACCGGATGTAATCTCAGTTCTAATGATGATTCCCCCATGGTGAATCAACCAGAATACAGATCTATGATAGGAAGTCTACTTTATCTCACTGGGACAAGACCAGACATTATGCATGCAGTTGGGATTGTTGGGTGATTCCAAGCTAATCCAAAAGAGTCTCACATTCAGGCTGTGAAAAGAATATTCAAATATCTACAAGGAACTCAAGAATTTGGACTATGGTATCCAAAGAATGTTGATCTTACTCTTCGTGCTTATGCTGATGCAGATTGGGCTGGAAATGTTGATGATCGGAAAAGCACTAGTGGCGGTGCATTCTATATGGGGCCCCGATTAGTATCTTGGTTTAGCAAGAAACAAAGCTCTATTGCCTTATCTACAGCAGAAGCAGAATATGTGGCTGCCGCATCATGTTGCACTCAACTTCTTTGGATGATTCAAACCTTACAAGACATTCAAATCAAATGTTCACCTCCTATCTCTATTATGTGTGATAATACAAGTGCCATCAGTATTTCAAAGAATCTTGTTATGCATTCCAAGACCAAGCACATTCCCATCAAGTACCACTTCTTACGAGAACAAGTGCTTGAACAAAAGGTGAATTTGGAGTATTTTCCCTCCAAAGAACAAGTTGCTGATATATTTACCAAACCTTTACCCAGGGAAGCGTTCGAATATCTAAGACAAAAGCTAGGAGTAGTCTCTACCATGAAAAAGATCAGATCTACTTAAATACAGAAGATGCGGATTTTCTGCAAGACAACCGCGTATGGGTATTTGTTGACAAATTCCTTTTGGGTCAGCATTCTTCAGCACAACTGCGGTGTTGATGAGTATCTTTGAATTCACAGGTTAAGGGGGAGCATTGGACATGTGGAAAGAATGCATTGTTGGCCTTCTAATTATTTTTTATAGTCTGATCTCATGCTTGAGAATTTTTTATCTTGATTAAGATGCAACATGATCGCAGGGGGAGCATGGTATTGTCGGTTCAAAGGATCTTGATCAACTCTTTTCCATTGATATCAAAGGGGGAGGAAAATAAAAAAGGGGCTTCTATAAGACAATAAGAGGAAGAGTATTGCCATCAATGCCAAAGGGGGAGATTGTTGGAAATATTGTCATTGATGGCAAAGGAAGTGGCAAATAAGGAGCTTCTGAAACAGTAACTAGGAAAATAGAAAAGCAAAGTAGCAGAGAAGAACAAAGGAAGAGTGCATTTACAGAGAGAATTATCAGTCAGGGAGCAGAGACAAGCAGCAAATTGAAGCAGAGTTGTCCAAAGATAGAGGAATATAAAATCTGGAAAATTGAGGAGAATAAGTGAAGTTCTTGTAAATAGTTACATTTGCATATCATGATGAGGGATTGCTTCTAAACTCTCTGAGAATTATATGTATATTCTTGATTTAATTCAGTAGAAAGGATATTTGAGTCCCTATGTTACTGACAGATGGGATTATGCATGAATTGTGAAAGCATTACTCATGGTTTGAAAATATCATAAGCTCTGTGGAAGGAGTAGATTCGTGAATATGTATAAGATATCGGGTTGCTAAGGCCACGATACAGTGAAAAATGGGGAATGTATAACCTGATGAAGTAGCGCATTATAGTATTCGGAGTGTTGAGATTGCAACAAGATGATGAGCTTAGTGGAAAGGAGTCGCCTTCACTAAGTGGGCCCGCAGGGTATTTTTGGCGCAATGTCTATTTTTAGACTATGTCTATTTTTAGACATATGGATCATGTTCTATGAGTTGCAGGATGATATTTTTGGATGGTTGGTCAAGTCGGAAAAAATAGATGGGCTTCTATTTTTAGACATATTGGGCGGAATCTATTTTTAGATTGCCAGTATAAAAATAGATATGTCGAATATTATTAGCTCTTAATAATATTTGGACTCTAAACATTATCTTAACCTCTTGGAGCACTTCAGTTTGATGCCTGGATGTGGCACATGCAGCTGACAGAAGGAATTACGCTATTCCTAGGGTTTAGTGGAGCTATTGCATGGTTGACTTCAGTTAGAACTCATGTGACAGAGTTTGGTGGAGTTGATGAGATAGTTAATGGAGTTGTGTTCAGTTTAACTTAGTTGAGCTAGTTGTATCTAGTCTAAATGATTGATAAAATTAGTGAGAGTGGTGTGAATTAATTAATAATTAATTCAATAATTATTAACTCATAAATCAACTAAATAATACATCAGTTAACTGCAGTGCATGGACAGTTTCAGTGGAGACCAGTGAAGAGGTAGGTGAAAGAGCAAGTGTGACTATCAGTTGTGACTATACTGGTGCATGAGATTTGCACACACATTGATGGAGAAGCCAATGAGGATTGTGTAGTACATACCAGTGGGATTTGAACCTGGATCTGGTAATTATTCATATTGGATTGCGCAGTAGAGGCTGGCTAACAGGTGGAGTAGATTGGAGAATGTGTTTTGTATGATCTGAGCTTGTGTAGTGTGTAACAATTGGAGATTGTACTGAGAGCTTGTGAGGAGTTTGTACAATGATTGTTACATGATCTCTATCATTATAATATACAGATAGTTGGGGGTTTTTAGCTTCCCAAAACTCACATCAATCTTGTGTTTATATGTGTAGATTGTTTATGGTTTTAATGTGCGATTGTTTATATTTCCGCAAATTGATGATCAATAGTAGAAGAGGTTATGTATTATGCATGAGCTCAAATGGTTTCAAATGGTGTGTGATCGGGATAATTGTGTAATCGGGATAATCCTGGTGAATAATTTAACGATTTATTCAAATTTCTACATGGTATCAGAGCGATATTGGTCATTGGAGCAATTGCAAAACATTGAAGCGGTTGAGTTTTGTGCTGGTGGAATTCGAATTTGCAGCAGTGTTTTCTTGGTGTCGAAGTTGAGATGTCTTTCAACGGATTGCGATTGGAGTATGCCCTTGAGGGAAAATCGAATTATATTGCATGGAAGGACAGGATGGAGGCGGTGCTGGATGACAATGGGTTGAAGGAGTTCATAGATGCAGAAATTCCAAAACCTGCTTCTAGCGATGCTGCCGCACTTGACGCATGGAAAAAGAAGACAACAAAGTGTCGAAGAATTCTGTTGGAAGGTGTGAAGGATCACATAGTGTCCAACCTTCATGGTAAGGCTTCTCCATTCTTGATGTGGAAAGCGTTGACAGACTTATTCCAAAGCAAGAGTGACCAGAGGAAGTTGGCGCTCAAGGATAAACTCAGGAACATAAAAATGGAGAAAGGCGATAGTATGCCCAAGTACCTCACGAAGTTCATCCAATGCAGGGATGAGCTGGGAAGTGTGGGGGTGACTATTGATGACGAGGAATTGGTGAGCTTGGCTCTCCTTGGGCTTCTGAAGAGTTGGCATTCCTATCAGGACTCTGTCAATGGTCGGGAGAAATTGCCAGGATGGGAGCGACTTTGGTCGGATCTTGTGCAAGAGGAGATAAGGCGGAGTACCAGGGACGGATCTTCATCAAAGAACTCTGATGAAGAGAATTGTGCTTTGGCTACCAAAGAAAAGAAGGGGAAGAGCAAGAAAGCTTCTCATTCCGGTGCGAAAGGCAAGAAGCAGGACATGTCCAAGGTGAAGTGCTTTCACTGTCACCAACACGGACATTATGCCACAAATTGTCCGCAGAAGAAGAAAAATAAGCAGGCTGCTGGATCTGTAGCTAGAGAGGCCTTAGCCTTGCAGTTTGAGCTGGATTTTTCACTGATCACATGCTTGGTCTCAAGTGTGGTGGGATCATTGTGGTTTTTGGACAGTGGTGCGTCTTTTCACATGACAGGAGATCGAGATTTGTTTGTTGATCTGGATGAGAAAGATCTTGGAGTGCACATCAATATGGGCGATGATGGTAGATACAGTGCGACCGGTATCAGTACCATTTCCTTTGAAAGGGAGTCTGGTAAACCCTTCGTATTGAAGTAAGTGATGCATGTTCCAGGATTGAAGAAGAATCTTATCTCTGTGGCGATGTTAGAAGACAAGGGATATGATGTTGTCTTTAGCGAGGGAAATGCTTTCCTGCGCAGTAAGGCAACTGGTGAGACCCGGAGGATAGGGGTTTGAGTTAAGAACATTTATAAATTACAGGTAGATGGCTGCACAGCAATGGCAGGCAAGGCAGAAGGAGTGGTGAGCCGGGATGATGGCGAGTTGTGGCACCGAATATTGGGCCACCTTCACCAAGGAGCTTTGAAGATACTGCAGCAGATTTCTATTGGGCTTCCTAAAGGCACTCTTACGCAGTCAGATAAGTGTAAGGGGTGTACCTTGGGAAAATTTGTGAAAGGCACTTTTCACGAGAAGGATAGTCGCGCCATGACGATCCTTGAGAGAATTCACACAGACGTGTGTGGACCTTTCTCAATAGCTTCGACAGCAAAGCACAGGTATTATGTGATATTTTTTGATGATTTTTCTCGTAAGTGCTAGATCTTCTTCATGTAGAAGAAGTGCGAGACATACTCAAAGTTCTGTGAGTTCAAGGCAATGCTTGAGAAAGAATCGGGGAAGCAGGTGAAGGCTCTTAGGAGCAACAATGGTGGTGAATTCATCTCTGGCGAATTCAAGGAATTTTGCAGCACAAAAGGAATTCAAAGAGAGCTCATAGCACCTCATAACCCACAACAAAACGGGGTTTTTTGAGCGGAAGAACAGAATGATCGTGGGTGTTGCACGAGTGATGTTGCATGATCAAGGCCTACCCATACACTTGTGGGCTGAGGCATGCAATACTGCAGTATATGTGCAGAACCGTTGTCCTCACAGGATACTTGGCATGAGTACACCCAAGGAGGCGTTTTCTGGTAAGAGGCCTAATATTTCCCATTTGAGGATTTTTGGTTCACTTGTTTACATTCATGTGACGAAGGATGCCAGGAAGAAGCTGGAGCAGACCATAGAGGTTGGGATATTTGTGGGGTACACAGATATGCCCCACAAATATCGTGTGTATTTTCCAGACAGTCGCAAGACTGTTGTGCGACGGGATATCAAATTTCAGGAGGAGAAAGCCATGAAGTGTTCGCTTGAGAGGGAGCCACACTTGCATGCAGATGAGGAGCTATTAGTTCCTAAGGATGAGCTTCGGGATGTGGATCAGCCACAAGAGGAAGTTCATGGAGTGGAAGAGACCACTCATGCAGCGCCAACCATCAGAGGGCGGAAGTGCACTACAGAAGCTGAGCGACTGGCTCAAGATGCAGAGAGGGTTGTAGGAGCACCTACATCACAGTGCAGACAGAGACAGTCACCTGACCGGTATACTAGATACATGGCTCTTATGAGCAAGTGTATCGTGACAGAGCCATCCTCTTTCGAGGAAGCTGTGGAGGATCCCGCATGGGTAGATGCCATGGTGGAAGAGTATGATTCTATTGTCAGAAACAGTGCATGGGAGATTGTCCCAAGGCCGGAAGGGAAATTAGTGGTGGGTTCGAGATGGATCTACAAAGTGAAGCAAGTAGCTGACGAGAGTGTGGAGAAGTACAAGGCAAGATTTGTTGCCTGAGGCTTCTCACACATTGAGGGGATCGATTATGAGGAAACCTTTGCACCTATCACAAGGTATTATTCCATACGAATGATTCTTGCTCTCTCAGTGCAGATGGGGTGGCATATTCATCAAACGGATGTGAAGACTGCGTTCCTCAATGGAGTTATTGAGGAGGAGGTGTACATAGAGCGGCCCGAAAGTTTCGAGATCTTTAGTAGCGAGTTGCATGTGTGCAAGCTCAAGAGAGTGTTGTATGGGTTGAAACAAGCACCTCGTGCTTGGTACACACGGATAGACAGTTATTTCACCGGACTTGGATTCTCCAAGAGTGAGGCAGATCCTAACCTATACCAGATTGTGGTGGAGGGTAAGTTGCTGATCATTGTACTTTATGTATATGATTTGATTTTGACAGGTGATGAACTGTTGATACACTCATGCAAGGCTGATCTTGCAAAGGAGTTTGAGATGAAGGACTTGGGCCTCCTTCATTATTTCCCGGGATTGGAAATTTGGCAGTGCAGTGGTGGACTGTTTGTTTCTCAGGGTAAGTATGCCCGGGAGATACTGGAGAAGTTCAACATGCATGGCTGCAAGCCTGTTGATACTCCTCTTCCTGGTGGTTGGAGGAAGGAGAATGCTACTTCAGCGGAGGTAGTGGATGCCACTGTCTATCGACAGTTGGTGGGGTCGCTTATGTATCTGGTCAATACACGACCCGATATATGCTATGCAGTTAACCAGCTTTCGCAAGCTATGGTTAAGCTTACCAAGCTCTTTTGGAAGGCAGGCAAGCATGTATTGCGCTATATTAGAGGCACATCGGGATATGGTCTATGGTACAGACAGGAGGATGGAGCGAAGCTTTCTGGCTTCATTGATGCAGATTGGGCAGGGAGTCCAACGCCCATGGATGAAGAGGATGATTCCGGAGGGATTTTCAGACGGTCGATAGCAGCTTGTACAAATAGGAAGTGTAGGACCCTGGTACTCGCCTTGCCAGTATTTGTTATATGAAAGAAGTAGCTCTACGATAAAGTAGGCTATATGGATTAGGAAGATCCTAGTTGCTGAAAATGTGCTCACACTTAGAGCCTATCGTGATTTATTGTGATAACTGTTGCATAAACTCTTACTAATCCAAGATTTCATGATAGATTCAAAAATACTTGACATCCCAGATTACCACTTAGATTCTGCATGAGAATCATGTTATTTACATATCTTTACCAAGAGGACTGATGCTTTCTGTTATCTTGACGGTTACAGCCACTGTGAGAAAATTGAATACCACAGTGTGGGTGATAGGTGCTGCGTATAATCCTATATCTTACGTAGAGGGAGTGTTGAGATTGCAATAAGATGATGAGCTTAGTGAAAAGAGTCGCCTTCACTAAGTGGGCCCGTAGGCTATTTTTGGCGCAAGTCTATTTTTAGACTATGTCTATTTTTAGACATGTCGATCATATTCTATGAGTTGCAGGATGCTATTTGTGGATGGTTGGTCATGTTGTAAAAATAGATGGACTTCTATTTTTAGACATATTGGGCGGAATCTATTTTTAGATTGCCAGTCTAAAAATAGATATGTCAATATTATTAGCTCTTAATACATTTGAATTTTTAAGCCATTATCTTATCCTTGGCGTCTCTGCTTTGATGTCTGATGTGCACATGTTCTATTTAAGAAATTACATGCCATTCCTAGGTTGTGATGGCTGCATGGTTGACTTCAGTTAGAACTCATGTGACAGAGTTTGGTGGAGTTGATGAGATAGTTAATGGAGTTGTGTTCAGTTTAACTTCGTTGAGCTAGTTGTATCTAGTCTAACTGATTGATACAATTAGTGAGAGTGGTGTGAATTAATTAATAATTAATTCACTAATTATTAACTCATAAATAAACTAAAGAATACATCAGTTAATTGTAGTGCATGGACAGTTTCAGTGGAGACCAGTGAAGAGGTAGGTGAAAGAGCAAGTGTGACTATCAATTGTGACTATACTAGTGCATGAGATTTGCACACACATTGATGGAGAAGCCAATGAGGATTGCGCAGTACATACCAGTGGGATTTGAACCTAGATCTGGTAATTATTGGATTGCGCAGTAGAGGCTGGCTAACAGGTGGAGCAGATTGGAGCATGTGTTTTGTATGATCTGAGCTTGTGTAGTGTGTAACAATTGGAGATTGTACTGAGAGCTTGTGAGGAGTTTGTACAATGATTGTTACATGATATCTATCATTATAATATATAGATAGTTGGGGGTTTTCAGCTTTAAGCTTTCCCATAAATACTATGTTTATATGTGTGATTGTTTATGGTTTTAATGTGCGCATGCGATTGTTTATATTTCCGCAAATTGATGATCAATAGTAGAAGAGGTTATGTATTATGCATGAAGCTCAAATAGTGTGTGATTAGGATAATCTCGGTGAATAATTTAACAGTTATTCAAATTTATACACGGAGGAGTCGTATTGAAACATTGATGAACCAAAGGATTGATGGAACCTTGAGTGAAGGGGCGGAACCACGAAGGACGAACAGTAAACACGGTTTCTGGTTTTTATCGCACCACCTTTGCATGGTGAGCAGTATTTGAGGAGGGGGGAGCGATTCCATAGAGTGAGCAACACGCGTCCCTGCAAAACCACCATCACTGTGCACCATCGTGCGTTAATTTCCGACCAAGGAAGCCGCGCGATATTGTTGTGCGCCGTTGATCTGGAGGGGAGCCATCGGACAGTGGCCGTATGAAGAAGGTGCACGATGGATAACCATGGTACGATGCGAGTATGTGATTGGGCCGTTAATTATACAAGTGGGCCCAGATTAAATTATATTGATTGGGATTGCTCAAATTAATGTTTGCGGGTTTAACCAAGGTTTGTTTAAAATTAATTTATGACGAAAAGCGATTGGGCCATCACTTTGAATATTATTCCAAAAGTTGATGAAATGAATAAACCTGGGGTCGACACATGAATGACTATGAAGTGTGCTACGAGACTGGTTCTCTGTGAGGTTGTTAATAAGAGAGCATCTTTGTATGCCTTAGGGAGGTCATTTCTAAAGGAGAAATTTGGATTAATATCTCAATCTCAGATTGAGATATTAAAACGCCGTAGATTAATTATCTAATTGCCATACCAAGGAAATAGAACAATGAGAAGTTGTTTGGGGCTCAGGTAGACCCCACTGGATTATCTATTCGACCCCGTCCAGGAATACCATCAGCGGTTGAATGGTTTCGACTCATGGTATTAATGAAGCTCATGGTATTAATAGACGCATGGTATTAATAAAGGCAAAAACTATATAAGGAGTAGAGGAATATAGTACGACGTGTGCATGTAGAGGGATTGTCAATGAATAAATATCTTTAAGAGATATCTGCATGATTGAACTCCGTTGTCTAAAAAGCTCAATCTATGTTGCACCTGTGAAGTTGATGAAAGTTCAAGACCTCTAGATCGAGAAAATGATGAATCTCTAGGGAAATCTGCAAACAAATAATGAAGATCTGATGCAAGCCTGATGAAGAAATTGAGGAAATTTGGTGGATCTGAGGGTTGAAGTATTCTGCATGGAAGAGGAAGCTTTCTGCCAGTACAAGCTGGTGTCAAAATCAGGGGGTCGGAGCTCCCTTCCAGTAGTGACTGGAGAACGAGAGAAGGTTGTAGCCTTCTGCAGGTGGGTGCCTGGGTGCTGGTATAAATCTGCGCCAGCACAAAAATTGTAAGAAGTTTTCTTTATAATTAATTTGAAGACAGAGACGACAGCAGCGGTGGTTTTCTCCCAAATTGGGTTTCCACCTTAAATACTGGTGTTCATGTGTGCTGCTTATGTGTGATGGCTTATTCTGTTATCACTGCACATGCTTAAATGCTTACTAAACTTCTGATGAACGAATGATGCAATAATCTAAGTAAAAAATTAAATGCATAATTATTCAATCAGATCTAAATACTGATTCACCCCCCCCCCCCCTCTCAGTATTTTTCTCAACAAAGAGTCCATTGGCTGCCCCAATCCTCCATAGCTATTGCACTCTTGAAAGTGTTGATGTAATTCCTCTCTCATGCCTTCCCAATCAAAACTCTTCATGATCAGGGAATAGATCTTCATTGAATACATATGGCTGAGGAAGAATTCTTCATATGCTTCTTGTAGGATCTTCTTCTTGAGCTTGGAATCTCTAGCCAAAAATACCTTACCATGATAATAGATGACTCCTCCTTGGACTAAGTAGCCCTCTTATTGATGCATGCCATCTAGTATCATACCTATGTGGAGATCTTTGGAATACTCTACAAGCAGTTGAGATTTCCAATAAAGATCCACACTGCTCAACAATGACAGCACTGCTGATACATCCATGGAAGTGCTTGTCTTGTTGCTGATTTCCCCTTTGACATCACACATGCCAAAATGGTTTGTTGGAAGGCTGATCCTCCCCTTCTTCTCCTCCCACAGTTCATATTTAGAAAAGTGAGAGGGTGATAGTGATGCAGGAAGAAGACTCTCCTCATTCTTGGGCTATCCCAAGCCTCCCAACATTGTAACTTGTTCTCTTATTGCTCCAATCCTTCCTGGATCTAGATTTGGAGTAGCACTTTGTGGAGCCTTCCCCACAAGATCTCAATCTGATGGCATTCCAGGTGGCTTACCATGAGATAAGAATGTCCCTTGCAGCATCCTCATAAACATGAGAGAAGGAACTATGAGATCACTACTTCCACTGCACAAATCCATCTCTTTTGTTTGTGTGGAAACATTAGGTGAAGGAATTGTGTGCATGCCTTGAATCATTTGTGGCTTCCCACTCTTCAAGTCCACCCACTCCATTTGTAAAGCTTTCCAATCAGTGGTAACCTTCCCTAAGGTAATCAACCATTGGACACCCAGGATGATGTTGGTGTCTGGTATGTCAACTACAAAGAAGTGATCCACCAAAGTGTAGGATCCCATAGTGATAGAGAGTGATGAACATATTGCATGCATTTCATGGTCCTATCCCCTAAGACCAAAACAAAAAACCCATCAAAATTATCAGTGGGGATCCCTCTCCTTTGCACAAGATGAGCATCAATAAAGTTGTGGGTTACCCCACTGTCAATCAGGACAGATACTCTCTGATTCATGACTGAAACTTGTACTCTTAAGGTCAAGTACTTAGGCACTCCCCTCAAAGAGGTAAGAGTCCCACTTGTTGGACCAAAGGCTCCCTTCCCATCTCTGGATGGTGTTTGATCTCCCTCATCATCATTAGCATTGTGACCCCTCCTAGGTTCATCATTTTCATCTTCCTCCTCAAGATCTGAGAAGACTTCTATGTAGTGTGCCTTCCCTACAACACATCTATGTCCCGGTGCCCATGACTCTTGGCAAGTGAAGCACAGTCTCTTTTTCCTAAATTCCCTCCTGAGATAAATATCAAGAGGTTTCTTCAAAGATATCTCCTTGGGAGGAGCAGCTTTTCCTTCCTTCCCCTTAGAAAAGTGAGGGGACTTGATTTGGAAGGTTTCCTTTGCTTTTGGCAAGGCATCTTGGAGATCTCTAGCCCTCTCAATGGCATCATACAAAGTGATGGGCTTGGTAGATTTAACCAACCCATGCAAAGGTTCCTCAAAGCCATCGATGAACATGTGGACTCTCCTTTCTACAGATAGATCAGGGACCATGACTGATAATCTTAGGAACTCAGATATATAAGTCTCTGCATCCCCTGACTGCTTCAGCTTTGCAAGGCTTATGAAGGGTGATTTAGGATCCTTCCTATCAAACCTCTCCACCAATCTTCTTGTAAACTCTGAATAGGTAGTCACATTGATGTGTCCTAATGTAGACAACCCATGGAACCACCAATTGTGTGCTTCACCTTCAAAGTGCAGCACTGCAATCTTGATGGCTTCAATTTTAGGGACTTTGTTCAATTGAAAATAGATATCCATCTTTTCTACCCATGCCTTGGCAGAGCTGGAGGATGATCGATCAAACTTGGGAAAAAAGAATCTGCCCATAGGGTGGTGTCTACCATGAAAGAATCCACCATCTCTATACTGCTGCACCGGTCTTCTTCTATCCTTGAGGTGACAAAAGTCTTGGAAACTCAAGTGATCCTTGAATCTATAACTCTGAGAATCATGCTCCAAAAATTAATCTTCAAGGGAAGCTTGCTCTTGTGGTCCTTTATTCTCCATAGCCAAGAAGGTAGGCATCGTGGAGTGTTGTGAAGCTTGTGGGGCTTGTGGCAGATTCACTGGTTGACCAGTCCCATGATGAGACATATCTGAGCTCTCTCCCAACTGGAATCTCCCAGGAGATTCCCTCATTCTATCTACCCTCATCTCTTTGATCTCTTTGGAAATATCTTGCATGGTCTCCAAAAGAGTTTTTTCAAA
The DNA here is from genome assembly GCA_034641835.2 of Pinus albicaulis. Lineage (NCBI taxonomy): Eukaryota > Viridiplantae > Streptophyta > Pinopsida > Pinales > Pinaceae > Pinus > Pinus albicaulis. Next base: position 753,404,763 of record CM076577.1, read on the forward strand.
CTCTTCTGCTTCTTTATCATTCACAGTTTTAGGGGCTTTACCCTTGTCTTGACCCTTGTCAAGATCATCAGTAGTGTAGTCATACTTATTATGACTTCTATTCTGATACCTCTTCTCCCTCTCAGTAAGAGTATCAGCTTCTTCTGAATGCAACATGGATGGTGCTTCAAGGCAAGCACAGGTTGTGCCAAGAAAGGAGCTTTGATACCACTGTAATGTTCCCAAATTGGGATTGCACAGCAGGCTTGGAAAAATAACGTACTCCTTGGGATATTGATGTACAGAAATGAGTTTGTAGCCCTTGTATACCTTATATCATCATATCTGGAGTCTAAATCCAAGAGGGGAGCAAAAAAAATCAAACTAGGTGTGGTAAATAGATCTCCCACAACCTAGTCTAGCTAGAAAACACCCTACAAGAGGGGCTGCAGCTATGCACAACAAACTACTTCAAGAATAACATAGTCTTGGACAATATGAGTAGGAGGCCATCAAATATGATTACAAAATGAATGTACAGCAGTAAATCAGAAGTAAATTGAAGCTCTTTCAATATACAGTAGATTACATGAGACAATAGAACAAGATATCTTTAGAAAAGAGAGCTACAACACATATATGTCAGCAGAAATGGCTCAACAACGTTATTTTCAGGAGTTGTAGCAGCTGCATATTACAACTCAGATCTAGGACAAATCTGTGGACAAAACATCATATCTATATAAGATCTGGAAACTAGATAGTTTTCTTTACAAGATCCCCTTGGGGTTTTGACCAAATCATGCATAAATAAGAGTAGATATGAGATACAAGTTGCAGATCTATAAAATGCTACAGTAATTTTTGAATATAAAATTACATTACAAAATATTAGATCTAAACATAACATGGATCATCAAGCTAATCCATGGATCACCAAGGTGAAAGGAAAAACCCAACACCAGAGATCTATAATCGAAACTGGAATCAAAACACCATAAAGAACCTCATATCAAAATAATGCATTCCATCAATGGAAATAGCGCTATAGCTAAAAATGACATGGATGGCCACTTCCAAGTTACAGATCTGAAGTATAAATAGGAGAGGCACTCTTTTAGGAGGTTAAAAGACACACTCCATGAGAAGAGGCTCCCAAAACAAGCTAGATCTTCTGCAGATCTAGAATCCCACTTGCTATAGCTTGCAAGAGTAGCAAACCCTCGATGGATTAGCACTACAATTGTAAGTAGAGCTTGGCCTCAAGCCTGATAGTGGATCAATTCAGAAAATTCTCCTCCAATAATCCTCAAGAGAAGAGGTGAAATCCTTGCATAGGAACTCCAAGCACAACCCTCCACTAAACAACAGAGAATAGTATTTTTCTAAACAAACAAGATACTCATAAATATGATCAATCAACAACCTTATTTTTCTACCTTCCTTTTCCTTTTATAAGATGAGAGCCTTTGCAGACCCTAAACCACCTTGATGAGTTAGCTCTTTTCACATGAGGGGCCTCCTTCTAAAACTGCGCTATCCCTTTAGGAGATACATTGAACCTAGACAATGTTGTAGATTTGGTCAAGGTTGACCCAGTCTCACAGCTCAAACCCCTTTCACACATGCAAGTGATTATTTACATGGACCTGATTTATCTGTGTTCACATGGGCATTGATTTATTCAGTCTTCTTAGGAGTTTTACATGTCCTCCTTTATTCATTTATTCATGCAACATAAAATAAAACAAAAATGAATATTCCTCTTAGCTTAGGCCAAGTAGGAATATTACACTTATTCTAGTGATATAGGTTCATCAAACTCAATCCGGTCTCTATATTCTACTAACAGTCCACTGATGAATCTCTAAACGTTGGCCTTCTCCTCCTTCAGGTAAGGCACATATCTAAACAGCTCAAGGAACTTGCTAGTATACTCATCATCTGTCATGGAACCCATCTACAACTCATAAAAATCCTTAGCTCTAGCATCATAGTATCTCTCTGACAGACACTTATTCTTGGAGAAACTCTCAAAATCATCCCAAGTCAATTCATCCTCCCAAATAACATTAACATTCTTCAAATCCTCCCACCGGATATTTTATTTCCCTTTAATACTAAAAGTGGCTATCTTGGCTTTCACGTTCTCTGTATAATTATGCAATATAAATAATTTATTCAACCCAAGTAACCATGCCTTTGCATATTTTGACTTATTCATCACTATATTGAACGTAGGAGGCTTAAATTTCTTGAAATCCTCGAGAAAGTACTCGCACCTCCTATAAGGATGATGATGGTGATGAATATGATGATGTCTCCTGGATACTAGTCCTCTTATCAGGTGTGTCCAATGATCTGCCACCTCTAACTATGTCTGCTCTATCCAGCATGTGTCTGGACCAAGAAATTCTACCATAGGCTCCATTAGTATTTTCTTCCTTCTCTTGACTGATCCTCATATTTCCCTATTTCTGCAACTCTGAAAATCTCTAAAGAATCATTGCATTAAGCTCTATCTTATTTTCCTCATCATTTACAATTATTTCCTAAGCCTCAACCAACCTGTCATTATCTACCTTACAAATTCTGATATCTGCCCTCAAGCTCCTCAATTTATCTGCTACACCAAGAGAATACTCATCTCCTTGTTTTCAAATTGATTTGTAAGGAGAGTCATAGGAGCAATTGTCTACCATTTTTATCCTTATCCTGGATTCTCTTCTTACTACAAGTATATCATGTTAGAAAAAAAATAGATACCAAAATAAAATCCATACCTTAGTGTTGTTCATGGGAGATGTTTGTGCTCAACCTAGTGTTCCTAAATTGAGTTCATTAATTGTCAACCAAGGTTGGTAAACTGCTGAAGTGTGGTGCACTATATGTGCCTAGGTATTTGTTTCTCACTATGTTGTGTTTAGTGCTTTATGATGTTTTTGGTTTTATGGTTTTATGTTTGAAAAGGGAAAGAACTAAGTGCTGGTGAAAAGAAGCTATTGGTTATTTAAAACAGAACAAAGCCTAAACTATGGATGACAAAAAACAAATGAAAAGCTTGATAATGACTTCATTGCAAGAAAATAAATCACAACATGAGCTTGAACTTATCCAATTAATTCATTAAAAGTGTGTTGGAAGAGCTTGAGAAATGAACAAGTTAAGTGTAAATGAAGTTCTCCTAAATAAACAATCAACTCACAATATTACAAAATGATTAATTGTAACACAGTAAGGTTTCTATTCTAGATTAACCTATGATGCTGAAGTTACCCTATTCTGCAACTTGACTTATCACTTCTAGGCCTTATTCATAAGTTTTGAGATTTTCTAAAATAATGCTTGGGAAAAATGCTATAGGTGAATTTGTAAAAGATTTGTAGAGTGGTCAAAGCCTTAAATTGATATTACTGACCCCTGTTCATGTGATGATGTATCAATATAAATTCAGAACAAAATTAAGTTGTAAATAATGAAGGCCGAGAGACTAATTTTGACAACTAGCACTACTTGAAACACAATGGATAACACTAGGCTAGAAAGCAGTCTATCAATATTAAAAGACAGTGACTACAACTTAAATTAGAATGCCATTAATCTTTTCTTGAAACAAAATGAACTGAGACTGAACTAGAGTGCTTCTAATCTACTTGAAGTACAGTGAAAAAAGTTAAACTAAAATGCCATTATCAAACTGGAAATGTAGTGACGGAGCTGAACTAAATGCAATCAACCTCTGGAGTGTTGTAACTAAATTAACATGCAACTAGTCTATGGAATTCTACAGCCCATCTCGTTCAATAGGAATGATATTTTGGAAGAGTTTGTAAAACAAGTCTGGCTGTATTATTCAATGCAATTGAACATAAACATAAGATTTTAAAGCAAATACAACTAGAATCTAAGACACCACAGCTGTTTCTTATTCATTGTTAATGATTTTTTGGAAGAGTTTGTAAGAGTAAGACCGGCTGTGATACTTAGTGTAAACAACCATAAATCATAAAATTCGAAAGGAAATGCAACTAAAATATACAACACCAAAGCTATGCCTTATTCATCGTGATGATATTTTGGAAGAGTTTATAAGAGTAAGTCTAGTTGTGATGATTAATGTAAACAAGCATGAAACATAAACTTCAGAAACCTGCTTAAGCTAGAAATGAAAAACGAGACTAAAATACTTATCTAAACCGTATAAACAAGGCTGCTCAGGTAGCAGGGGCCCTCTACCACCGAAGTAGCACGAAATCTACTTCAAGATTGACTCAACGCTTTCAAGGAAGTGCTGATTCTTTCATTAAAGAGAAATTACTTCAAAAACATAGTGTTTTCAGACTTCTGAAATCTAGCAATCAACCACAAAATCTAACCTTGTCCCTCGGTTTCCCGAGCCATATTTGTAACAAGTTTACATAAATGTCTTGAGATAACCTAGGGATAATTTTCTTTCCAAATAAAAACCAAACTAGGACTCTGATGGTGGTCACGTAATATAATTAAGGACATCTGGACTGTCCTTGTCCTATTAGGAGTCTCTCTCCTAGTTTGAGTTCCCACGTACATAACCACCTACAGAATTCCGTTCAAACTTCGTGGAGAGCAAAAAATGATGAGGGAATGATGTGGAATATGACCATATGTGTTTTCCTCTGAGATGACACCTGGAACCTGCGTAGACATGAAGACAGCTGCAGAATCGGCAACTAGCTACAGAATGTCTGCATTCTGTAGCTAGATCTAGTTCAAAAGTACTACAATGACAAAATCATAAAAACATAGCAAGTTAGTCATGATATATATTCTTAAAGAAATTTTAACTAATTCTACTGATCATTTGAGCCTGTGATTAATAATGGACAAAGGAAATGGAGTGGAATGTGGTGGAAGAAAGAACATCTTTGGAGCTCAACATACCCCCACTGCTAGATTCTTGCATGTCCCCATGCAACTATTCCATGAACTCTGAGACCTCTGCAAGGACATCCAACCCTCTTCTTCTGCTTTGCCTGGCAGTCAAAGGCCTTCTGGGCTTCCTTATGACTAACTTGAATCTCAAATTTGTGAGTGCCCTGGTTAACTTTTTATTTCTCTTCTTCAATTTTTCACTGGCCTTGTGTAACTTTTGCATTTGTAGAGACAGAGTTGAATTCATATTAGTTTTCAGTTTAACTTGCTCTCTCAGAATTTCATTCTCATTCTTGGTATGTCTGTTGAGTATTTCTAACTCATATTTATCCCTCCTTAGGATATCAACTGCAAATTTTGGTGGACTAGGAGTTCTGTCTCTTCCTTCTGAAGCTCTTTTCTCTAATGTCTCAACATAGTTGTAAATTTCTTGCTGTGCAGGGTCTATTTCAGGAGCCCCTTCATCAAAATCCCCCTCAGTAGGTGTTTCTTCGTCCTCTATGTTTATGACTCCAGTTTTTTTAACCTTTGTTTTCTTTAGTATCCCTCTAAGTCTGTGGCTCCTTCTTGGTTGAGATGGTCCTTCTCCTTTCTCTCTGGAAAATTTTCTTATTATCCTCTCTTTCTTAAGTTGCTTCCTAATCTGAGCCAATTTCTCAGAAATCATTTCTTCACTGCCTTCTTGTATTGTTTTACCAGTTTTAGTTTTGGAGGTTTTCCATCTTCTGCTTCTTTTTGTAGGTTTGTCTTCAGGTGGAGGTTCCTTGGGTTCTTCAAAGTGATTTCTCACTAAGAAATCTTCCCAATTATCTCCCATTTTTCTCAAATGATTTTCAATCAAAATTTTGACTAAACCATGGTGGTATAAGGTTGTTTCCAGAAATTGAATTCTCTTTTGAACACTTGAGGCCATTTTCTTTAAACTATGAAGTAAGAAAAAGGGCAAATTGAGTTCTTCTTCTAGGAAATGCATTATCAACCGAATATGATAGACATAGAAAGTACCATATCTTCCTTCACAAGTGATGAATTTTTGCAAGATAAGCAACATGTTCCTCCATTTGTTCTTTAGTGTAGAGCTAGGGATACCCTTTTTAAAAATGGTAACATCCATACCTGGTGACTTGAGTATCTGCTTCCATGCTTCGTTATGAAATTCTCTATTCTTGAACCACCTTTCTCCTTGTCTGGGCAATTCCGTTGCTTCTGCAATGAAGGCTTTAGTAATGGTGAATTTTATATCTCCTATGTCGACCTCAGCTCCATTGAAGGATCTTGCAAACGTTTTGGTCACCTCTTTGTGAAAACCACTGAATTTTTCAAAGAATTGCAACCACCCTGCTTGCTGCAACATTTCTATGACTTGGGGATAACCTTCCAAGTACTTAGTGCCAACCAGTTCAGTCCTCACTATAAGACCCATCAATTCTCTTTCCAACCTTCAAATTTTTGCTCCTCTGTTCACGGTGACAATGGTTGTTTGCCCCACAGACGTTTCCTCTGTTTTATAGAGTGAAATGGTTAAGAGTTGGCTACGGGAAAGAATGATATGGAGTGATTGCGGAATGAATATAATGAGGTGAGGATGATGTATATGAGTTGAAAGATATCACAGAAGAAAATACCGTGGAGATATTTTGTAATGAATTCAAAATCATCATTAAATGCTTTGGCCTAGTGACGTGACTAATCCAATCACTTCAGCACTTTAACCATTTAGATGATCAGATATGGGATTTGAAATGGTGGAATAGAAGGAGTTTTATCCAAAGTTTTTGCAGGAGGCTTGTTAGGCATGATCAACAAAATTAATTAAAACAAATTTTTGAATTATTCATAACTTAACTATACTAAAATCTTTCATGATATGTCATTATAATCAAAACTTTTACCTTTGCCTTTCCTCTGATTTTTTTTTTTTTGTGATCTTCATATGCTTTGTTCCCTCCCGAAAATCATTAATTTTTTAGTCTTCATAACCTTCTTGATTTTTCTTGTTGTCATGGATATGCAGGATCATTTTATTGCAGATCAGGTGATTACTAGATAGTGCCATCAGGATCTCTGGCTGCAGAATGTCTGATTGATTGCAGAATGTACCTGTAGAGAACTTGAAACATGAAATGGAATGGTTTGGAGCATGAGTGGAATGTTGTATGGAATGAGTGAAGATGGATAATAAAATATGGTGTAATGGAATATGAATGAAGTAAATAATGGAGTGGAATGGATCACAACTTATGAAATGGAGTGAAGTATGAGAAGTGGCCTGCAATTCATGATATGTATTATTCAATTGCAGAAAGACATCAAACTTTAAAAATCTGGAATGGAAATGAGGTGGACCATGGAGTGAAATGAATGAAGTGTGGATGAATGAATGAAATGGAGTATGGATGAATGAATGAAATGAAGTATGGATGAATGAAATGAAATGGACCATAAGTGAAATGGATTTGCACTTATGATTTTGTAACAACTGCTTGCAGAAAAACAAATTTGAAAAGCTAAAGTGTCAGAAATATTCTGATTTTCACTCTACCTTTTCTATATAAACATGCTAATCAGTGATTAGTTTTCATGTTTATACTTTATTTATTTATTTATTTATTTTTATTTTTTCAATAAAATGACTTCAGAAAATTCAATTAAGTTGATGAAGAAGAAAGATTCTTCTTCATTAACTTCACATCACTGTTTTCCTGGAACTTCTTGACAAATTCTTCTCTTGAAAGTGGCTTATGATACAGCTTCAATCTATGACTATTCACAAGAAAAGTGACCTCTTCTTCATCTATTGTCCTGATTTTTATTGCTCCATTGTCAAAAAATTTCACAATTTCATATGGCCCAAGCCAATGTGTTTGGAATTTACCTTGAAAATATTTAAACTTTGAATCAAACAAGAGAGCCCAGTCACCTTCTTTGAACTTCTTTTCTTTGATGTACTTATCATTCCATCTAGTTCTTTGCTGTTGGACTATACTTGTTTTCTGAACTGCATTTTGTCTGATCTCATCCAATTCATTAATCTGCTCCAATCTATGCTTTTGTGCCTCTGTTAGATCAAGTCCTAACTGAACTGCCATTTTGAAAGTTTGAATCTGGAACTCTATGGGAAACAAAACTTGCTTTCCAGAAATGTATTCCAGTGTATATATTGCCTTGCCTATCGTGTTTCTCCATGTAGTTCTATAGCCCCACAAGGCTTCAGGAAGCCTATCTACCCAATCTCTTCTATGTAAATGAACAGTCTTTGTTAGGATTCCTTCAATGACCTTATTAGTAGATTCCACTTGACCATTTTCTTGTGGATGATAAGGAGTAGATTTTCTATGCCTGATTTTGTATCTCTCCATCATTTGTTCCACTAGCCTTGATGGGAATTGAGCTCCTTGATCTGTAAAAATTTCCCTTGGGACACCAAAACAAGTAAAAACATCCTCAAAAAGAAAATTAACTACATATGCTTCAGTAGCAAAAATTAATGGCTTGGCCTCTACCCATTTGGTAACATAATCAGTGCAAACTAATATATATCTCTTTTGTCTTGATGGAGGACTAATAGGTCCTACAAAATCCAAAGCCCATTTTTCAAAAGGTTCAATATGTACCTGAGGTTATAATGGCATCTCACCTGAAGGAGAAGGTTTCCCTACCCTTTGGCAACTGTCACACCTTTTGACATACTCTTTAGCATCTTTAAAAAGGGATGGCCAATAGTATCCTAAATGAAGGACCTTATAAGCTGTCCTCTTATCAGCAAAGTGTCCGCCACAAGGTTCATCATGACATGCTTTGAGAATCTCAGGCATCTCATCTTCCCGAACACATCTCCTAATGATAAAATCTAGACCTGTCTTGTACAAATCATTAGCAACCCATGAATATTTTTCACTGTCATAAATGATTTTTCTTTTATCTCTTGCATTCATTATTGAAGGAAATTTTCCTGAAACTAAATAATTAGCAATGTCAACAAACCAAGGAGTTTGGGTAGAAATTGCAAAAAGATATTCATCAGGAAATTGATCTTCAACTGGAGTGTCATATTTGATGTTTTGGAGTCTAGATAGGAAATCAGCTACTGTGTTTTGTTTTCCAGGCCTATCTAGAATGGTAATATTGAATTCTTGTAAAAGCAATAACCATCTTATGACTCTGCCATTAGTAATTGATTTGTTCATTAAGTATCTAATTGCAGAATGATCAGTGTGAAAAAAAGTTTCAAAGTCTGTTATATAGTGTCTGAATTTGTTTATGGCATGAAAAACAGCTAAAAACTCTTTTTCAGTTACCGTATAGTTTAACTCTGCAGGAGTCAAATTTTTACTGGTATAGTAGATGGCATAAGGAATCAGGTCTTTTTGTCCCAATACTGCTCCTAGAGCTGTATCTGAGGCATCTGTTGAAATATGAAAAGGTAGCTTCCAGTTAGGTCCCCTTAAAATAGGTGCTTCAGAGATTTTTTTTTTCAGGGTCTCAAAGGCTAACTGGCAATCGGGATTCCACTTGAATTCACAGTCTTTGGTAAGTAATTTGAAAAGTGGAGATGCTATCTTGGTGAAGTTTTCTATAAACCTTCGATAATATCCTGTGAATCCTAGAAAACTTCTAACATCTTTTTGACAACTTGGAATAGATAAGTTAGAGATGACTTCAACTTTTGACTCATCAACTCTAATCCCATCCCCTGAAATGTGATGTCCTAAAACAATTCCTTCAGTAAACATCATAAAACACTTCTCATGACTAAGTGAAAGATTTGCTTCTTTACATATTTTTAAAACTTTTTCCAAGTTTGTTAAGGCTTCTTCAAATGTGTTTCCATAAACTGTGAAATCATCCATATATACCTCTACACAATCATGTATTAGATCTGAAAAAATTCCTAATACTGCCCTTTGGAATGTTGCAGGTGCATTGCATAATCCAAATGGCAATACTCGGTAAGCATAAGTACCCCAAGGACAAGTAAATGTGGTTTTGTCTTGGTCCTCAAGTGCTACTTGAATTTGATTATAACCACTAAACCCATCTAGAAATGAGAAGTACTTTTTTCCATCTAAGGTATCTAAAACCTGATCTATGAAAGGTAGGAGAAAATGATCTTTAAGAGTAGCTTTGTTTAATTCTCGGTAGTCAATACATACCCTCCATTTACCATTTTTCTTTGGCACAATTACCAAAGGAGAAACCCACTGACTATCTGAAATAGGATAGATAAAGTTGACATTCAACAATTTCTGCAATTCTTCTTTAACAATCTCCCTAAGATTTGGATTCATCCGTTTTTGAGGTTGTCTGATTGGTTTACAATTTTCCTCTATGTAGATGTGATGAGTGCAAGTCTTGGGGCTTATCCCTTTCATATCAGTGTACTCCCATGCATATGCAGAAGAATGTCTCTGTAAGATCTTGACTAACTCTTCTTGTTGAGATTTTTCTAGGTTCTTGTTTATGTTCAAAATTTTTCCTGGAAATATCTCAATTATAGAGCTGCCAAATTTATCCATAGAAAAAAGAGACATCTGTCTTGATGATAAAAACTCAATGTTGGATTCTTCTTGAAATTGTTCATGTTTGTATTCCGAAGAGGATTCAAAGTTTTCTAAAGTATTTATAATTTGACTATCTTCACTAATTTCTGAAATTGTGAAGAGGGGTTGTAAGTATTCTTCATCCTCTATCCATTGAGTATCATCTAAATCTGTAATTGTCCTTGCTGGAGGATACAAAGTGAATTTCTTAGTTGAACTACCATCAGAGATATACATATCACCGGATCTACAACTAATGAAAGCATCAGCTATAGCTAACCAAGGTCTTCCTAATATAATAGGATGCCCTCCTAGATTATTCTTAGGAGTTAGGATCATGAAATCCACATGGTACTCCCAAGAATCTAGGGACACTGGAATGTCTTCTATTACCCCATCAGGTTTGATCACAGATCTGTCTGCTAATTGTAATAATGTGGGTGTAAAGAGAAGATTAGGAAGTTTCAGCTTATCCATGATTTGTCTACTCATGATATTGATTGCTGCTCCTAAATCAATGAGTGTGTTTTGGATTTCAATTCCATTGATGTGAATTTTAACAACTGGATTTCCTGGGTCTAGATACTTTGGAATAGCAATCTTACCCATCATAATGTCTGCTATTTTTCCTGCTAGTTGAATTTTCTTTTTTTCTCTTATTCTTTTTCTTGTTTTCTTCATGCTCAACTCCTTTATTATTTTGGCTAAAATTGGAATTTCCTTGATGTCTTGTAATAATGGAATCTTAATGCAAACATTTCTCAGCTCATCTAGGAAATCATAATTAGGCACCATAATTTGTTTTTCTACACCCCTATCAATTTGTAATCTTTCTGGAAAGGGAGGTGTAGAAGTGGATGTTGATGGCTACTCTAATACATGAGTTGAAATGATTGGTTCTTTTTGTTTTGATTTTTCAATGTTTGGGTCCTGAAAAGATGTGTCTTTTTCAAGACTTTTATTTTCCCGTAGAGAATCTTCCTCAGAGTTGTCTTGTTCTTGTATGATCACATAAGGTTTCCTCTTTTCAATTATTCTTCCAGACCTAAGTTGAACATCACTAAGGTCTAGAGGAGCAATTAAATAAGTTGGAAACTGTTGGCCTTCTATCATGTATGTATTCTGAGGATTTTTATTGTTGGGGTTTGGTATGGGTTGAGCAGGCAACTGATTTGATTTCTGAGGAAATGGTAATGGAAGTGGTTGATTTTGATGTTGTGGGTTCTGAGGATTCTGTTGAGGATTTTGTTGAGGACTTTGAGGAGAAAAATGTGGGTATGGTGGATAGGATGGTGGATACTGATAGTACTGAGAGTATATTCCATAGGGATTTTGTGCTCCTTGTGCCCAAGCTTGAGATTGATTTTGAAATTGGGGCCAAGGTTTCTGCCAAGAATTCCAATTTGGTGGAGGTTGGTTATACATTTGATCGTGGAATCCTTGTGTTTGAGGTCCTTGCCAAGGCCTTTTAGAGACAAAATTGAGAGATTCTGTGGAATTTGTAGGAGTTTCCTCTTGAAAGACATCTTTAAGACCAGGAAGTGAAGGAAAACTCTTGGTCTCATGTTTTTTCTGAACAAATTACACAAGTCTCTACAACTTTTGCATCCAAAGGACATTCTCTCAAGGCATGCTTCCTTCTACATTTGGGACAAAATATTTCTAAGGCATCAGATTCAGCTTTTTGCTTGTTTTATAACTTAAGGGTGTCTATTTGTTCACTAAGACTCCCTAAGATGTTAGATTTGAATTCATCAAGCATATGCCCTATCTCTGCCCTACTCACTATCCCAGAAGCAGACTTACTTACCCTTGCAAGAGCAGGTTCTCTTGGACCTTTTACAGTTTTGGATTTCCCTCTTGAAAGGTTGATACATAACTCAGATATTTCAGGTAATGTGAGCTGAGATATATCCCATTTTCCCATCATGTTAAGAATATCCAACCATTCATCCCTAATTGTCTTCAACAAGAGAGCTTTTAAGGTGTCTTGGTCTAAGTTCTCCATTTTTTCTCTTTTGATGTTGTAATGAAATCTCTCCAACAAATCTTCCAGGTTTTCATCTTCTTTTTGTAACATCTTAAACACTTCCTCCTTATGATTGATTGGCATACAATAATCCAAATACCTCTCTAGAAATGCCTGTTTCATGTCTTCCCATGTCCTAATAGAACTGTTGATCAAACTCATAAACCACTTCAATGCTGCTCCTTTCAATGTTGAAGGAAATAGTTTAAGTTTTTGAGCATCTTGTAAGTAGTCATAAGTTCTACATAGGACTTAAAATTCAAATAGGAAGGTTTCAAGATCCTCAGTTTTAATTCCATAGAAGTTTGAAAGGACAGAGGGTGAAATTTTTTTCATAGTTGTATTGGTTTCTTCATCTACTATAGGAAACCCAAAAGAGTTTCCCATTTCTCTTCTACCTCTTCCTCTACTTCCTTCTCCTTCTGCACCTTTACCTCCTTCTCCTCTACCTCTACCTCTACCCCCTCCAAATAATGTGTGTTCTCCATTAAAGACTCCTCCTCCCCCTTCTTCTGCCATAGTTGATTCTTCTGTGGAAGTGGAAAAATTTGTATCTCTAGCAGGGGTCCTTGAATATTCTTCTAAGACAGGTTTAGTGGATGAAGTGGAAGGTCTTTCTAATGGAATATCTGATCTTAAGTCTTCTGGAAGTGTAGGATTAGTAAAGGATGGAATGTGGGTATGAGTTGGAGGTGTACTGGCTCTTGGTCTAGGTGGAACAAGTGGTGTTCTAGGAATCAAACTTCTGCTTCTGCTTCTTATGAATCTACCCCTTGAGTCTCTCTCTCTACGCATATCATTTTTTTTGGAAGTTAAGAAACAAGGCTACCTAGTTACACTTCCCCAGAAACAGCGCCAAAATGTTTGTGCTCAACCTAGTGTTCCTAAATTGAGTTCATTAATTGTCAACCAAGGTTGGTAAACTGCTGAAGTGTGGTGCACTATGTGTGCCTAGGTATTTGTTTCTCACTACGTTGTGTTTAGTGTTTTATGATGTTTTTGGTTTTAAGGTTTTATGTTTGAAAAGGGAAAGAACTAAGTGCTGGTGAAAAGAAGCTATTGGTTATTTAAAACAGAACAAAGCCTTGATAATGACTTCATTGCAAGAAAATAAATCACAACATGAGCTTGAACTTATCCAATTCATTCATTAAAAGTGTGTTGGAAGAGCTTGAGAAATGGACAAGTTAAGTGTAAATGAAGTTCTCCTAAATAAACAATCAACTCACAATATTACAAAATGATTATTTGTAACACAGTAAAGTTTCTATTCTAGATTAACCTATGATGCTGAAGTTACCCTATTCTGCAACTTGACTTATCACTTCTAGGCCTTATTCATAAGTTTTGAGATTTTCTAAAATAATGCTTGGGAAAAAGGCTATAGGTGAATTTGTAAAAGATTTGCAGAGTGGTCGAAGCCTTAAACTGATATTACTGACCCCTGTTCATGTGATGATGTATCAATATAAATTAAGAACAAAAGTAAGTTGTAAATAATGAAGGCCGAGAGACTAATTTTGACAACTAGCACTACTTGAAACAAAATGGATAACACTAGGCTAGAAAGCGGTCTATCAATCTTAAAAGACAGTGACTACAACTTAAATTAGAATGCCATTAATATTTTCTTGAAACAAAATGAACTGAGACTAAACTAGAGTGCTTCTAATCTACTTGAAGTACAGTGAAAAGAGTTAAACTAAAATGCCATTATCAAACTGGAAATGTAGTGACAGAGCTGAACTAAATGCAATCAACCTCCGGAGTGTTGTAACTAAATTAACATGCAACTAGTCTATGGAATTCTACAGCCCATCTCGTTCAATAGGAATGATATTTTGGAAGAGTTTGTAAAACAAGTCTGGCTATATTATTCAATGCAATTGAACATAAACATAAGATTGAAAGCAAAGACAACTAGAATCTAAGACACCACAGCTGTTTCTTATTCATTGTTAATGATGTTTTGGAAGAGTTTGTAAGAGTAAGACCGGCTGTGACACTTAGTGTAAACAAGCATAAATCATAAAATTCGAAAGGAAATACAACTAAAATCTACAACACCACAGCTATGCCTTATTCATCGTGATGATATTTTGGAAGAGTTTATAAGAGTAAGTCTAGCTATGATATTAATGTAAACAAGCATGAAACATAAACTTCAGAAACCTGCTTAAGCTAGAAATGAAAAATGAGACTAAAATACTTATCTAAACCGTATAAACAAGGCTGCTCAGGTAGCAGGGGCCCTCTACCACCGGAGTAGCAGGAAATCTTCTTCAATATTGACTCAACACTTTCAAGGAAGTGCTACTTATTTCATTAAAGAGAAATTACTTCAAAAACAGAGTGTTTTCGGACTTCTGAAATCTAGCAATCAACCACCAAAATCTAACCTTGTCCCTTGGTTTCCTGAGCCATATTTGTAACAAGTTTACATAACTGTCTTGAGATAACCTAGGGATAATTGTCTTTCCAAATAAAAACCAAACTAGGACTCTGATGGTGGTCACGTAATATAATTAAGGACATCTAGACTGTCCTTGTCCTATTAGGAGTCTCTCTCCTAGTTTGAGTTCCCACGTGCATAACCACCTACAAAATTCCGTTCAAACTTCGTGGAGAGCAACAAAGGATGAGGGAATGATGTGGAATACGACCATATGTGTTTTCCTCTGAGATGACACCTGGAACCTGCGTAGACATGAAGACAGCTGCAGAATCGGAAACTAGCTACAGAATGTCTGCATTCTATAGCTAGATCTAGTTCAAAAAGTACTGCAATGACAAAATCATAAAAAAATAGCAAGTTAGTTATGATATTCATTCTTAAAGAAATTTTAATGAATTCTATTGATCAATTGAGCCTGTGATTAATAATGGACAAAGGAAATGGAGTGGAATGTGGTGGAAGAAAGAACATCTTTGGAGCTCAACAGGAGACTTATCTCATTTGCAAGATGATTCCACATAATCATTTACATGTATAACCATAAACATATCCATATAATCATCATATCAACATATACCATCATACATGACCATACCAATAGTATACCCTGATCCCATGCATGACGAAAATAACCTTGACAACATTAAACTTTTTTCAAAGAGAGATGAATCATGCTCTGATACCACCTATAACGACACCTCCCCTCACATATACCCACTTTCACTGGCTTACTTGGGGTAAACATGAGATGAGGGGTCTCTATGAAATGACTCAACCTCCTAGGTGACCTTAAGGAAATGGAGTCGATAAAAAAACCTTACTGACTTCCCTCAGGTGCCACGAAACCCTCTAGGAGTAACCCAACCCCTCCAAGTGTCCATATCCTAATCCAACTTGACCTTTCCATGAGTTTCACCCCTACTTTCTCCCTTTCCAAGGCATCAATGCGACTAGAAACTCCCAATTTCTCCCACAGTCCTGCATCAGTGTGACTAAAGACTTTTTCTATTAGTTATGTGCCAGCGACTGTGGATTTTAAGGCTATATTCCAGGGGCTAGGCCTCTACCCAGAAATATCTGTAACTTATAGAATTGATAAATTACATAAGGACAATGCTTGTAAACAAAAAATTAACACTAGGCTAGGCCTGACCATCCCCAATCGGGACCGATATTCTGTGAAACACTTGGTAACAATGCAACCTACAGTTCATGAATGAAAGACTCAGCATAAGGGACTGGAAATTCACATGAGACTTAACAAGAAGGATCACCACGCTCTCTCTTTAGTTGAGGCTTATAATCAATTAGGTCTTTCATCCATTATTCTTTTAGTTACAAGTAAAACCATGAAATGAACCATGATTAGAACCAATCACATAACCATGCTTATAACCAACATATAACCACATAAATAACCATAATATAACAACCATTAAAGCCACATAATAACAATTACAAAAGAAAAAGAGTTTAGTTTTCATTAAACATAAGCAAGAGCCAAACAGGTTTGGGACATCCATGTACCACCCCATAGACATGGTTGGACCAAATATTTCTTCCAGCCAGTCACCCCTGTGCCATATTCCAAGCATGAATGTGGGATCTCATGGATAAACCAATCCAAAAATAACCAAGGGAATCCATAGGTTAAACCACCTCCACCCTCATAATACCGTGATGTCACCTAAATCGTCATCGAGATCACTAAACCGAATTTTGCTTAGAATTATTTGTATCTCATCACTATCCTTGAGGAATTTTCCATCCCCTTGTCTCAAGGCTTTACCACAATCCACACCAGGTCACTTGGCCCTTATCGAGACACAACCCTCAAGCTTTACTATGTATCCTGCCAAAACCAGTCAAAGGATTTCTAGGCCTTTGAGAATGTTCATGAGACCACCTCTGCCCCGGATTTAAAAAAAAATGGCAATTCCAAAACTAAAAAACTAAGAATAATCCCATCACACAATGGCTATCTGGGAATAGGCAAGGCAAAGCTGAAAACCAATGTCAAACCCTGGAAAAACCATGCCACCGAAAACAAAAGAACCAGATGCCAACATGCACATACCATGCATGTCAAAACCAGCTAGGAAATCATACATACAATCTATTGTCTGCGAGTTTTTTTGCTGAAGATGTTTGATCCCACTCTTCCTTGCTTCATATTTCCTTTCCTTTCCTTTCCTTTCTTGATATCCTTCTTCTCTTGGTGTTCTTCTCCTCTCTAAGTGTGATTTTGAAAATTAGTTGACAAAAAACTACCAACTGATTCTTTGAGGTATTTTTATCATTCATGTCTCTAATTTCTTCAATTTTCCATTATTTTCCTTCAATTTCCTCCTCACATGAAACTTGTGACCTCTCACCTCCCTTTTCTCATAATTTCCTTTATTTTCATAAATGAATGTGCCAAAATACCTTTTTTCCTTTTTAATGTGTTAACCATTTCCTTTTCCAATTTTCCCTTAGCCATAAAAAAATCCAGTGATTCCCACTAGGATATATTTTTCCAACATTCAACTTGTAATAAGTGTCCCTTAACCGTGCTATTATTTTTCCTTTATTAACTTTTATTAAATGAACTTTTAGCTCGGGTCTGTTACAACCAATAGAAGTAGACGAGCAAGGAGCACTAGCAACACCAAATTTTTTTTGACTCAGGGATGATTCAATTAACTATGATTGGGGCCTATTGGTTCCTTCATTTTGAGGACAAAGTTTTGAAATGTTTTGACAATATTTTGACCGAATATGACCAATGGAGAGTCACGAAGAAGGAACCCGAGAAACGAGAAGGAATCCTCTAAGGTCTAGTAGTTGTGAAAGGTCATCCAAGGAAATAGGGGCACATGAAATCACAACCGAGCTGAAACAACCATCAAAAATAAAGAAAGAAGTCACAACGGAGCAAAAAAAGCATCAGATAAGGAAAGGGAGGGAATCCAAGGAAGGAACCAATAGTTCAAAAGATCAGAATGCATAAAAGCTGAAGGGAAAGCCAAAACAATAAGATAGAAATTGTGTGTACTAAAATGTTGTCACAAAGCCTATTAAGATTTGTATGATTCTGTGATCACCTGGTCAGGTATTAGTTTATGTCCTAGTTCTTGTTCTATTTGGAAGGCATCAAATAATGAATGTATTGATGTATTGATGTTTGAAACTAATGAAAAAGAGAGTTGCAGGGATTTTTGTGGATCTACTTGTGTTTTTTTTATGTGACCCTTTAAATTTTTTATTATGAATGCATGCACGTATTATATTTTCCTTCGAATGATTTAGTTTTTGTTTTCCACAATGGTTATAAGTCTAACACAATTTTTATAATTTAAAGAGTACTGGCAGCCTTTGTGTGACTCCTTCCGATGTCTAGATCCAATCCCTTACCTAAGGTCACAAGATGATTTGGGTGTGACTCCTTATTCTTCTTTAGTAAGGTGAAAATTTCGGTGTTACACTACACTAAAATGGACCCTTTTGATGGCCCTTGTGCCTAAACCTAAGGTCTCTACCTATCCATAATTTTTCTCCAACAATTTTTTCCGTTGTCGAGACCTAAAATTACTCAAAGGGATCTGGAACATAGTGTCGATATTTTTTACGAAGGATCTACAATATTGGTGGCATGAAAAAGTAGAGAAACTTACCTCTCAACAAGTGTAACTCTGTCACCAAAGTGTGAAGTAGATAAAGGAATAAATTTTGTACATGGAGCCTGCGATTGATTAGTTCGAGATCTTCTAGTGAAATTTCCCATAGGAAATCTACAATTGGTTGTGAACACTGAAAATAAAATAAAATACTGGAAACCAAAGATGATATCCTCATACCTGGACCCAGGATGATCTCTTTGGATTACATCGACTCGATACAGATCTAACTCGAGTTGTTTATTTCTAGGTGCAAACCAATATAGAGGGGTATATTATCGATTTTATTATGGAGGGCCACACTCATTATCTAAGGCCAAGGCCTTTAATTCAGGGTTGCAAGGAAGAATGTTGAAGGAGATCTTGTTGTGGATTAAATTTTTAATGGTAGAAGAGAACTTTTTGTTGTTCCAGGGCCTACCCATTGCAACTTAAAGATTTGGTACTAGGGGAAGGACCTAAGGGGAGGAATGTTAACTAGATGGGAGCTATGAAAATATTGGAGAAATGGATGTGGATGAATTATGTAAGGATAGATATTTGAGACCACAAAGGAGAGCACAAATAGTTGAATAATGACAGGAGAAATATTTACAAGAGATCTATAGATGGAAAAGGTAGCTACACCAAGCAAGATAAGTGTTAAGCAGTCCAGAATTATAAGAAGGAGAAAGAAGATGGATGAAGTCAAGGAGTGATGGGATGAATCTAGAGTGAAAAAATTTCTAATAGGAAAGGTTGGGACCACCGCAGTGACAAAGTTTGAGAGGAGCAAAAGGGATTTTGCTCCGCTAGCTAATATGAGAACACCATATTGATCTAGCCCTAGAAGCCTCGAGGAGGGCCCATATGATGACATGCACTTCACTATTAGAAGATTTTTAATTTTATTTTTTTTCTTTATTTATTTATTTATTTCTTTAATTTTAATTTTATTTATTTATTTATTTTTTCTTTTCTAATAATGATGTGTCTCCCATGAGAAGCGATTAATTTTCCAGCATTTCAGGGAGTAACTCACCCAACCTTCCCTTGGTACTTTATCACAACCTTGGTCAGTTTTTATCTAAGCTAGTTAAAGTTATAAAAGTCCACATGATACATATTACATATAAGGCTGGTACCTCTAGTGATAGAAATAGTAATTGCAGTTCAGGTCTCGAAGGATCATCACAACCGGTTTCCCAAGGATTCATACTTGTTCTATCTATTCAAACATGTAATATGGCTGGTAACATGGCAAGATCCTTTACTCGATATCTTGAATTCTTTGGGAAAGGGAATGAGGATGTCAAGCAACATTGGTACCTATTGGAGGCCATATGGAGGGCTCACAAAAATCCAGATTCTATGAAGCTTATTGGATCTCAGAACACTCTTCCATACAGATCACTGAGATGGTTCATAAAGTGGTTTTCATAACAACTGAATCTGACGATAGAAGAATTCCGACAAGAGTTTATTTAGGAGTTCAAAATCCCTCAGACTAACCAGCACGAGCTATCCAAATTATGGGAAATCAAGCAGTGGGAAGGCAAAAATGCCTGGGAGATGATGCAAAGTTTTAAGGATGCTATTGGCAAGTTGATATACCCAATCAACCCCAATCATAAACAAGATTGTTTCATCAAAGTGTATTGCAACTTATCTGCACACCGTTGACTCAACCGAATATTGACACTCTGCAAGACGCTTGGAACAGGAAACTCGAATTGAGGCCATCGCAGGATACCCACATGAACACCAAGGAGGAATGATTTGCAACGACCCCACTCTCATAGGATTATAGCATCAAATCATTGAAACAAAGAGGTTGAGGGGCATGTAGCCGATGCGACATTCACCACCACACATATGATGTACCAATTTCCATATGAATGGGAATCACACCATAGAGTTCCCAAGACTTAGGGGTCCAATCAGTCCCTTCGTGTTGGTGTGGCCCTCCACATATTTTCCCGTCGTCGGAGTTATCCAAGTTAGTATTCAAGTTTTATATATAGAGCGCGTGTAGTTCCACACCTTTCCTAATTAGCAAAGTAAAAACCTAAATGAATATTTTGAAATATACAAGACTTACATACATCTCCCTCATCTATGTATAATCTTACAGAAGTATTAAAATGTTCCAATTTTTTCCTTTTTTTGTCAGTTTTGTTGTTTTTTGACTCACCACACTAATCAGTGTAGTGCATTGCATGCCCTAGCTTACTAGTTGGATCATTCTACCTACATGATCAATGAAGCTCCTTGAGGACAAGAAGGTGGAGGAACAAGGGGGAGAAGAATAGGGGTCAGAGTTCTAATTCATTACTACAATTATAATCAAGAGGGGAATGTTGGAAGAGACTATATGCTACTCGGAAGACCCTGGTGCTCTAAGTATAGGTTCAACAAGAATGCAATAGAAGATTTCCCAGAGCTAATTTCCAAATGGGAAGAGTTCACCCACCAACAAGGAGAAAATTTAATTAATGTTGAACCAAGGGAACCTGAGACAACTCCACTCTAAAACATTAGCATAGTCACCCAGGGAGGAAAGAAGACCGGAGAAAATTTTGGAGCCATTGAACAACTAAATATCAAAAATCTTGCCTCATCGAAGAGCTCATATGATTCCAACAAGCAGAAGTAGTACTACAGGCCACAAATATTATTAACAAATTGACTCCAACTGATTAGCCCCAAGGAGAACAACCAAAACCTTCAAAGGTTAGAAGATCGAAACTACTGCAAACTAATTACCAACCTATAGCATAATGGTTCAGGTTGAATCTGAAAATGTTGACTAATGAGAAAATGTTGGGGAAGTTGCAGGAAAATATTAAAGTTTTTTTCAAGGCTGGGGAGCCTATGGAAGGACTCATTTCCACCAATTTTCTCAAAATACACTCTAGACGATTGCGTAGGAATAAGAAAAATATAGGGAGGTAATTTTAGATTTATTCCTAGATTGTAGGATTATAGATCAAGGATATAATGCTAGAATTGGGTTTAGATGTGAATATCCGACCGAGAAAAACCCGGGAAGCCTTGGGAAGGCCTAAGTTTGTGTTCTCTCTGATTCAATTATGCATGGAGAATCAATATTATATCATCCCAGTTGGAAGTATAGAAGATGTTGAAGTCAACATAGTAGGGGTAAATACTTATGATTAATTTAAGGTAATAGATATTATGGAAGACAAAGACCCATATCTGTCATCCATAGGAATAGATTGGGCCTTTGAAAACTATTCACTAATTGATCGGAAGAGAGAAGCAAAGATCTTTGAAGTGAAGGGAGTCTAGGTGATCCATCCCCGGGACCCTTATCAGGGGCCTAGGTTCACTAAGCTAGTGGATGACAGAGAAGAACCCAAGTTACTGGACCAGTTATTCTCGTTGATGGTGACAAAAAGGGAAGACTACATCAATCCTACAATAGGGGGTTGATTAAATGGAGAAGTGTTCATGGATCTGAAGTTGGGTCTGAGGCTTCATGGTATGAATGGAAGCAAGGCAGACATGATATCAACACCAGGTTATGTGCCATGATCCACCATATCCACTAGGTTGGTACCTATTGAAAAATTTAGTAAGAAAGTCTCAATTTGACTTTGCCTTGGTCAAATTGAAAAAATTCAAATTTCCACATGAATAGACAACTTGGATGCAGTTAACTTGTGTGAAATGGCTCTTGTCACTAAATTAGCTCAAAAAATTTAGTTTATAGGAGTTAGAGTTCAATTAAGCTCGTGTTATTGCTAATTTGTAGCAATCAAGGTCAATTATTTCAAGTTGTTTTCAATCAAACTAGTTCTAACTATTGGAGGAACTAGTGGAAGGTTAGTTGTGCAGTGGGACTTTGGTAAAAATCAATGATCATCCATTTAACTGATCAATTAGCCCAAAACAGCTAGTGAATGCAGAGAATTCGAGTTCCTTGGTTGTGGTGGAGATTTCAAGGTAGTGTAACATCAATGTTGCATGCAGTCATATGATCAAACTTGGGATGCACAATCAATTGGGGGTAAATTCCTAAATAATAGGGACTAAATCCTCAGGATCTGCGCAAGGAAATAGGGTCTCAAGCAGAGGAAAAAATTTACTAAGTTTGGGTCAGAGCTTCTCAGTGATCAGAGAGATAGGTTATTCACTTGCAGGTTGTGCTCAGTTGAGAAGAGAAATTGTAATACATCTCTTTTCACCATATTAATGCAAGCAGGAAAATGGGTTTTTAGTATATTTCTTTCCCCTGGAAAAAATAATGTGTGCATTTGTATTATTTCTCATTGCATGTTTATGATTGATGTTCTAAATTGTGAATTAAATTCCACAAATCAATAGAGTAGGTTGGAGGTAAATTCCTAAATAATAGGGACTAAATCCTCAGGATCTGTGCAAGGAAATAGGGTCTCAAGCAGAGGAAAAAATTTACTAAGTTTGGGTCAGAGCTTCTCAATGATCAGAGAGATAGGTTATTCACTTACAGTTTGTGCTCAGTTGAGCAAAGCAATTGTAATACATCTCTTTTCATCATATTAATGCAAGCAGGAAAATGGGTTTTTAGTAAATTTCTTTCCCCTGGAAAAAATATTGTGTGCATGTGTATTATTTCTCATTGCATGTTTGTGATTGATGTTCTAAATTGTGAATTAAATTCCACAAAGAAATAGAGTAGTTTTGTGCCTTATGATTTTGATTAAAAAGTCATGACAATTTCTACAATGTATGAGAGCAAGATTCACATTAGAACATAAATTTCAAGATTTTTTCTCAAGACGATCGAATTTGTAGTTAAGCGTAGTAGGATCTCTAGAGAGTCGAGAAGATGAACTTTAACGGGTTGAGGCTAGAGTATGCCTTGGAAGGAAGCTATAATTTAATCACATGTAAGGACACATGGAGTTGATATTGGATGAAAATGGATTGCTATAATATGTCAATATAGACATTGCAAAACCATAAGCATATGATTCCCAGAACCTTGCTTAGTGGAAGGAAGATGTAGCCAAGGAAAGAAGAATAATCTTGGAGGGAATAGTCCCAAATATCCATGGAAAATAAATTTTGTTCACAATGTGGAAAGAAATGATAGAATTGTTCAAGAATAATAGTGACCATAGGAAGATGGTGCTCAAGGATAAACTTAAAAATATCAATATGTAGAAGAATTGCACTATACTGCAGTATCTCACCAGATTTACACAAGTTTGGGATGAGCTTGGAGGGGTTGGTTGTAGTGTTTCAAAAGATGACTTGGTGAGCCTATCTCTTCTAGGCCTTCCAAAATCCTAGCACATTTACTAGGAATTTGTGAATGGAAGGAAAAATTTACCAAATTGGGAAATGGTGTGGTCTAATTTGGTTCAAGAAGTGATCAAGCGGAATACTAGAGATGAAGTAACATCCACAAAAGACAAAGAGGAATTTTCCTTAGTTGGAAAAGGATTGAAGGCAAAGGGAAATAATTCCCAAGGAGAGGTTGAATCCAACCAACAGGGCAAGAATAAGCACTTTTCCAAGATAAAATTCTTCAATTGTCATGAATTCGAGCACTATGCTACAAAGTGTAAACACAAAAATTCTATCAAGAAGGAGCCTACAGTAGCATCATTAGGTGAAGGCTTGGCTTCATGGTTTGAGATAGACTTCACCTTGATCACATGCATGGATAGCATTGTTATGGGGAGTGTCTGGTACTTGGACTCTAGTGTCTCGTTCAACATTACAGGGTGTAGATATTTTTTCAGTGACCTGGAGGAGAAAGATTTATAGATGCATATTGAGTTTGGGGTTGAAAAAAGGTAAAACATAACTAATATTGGTACAGTCACCTTTCAGAGGGATTTATGATCCCCTCTTCAACTCAAGGATTTCATGTTTTCTCCAGGCCTAAATAAAAATCTCATATTTGTTGTAGTTTTGGAAGACTTTGGTTATGATGTGATATTCAACATAGGGAAATCATTCCTGAGACACATAGCCACTGGACCAATGAATAAGATCAAGGTTCGATTCAAAAACCTATATTAATTTGAGGTAGAAGATGCATGTAAAAACTTGAGGAGCAAGGCATATATTAGAGATATGGTAGTTGAGAGGGAGCATGATAAACCTCTCAAAATGAAGCCTCAGAAGGAGCCTCAAGAAGTTGTGGAGTAGCCATAAATGGAGAGGTAGAGAGGAGGCATAGTGGAGAAATCCACTCAAGAATAGACCTCTAGTAGGGGGAGAGTTCAAGCCAAGTGGGAAGATGAAGCAATTTCATCTATACCTACAATAGTGAGGTGGAGTAATGTAGATCCCTAGCCCCATAATTGCATAAACTTGGGTAGGGTTCATTGATGTGTTATCCTCATGGATCATTACCTTGATACAGGGGCCCAAAATATTTAGTAGCAGGAGGATTAGTGTCATTCAGATATTGAGGAGTGCAGAGAAGTGTTGAAATCAGAGTAGGAGGCTCAGTATCAGAGTCAGTAGCAATACAATTTTTCTAGTAGAATGATTTTAGACATAGTTTATTCAGAGCGTTTTTTGGATGCTTCTTAGTTGCAGATGTTGCAGAAGCAACAACAAAAATGAGAGGTGTTTTTCTAGTAAATTCCATTGGTAATGGATAGGGGTGGTTGAAAATACATTTCTTGTTGAGAGGGAGTGTTGAAAAATGCAGAAAGAAAGTTTCAATTTGACTTTTCCTTTGTCAAATTGAGAAAATTCGAATTTCCACATCAAGAGACAACTTAGATGCAGTTAACTTATGTGACATGGCTCTTGTCACTCAGTTAGGTCAGTAAATTTGAGTTATAGGATTTAGAGCTTAGTTAAGCATGTGTGATTGCTAATTTGTTGCAATCAAGGTCATTTATTTCAAGTTTTTTTCAATTAAACTAGTCCTAACTATTGGAGGAACTACTGGAAGGTCAGTTGTGCAGTGGGATTTCGGTCAAACTTAGTGATCATCCAGTTAACTGATAAATCAACCCAAAATATCTAGTGCATGTAGAGAATTCGAGTTCCCAAATTGTGGTTGATATTCCAAGGAAATGTAACATCATTTGTAGACTAGTATTGCATGTACAGGTGTTTCTTGCAGTCATATGATAAACCTTGGGAATTGCGCAATCAATTGAAGGTAATTTCCTAAATAATAGGGGCCTAATTCCTCAATATTTGTGCAAGGAAATAGGGGCCTAATTCCTCAATATTTTCACAAGGAAATAGGGGCTCAAGAAGAGGCAAAAATATAATTCTAGGTTAGATCTTCTTAGTGAATAGAGAGATAGGTTATTCAATTTCACGCGGTGCTCAGTTGAGAAAAGAAATTGTAATACATATCTATTCATCATATTAATGCAAGCAGGAAAAGGGAGTTTTATCAGATTCCCCCCAGAAAAAATATTATGTGCATGTGTGTTATTTCTCATTGCATGTTTTTGATTGATGTTCTAAATTTTGAATTGAATTTCGTAGAGAAATAGAGTAGGTTTGTGTTGTGTTTTTTATTAAAAATTCATGAGCAATTGAAAATCTACATCATATTTTTTACAAGGTATGAGAATTTCGTATTTTTAATTGTATGGGTTTTGTTACTACTTTTATCAATGAATTTGATTCAACCATATTGTAAATACACAAATAGCCCTTGTTGGACATTGCCCTCCAAGCGACGTCGGAAAGGTGGTGGGGCTCTCACCGTAACCATCACAAAGAGTGGTAGTCACTTAAGTCCACATTGATAGCGAGATTAAGATATTCATAAGACTACCCATCTAATTTCACTAAGTATCAAGGGAATATTAACCCTCAACAACGTTTACAAGAAAGTAAAGATAGATGGATCATAGAATGACTTTCAGAAAATTTGTGGGTGCATAGCTTTCTCCACACTCTGGGGACATTTCCATAGGTGTGGTACGTGAAGGAGAAAATAAAGAGGAAGACCGGTGAATGGGACCATGTGAAAAACTAGTTTATAAATGATTTTTCCTTCACATATGAGGGCGAGAAGATAACAGTTGCTTTACAAGAAGTCAAAAGGCTCTTTCTCTCGTTAGGTAAGACTATTGAAGACTACTTTGATCAAGATGCCTTCGATCACCATATATGAATCTAGATTCCATGAAGTTGTGGCTTGCAAAAAGATAAACTTGGAACCTAACGGGGATGATTTAGAGGATCTAAGGCACTTGGAATTTAAGGAATCTGAAGGGGAACAGAGCATCAAATGTGGGCCTATAACTTATGGTCCACAACTAATACCTCTGAAGTTGCAGAAACACAATATTGGCATTGAAGAGAAACAAAAATTAGCTTCGATCGGGGATGAGAAGACTACTAAGGAAATATTTGATCTCCTAAAAAAGTACAAATACATGCTCCATGTTGATCAATGGTTGTCATTGATGTCAAGCCAAGCAGCACTAGGGTCTAACCCGATCTTGCATGGGAATTTTGACTTACCAAATTACTATATTCCGAGTCAAGTATATTTTTTATGGTTTCTACTTGTCAAGATTTTTCCTTTGATATATGGATCGCCACGTAACTCTTCATGGTTTGAGAGATATTCATGTTTGAAGTTAGTAACCCCAGTTAGTGGGCTAAAACCCCATGGGGTTGTGGCATGACACTAATAATTGGTTGTGGTCATTAAACAATAAATAATTAATAATTTGCAAGCTCTTAAAATCCCTCCCACGTTCACTTGTTGAAGACCCTCTCAACCTAATAATTTATATAAATTGTGATCCTCATATGCTCCTCATGTAGGGATTTCGCTACTTGAAATAGGTCATCATGGAATTTTCGCTATAACCTTTTTCCTAAAAAGTTTCAGAAGCTAAAATTTTTATCATGCGAAGCCAAAATACTAAGGAAGCTCATGTAAAAATTTAAGATCGTGGTTCACAATATTTTTGGATATATGATCTATGTAAGTTAGGGTTTTTGCAGGCTCTTGAACTTCATCTCAAAGAGGTGACCTTGGGAAAATCGTCATAACTCTCTCTGAGCATCAGATTGGAATTCTGTAAAACGTGGCAGATATTGCAGAGATTTTAGTTTTCTATGTATAAATTTCAGAGCCAAAGGAGGAAACAGTGACACGTGGCACATTGTACAAGTTATCTCTACTGAACTAGTCCATAATTAGGTCATTTTGAGAGATTGGGCATAGCTTTGCCTTGAAGAATAAAAATTGGGTCAGACCTGTGGCATTGGAAAGAAGACTCAAAGGGATACTACAGGACCGAAAATCACATATTGGGGATCTGAAATAATAGAGATACATCAGATTCAATATCGAGCTCCTAGAAGGCAAGAAAAAGCTATATCATGTTCTGTCAAGGGTTGCAAAGGACTAGACTTTCTAGGGCAGAAAAGAAAATCAAGGTGCATAAAAATGATGCAGACGAGGTAAGCTTCACGTAAGTATATTATGTATATGCATGTTCATCTCTTAATTGCATTAGTTTCTTTGTATTCCAGTTTGTTTTTTTTTTTGTTTAGCACTAACATATGCTCTGCGGGATGAGGTAAGTTTTGTTATTATCATGTCATGGGTATTTCCTTGAAGAGTTTTTGCAGGTATTATATATTCATCAAGATAAGACTCAATGCATGATCTAATGTTCTAAAGAGTGAGAAAGGGTAGCATTACAAGAGCAACAATCAAGGTGCAAAACAACAGCAAGAAGTTCACCACATGAAGTCTTCAAGTGGGCGGCATTGCATACAATCATTGTAAAGGTATCATTATACTGAGTCATCGGTAAAAGAATCATTGTAAAATTTTTACAAGTGTCTATCTTCCAATAATTGAAGAGGCTGTGTCGGGAGGTCTAGGATCATCATTAGGTGCTTGTGTCATAGTTGGGGTTATGGTCTAGTATGTATTCTTCTTCTACATCATTCTATATCATTGTAAAGTGGACCATTTTCCCTGGTACATGAGTCCATTCTTAATTTATTCTTCTATAGGGTGGTAGGGTGGTGCTAGGTTGGTGCATGAAGTCACCAACAGGTTCAAGCCCGTGAAAAATTCAGGGTGGGAAGGTGGTGCTAGTGTGAGTTGTAGCTCATTGGGTGTTGGGGCATCTGTTCAGTTGACTACTGAAGAATCTCGATCCTTGGAGTGTCCATCCAGTGGGAGTTGGAGAAGAATGTTTTTTCTAGATTCTAGGAAGTTGGAGCTTTCTTTTCAATTGGAGTTGAATATTAAAGAATGATTAGAAAAGCATTCTGGTGGTTTTTGTCCTGGAGGGTTTCCACCTTAAAAACTGTGTGCATTTGTGTTCCTTTTTTTTACTACTATCATTGTAAAAAAACTAATAATAATTGAAGATTAATAATAATACTAACTAAAAGGGATACTGATTCACCCCCCCCCCCCCCCCGCCTCTCTCAGTATTTGCAAAAATTGGAATCAGAGCTTGGTTCCTTCAATATCTATTTAAGAGCTGGAAGGAGGTCATGGAACATACCAAGAATGGTGTACCTCTATTCAATGAAAATAATTATGCACTCTAGAAAGGAAGAACGGATGTCTATCTCTTGGCATAAGTTTACAAATTATGGGACACTGTTCAAAATGGATTTAAACCAACTGCAGATGAACAAGGTAAGAAGAATTTGGTAAATGATGCAAAAGCAAAGAATATTATTATCAATGGACTTATTGAATCTGCTTATCATAAGGTGTTGGGTTGTAAAACCACCAAAAATATATGGGAAAATCTTGAGAATATATATGCAAGTGACTCAAATGTCAAATAAGCAAAGCTTCAAATCTACAGAGTAAAATTTGAGCAAATCAAAATGAAAGAATATAACAACATTGTTGCATACTTCCAACACATTGATGAAATAACCAACACTCTGGAAGTATTGGGAGAGTCTGTTGATGAAAATACTATTATACGAAATATTCTTAGAACATTACCAGGGAGATTCAACCAAAAGGTATCAGTCTTAAAATACAGTGAAAATCTAGACAAAATCAATAGAGAGGAATTACATGGATTTCTCATAGCATATGAAATGAGACTTGATGAAGAATAAGGTACTTCGCATCTAAAAACTGTGTTCACTGCATCTAAGAAAACCAATAAGGACAAACAACCTTCAAAGGAAAATACCTGCACCTGCAAGTGTGAAGAAAAGGAAGATGATGAAGAAGGTCTTTCAGATGGAGAATATGCTTACTTTACGAGAAAACTAAAAATTGGTAAGGGAAAATTCAAAGGTAAACTTCCATTGATATGTTTTGGCTATGGTGAGGTTGGGAATTTTGCAGAAAAATGTTTGAACATAAGTGATGACAACTCAAAAGGAAAGAAAGGCTTTAATAAATTCAACAAGCAAGGAAAAAATAAAGGATTCAAAAGGAACTTTATCTCTAAAGAAGATAGATCATCATCTGATGAAGACAGTGACAATGAAGAAGAAGCCAATGAGAGAGTATTGTTTATGGACAAGAACAATAAACAAGAGGTATAAAAAAATGAATAATAAGGGTTGACCATAGAAGAATTTTCTAAGGAGGCAATTAGGCTTATAAAAGAGCTCAAGGCTGAGAATATCCATTCCAATACTCTTGAAGAACAAGTTCAAGGTCTCAAAATTGAAGTTGAAGAACACACATTTATTGAAGAGTCATTTCAAAAGAAGTTGGAATAAATCAACCAAGAAAGGGAAGCATTAGAAGCCGAACTAGTCTCATTGCATAAGGAAGTGAAGAAGGGAAAAATTGTCCAAAACTATGCCAACAACTCAAAGGCATTGGAAGAACTCATCAAGAATAAATGATATTACAATGACAGAACTAGCCTCGGTTACAAAGAAGAAGAAGAAGGACCTTCTACAACAAAATACAATGAACCTATGAGATCTAGCATGCATATAGACTTCATTGGGCAAGATTCACAAGAACAACCTTGGAAGACAATTCCTCAACGAAGATTTCCATTCAGGTACAAAAATATTTTTCATGGCTATTGTTATTCATGTGGAAAATTTGGTCATAAAGCTGTAGAATGTCGCACATACCCTAGGAACTAATACAATTCCAAGAGATCTGTCAAATATGAACCACCCAGGGATCAACGAAACATCAATAAATTTGAACATTTAAGAAATAATATGGAATGTTACAAATGTCGAAACTTTGGACACATAGCTAGAGACTGTAGACTTGAAAATCCTCCAGAATAACCTTTAAAGCCACACAACGAATGAACATCGAAGAAGAAGAAGACTGATAATTGTGCTCTTGCTCTCAAGGCTCAAAACAACAAATATTTGTGGTAGTTGATAGCAATTTCTCAACACATATGACTGGATATAGAAATAAATTTGTATCTCTAAAAGAGAAGAAGGATGGAACCGTATCCTTTGGGAATGATGGATCTTCAAATGTTATAAGATCAGGTACCGTCACTCTCAGAAGTAAAGATGTTATAGCCAAGAATTTTCTATTGGTTGAAAACATGAATCATAATCTTCTCAGTGTTGGACAAATGTGTGATCAAGGACACACAATGTTATTAAACTCCACAAAATGTAAAATCAGGAAAGGTAGGTATGGTAAAATTGTGGCTATAGCAAGTCGAGCTCTAGACGACATATATGTTATGGATGAAGCATCTAAAGCATGTCTACTAGCTAAAGAAGATGAAAGTTGATTATGGAAAAAACGAATTGGTCACATAAACTTTGAAAATTTTGTCAAGATAAGCAGAAAGGAAGTAGTACGGGAAATGCCAAAAATCTCAAAACCTTCCAACACACTATGTGAGGCCTGTTGACATGGCAAGCAGACAAAAGTTGAATTTAAAACAAAATAACACTTTGCATCACATCCATTGGAATTGATGCATACTGATCTATCTAGTCATGTGAGAACAAAAAGCCTAGATGGAGAATTATATTTCATGTTAATGATAGATGAATATAACAGGATGACAACTGTCAATTTCCTAAAGAAAAAATATGAAGAATTTGAGTGCTTTAAGATCTACAAGGAGTTGGTAAAAAATGAAACTGATTTGAAAATAAAGTGTATAAGATCAGATAATGGCAGATAATTCACTTCCAAATTATTTCAACAATATTGTGACGAAAATGGAATAAAAAGACGATTTTCAACAACATGAACACCTTAGAAAAATGGAGTTGCTTAAATAAAGAACAAAACCGTACAGGAAATGGGTAGAACAATGTTGAAAGACTCAAAATTGGATGAAAAATTTTAGGTTCAAGAAATTGATACGACAGTCTTCATTATCAACCAAAGTCTTCTCAGAAATAATTGCAACAAGACCCCTTATGAATTATGGAAAGGAAAACTGGCTAATGTAAAATATTTCAGAATCTTCGGAAGAAAATATTATATCAAAAGAGAATATCAAAATTTGGGTAAGTTTGAATCACATGTTGACAAAGGTATCTTTTTTGGTTACTCACGCAAAATAAAGGCCTATAAATGATATTATCTAAGACGAAAACATATAGTGGAGAGCACAAATGTTACGTTTGACGAAGATGGTGTTCTAAAAAATAATGATGAGGACCTAGAATCTTTGAAACTTGAGACAGAGGCTGAAAAATACACAAAGAAAATTCTAGAACAAGAAGAAACTATCAACCAGGAAGAATTAAATAATGATCATCAAGATATACAGGAAAAACAACAAGAAGTTCATCCAAAGAGAACAAAAGAATGGATTCAAAAGAACCATCCATCAAATCAAATCATTGGTGACATAAATGAAATTCGACAGCTTCGTTCATCACAACAAGCTCGCATTTTTTTTCTAGCAACCTTTGAGCATAGTAGTTTTGAGGAATCCAACCAGAATGAACATTGGGTAGCAGCTATGAATGAAGAATTAGATCAAATCAAGAAGAATAACACCTGGGAATTAGTTCCACAACCAAAATATAAAAATATCATTTGGATTAAATGGGTGTTCAAGAACAAATTGAATGAAGATGGACAGGTTACCAGAAACAAAGCAAGATTGGTTTGCAAAGCCTATGCACAAGTGGAAGGAATTGATTTCGACAAAAAATTTGCACCAGTTGCCAGAATGCAAGCCATCCAGATGTTTCTCGCCTATGCATGTTCAAGAAAAATCAAAGTCTACCAAATGGATGTTAAGTCAGAATTCCCGAATGGTGAATTAGAAGAAGTTTACATCTAACAACCTGAAGGTTTTCTACTATCAGAAAAATAAGACTATGTTTGCAGGTTAAATAAGGCTCTATATGGTCTCAAGAAGGCTCCCAGAGCATGGTATGCTCATCTTGATGGATATCTACATCAACAAGGGTTCTATTATGAAACCAGCTCCAAAAATAGAAGAAAAGAGAGATCAACGCCTTATAATTCACCCACTTCGAGGGGGAAACCTCCAATACATTACATAAGTGAACTATTATTGGATGATATAAATGAAAAAACCTCCTTCTATATATATAATTCCATGGGTCACAATATAATCCTAGTCGACCTAACAATAATAATTTAAGGGAACAATAATAACAATATGGGGGTTACAGGGGTACAACAATAACAATAAGGGGGCTACACTAGTAATATGGGGACCTAACATGCACCTCTCCTTCAAAAAAGTGTTGTCCTCAACGCTTGAGTAGCTTTAGATGCTTCTATATAAAATTCTCATCCTCTCATGTAGAATCTTTAGTGGGTAAGTTCTTCCACTTGATGAGATACTCTGAAATTATTGCGAACCAAGATCTAAAATTTGTACACGACGTTCCTCCAGATTTCGGCTTTGCTCTGTAAAAAATTCAGCTTATAAACCTTCGTAGAAAATTTTTTATAGAAAAAATTCCACGGTGCCCTGTTTGAAGCAACGAAACCCTAGAATCCAAAGCTCTGATACCAAATGTTATGAAACCAGCTCCAAAAATAGAAGAAAAGAGAGATCAACACCTTATAATTCATCCACTTCGAGGGGGAAACCTCCAATACATTACATAAATGAACAATTATTGGATGATATAAATGACAGAACCTCCTTCTATATATAGGAGTCCATGGGGTCCCAATATAATCCTAGCCGACCTAACAATAATAATGTAAGGGAACAATAATAACAATATGGGGGTTATAGGGGTACAAAAATAACAATAAGGTGCTACACTAATAACAATAAGGGGCTACACTAGTAATATGGGGACCTAACATGCCCCTCTCCTTCAAAAAAATGTTGTCCTCAAGGCTTGAGTAGCTTTGGATGCTTCTGTATAAAATTCTCATCCTCCCATGTAGATTCTTTAGTGGGTAAGTTATTCCACTTGATGAGATACTCTGAAATTATTGCGAACCAAGATCTGAAATTTGTACACGAAGTTCCTCCAAATTTTGGCTTTGCTCTGTAAAAATTCAACTTCTGAACCTTCGTAGAAAAACATTTAGAGAAAAAATTTCACGATGACTTGTTTGGAGCAACGAAACCCTAGAATCCAAAGGTCTAATACCAAATTTTATGAAACCAGCTCCAAAAAAAGAAGAAAAGAGAGATCAACACCTTATAATTCAACCATTCGAGGGGGCAACCTCCAATACATTACATAAATGAAAAATTATTGGATGATATAAATGACAGAACCTTCTTCTATATATAGGAGTCCATGGGGTCACAATATAATCCTAGCCGACCTAAAAATAATAATGTAAGGGAACAATAATAACAATATGGGGGTTATAGGGGTACAACAATAACAATAAGGGGGCTACACTAATAATAATAAGGGGCTACACTAGTAATACAGGGACCTAACAGGTTCAAGAAAGGTACTGCTGATAGAAATATTTATGTACAAATAGAAACAGATAATTTAATAATCATTGAGGTGTATGTGGATGATATAATATTTGGTAGCAATGATGATCGACTAAGTAATAACTTTGCTACAAAGATGAAAAGTGAGTTCGAGATGTTTTTACATGGTGAGCTGACATACTTCTTAGGACTTCAAATATCTCAACAAGAGAAAGGAATATTTATATTTCAAGCCAAGTACATCAAGGAAATGCTCAAGAAATTCAAAATGGAATATTACAAACCCGTCTTTACTTCGATGGTAAGAGGTTTCAAATTGAGCATAGATGACTCATCTAAGGATGTGGATCACAGGTTGTAAAGATCTATGATTTTTAGTCTTCTATATGTAACAGCCTCCCAGCCAAATGTTATGCAAGCAGTTGGACAAGTAGCAAGATTCCAAGCAGCACCAAAATAATCACATATTATTGACGTCAAAAGAATTCTTCGATATCTAAAGGACACAAAATAATATGGCTTGTGGTATCCAAAGGGTAAAAATCTCATTATTCAAGCCTTTATAGACAAAGATTGGATAGGAAGCATTGATGATCGTAAGAGTACTAGTGCAGAAGCATTCTATCTAGGTGGTTGTCTCGTATCATGGTTGAGAAAAAAGCAAACCTTAATCTCGTTATCTACAACGGAAGCAGAATACATTGCAGCGGCAGCTTGTTGTACTCAAGTCCTTCGGATGAAACAAACTTTGCAAGACCTTCAAGTACAATTTAGTGAGCATATTCGCATCTTTTGTGATAACACTAGTTCCATAAGCATCTCCAAGAATCATGTCATGCATTAAAAAACAAAACACATTTCGATCAAATATCATTTTTTTATAGAACAAGTCGCTGAAAAGAATATCAAACTTGAATATGTTGGTACAAAATAACAAATCGTTGATATATTCACTAAACCTTTACCTCGTGAAGCATTTGAATATCTTCGCCAAAAGCTTGGGATTCAAAAAATAAAGGGGGAGGGGAAGTGTGTATAGGTCCGCAGGATGGTTGTGTGTCAGGGGGAGTTACCCTTTGCCATTGATGTCACTGGGGGGAGAGAATTTTGTAGGAAGAGGTTTCATGATCGTAGGGGGAGTACTTATGTTGCCATCAATGCCAAAGGGGAGATTTTTTATTAGTGGTTGTCATTGATGTCAACCCAAGCAGCACCAGGGGCTACCCAAATCTTGCATGGGAGTTTTTACCTACCAAATTACTATATTCTGAGTCAAGGATATTTTTTTATGGTTTCTACTTGTTGAGATGTTTCCGTTGATATATGGCTCACCACATAACGCTTCATGGTTTGAGAGATATTCATATTTGAAGTTAGTAACCCCAGTTAGTGGGCTAAAACCCCATGGGGTTGTGGCATGACACTAATAATTAGTTTTGTTCATTGAAAAATCAATAATTAATAATTGTTAAGCTCCTAAAATCCCTCCCGTGTTCACTTTTTGAATACCCTCTCAACCTAAGAATTTATATAAATTTTGATCCTCATATCCTCCTCATGTAGGGATTTCGCTACTTGAAACAGGTCATCGTTGAATTTTTACTATAACATTTTTTTTCTACAAAGGTTCAAAAGCTGAAATTTTTATCACACGAAGTCAAAATCCTGAGGAAGCTCATGTAAAAATTCCAGATCATGGTTCGCAATATTTTGGGAGATATGATATGTGGTAGTTAGGATTTTTGTAGGCTCTTGAACTTCATCTCAAAGAGGTGACCTTGGGAAAATCGTCATAACTCTCTCTCTGAGCATCAGATTGGAATTCTGTAAAAGGTGGCAAATATTGCATGAAATGTAGTTTTATGTATATCAATTTCAGAGCTAAAGGAGGAAACAATGACACGTGGCATGCCGTACAAGTTTACTCTACTGAACTAGTCCATAGTTAGGTCATTGTGAGAGATTGGGCATAACTTTGTCTTGAAGAATCTAAATTGGGTCAGACTAGTGGCATTGGAAAGAAGAATTAGAGGGCTACTACTGGACCTAAAATCACATATTGGAGATCTGAAATAAAATATATGCTTCAGATTCAATATTGAGCTCCTAGAAGGCAAGAAAAATCTAGATCATGTGTTGTCAAGGGCTGCAAAGGACCACACTTTCTAGGGAAGAAAAGCAAAGAAAAGTGCAGAAAAATGATGCAGTAGAGGTAAGCTCTAGGTAAGTATATTATGTATATGAATTTTCATCTCTTAATTGCATTTGGTTCTTTGTATTCTATTTTTTTTTTTTTTAGCACTAACATATGCTCTGCAGGATGAGGTAAGATTTTCTATTATCATGTCATAGGTATTTCCTTGAAGACTTTTTGTAGGTATTATATATTCATAAAGATAATACTCAATTCATGATCTAATTTTTTGAAGAGTGAGAAAGGGTAGCATACAAGAGCAACAATCAAGGTGCAGAACAATAATAAGAAGTTCACCACATGAATTCTTAAAGTGGGAAGCATTGCCTACTGTCATTGTAAAGGTATCATTGTAATGAGTCATTGTAAAAGCATCATTGTAAAATTTGTACAAGTATCTATCTACCAAGAATTGAAGAGGCAGTGTCGGGAGGTCTAGGATCATCATTAGGTGGTTGTGTCATAGTTGGGGTTATGGTCTAGTATGTCTTCTTCTTCTACATCATTCTATGTCATTGTAAAGTGGACCATTTTCCCTGGTATGAGAGTCCATTCTTCTTTTATTATTCTATAGGGTGGTAGGGTGGTGCTAGGCTAGTGCATGAAGTCACCAACATGTTCAAGCCTGTGAAAAATTTAGGGTGGTAGGGTGAGTTGTAGCTCATTGGGTGTTGGGGCATCCGTTCAGTTGACTACTGAAGAATCTCGGGCGTTGGAGTGTCCAAACAGTGGGAGCTGGAGAAGAATGATTTTCTAGATTCTAGGAAGTTGGAGCTTTCTTTTCAATTTGAGTTGAATATTAAATAATTATTAGAAAAACATTCAGGTGGTTTTTGTCCCAGAGGGGGTTTCCACCTTAAAAACTGTGTGCATTTGTGTTCATTTTTTTTTATTGTTATCATTGTATAAACACTGATAATAATTGAAGATTAAATAATGCTCTGAAATATTAATAATAATAATAATTGAAAGGAATATTGATTCCCCCCCCCCGGTATTTCCAACATTCCCTTCATCTGTTGCGAAACTTAAAGGGATTAAGGGGGATATATGTGAAATGAATATTGTTCATAAGCTAGATGTGAGGCCAGTGAAACAATTCCCATATAGATTGAAACCGAGGGTCAAGGAGAAGGTGAAGAGGCAATTGAAAAAAATTTGGAAGCGAGGCTTATCTTCCCAATTGATGAGGTTGAGTGGTTCAGTCCAATTGTCGTACATAATAGAAAATTACTCTGAAGAAATCTAGGTCTGTGTGGATTTTGGAGTCTGAACAATGCCTGTGTTCATGACCCCTTTCCTAACCCATTCAACGATGAATTCCTAGATAATGTTGCAGAAAAAAAAGCCTACTCTTTCATGAATGGATGCTTTGGTTACCACCAAGTCCATATTATAGAGGAGGATAAGAATAAAATCACATTCACAACTAAATGGGGGTATTACACCTACCATGTCATGCCCTTTGGACTTAAGAACGGGCCGACAGTGTTTTTGGGGATCATAATCGCTGCCTTCCAGGACTATATTCAAAGATTTCTGGAGGTTTACATGGATGATTGGAAAGCATATATTTTATTAAAGAGACACTCCATTTTCTCCAAGTGATATTTGAGCATTGTAAACAGTTGCATATCTCCTTAAACTTGAAAAAGTGCATTTTTGTCATCCCCTTTGGAACACTTATGGGACATATAGTTCACAAGGAGAGTATGTGTGTCGATCCTTCCAAAGTTGTTATAATCCCAAATATGCATCCATCGACAAGTGTTAAGAAACTGAGATAAACCCTTGGACATGCAAGATATTACCGTAGGTTCATCCGCAATTATGCCTCGATCATCATGCCACTAGAAAAAATATTGAAGAAATATGAAAGGCTTTCCTAGTCCATTGAATGTGAAGCTGCCTTCAACGTGCTATATGAAAAGCTCGCAAGCACAACAATCTTTGTTTATCCAAATTGGAACAAGAAATTTCATGTCCATATTGATACATTGGGAATAACTTTGGGAGTTGTTTTGGCTCAACCCAGATATGGTAACCTTGATCGCCCGATCTACTTTGCCAACATAAAACTTTCCATGGTAGAAAATAACTATACCACAACTAAGTGTGAATCTCTTGTGATGGTGTACTCACTACAGAATTTGTGACACTATCATTTTGGGGGGCGTTCAAGTTTTTTTTACTGATCATTGTGCCCTGAAGTACCTAATGAATATGCTTGTGTTTGAAGGAAGGATTTGTAGATAGATTTTGTTGTTCCATGAGTTCATGTTCAAAGTAATCATCAATCTAGGAAGGTTGAATGTGGGTAATCATCATCTTTCCTAGAAAGAATCAAGTGAATCTAGGAGGTTAATAGAATATTAAATATTGGATGTTGACTAGTTTCGGGTTGAGGCCATACCAGACTACTTGGAGGGAATTTCATTGTTCCTAACCATAGGAAAATGTCTGGAGGGGTACATGATGACACAACGAAGGAAAATGGTAGTTTGAGTTGCTAATTACCAATTGATTGTAGGACAATTATACAATATGGGACTTAACCAGATATTGTGACGGTGTGTCCTCGATCATTGGAAACAAGATGTGCTATGGGAATTTCATTTGGGAGTTGTAGGTGGACATATGGGTGGGAAATACACCGTGAGAGAATTTTTGTAGGAAAGACTCTGGTGGCCCACACTTTTCTAAGCTGTGAAGGAATATGCCAAGAAATGAAACTTTTTCCAATACGTGGGAATAAATAAAAATAAATATTATTCCAAAAACCCCATGTTACCTCGCATATATGGTCTTCCAAAGGTCCATCACATCGATATGAGCTTCCTTTGCAGCCATTACGGGCACTCCAAGCCTTTGAGAAATGGATTATAGTCTTTGTGGGTCCCATTTATCAACCAACACATCACTCCCATGTCACGTACATTATCACTAACACGAAT
Organism: Pinus albicaulis; assembly: GCA_034641835.2. Lineage (NCBI taxonomy): Eukaryota > Viridiplantae > Streptophyta > Pinopsida > Pinales > Pinaceae > Pinus > Pinus albicaulis. The sequence goes on from CM076577.1 coordinate 753,444,281, forward strand.
ACCTTACTTGATGGGATGAAGATGCTCCAGTCAAGGATTTCACTACAAACACCGCTGTGAGGTTCATATTTGAGAATATTATCACTTGGTTTAGGTGCCCCCAAAGCCTCACAAGTGACTAAGGGACCCTCTTCATTAATGATACAGTTACCTCATTACTGCAAAAAATTATGATTTGGCACTATAAGAGTATCCCATACCACCCCCATGCAAATGGCATGGTGGAATATTTTAACAAAATAAAAGAGACAGGCCTCACCAAGATATTCTTTACAAACCAATATGACTAGGACGAGTAGGTTTCGGCCACGTTATGGTCCTACCATACAACCGTCAAGCACCTGCACAAGTATACATCGTTCCAGCTTGTTTATGGGTGAGAATTCGTAGTGCACATAAAGTTAAGCATTCCCAACCTTTGCATTGCGCAAGCCACTCACATGTCATAGGATGAATCAATTTTGAAGCGGTTGGATGTGCTCTAGGAATTGGACGAGGCTTTATTTCTAACCGATTTTCACTAGGTTTTTGAGAAGGAGAGGAAAAAATAATGGCATGACCAACACATAAAGAGGAATTCCTTTGCATTCAGGGATCACGTTCTCCTATACGACAGTAAGTTTCTAAAACATCTTGGAAAGTTGAGAATGCATTAGTTAGGACCATTCATTGTTGCGGAAGTGAATAATTTGGCACTTTCAAACTCACACAATTGGATGGATTTAGGTTTAGGCAGAGTCAATAAGTTATTTTAGTCATGTCTATCTCTTCAGTTGCGTCAGTTATTTTTATTTTCGTTAGTTATTCTAGTTTTTTTAGTTATTTATTCACGCCAGTCACGAATAGAGTTGCATCAGTTACTTTAGTTGCTTCAGTTAAGTGCCTCCCTCTGCAACCGATTGTGGTCGAGGATTCCTACATGTAAATCATATTATCCATAATAATTAGTAATAATTCCCTGTGTTATTTGGAATTTGGGCTAAATATATCCCATAATATCTCTGACATGATATGGTTATCAAATTTGAGGAACCTTCCATCATCTCGTCATAATTAACCATCATGACCACCTCCTTTTTCAGATTTTACATCATCCAACTAAGGTCCAAGTCACAGTTACCATTAATTCCATGATTTGAATTGAGTACAGGAAGTTGTCATATTAATTAGTTAAATGGTCTAATAAAAAATGTCATGTCGGGTCTTTCTATTTAATTCTCGTAGCAATGATAAGTTCTTCATTATCAAAGCGTAGGTGGTTGAATTACTCAGTCTAGCTTCTGTGATGAATTCTCCTGGTCCTCAGCCCAAATTCAAACCCCTTGTATCTTTTGTGTATAGTTTTTGAATTACAACCATGACTAAAGTCACCAAAATGTGTGTTCCCACCCCTGCATCCGACTCTAAAATCATTGAAATTGAGAATCTCCACAAGAAATATAGAGGTCAAGACAAAAATAGATGGAAGCCATTCATCCAAAATCAAAGAGGATTTTAGAGGTATAAAAAGTTCCACACAGTTGAATTTGTGAAGTTTACCAGTGTTCAACACTTAAGGAGTCGCAATGCACTGTACTAAATTCCTTATCAGCTAGATGCATGGGGGTTCCCTTTTGGTTGATAGAGAATAACCCATATATTCCAGCGATATTTAGAAATTGACAGAACTATCCACTGTAGGGGCCACAGTGTCATCTGCATTCTAGAATAATTCCAAGGGGGGAAAGAAGACGGGTGAAACCAATTACTACAACAAGTATGATACTTAGCGCGATGGTAAGGGATTCCTTATTGAGCCAATTAACGATCCCACCATAAAATTCACCTATTATATAATTTCTAGAAAAATAATGTTCCATTACTCAAAGGGTGAGTGCACCTTGGATACCATTTCAATGGTGGAATCTTGTGAGAAAGGTGTGTTGGCAATATGTTGCAATATGTTTTCCTTGATGGCAAACTACTTGATGAAGTTGTTCTTGATGGAAACCTACTTGATGAGTTTCCTTTTGATAAGCAACCTATGTGTTAAAGATGTAAAAATGATGTTTCTATAGGTTAGTTCATATGTGACAGAGAAAGGAATTCTAGTAAGTGCCAAAGAAATAAAACAAGAAATATTTCTCAATGTATACACAATTTTTATGAAGGAAACCCGCATATGGATGCAATTTATATGCTACTTTTGTGAAGGAAACCCGCGTATACATTTAGAATTAGTATATACTCAATTTTAATGAAGATAAGTCGCATATCCACGCGGATAAGCACGATCAAAGTCATGTATGCCTTTTGCGCTCTAAAATTATGATACCAAGGGACATTACCATGGTATTAGCCCACAGTATTGAGCATTTTATTGCCTATTTGATTCCGTTCAAGAATACCATCAGTAGGTGTGTGGTTTTGACTCATGGTATTGGTAAAGGCTAAAACTATATAAGAAGAAGAAGATCACAGTGAAAAGTCTGCATGAGTAAGGGTTGTAACTGAATAATTTTCTCTAAGGTATATCTCCATGGGATAAACTCTGTTTAATTGATAGATCTGAATCTATGATGCACCCATGGATACAATGATGGTTTAGGATCTCTAGATCTAAAATGACTATGCTCCTGTGTGATCCATTGAAGAGATGATTAGATCCATGACCTGGTGCAAGTTTGTTGAAGAAAAGTGAAGAAATCTAGGTAAGTTCTATGGATCTGGTTCATTCTGCAAAGTTTATATTTACATATCTATACGTTAGTTCATCTCAGTAAAAGCGTGTATATACGCGGTTTTTCTTCAGAAAAGGCACGTATGGCAGTTAGGGTTTTCTAAAGCTTATTGCAGAGGTTTTTCTATTATTCCTGCTATTTGTCTGTTGTCTGTCAATGAAGTCCTCTTGTAGATCTGGGTTGTTTGAATAATGTATATGTTGCTAATTTGAATATGTACAAATTTGATCAATAAGAGAATAAACATGGTTTATGGTGACTAACTGATGAAGGGTTCTGGATTTCTAAAGATATCTCATTGAAAGCCTCAAATCTAGATCTGAGACTAATTACATTCTGAAAAATAGTATTCACAGAGCTATACGTAGGTTGGTGTGAAGGAAAGTGCGTATACACGCGGGTTCAGTGAAGCGAAGTAGCGTATGCATTTTAAGTTGATGAATGTTCAGGGTTGAGTTTGTATCTGCATATTTATTTTGAAGTTTGGGTTGTTTCTGAGTTCTGGTTACAGTGGTCTCACTGTTCTGATTGAAGTATTGGGTAAATTTTATGGTTGTTGATGTTTATGAAGAGTTGTGTTGATGTTGTTTGATCCAGTAAGAAAATTGATGAAACGTGGACTGCAGTGCTTCTGAGGGTTGAAGCCTTCAGTATGGAAGTAGAAGCTGGTGCTCATATTAGGGGGTTGTAGCTCCCTTCTAGTAGCAGTTGAAAAATGAGAGAATTTTGTAGCCTTCTGCAGGTAGATGCCTGTGTATTGATACGAGTCTGCATTAGTACAATATTGTAAACAATTTTCCATATAATAAATATTGAAGACAGAGATGACAACAGCGGTGGTTTTCTCCCGAATTGGGTTTCCACCTTAAATATTGGTGTTCATGTGTGTTTCTCTTGTGTGATGATTTATATTGTTGTTACTACACATATTTCCTGATTATCTAACAGATGCATGACCAAAAAAATGAGTTAAAGATTGTTCCTGAAAGGTTTTTCTAATCTACAAAATTATATCAGTATACGCTAGTTTCTTTTATTATATGTGTGTGTATACACAAGTTGATTTCATCAAAGCTGCGTATGGAATTATGTAAAGAAAAAGTTAAAATATTTTCAATAAGCTCTAAATATTGATTCACCCCCCCCCACCTCTCAGTATTTTTCCCATCAATTAGTATCAAATCAGGTTATTTTGAAGAAGCTTAATCTCTAGAAGAAATATCAACTAAGATGAGAAATCAAGATGGGACAACATCTATCAGGCCTTCTCTCTTCAATAGAAAAAAATTAATCTTCTATAAGACAAGGACAAGATCCTATATTCAGTCTCTTGGAGCATATGTATAGGCTATAGTTGATGGAGGTTATCAATATCCAGCATCAGTTCCAATAGATGCAGCAGAAAGAAAGAAATATGAAACCAATGCAAAGGTGGTCAATGCATTATTGGGAAGTTTGACTGAATCAGAATTTGTCAAAGTCATGCAGTTGAATACAGCAAAGGAGATATGGGACAAAATAATTCTAAGCTATGAAGGTGATACCAAGGTAAAAAGTTCTAAACTCCAAACTCCCATAATTCAATATGAAAATCTCAGGATGCATAATGAGGAAAGCATTGCCAGTTTCTTTTTACATCTAGATGATATTGTAAATCGTATGAGAAATCTGGGTGAAACCATAACTGACAATACTCTGGTAGAAAAGGTTTTAAGATCTCTAACTCCCAAATTTGAATCAAAAGTGTCTACTATTGAAGAGAAGTAGGATCTACAAACTCTTACTATTGTTAAACTTCATGGTATTTTGACTGCGTTTGAAATGAGAAAAGGAGGTCCATTTGAAGTCAAAGAAGTTTTCTTTAGAGCTGCTACAAAAGGAAAATAAGTAGAAGAACAAGAAGGATCAGGGTACGTTTCAGAAGAAGATGAGATAAATTTTGTAAAGAAGCTACAACTTGGCACTAGAATATTCAGAGGTAAGCTTCCTTTTAAATTTTTTTCTTGTGGAAGAGTTGGTCATTATGCTGCTAAGTGTCCTCATAAAGAAAAACATGAAAAAGGAAAGGAAGTGGAAAAAGTAAATAAGAATCGGTTTATCAATAAAAAAAATTATTATACTCATCAAGATAGTGATGGGCTATCAAATAGTGAAGAATGAGAATCTGATCAAGATGTTAGACTATTCATGGCTTTTGAAAAATATTCTAGTGAGGCTAAAGATACCTTTATGGATGCACTAGAAGAAAATGATTTTCTTGAAGAAATTAATCATCTCAAAATATCTTTTGAAGAAAACAAAATTTCCATAGATACTCTAAAGAATCAACTTATAGAAAAGGAGAAGCACAATGAGAAATTAGAATGTGAAATAGTAAGTCTAAGAAAGGAAATTGAGAAAGAGAAAATTTTAAATCTTAGATTTGCTAAAGGAACTCAAACCTTAGATGAAATTATCAAGGCTCAACGCTCTCCTTTTGTAAAGACAAGTCTTGGATATATCAAATAATCCTCTCAATCTTCAGCACCAAGCTATATAAATGCAGCTAAAGCCAGCCTACAACATTATGCCACTTAGCAAGAGAACAAAGAAACTTCACAGGTAAAGCATGACCACTTCAATATAAAGAACAATAGAAGAAATATCAAACAAAGAAACACCAATCTGCAGGTAAACACAAATAGATGGTTTCATGATCACATAAATTTCTTCTTTAATGGGAAATGTTTCTCATGTCATAATTTTAGTCATAATATGTTCAATGTGTTGCATATAAAAACATTATGACCAGAGAAGCAAGAAAGCAAAGAAATGAGATTGGAATAAATAAGAATACTTATAACAAATTTTCTCCTCTTCAAAATGAAATTGAATGTGCTTATTGCAATAACTTTGGTCATGGAGAATCTGAATGCAGGAGAAAACTCCAACCAAAAGAGCATATACCTTCAAATTCCAAGATATGGAGAAAGAAGGACTTACAGGTTGAGAATTGTGGCATAGCCTTATTTGAAGAAGGGGAAGAAAATAAATGGTACATTGATAGAGGATGCTCAAAACACATGACAGGTGATAGAAATAAACTCCTTGCATATAATTCTCTAGAAAGAGAAAAGAATTTTACCTTTGGAAATGATACTCCTACTATCATTAAAGGAAAAGGTTCTATTTTTCTAAAAGAAAAGGTAAAAGCTAACAATGTTATGTGTGTGGATGGATTAAAACATAAACTTTTAAGTGTGAGTCAAATGTGTGATCAAGGAAATGAAGTTGTCTTTAGTTCAAAATAATGTGTGGTACATGAACTTGACACAGGAAAAACAGTAATAAAAGGAACTAGAACACTAAGAAAACTATATGTATTGAAAGGTTGCAAAGAACAATGTTACTTGGGTAAATCTTCAGAAAATTGGTTATGGCACAGAATATTGGGGCATTTGAGTTTCTCTCAAATCAGCAAATCTAGCAGACACAAAGCAGTTCGCGATCTTCCCCGCATCACTCTGCCTGAAAGTACCATATGCAAATATTGCCAATTCGGTAAGCAAACCAGAGTACAATTTAATGCCAAAGAAGGATCAGCAAGTAAGCCTCTTGAACTCATACATACTGACTTATGTGGACCTATGAGAAAAAGGTCACCCCGTGGAGAACAATACTATATTCTTTTTATTGATTATTTCTCTAGAATGCGTTGGATTGGTTTACTAAAACACAAAGATGAAGCATTTGAAAAAATTTAGATCTTTAAATCCCTGGTTGAAAATGAATTAGATCTAAAAATCAAATGTGCTGGAACCCCACAACAAAATGGCGTGGCAGAAAGAATGAATAGAACAGTTCAACAAATGGCTCGTGCTATGCTTGATGATTCTAGAACACCTAATACCTTTTGAGGAGAAGTAGCACATACCGCTTTAAATATTCTTAACAAGGCTCATGTTCATGTAAATAGTGATAAAACTCCTTATGAGCTCTGGTATCGTAATCTTCCAACTGTAAAGCATTTTAGAGTTTTTGGAAGAAAATGTTTTATCAAGAACAATGATGAAAAAATTGGTAAGTTTGAACCTAGAGCAGATGAAGGAATATTTCTTGGCTATTATTCAAGAAGTAAAGCATATAAATATTACAATAAAAGACTTCGAAAAATTGTTGAATGCATTGCTGTTGTAATTGATGAGTCTCTCTCAGCTCCAAAAGGGGAAATGCCAATAAAAAATGAAGATGATGGTGATGAATATCTTCCTGCATCAAATAGCAACAATATAGAAGGTGAACCCAATGAAGCACCAGAAGAAGATCTATCTGAAAAGGCTCCATCCAGGTATGTTCAAAAGAATCATCCATAATCTCAAATTTTGGGATAAAAGGGATCAGGTGTCCAAACAAGAAGAACTATTGTAGGATCTCCTAGTTATCTAGCATATCTATCCACTATTGAACCACAGAATGTCAATCAAGCAAGAAAAGATGAATGTTGGATTCAAGCCATGAATGAAGAACTTGATCGAATTGAAAATAATCATACTTTGGAATTGGTTCCAAGGCCTCATGATAAAAATGTTATTGGAACAAAATGGATATTTAAAAACAAGTTAAATGAAAATGGAGATGTTATTAGAAACAAAGCTAGACCCGTTTGTAAAGGGTATGCTCAACAAGAAGGTATAGACTTTGAAGAAACATTTGCTCCTATATCTAGACTTGAAGCCATAATAATGTTTCTTGACTTTTCAAGCTTTCAACAATTCAAAGTTTATCAAATGGATGTTAAATTTGTTTTCCTCAATGTTGATCTAGCAGAAGAAGTTTATATAGAACAACCAGAAGGATTCATTTTTGAAAATTATGAAAAACTTGTTTGAAAACTTAAAAAAAATGTTATATGGTCTCAAACAAGCTCCAAGGGCATGGTACTATTGTCTTGACAAATATCTTCACCAACAAGGTTTTTCAAAGGGATCTGCTGATAGCAACTTATACACAAAAATTGAAAATGATAAAATATTGATTGTAGTTATATATGTTGATGCAATAATTTTTGGGAGTAATGAAGATTCCATGAGTCATAAATTTTCTTATGTTATGCAGAAAGAATTTGAAATGTATTTACTTGGGGAACTAACATGTTTTCTTGGCTTACAAGTGCAACAAGCAACATATGGCATATTTTTATCACAAGAAAAATATCTTAAGAAAATTCTGTAGCAGTATGGGATGGAAGACTGCAAACCTGTGAGTACGCCAATGGTAATTTGATGTAACCTCAGTTCTCATGATGATTCTCCCATGGTGAATCAACCAGAATATAGATCCATGATTGGAAGTCTGCTTTATCTAACTAAGATAAGACCAGACATTATGCATGCAGTTGGGATTGTTGGACGATTCCAAGCAAATCCAAAAGAGTCTCACCTTCAGGTTGTAAAAATAATATTCAAATATCTACAAGGGACTCAAGACTATGTTCTATGGTATCCAAAGAATGCTGATCTCACTCTTCATGCTTACACAGATGAAGATTGGGCTGGAGATGTTGATGATCGAAAAAAAAACTAGTGGTGGTGCATTCTATATGGGGCCCCGATTAGTATCTTTGTTCAGCAAGAAACAAAGTTCTATTTCCCTATATACAGCATAAGTAGAATATGTGGTTGTCCCATCATGTTGCACACAACTACTTTGGAAGATGCGGACTTTAAAAGACATTCAAATCAAATGTTCACCTCCCATCTCCATTTTATGTGATAATACAAGTGTCATTAGTATCTCAAATAATCCTGTTATGCATTCCAAGACCAAGCACATTCCTATCAAATATCACTTCCTACGTGAACAAGTGCTTGAACAAAAATTTAAATTGGAGTATGTTCCCTCCAAATAAAAAGTTGTTGATATATTTACTAAACCTCTTCCCAGGGAAGCATTCGAATATCTCAGACTGAATATGGGATTTGTCTCTGCCTCTCTGATCAAATATGCTTAATTTCAAAAGATTAAATTCGATACATGGGTTTCATAAAGGAGAATCGTGTTGTGAGTTTTGGTGCATAAAACCGCGTATGGGCTTTGCTGACAGAATTTATCTAGGTCAACATTTCAGAAAAGTTGTGGTGCTATTAGGTAATCTCTATTGTTGTTTCAATATTCATCTTTCTGTATCATTCTCTGATATTTTTCTCCTTGATGAAGATGCTTTAATGATTTAGTTGTTGAAGATGTTCAAGATGGAAAAGCTAAGGGGGAGCACTTGTCTTGTGGAAAAGGATGCTTTGTTGGCATTCTGATTGGTTGATGTGTTATGATATCATGTTTGAGATTATTTGTTTTTGGTCATAAATAGTCATATCTGTAATTTGATAAAAAGTTCATGTTGAGACCTATGATGTAAAATTGTTATATTCAGTCATGTAAGGACTTTTCAAATTTGTAAACCCACTTGGTTGGGAAGTTGAGTCAAATTTGTAATTCCACTTAGTTGGATCATTGATGTAAGTATGAGTCCTTGGTGATAGGAAAGGTCATACTCGGTTGAGTCATGTACTTCATTGAAAAATCTATTTAAAGATCCAGCATGAACTCAGGGGGAGCATGGTAAATTGAGCATACATTAGATCTTCAGAGCTCATCTTTCTACAAGGGAAGAGAAACCTTGTTTTGGTTTTGATTTTCCCTTTTCCCTTGATGTAAAATGGGGAGAGTATTTTGGTGTTTGAATAATGGTTATGATTAATGTACTTATCTATTGTGATGATAAAACACCATCATGGTTGCCATCAAGTCCAAAGGAGGAGATTGTTGGAAATATGTTGCAATATATTGTCCTTGATGGCAACCTACTTCATGAAGTTGTTCTTGATGGAAACCTACTTGATGAGTTGCCTTTTGATAAGCAAACTATGTGTTAAAGATGTAAAAATGATGTTTCTATAGGTCAATTCAGATGTGACAGAAAAAGGAATTCCAGTAAGTGCCGGAGAAATGAAACAAGAAATATTTCTCAATGTATACGCAGGTTTTATGAAGGAAACCCGCGTATGGATGCAATGTATATGCTAATTTTGTGAAGGCAACCTGCATATACATTCAGAATTAGTATATAAGTAGTTTTTATGAAGAGAAGTCATGTATCCACGTGGATAAGCATGATCCAAGTCATGTATGCATTTTGCGCTCTAAAATTATGATACCAAGGGACATTACCATGGTATTATCCCACAACGTTGAGCGTTGTATTTCCTATTGATTCTGTCCAAGAATACCATCAATAGGTGTGTGGTTTTGACTCATGGTATTGGTAAAGGCTAAATATATATAAGGAGAATAATATCATAGTGCAAAGTGTGCATGAGTAAGGGTTGTAACTGAATAATTTTCTCTAAGGTATATCTGCATGGGATAAACTCTGTTTTAATTGATAGATCTGAATCTATGATGCACCCATGGATACAATGATGGTTCAGGATCTCTAGATCTGAAATGACTATGCTCTTGTGTGATCCATTGAAGAGATGATTAGATCCATGACCTGGCGCAAGTTTGCTGAAGACAAGTGAAGAAATCTGGGTAAGTTCTATGGATCTGGTTCATTCTGCAAATTTTATATTTATAGATCTATACGCTAGTTTGTCTCAGTAAAAGCGCGTATATATGCGGGTTTTCTTCAAAAAAGGTGTGTATGGCAGTTAGGGTTTTATGAAGCTTATTGCAGAGGTTTTTATATTATTCCTGTTATTTTTCTATTGTCTGTCAATGAAGTCTTCTTGTAGATCTGGGTTGTTTGAATACTGTATATGCTGCTAAGTTGATTATGTACAAATCTGATCAATGAGAGAATAAACATGGTTGATGGTGACTAACTGATGAAGGGTTCTACATTCCTAAATATATTTGACTGAAAGCCTCAGATCTGGATCTGAGACTGATTAAATTCTGAAAAACAGTATTCACAGAGCTATACACAGTTTGGTGTGAAGGAAAGCGCGTATACACACGGGTTCAGTGAAGCGAAGTAGCGTATGCATTTTAAGTTGATGAATGTTTAGGGTTGAGTTTGTATATGCATATTTGTTTTGAAGTTTGGGTTATTTTTGAGTTTTGGTTATAGTGGTCTCACTATTTTGATTGAAGTATTGGGTAAAGTTTATGGTTGTTGATGTTTATGAAGAGTTGTGTTGGTGTTGTTTGACCCAGTATGAAAATTGATGAAATGTGGTCTGCAGTGGTTCTGAGGGTTGAAGCGTTCAGTATGGAAGTAGAAGCTTCCTGCCAGTAGAAGATGGTGTTCAGATTAGGGGGTTGTAGCTCCCTTCTAGTAGCAGTTGGAAAATGAGAGAAGGTTTTAGCCTTCTGCAGGTAGATACCTACGTATTGATATGAGTCTGCATCAGTAAAATATTGTAAACAGTTTTCCATATAATAAATATTGAAGATAGAGACGACACCAACGGTGATTTTCTCCCGAATTGGGTTTCCACCTTAAGTATTGGTTTTCATGTGTTTTTCTCTTGTGTGATGAATTATACTACTGTTACTGCACATATTTCCTGATTATCTAACAAATGCATGACTGGTAAACTGAGTTAAAGATTGTTCCTGAAAGGTTTTTCTAATATAAAAAATTATATCAGTATACGCTAGTTTTATTAGATGTGCCTGTATACGCGAGTTGAGTTCATCAAAGCCGCGTATGGAATTATGTAAAGAAAAAGTTAAAATCTTTTCAGTAAGCTCTAAATACTGATTCACCTCCCCCTCTCAGTATTTTTCCCATCAAGGTGCACATTTTGTTAGCAATATGATGCAAAGTGTTGTCCTTGATGGCAACCCACTTGATAGATTTTTGTCCTTGAATGGCAACCCACTTGATGAAGATGATGGCAACCTACTTGATGAAGTTGTCCTTGATGGAAATCTACCCGATAAGTTGCCTATGATAAGCAACCTATGTGTCAAAGATGTAAGAATGATGTATCTACAGATCAGTTCAGATATGACAGAGAAAATAATTCCAGTAAGTACCAGAAAAATGATAAATATAATATGTCACAATGTATACGCTACTTTTGTGAAGGCAACCTGCGTATACATACAATGTATACGCTACTTTTGTGAAGGGAACCCGCGTATACATTCAAGGTTAGCATATATGCAGCTTTTATGAGGCGAAGTTGTGTATACACGCGGAAGCGAACGCTCCAAGTCGTGTATGCCCTTTTGCGCTCTAAAATTATGATACCAAGGGGCATTATCATGGTATTGGCCCATTGTATTGAGCGCTAGATTATCTATTTGATCCCGTCTAGGAATACCATTGGAAATAATGTGGTTTTGGCTCATGGTATTGAAAAAGGGTAAACCTATATAAGGAGAAGAAAATCATTGTGCAAGAGGTGTGCATGAGTCTGGGTTTAAATGTGTACTTCATTATGAAGTATATCTGTATCGAAAGGGTAACATTTTGCTGATCTGAATCTGTGATGCACCTATGAAGAAAATGATGAAGAAGTGAATCTAGATTTGAAATGTATTTGTATCTTCTAGATCTGTTTATGGAATGTTCTGATATGAGATGAGGCGAACATGTTTCTGAAGTAAAGGGTAATATCTGAGCTATGCATCTATTCTGAAGAATTGCACTGAAATGTCTGAAGAAGTATACGCTGGTTCATTTCGGTAAAAGCGCGTGTATACGTGGATCTGATGAAAGAAAAGCCTGTATGTCCAGTTAGGGTTTTCTGAAGTATGTGCAGAGGTATACGCGGGTTTATATGCATGAAGGCGCGTATATATGCAGGATCAGTGAAAGAAAAGCGCGTATGATAAACTAGGGTTTGCTGAAGTTTTGAGATGTCTGATCTGTTCTGCTGTCTTGTTGATATCTGTTTCTGATGTGTTACTACTATCTGTCTATGATGATCTGGGTTGTTCAAAGATTGATTATGCTACTATAGAGCAAGTGGTTGGTTTGATGAATGTTCCTTGAGCTTAATTGTGTGGGTTGGATCCAGTGTGAAAATTGATGAAACGTGGTCCTTGTTGGTGCTGAGGGTTGTAGCCTTCAGTCAGGGGGTTGTAGCTCCCTTCCAGGTGAGGTTGGTAAACGAGATCGTGGTCGTAGCCCTCTCCAGAGAGGCTAGTAAACGATGCTAGGGAGTCGAGCTCCTCTCCTGTGGAGAGGTCGGTAAACGAGCCAGGGTGCCTCGCATGTCGTAGGAGTCTCGCACCAAAGACATGCGGGTTAAAAAGATGTTTTCTCTATAATAAAATATTGAAGGCCGAGACAACTAGCTGTGGTTTTCTCCTCGATTCGGGTTGGGCTTCCACCTAAAATCCCGGTGTTCATGTGTGATGCTTATGTGTGATGGTTTATTCTGTTTACCGCACATGTTAACCGTTTATTGAACATCTAATGAATGAATGATGGAATGATATAAGTGAAGAATTAATGACATAATTAGATCTCTGTGTATACGCGGGTTTTATGAAGAATATCCGCGTGTATACGCTAGTTGTCTTCATAAAAGTAGTGTATGGGTTTTGAATTAAGAAAAGTAAAAAGTTTTGATTAAGTCCTAAATACTGATTCACCCCCCCCTCTCAGTATTTTTCCCAACAATTGGTATCAGAGGAGGTTCTTCTACAGAAGCTTGATTGCTTGAAGGAGATCCGTCGCAATGGGAATTCATGAAGGAGTAATGTCTATAAAGCCACCTCTATTCAATGGAAGCAATCTGATATTCTGGAAGGTACGAACAAAATCATATCTGCAAAGTCTTGGTGCAGAAGTATGGGCAATCGTGGAAGAAGGCTATCAATATCCGGCAAGTATTCCTACTGATGCGGCTGAAAGGAAGAAGTATGAAATCAATTCCAAAGCATTGAATGTATTATTAGGAAGCATGTCTGAACCAGAATTTGCTAAAGTGATGTAGCTAAATTCAGCAAAAGAAATATGGGACAAAATCATTCTGAGCTATGAAGGAGATACAAAGGTAAAAAGTGCAAAACTTCAAACTCTCAGAATTGAATATGAAAATTTAAGGATGCATAGTGATGAAAGTATTTCCAGTTTCTTTCTTCGTCTAGATGATATTATAAATCGAATGAGAAATTTGGGTGAAACCATAACCGATACTACTCTGGTGGAAAAATTCTTAAGCTCCTTGACTTCAAAATTTGACTCTAAAGTTTTAGCTATTGAAGAAAGGCAAGATCTGCAAACTCTTACTATTGTTCAATTACATGGTATTCTGACTGCATTTGAAATGAGACAAGGAGGTCCTTCTCAAATCAAAGAAGATGCTTTTAAGGCGTCTGTAAAAGGAAAAGAAAAGGAAGTTGTCAAAGAATCCTGCTATATATTCGAACAAGAAGAAGCGAATTTTGTGAGAAAACTCCAACTAGGTACTGGAAGATTCAAAGGTAAGCTTCCCTTCAAATGTTTTGATTGTGGAAGAGTTGGTCACTATGCTGCTAAATGTCCTTATAGAAAAAAACATGGTAAAGGGAAAAAATTTGAAAAGAGGAAGAGTTATTATTCAAATGAAGATGATGATGAAGTGTCCAGTGAAGATGAAGAAGACTCTGACCAAGCTCTACAAGTGCTCATGGCAAAGAAGCAAAAGAAGAAGGTTACTCAAGGAAAGGAGATACCTCAGAAATCATGTATAGCAGAAATTGAAGAAGATGAAACAGGTATTGATCACTGTTCTTGTATTTTACTCTCTTGTGCATGCAAAGGTAAAGATAGTGAAAGTAACAGTATGGATCTAGAAGAAGTTGTCAAGATTAAAGTTGAAGATCAGAAAAAATCATCTAAGGAGAGTGAATCTATAGACAAGTATCAAAGGTTTCATGCTTATGCATCCAATCGAATGAAAAGACTAGAAGCAAAAATCAATGATCTAAATGCAGATCTCGAAATATCAAAAAGGAAGAATGAAGGTCTTGAAGCTGGAATCATCTCTCTACAAGCTGATCTTGAAGCATCAAATAAGAAGATTGAGGAACCTCTACAATCATTTCAAAAGGAAGGTCTTGAAGCAGAAATCATTTCCCTCAAAGAAGACCTGGATAAATCAAATAAGAAGAATGCAGGACTTGAAGCAGAAAACATATCTCTGAAAGTAAATCTCGAAGCATCGAAGAAGAAGAATGAAGAACTCTTACAAAATTTTGGAGAGCAAGAAAATGGGTTGAAAGAAGAGATTCTAAATCTGAATAACCAAGTAGAAGACGGAAGAAGGAAAGAAGAAAGCATGAAGAAGCAATGCCAAGCCTTGGAGGTGGAGGTAAACATTCTCAAAGGTAAATTAGAAGAAAAGGTTAAACTTTTGAGGTTTCAAGATAGTACTAAGATTTTGGACAATATTATTAGTAGTCAAAGGTCTCCTTCTATCAAACTTGGTCTGGGTTTTCATGAAACGGTCAAAGGAGAATCTAGTTCACAAGGAAGTGCTAAAGTGTTGAAAGAAACTAAAAGTCAACCTACAATCATGAATTCTCAAAGGAAATCATTCAATAATGTTGAATGCTTTAATTGTCATGATTATGGGCATGTTGCAGCTAATTGCAGGAGCAGATTGTTTCAGCCACAAACTAACAGATACTACATAGAAAGGTACTCTGGTTTCTTCAAGGGATATTGTTTTTCATGTAACAAGTATGGACATAAAGCTGCTGATTGCAATAGAAGGAAGAATAGAAAAGCTCATTATGATTCTTATACTTATTTCTCTGGCCACATGAAATGTTATGCTTGTAACAAGTATGGACATGTAGAAAAAGAATGCAGAATGAACAGATCTGAGAAAGTGGACAATTTCCAGCACACGATTAGAAAGTTCAAGAAAATTTGGAAAAAGAAGGAGGACCGGTCAGAAACGTAGGGAATACTGACCCTACCGCAGTCATCCACTTCTAAAGCTTACTTCTCTTAATGGCTGCAGGAGTGATGTGAGATACATTATGAGATTTTGTAATGTATCATCACAGGGGGAGCGATGTATGGTGATTTCCATGATTGTTTTGGTAATTCTGAATATGTTTATTTCTGACAGTGCATATGATGTGAAGAAGACAGGTACAGGAAGTACAAGTTCAGGGGGAGATGGAGGAATGTGAAATTTCCACATTTGACTTTCCATACGCGGGTTCTATGAACTAAATCCGCGTATACACGCGAGTTCCAGTAGACACAGTCGCGTATGCATTGATGATAAGAGAATTTATATGATAGCTAAAGATCTGGAGCAGAGGTTCGGGGGGAGCATCAGTCTGACTGTTAATAACTGTATTATTGACTCTGTATCAACTTATTTTCTCAGTTCTAAATAATGATGATATGATACTTGGTTTCTTATGTTGAAGATCATGGATGAGCTCGGATTGATGAAGAGTATCTGTTGGATGAGATGGAAGTCTTATGATTCAGAGATATGGACAGATCATGCAGAGTTTGTTGCTGATGACTTGCTGTTGAAGGTGTTCAGGTTGCACAAGTTAAGGAGGAGCCTTGGCCATATGGAAAGGGTGCATTGGATGCACAGCTTCAGGAGGAGCATTGGTCTTGATGAGTATAATGCATTGTTGGCATTATGATGATTCTGAAAAATGATCTCTTTCTTGAGGTCTTTTTGGTATTTGTCATGAAAAGTCATATTTGTAATTTGATGAAAAGGTCATGATGAGACCCATGATGTAAAATTGTAATATTCAGTCATGTAAGGACTTGTTCTAATTTGTAAACCCACTTGGTTGGGTATTTGAGTCAAAATATGTAAACCCACTTGGTTGGGTAGTTGAGTCAAAATGTGTAAACCCACTTGGTTGGGTACTTGAGTCTCATATGTAAATCCACTTGGTTGGATCTTTGATGTAAGTATGAGTCTTTGGTGATAGGAAGGTCATAGAGTCATGTACTTCATTGAAAAAAATATGTTTGAATATTTAGCATGAGCTAAGGGGGAGCTTGGTCACTTCAGTGTACAACAGATCTGCAGAACGCTTCCTTCTACATGAGGAGAAAAACCTTGTGTTGGTTTTGATCCGCCCTTTGCCCTTGATGTCAAAGGGGTAGAGTGACATGGTGTTTGAATAAAGGAAAAGAATGGTGTCAAAGAATGGGGAGAGAGACATGGTGTCATTGTATTCTTAATGTATCTATCTGTTGTATTGATCAAACACCATCGTGGTTGGCATCAAGTCCAAAGGGGGAGATTGTTGGCAATATGATGTAGAGTGTTGTCCTTGATGGCAACCCACTTGATAGATTGATGTCCTTGAATGGCAACCCAGTTGATGAAGATAATGGCAACCTACTTGATGAAGTTTTCCTTGATGGAAATCTACTCAATAAGTTGCCTATGATAAGCAACCTATGTGTCAAAGATGTAAGAATGATGTATCTACAGATCAGTTCAGATATGACAGAGAAAAGAATTCCAGTAAGTACCAGAAAAATGATAAATATAATATGTCAGAATGTATACGCTACTTTTGTGAAGGCAACCCGCGTATACATACAATGTATACGCTACTTTTGTGAAGGAACCCACGTATACATTCAGGGTTAGCATATACGCAGTTTTTATGAGGTGAAGTTGCGTATACACGCGGAAGCGAACGCTCCAAGTCGCGTATGCCCTTTTGCGCTCTAAAATTATGATACCAAGGGGCATTACCATGGTATTGGCCCATTGTATTGAGCGCTAGATTATCTATTTGATCCCGTCTAGGAATACCATTGGAAGTAATGTGGTTTTGGCTCATGGTATTGTCAAAAGCTAAATCTATTTAAGGAGAAGAAAGTCATTATGCAAAGGGGGTTCAAGTGTCTGAGCTCTAATGAATACTTCACTCTAAAGTATATCTGTATGGAATGGGTAAATGTTTAATGATTGATCTGAATTAATAGTGCACCCATGAAGAAAATGATAAAGAGGGATCTCTAGATCTGAAATGTCTATGTTTCTTCTAGATCTGATGATGGAATGTTTGATCTGAGATGAGGCGAACATGTTTGTGAAGTAAAGGGTAATATCTGAGCTATGCATCTGTTCTGAAGAAATTGCGCTGAAATGTCTGAAGAAGTATATGCTGGTTCGTTTCAGTAAAAGCGCGTGTATACGCGGATCTCATGAAGGAAAGTGCGTATGTCCAGTTAGGGTTTTCTGAAGTATGTGAAAAGGTATACGGGGGTTTATATGCATGAAGGCGCGTATATACGCAGGATCAGTGAAAGGAAAGCGCGTATGATAATCTAGGTTTTCCGAAGCAAGAGAGATGTCCGATCCGCTCACGGTTTGGTCATATCTCTGCTTCTGATGTGTTACTAAAATCTCATTCCATGATGATCCCGTTGTCTAAAGATTGATTATGCTACTATAGAGCAAGTGGTTGGTTTGATGAATGTCTTTGAGCTTAATTGTGGGCGGATCCAAGGGTGAAAAATCTCGATGAAACATGAGTCCATAGAGGTGCCGAGAGTTGTAGCCTTCACTGTGGGTTGTAGCTCCTTCCAGGTGAAGTCGGGTAAACGAGATCGGGGGGTCGAGGCTCCCTTCCAGAGAGGCTAGTAAACGAGACAGGGTATAGCTCCCTTCCAGGAGAGGCTGGTAAACGAGCGCAGGTGGGTGCCTGCGTGCTGGTAGGAGTCTGCACCAACACATAAGTTGTAAGATGTTTTCTCTATAATAAAATATTGAAGGCTGAGACAATGGCAGCGGTGGTTTTCTCCCGACTTGGGTTTCCACCTAAAATCCTGGTGTTCATGTGTGATGCTTATGTGTGATGGTTTATTCTGTTCTTACTTCACATGTTTACTGTTTATTGAACATCTAATGAATGAATGATGGAATGATATAAGTGAAGAATTAATGACATAATTAGATCTCTGTGTATACGCGAGTTTTATGAAGGATATCCGCGTGTATACACTAGTTGGCTTCATCAGAGTAGCGTATGGGTTTTAGAGAGTTGAAAAGTAAAAGTTTTGGTTAAGTCCTAAATACTGATTCACCCCCCCCCCCCCCCTCTCAGTATTTTTCCCAACAATTGGTATCAGAGCGGGTCCTTCTGCAGAAGCTTGATCGCTTGAAGGAGATCCGTCGCAATGGGAAGTCAAGAAGGAGTAATGTCTATAAAGCCACCTCTATTCAATGGAAGCAATCTGATATTCTGGAAGGTACGAACAAAAGCATATCTGCAAAGTCTTGGTGTAGATGTATGGGCAATCGTGGAAGAAGGCTATCAATATCCGGCAAGTATTCCTACTGATGCAGCTGAAAGGAAGAAGTATGAAATCAATGCCAAAGCAGTGAATGTCTTATTAGGAAGCATGTCTGAACCAGAATTTTCTAAAGTGATGCAGCTAAATTCAACAAAAGAAATATGGGACAAAATCATTCTAAGCTATGAAGGAGATACAAAGGTAAAAAGTGCAAAACTCCAAACTCTCATAATTGAATATGAAAATTTAAGGATGCATAGTGATGAAAGTATTGCCAGTTTCTTTCTTCGTCTAGATGATATTGTAAATCGGATGAGAAATTTGGGTGAAACCATAACCGATACTACTCTGGTGGAAAAAGTCTTAAGATCCTTGACTTCAAAATTTGACTCTAAAGCTTCAGCTATTGAAGAAAGGCAAGATCTGCAAACTCTTACTATTGTTCAATTACATGGTATTCTGACTGCTTTTGAAATGAGACAAGGAGGTCCTTCTCAAATCAAAGAAGTTGCTTTTAAGGTATCTGCAAAAGGAAAAGAAAAGGAAGTTGTCAAAGAAACCAGCTATATATCCGAAGAAGAAGAAGCGAATTTTGTGAGAAAACTCCAACTAGGTACTGGAAGATTCAAAGGTAAGCTTCCCTTCAAATGTTTTGATTGTGGAAGAGTTGGTCACTATGCTGCTAAATGTCCTTATAGAAAAAAACATGGTAAAGGGAAACAATTTGAAAAGAGGATGAGTTATTATTCAAATGAAGATGATGAAGAAGTGTCCAGTGAAGATGAAGAAGACTCTGACCAAGCTCTACAAGTGCTCATGGCAAAGAAGAAAAAGAAGAAGGTTACTCAAGGATAGGAGATACCTCAGAAATCATGTATAGCAGAAATTGAAGAAAATGAAACAGGTATTGATCACTGTTCTTGTATTTTACTCTCTTGTGCATGCAAAGGTAAAGATAGTGAAAGTAACAGTATGGATCTAGAAGAAGCTGTCAAGATTAAAGTTGAAGATCAGCAAAAATCATCTAAGGAGAATGAATCTATAGACAAGTATCAAAGGTTTCATGCTTATGCATCCAATCGAATGAAAAGACTAGAAGCAGAAATCAACGATCTAAATGCAGATCTTGAAATATCAAAAAGGAAGAATGAAGGTCTTGAAGCTGGAATCATCTCTCTACAAGCAGATCTTGAAGCATCAAGTAAGAAGAATGAGGAACCTCTACAATCATTTGAAAAGGAAGGTCTTGAAGCAGAAATCATTTCCCTCAAAGAAGACCTGGATAAATCAAATAAGAAGAATGCAGGACTTGAAGCAGAAAACATATCTTTGAAAGTAAATCTCGAAGCATCGAAGAAGAAGAATGAAGAACTCTTACAAACTTTTGGAGAGCAAGAAAATGGGTTGAAAGAAGAGATTCTAAATCTGAATAACCAAGTAGAAGACGGAAGAAGGAAAGAAGAAAGCGTGAAGAAGAAATGCCAAGCCTTGGAGGTGGAGGTAAACATTCTCAAAGGTAAATTAGAAGAAAAGGTTAAACTTTTGAGGTTTCAAGATAGTACTAAGATTTTGGACAATATTCTTAGTAGTCAAAGGTCTCCTTCTTAGTAGTTCACAAGGAAGTGCTGAAGTGTTGAAAGAAACTAAAATTCAACCTACAATCATGAATTCTCAAAGGAAATTATTCAATAATGTTGAATGCTTTAATTGTCATGATTATGGGCATGTTGCAGCTAATTGCAGGAGCAGACTGTTTCAGCCACAAACTAATAGATCCTACATAGAAAGGTACTCTGGTTTCTTCAAGGGATAATGTTTCTCATGTAACATGTATGGACACAAAGCAGTTGATTGCAAAAGGAGAAAGATTAGAAAAACTCATTATGATTCTTATGCTTATTTCTCTGGACACATGAGATGTTATTCTTGTAACAAGTATGGACATGTAGAAAAGGAATGCAGGTTGAACAGATCTGAGAAAGTGAACAATTTTCAGCACACAATTAGAAAGTTCAAGCAAATTTGGAAAAAGAAGGAGGACCGGTCAGAAACATAGGGAATATTGACCCTACTGCAGTCATCCGCTTCTAAAGCTTACTTCTCTAAATGACTGCAGAAGTGATGTGAGATACATTATAGGGATTAGTAATGTATCGTCACAGGGGGAGCAACGGTTGATGATTCTCATGGTTGCTTTGATTATTCTGGTTATATGTATTTCTGACATAGCATCTGATATGAAGAAAACGGGAACAGAAGGTACAATTGCAGGGGGAGATGAAGGTGTGAAAATTTTCTATATTTCACTTTCCATACGCGGGTTCGATGAAACAAAGTTGCGTATACACGCGAGTTACAGCAGACATAGTCGCGTATGCATTGATGATAAGAGAATTTATATGATAGTTGAAAATCTGGAGCAGAGGTTCAGGGGGAGCATCAGTCTGACTGTTAATAACTGTATTATTGACTCTGTATCAACTTATTTTCTTAGTTCTAAATAATGATGATATGATACTTGGTTTCTTATGTTGAAGATCATGGATGAGCTCGGATTGATGAAGAGTATCTGTTGGATGAGATGGAAGTCTTATGATTCAGAGATATGGATAGATCATGCAGAGTTTGTTGTTGATGACTTGCTGTTGAAGGTGTTCAGGTTGCACAAGTTAAGGAGGAGCCTTGACCATATGGAAAGGGTGCATTGGCTGCACAGCTTCAGGAGGAGCATTGGTCTTGATGAGTATAATGCATTGTTGGCATTATGATGATTTTGAAAAATGATCTCTTTCTTGAGGTCTTTCTGGTATTTGTCATGAAAATTCATATTTGTAATTTGATGAAAAGGTCATGATGAGACCCATGATGTAAAATTGTAATATTCAGTCATGTAAGGACTTGTTCTAATTTGTAAACCCACTTGGTTGGGTATTTGAGTCAAAATATGTAAACCCACTTGGTTGGGTAGTTGAGTCAAAATGTGTAAACCCACTTGGTTGGGTACTTGAGTCTCATATGTAAATCCACTTGGTTGGATCTTTGATGTAAGTATGAGTCTTTGGTGATAGGATGGTCACAGAGTCATGTACTTCATTGAAAAAAATATGTTTGAATATTCAGCATGAGCTAAGGGGGAGCTTGGTCACTTCAGTGTACAACAGATCTGCAGAACGCTTCCTTCTACATGAGGAGAAAAACCTTGTGTTGGTTTTGATCCGCCCTTTGCCCTTGATGTCAAAGGGGGAGAGTGACATGGTGTTTCAATAAAAGAAAAGAATGGTGTCAAAGAATGGGGAGAGAGACATGGTGTCATTGTATTCTTAATGTATCTATCTGTTGTATTGATCAAACACCATTGTGGTTGCCATCAAGTCCAAAGGGGGAGATTGTTGGCAATATGATGTAGAGTGTTGTCCTTGATGGCAACCCACTTGATAGATTGTTGTCCTTGAATGGCAACCCACTTGATGAAGATGAGGGCAACCTACTTGATGAAGTTGTCCTTGATGGAAATCTACTCAATAAGTTGCCTATGATAAGCAACCTATGTGTCAAAGATGTAAGAATGATGTATCTACAGATCAGTTCAGATATGACAGAGAAAATAATTCCAGTAAGTACCAGAAAAATGATAAATATAGTATGTCACAATGT
The DNA here is from genome assembly GCA_034641835.2 of Pinus albicaulis. NCBI lineage: Eukaryota > Viridiplantae > Streptophyta > Pinopsida > Pinales > Pinaceae > Pinus > Pinus albicaulis. The sequence goes on from CM076577.1 coordinate 753,466,889, forward strand.
ATACGCTACGTTTGTGAAGGAAACCCGTGTATACATACAATGTATACGCTACTTTTGTGAAGGCAACCTGCGTATACATTCAGGGTTAGCATATACGTAGCTTTTATGAGGCGAAGTTGCGTATACACGTGGAATCAAATTCTCCAAGTCGCGTATGCCCTTTTGCGCTCTAAAATTATGATACCAAGGGGCATTACCATGGTATTGGCCCATTGTATTGAGCGCTAGATTATCTATTTGATCTCGTCTAGGAATACCATTGGAAATAATGTGGTTTTGGCTCATGGTATTGAAAAAGGGTAAACCTATATAAGGAGAATAAAATCATTGTGCAAGAGGTGTGCATGAGTCTGGGTTTAAATGTGTACTTCATTATGAAGTATATCTGTATGGAAAGGGTAACAGTTTGCTGATCTGAATCTGTGATGCACCTATGAAGAAAATGATGAAGAAGTGAATCTAGATCTGAAATGTATTTGTATCTTCTAGATCTGTTTATGGAATGTTCCGATCTGAGATGAGGCGAACATGTTTCTAAAGTAAAGGGTAATATCTGAGCTATGCATCTGTTCTGAAGAATTGCGCTGAAATGTCTGAAGAAGTATACACTGGTTCGTTTTGGTAAAAGCGCGTGTATACGCGGATCTGATGAAAGAAAAGCGCGTATGTCCAGTTAGGGTTTTCTGAAGTATGTGCAGAGGTATACGCGGGTTTATATGCATGAAGGCACATATATACACAGGATCAGTGAAAGAAAAGCGCGTATGATAAACTAGGGTTTGCTGAAGTTGTGAGATGTCTGATCTGTTCTGCTGTCTTGCTGATATACATTGACGATGTGTTCTTGTTAATAAATACTTTATACTGTATTGATGCAGGTTCGTCAAAGATTGATTATGCTGCACTATACTGAGCAAGTGGTTGGTTTGATGAATGTTCCTTGAGCTTAATTGTGTGGGTTGGATCCAGTGTGAAAATTGATGAAACGTGGTCCATAGAGGTGCTGAGGGTTGTAGCCTTCAGTCAGGGGGTTGTAGCTCCCTTCCAGGTGAGGTGGTAAACGAGATCGGGGGGTCGTAGCTCCCTTCCAGGAGAGGCGGGTAAACGAGTCAGGGGGTCGTAGCTCCCTTCCAGGAGAGGCTGGTAAACGAGCGCAGGTGGGTGCCTGCGTGCTGGTCAAGTCTGCGCCAGCACATATGTTGTAAGATGTTTTCTCTATAATAAAATATTAAAGGCTGAGCAACTGCAGCGGTGGTTTTCTCCCGACTTGGGTTTCCACCTAAAAATCCTGGTGTTCATGTGTGATGCTTTGTGTGATGGTTTATTCTGTTCTTACTGCACATGTTTACTACTTATTGAATGTCTGAAGAATAAATGATGGAATGGTTTAAGTGAAGAATTAAAGACATATCTAGATCTCTGTGTATACGCGAGTTTCATAAAGGGGATCCGCGTATATACGCTAGTTTACTGAAGGAAAGTAGCGTATGGGTTTTAAGGAATGAAAAAGTAAAAAGATTTGATTATGCAGTAAATACTGATTCACCCCCCCCTCTCAGTATTTTTCCCAACAATTGGTATCGGAGCGGGTCCTTGTGCAGAAGCTTGATCGCTTAAAGGAGATCCGTCGCAATGGGAAGTCAAGAAGGAGTAATGTCTATAAAGCCACCTCTATTCAATGGAAGCAATCTGATATTCTGGAAGGTACGAACAAAAGCATATCTGCAAAGTCTTGGTGCAGATGTATGAGCAATCGTGGAAGAAGGTTATCAATACCCGGCAAGTATTCCTACTGATGCAGCTGAAAGAAAGAAGTATGAAATCAATGCCAAAGCAGTGAATGTCTTATTGGGAAGCATGTCTGAATCAGAATTTGCTAAAGTGATGCAGCTACATTCAGCAAAAGAAATATGGGACAAAATCATTTTAAGCTATGAAGGAGACACAAAGGTAAAAAGTGCAAAACTCCAAACTCTTAGAATTGAATATGAAAATTTGAAGATGCATAGTGATGAGAGTGTTGCCAGTTTCTTTCTTCGTCTGGATGATATTGTAAATCGGATGAGAAATTTGGGAGAAACCATAACTGATACTACTCTGGTGGAAAAGGTCTTAAGATCCTTGACTTCAAAATTTGACTCTAAATTTTCAGCTATTGAAGAAAGGCAAGATCTGCAAACTCTTACTATTGTTCAATTACATGGTATTCTGACTGCCTTTGAAATGAGACAAGGAGGTCCTTCTCAAATCAAAGAAGCTGCTTTTAAGGCGTCTGTAAAAGGAAAAGAAAAGGAATTTGTCAAAGAATCCTGCTATATATCCGAAGAAGAAGAAGCGAATTTTGTGAGAAAACTCCAACTAGGTACTAGAAGATTCAAAGGTAAGCTTCCATTCAAATGTTTTGATTATGGAAGAGTTGGTCACTATGCTGCTAAATGTCCTTATAGAAAAAAACATGGTAAAGGGAAACAATTTGAAAAGAGGAAGAGTTCTTATTCAAATGAAGATGATGATGAAGTGTCTAGTGAAGATGAAGAAGACTTTGACCAAGCTCTACAAGTGCTCATGGCAAAGAAGCAAAAGAAGAAGGTTACTCAAGGAAAGGAGATACCTTAGAAATCATGTATAGAAGAAATTGAAAAAGATGAAACAGGTATTGATCACTGTTCTTGTATTTTACTCTCTTGTGCATGCAAAGGTAAAGATAGTGAAAGTAACAGTATGGATCTAGAAGAAGCTATCAAGATTAAAGTTGAAGATCAGCAAAAATCATCTAAGGAGAGTGAATCTATAGACAAGTATCAAAGGTTTCATGCTTATGCATCCAATCGAATGAAAAGACTAGAAGCAAAAATCAATGATCTAAATTCAGATCTCGAAATATCAAAAAGGAAGAATGAAGGTCTTGAAGCTGGAATCATCTCTCTACAAGCTGATCTTGAAGCATCAAATAAGAAGAATGAGGAACCTCTACAATCATTTGAAAAGGAAGGTCTTGAAGAAGAAGTCATTTCCCTCAAAGAAGACCTGGATAAATCAAATAAGAAGAATGCGGGACTTGAAGCAGAAAACATATCTCTGAAAGCAGATCTCGAAGCATCGAATAAGAAGAATGAAGAACTCTTACAAAATTTTGAAGAACAAGAAAATGGGTTGAAAGAAGAGATTCTAAATCTGAATGACCAAGTAGAAGACGGAAGAAGGAAAGAAGAAAGCATGAAGAAGCAATGACAAGCCTTGGAGGTTGAGGTAAACATTCTCAAAGGTAAATCAGAAGAAAAGGATAAAATTTTGAGGTTTCAAGATAGTACTAAGATTCTGGACAATATTCTTAGTAGTCAAAGGTCTCCTTCTATCAAACTTGGTCTGGGTTTTCATGAAACGGTCAAAGGACAATCTAGTTCACAAGGAAGTGCTGAAGTGTTGAAAGAAACTAAAATTCAACCTACAATCATGAATTCTCAAAGGAAATTATTCAATAATGTTGAATGCTTTAATTGTCATGATTATGGGCATGTTGCAGCTAATTGCAGGAGCAGACTGTTTCAGCCACAAACTAATAGATCCTACATAGAAAGGTACTCTGGTTTCTTCAAGGGATATTGTTTTTCATGTAACAAGTATGGACATAAAGCTACTGATTGCAATAGAAGGAAGAATAGGAAAGCTCATTATGATTCTTATACTTATTTCTCTGGCCACATGAAATGTTATGCTTGTAACAAGTATGGACATGTAGAAAAGGAATGCAGAATGAACAGATCTGAGAAAGTGGACAATTTCCAGCACACGATTAGAAAGTTCAAGCAAATTTGGAAAAAGAAGGAGGACTGGTCAGAAACGTAGGGAATACTGACCCTACTGCAGTCATCCGCTTCTAAAGCTTACTTCTCTTAATGGCTGCAGGAGTGATGTGAGATACATTATGAGATTTAGTAATGTATCATCACAGGGGGAGCGATGTATGGTGATTTCCATGATTGTTTTGGTAATTCTGAATATGTTTATTTCTGACAGTGCATATGATGTGAAGAATACAGGTACAGGAAGTACAAGTTTAGGGGGAGATGGAGGAATGTGAAATTTCCACATTTGACTTTCCATACGCGGGTTCTATGAAATAAATCCGCGTATACACGCAAGTTCCAGTAGACACAGTCGCGTATGCATTGATGATAAGAGAATTTATATGATAGCTAAAGATCTGGAGCAGAGGTTCAGGGGGAGCATCAGTCTGACTGTTAATAACTGTATTATTGACTCTGTATCAACTTATTTTCTCAGTTCTAAATAATGATGATATGATACTTGGTTTCTTATGTTGAAGATCATGGATGAGCTCAGATTGATGAAGAGTATCTGTTGGATGAGATGGAAGTCTTATGATTCAGAGATATGGACAGATCATGCAGAGTTTGTTGCTGATGACTTGCTGTTGAAGGTGTTCAGGTTGCACAAGTTAAGGAGGAGCCTTGGTCATATGGAAAGGGTGCATTGGATGCACAGCTTCAGGAGGAGCATTGGTCTTGATGAGTATAATGCATCGTTGGCATTATGATGATTCTGAAAAATGATCTCTTTCTTGAGGTCTTTCTGGTATTTGTCATGAAAAGTCATATTTGTAATTTGATGAAAAGGTCATGATGAGACCCATGATGTAAAATTGTAATATTTAGTCATGTAAGGACTTGTTCTAATTTGTAAACCCACTTGGTTGCGTAGTTGAGTCAAAATATGTAAACCCACTTGGTTGGGTAGGTGAGTCAAAATGTGTAAACCCACTTGGTTGGGTACTTGAGTCTCATATGTAAATCCACTTGGTTGGATCTTTGATGTAAGTATGAGTCTTTGGTGATAGGAAGGTCATAGAGTCATGTACTTCATTGAAAAAAATATGTTTGAATATTCAGCATGAGCTCAGGGGGAGCTTGGTCACTTCAGTGTACAACAGATCTGCAGAACGCTTCCTTCTACATGAGGAGAAAAACCTTGTGTTGGTTTTGATCCGCCCTTTGCCCTTGATGTCAAAGGGGGAGATTGACATGGTGTTTGAATAAAGGAAAAGAATGGTGTCAAAAAATGGGGAGAAAGACATGGTGTCATTGTATTCTTAATGTATCTATCTGTTGTATTGATCAAACACCATCGTGGTTGCCATCAAGTCCAAAGGGGGAGATTGTTGGCAATATGATGTAGAGTGTTGTCCTTGATGGCAACCCACTTGATAGATTGTTTTCCTTGAATGGAAACCCACTTGATGAAGATGATGGCAACCCACTTGATAGATTGTTTTCCTTGAATGGAAACCCACTTGATGAAGATGATGGCAACTTACTTGATGAAGTTGTCCTTGATGGAAATCTACTCAATAAGTTGCCTATGATAAGCAACCTATGTGTCAAAGATGTAAGAATGATGTATCTATAGATCAGTTCAGATATGACAGAGAAAATAATTCCAGTAAGTACCAGAAAAATGATAAATATAATATGTCACAATGTATACGCTACTTTTGTGAAGGCAACCCGCATATACATACAATGTATATGCTACTTTTGTGAAGGGAACCCGTGTATACATTCAGGGTTAGCATATACGCAGCTTTTATGAGGCGAAGTTGCGTATACACACGGAAGCGAATGCTCCAAGTCGCGTATGCCCTTTTGCACTCTAAAATTATGATACCAAGGGGCATTACCATGGTATTGGCCCATTGTATTGAGCGCTAGATTATCTATTTGATCCCGTCTAGGAATACCATTGGAAATAATGTGGTTTTGGCTCATGGTATTGAAAAAGGGTAAACCTATATAAGGAGAAGAAAATCATTGTGCAAAGTGGGGCATAAGTCTGGGTCTGAATGAGTACTTCATTATGAAGTATATATGTATGAAAAGGGTAACAGTTTGATGATCTGAATCTATGATGCACCTATGAAGAAAATGATGAAGAAGTGAATCTAGATCTGAAATGTATTTGTATCTTCTATATCTATTTATGGAATGTTCTGATCTGAGATGAGGCGAACATGTTTCTGAAGTAAAGGGTAATATCTGAGCTATGCATCTGTTCTGAAGAATTGCGCTGAAATGTCTGAAGAAGTATACGCTGGTTCGTTTCGGTAAAAGCGCGTGTATACGCGGATCTGATGAAGGAAAAGCGCGTATGTCCAGTTAGGGTTTTCTGAAGTATGTGCAGAGGTATACGCGGGTTTATATGTCTGAAGGCGCGTATATATGTGGGATCAGTGAAAGAAAAGGGCGTATGATAAACTAGGGTTTGCTGAAGTTGTGAGATGTCTGATCTGTTCTGCTGTCTTGCTGATATCTGTTTCTGATGTGTACTGCTATTTTTCTATGATGATCTGGGTTGTTCAAAGATTGATTATGCTGCTATAGAGCAAGTGGTTGGTTTGATGAATATTCCTTGAGCTTAATTGTGTGCGTTGGATCCAGTGTGAAAATTGATGAAACGTGGTCCATAGAGGTGCTAAGGGTTGTAGCCTTCAGTCAGGGGGTTGTAGCTCCCTTCCAGGTGAGGCTGGTAAACGAGAGCAGGGGGTCGTAGCTCCCTTCCAGGAGAGGCTGGTAAACGAGTGCAGGTGGGTGCCTGCGTACTGGTATGAGTCTGCGCCAGTACATAAGTTGTAAGATGTTTTCTTTATAATAAAATATTGAAGGCTGAGCAACGGCAGCGGTGGTTTTCTCCCGACTTGGGTTTCCACCTAAAATCCTGGTGTTCATGTGTGATGCTTATGTGTGATGGTTTATTCTGTTCTTACTGCACATGTTTACTGTTTATTTAACATCTAATGAATGAATGATGGAATGATATAAGTGAATAATTAATGACATAATTAGATCTCTGTGTATACGTGAGTTTTATGAAGGATATTCGCGTGTATATGCTAGTTGGCTTCATCAGAGTAGCGTATGGGTTTTAGAGAGTTGAAAAGTAAAAGTTTTGGTTAAGTCCTAAATACTGATTTACCCCCCCCCCCTCTCAGTATTTTTCCCAACACATTTAAATTGTTGTAGTTATCTATTGAACGGGATCTTAGAAGCCTGTGAATATGTGTACAAAAGGGAAACATATTTCTATATGGATATATTTTTGTTTCCTTATATATGATGGAGTTATGCTCACTAGAAGGCAGAGAGTTATTGCATGTTCTCGAGGATCATCCCCTAGCGCTTAGATACTTACCATGGTGAGCTTTAGGGGACCCCAATAACAAGGAAATAAATGAGACTTCTTTTGTAGGGTGGTATGAAAATATGATAGTTGTCACCAATGCCAACCCTAGAATCCCACCATTTATTATAAATTAATACTTGCATGACATATGGTTTGGTGTTCACCATGGTAGTGTAGGTTTTAACCTTGTACAAAATTACCTGCAAATGAATTCTTAAAACAGAAAATAAAAAATGGAGAGAATATAAAACATAAAACAAATATACATATATATTTTACCTAGGATCCAAAAGCTCGAACTACCAGATTGATTTTTCACTATATTCCTTTTAATTCTATAATAACTATATATAAATGTTGAAGCATTCATAAACCCCAATCCATAACCCTGTATTACAACATGTTATGAAAACAACTCCAAAAATAGAAGAAAAGACAGATCAACACCTTATAAATCAACCACTTCAAGGGGAAAACCTCATTTACATAACATAAATGAACAATTCTTGGATGATTCAAATGAAAAAACCTCCTTTCTATATATATGAGTCAATGGGATCACAATATAATCCTAGCCGACCTAACATAATAATCTAAGGGCCAACAATAGCAATAGTGGGGTTTTATGGGGCACAATAATAACAATATGGGGACTACAACTGTACAATAATAACAATAAGGGGGCTACACTACAACAATAAGGGACTACACTAGTAATATAGGGACCTAACATGCCCCTCTCCTTCAAAAATGTGTTGTCCTCAATGCTTGATTAGCTTTGGATTCTTTTGAAATTCTCATCCTCCCATGTGGAATCTTCAGTGGGTAAGTTCTTCCACTGGATGATATACTCTGAAATTGATCGATTTTGTAGCTGGCGAGTTCTTGTTTCTATGACTGATTCAGGTTCCAATATAAATTTTCCTTCCTCATCAAGTTCTGGAAATATTTTTTGAACTGAAAGTTTTTCACCTATAACCTTCTTTAAGCACGGAACATGGAAAACTAGGTACACTCGAGAAGAAGTCGGAAGCTCCAATTTGTATGCCATAGTACCAATCTTTTGCAACACCTTGTAAGAACCATAGTACTTTGGCAATAGTTTATTATCCTTCTTATCTTTCTTGAGTGACATTTTTTGTATGGTTGTAGCCATAAAAATACTCAATCTCCTATATCAAAACTTATCTCGCTTTGATGTTGATCTGCCTGTTGTTTCATTCGATTTTTTTCTAAATTTAGGTTATCCTTTAAGAGTTGGAGAACTTCTTTTTATTGCTCGATGTAATCTTCCACTGCTTGAACCTTAGAATTTTCTCTTAAAGATGATGTGATGGATGATGGATGATATCCATAAAGTGCCATAAATGGGGTCATTTTTGCTGCAGTATGGAAGTAAGTGTTATACCACCCTTCAGCCAAAGGTAACCACTTGACCCATTATGTTTGTTTATCAGATACAAAACAAATAAGATATCCTTCCAAAAATTTGTTCACTATCTCAATTTTCCCATCAGTTTGAGGATGATAATATGAGTTATGGGCTATTTGAGCACCCAAACAAGGAAAAAATTCCGTCCAAAAATTTCTAGTGAAAATGGGATCTCTGTCGCTTACAATAATATTTGGGTTTCCATGTAGCTTTTGAATTTTTTCCATAAATGCCATAGCAACTATACTTTCTTTAAATGGATGAGATAATGCACAAAAATGTGCATACTTGGTAATTCTATCAAATACCACCATGATGACACTCTTTCCTTCGAACTTCAGTAAACCTGTGATAAAATCCATTGAAACCTCCTCCCAACGTTGACTTGGAATGAGTAAAGGTTTTAGTAGACCTAGGATCTTAATTGTCTCAACTTTATTTTGCTGGAAAAATAAACATTCTGCCACAAACTTTTGAATATCATACTTAAGGACATCCCAAAAAAATTATTTCTTCACCCTGTGGTAAGTTTTTAAAAATCCTTAGTGTCCTCAATGAGAGAGGTGTGCAATTAAAAAAGAATATTTTGTTTTATTTGGGAATTCTTACAAAGATATAAGCAATAAATATTTTGTTTTAGTTGGGAATTCTTACAAAGATATAAGAAATATTTGTACCATAAGGAATCATTCTTACAACTAAATGTATCAGATGTACTGGGATATTGCTACAACTTTTGAATGAGTGTCCACACTTTTTCGTCATTCTTCCATTCCTCCCTTGCTTCGGTTATCCAATTTTTTTGGATAATAGAAATGGAAAAAAGAAATGCTTCCACCTCCTCATCCTTTATTGAGAGTGCATCTGCAACAACATTTAGCTTCCCTTTTTTGTAGATTATTTCAAAGTCATAACCCAACATTTTTGTGACCCATTTTTGCTGCTCTTATGAATATATTCTTTGTTACAAAAAGTATTTAAGACTATCATGATCAATTTTTACCTTGAAGTGTCTTCCCATTAGGTAAGGTTTCCATTTCTTTAGTGCATGTTGTATTTCCAACATTTCCTTCTCATATATAGATTTCTGTAAATACTTTCCTTTAATTGGAAAACTTTAAAAACTAATGGGTCTTCCTTCTTTCATTAAAACAACACCAATTCCATTTCCCGAGGCATCACATTCCACAATAAAGGTTTTTGTAAATTATGGTGTAGCTAAGATTGGTGCTAGGAACATTTCATCTTTAAGATGCTAAAAGGCCTTAGTTGCTTCAGGAGTCCATGAAAATTCATCTTTCTTCAATAATGTTATTAGAGGTGCCACTATTCTCCCATAATTATTAGAAAACTTGCCATAATTCCTTGTTAACCCAAGAAATCCTCGCAACTGCTTTATGGCTGTGGGGAATTTCCATTCCTTAATGGCTTTAATTTTGTTAGGATCTACCTTAACACTCTCCTGAGATATAATATGACCCAGATATTCCACCTCTTGTACTCCAAAGAAACATTTGGAGCTTTTTGCATATAGTTGTTTCTCCTCCAATAGTTTGAGCACCCTGTCAACATGTTGAACATGATCCTTCCAAGACTTGTTGTAGATTAGTATATCATCAAAAAATACTAACACAAATTTTCTAAGGAAGGGTTTAAAAATGGAATTCATCAACCCTTGGAATGTAGAAGGTGCATTGGTAAGGCCAAAATGCATGACCAAAAATTCATAATGACCCTCATGAGTTCGAAATGATGTTTTTGGAATATCTTCAGTCTTCATTCTAATTTGATGATATCCTGAACAAAGATCGAACTTGGTAAAATAAATTTCTCCATGTAATTCATCTAATAATTCATCAATCATAGGAATGAGAAATTTATCTTTAATAGTGAGCTTATTGAGCTCCCTAAATCCAGACACGTGCCATGATCCATCCTTCGTGTGCACCAATACTACTAGAGTAGAGAAAGAAATTTGACTAGGTTGAATTATACCAGCCTCTAACATTTCTGTAATCATACGTTCAATTTTGCTATTTTGGACATAAGGATATTTGTAAGGCCTGATGTTCGGAGGAAAACTTCTTGGAATCAAATAAATAGCATGATCATGATAACGAATAGGTGGGAGTCCTTTGGGATTTTCAAACACCTTGGAATGATTTTCCAGGACTTTTTGGAGATATGGAGAAATATATGAGTTTGATGTTGGAACTTCTAGTGAGCATAATTGTGCAATTACGCCTCATTGTTCTTTCTTCATAAGCTTTGTCAAGACGTTAGAGCTTATTATATTTCTCGGCTTCCCTATGATACCCCATAATTCAAATTCCTTTCCTTCCGAAAAAAAATTCAAGAAAATTTATTGAAAATTAAAAGCTACCGTCCCCAAATATTGTAACCATTGTAGTCCTAGTACAACATCAGCACCTCCCTTTGGAATGGAAAGCATTGGAGTATTCAATACATATTCCCCCATGGTTAGCTTGATATTATGGCATTTTCTAGAGCAATTTATAGTCTGTCCCTTTGCAACCATCACTAGACACTCTAGTGATGGGTATAGGAAGGAATTCAATTCCTTGGTTACCTTACGATGAATAAAATTATGGGTACTACCTGAATCAATCAACACTATTACCTTTTTCTTCTTGATATTTCCTTATACCTTGAGAGTTTGAGGAGTGGTAATTCCTGCCAATGCATTACAAGATATGGTTAGACTCATTTCTTCTTTCTCCAGGGTTGGTTCCTAGTGTATATCCTCTTCTTTTGAAGTTTCTTGTTCATGTTCTTCCTCCTCTTCACAATATATGTAAAATAATTTATTCTCAACACACTTATGACCTTTATTATATTTTCTATCACAACTATAGAAAAGCCCTTTTTCTCTTTTTTCTTCCAATTTTTTTGGTGTCAACCTTGTTGGTTGTGGAAGTCTAGGAGTAGCAACACTTCCATATTTATATATGTTAGTGGTAGGCTTCCTTGTCGCCATAAATTTACTTTCAATTTTTCTTTCCAATCTGAATGCCTTCTCCAATGAATCAGGTTCCCAAAGGTGAACCTCATGTTGGATGTTTTCCTTTAAAGTCTTTATGAAGACATCAATCATGTGTTCCTCTAGAATATCATTTACCCTTATATTCAATTTTTGGAAGTCCTCAATGTTCTCCACCATTGAACCCTTTTGTTTGGGATTTATCAATTGGCTAAAGAAGGTGTTTCTCTTTGTATCCTCATAATGTGCTATCATTTCCTCCGTAAAATTTGACCAAGTGACAATTTTTTGACGAGAGAAAAGCCATTAATACCATACAAATGTATTTTTTTCTAAATGTAAAGTTGCAATGCGCACCTTTTGTGTGTTTTTAACATTATGGAGATCAAAATATTGCTCCATCTGTAGTATCCATGTTACGAGATCCTTGCCATCAAAATTCCTCATATCCATATTTGGAATATTGTGGGTCTTCAATCCAACAATAGAGTTTATGAGATCACAATTAACATTTATTTTGTTCTCATCATGAGTTTCCTATACTATCTTTTCACCATTAGGAATCATTTCTTGTATCTACATTGTCAAACCTTCCTTCAAACCTTTCATGTCTGCTTTTATATTATTCTTCATGTCTTCCATGTTAGCTTCTATGCCATCCATCTTAGCTTCCACGCCTTTCTTCAAACCATCCGTATTAGCTTCTACGCCTTTCTTCAAACCATCCATCTTGGCTTCCACGCCTTTCTTCAAAACTTCCATTTCATTTTTTGTTGTTCTTGCAAGAGCAAAACTTGGTGCACTGTCTCTTGTAATTTTGATATATCATGTTGCAGTTATTCATCTTCATGAGTCATAGTAGAGCCTCCTGAGGGCTTAGTGGGTGTTGAATTAATTTTAGGAGGCATTTTATAACCCAATATTGATATCTATGCTTCAATATTCCCTTGGAATCACTTCAAATTGATTTTTCAAATAAGACTTAATGAATTTTGAAAAAAAAATACACACCTTTTTCTTGCTTTTGAGGAGCTCGATATTGAAACTGGTGTATCTCTGTAATTTCAAATCCTCAAGATTTAATATTTGGTCTTATAATCACCCACTAAGTCTTCTTTCCAATGCCATAGGTCTGACCTAATTTGGATTCTTTAAGGAAAATTTATTCCCAATCTCCCACAATGACCTAATTATGGACTCGTTTAGTAGAGGAAACTTGTAAGGCGTTCCACGTGTCATTGTTTCCTCCTTCGGCTCTAAAATTTATACACATAAAACTATAGTTCATGTAATTTCGACCACTTTTTATAGAATTCCAATTCAATGCTCAGAGAGAGAATTATGAAGATCTTCTCAAGGTCACCTCTTTTAGATGAAATTTGGGAGCCTTCACAAACCCTAACTTCCACAAATCATATCTCCAAAAATTTTGCGAACCAAGATTTAAAATTTTTAGACAAACTTCCTCAGGATTTATTCTCAAATGGGTTTTTTTTAGCGTTTGAAACTTTGTAGAAAAAAAATTATGGTGAAAATTACACGATGACTTGTTTGAAGCAGCGAAACCTTAGAATCCAAAGCTCTGATACCAAATGTTATGAAACTGGCTCAAAAAATAGAAGAAAAGAGAGATTAACGCCTTATAAATCATCCACTTTGAGGAGGAAACCTCCTTTACATTACATAAATGAAAAAACCTCCTTTATATATATAGGAGTCCATGGGGTCACAATATAATCCTAGCTGACCTAACAATAATAATCTAAGGGCCAAAAATAGCAATAGTGGGGTTTTATGGGGCAAAATAATAAAAATATGGGGACTATAGGGGTACAAAAATAACAATAAGGGGGCTACACTACAACAATAAGGGACTACACTAGTAATATAGGGACCTAACAGAACACAATCGTAGTTCCCTTGATTAGATCTACAAAATACCATGGGAAGAAAACCAAGAAAACCATCATGCCAAAAACCATGTGAAAAAACCATGGGCAGGTCATTCCACCATATTCGGGTCTTCCCCCCACCCCTGGTTCCACCCAACTATTAATGGGTCCGCATAAAAATAAGAAAAATAAAAAAATTCCCAGGGCGTTGTCCTAAACACGTGTATGGGGTGGTAGGGGATACCGCCCCGCTACTACACCCGATGCAACGTACAAGGGGGTTTTTTCCCCCACTGTGACCCCCCCCCCTCCCCCGCGTCTGGTACTATTCATGGAAATAATATAACACAAACCCAACATGTAGCACCTGGATTCACCCTACATGGGTAAATCCGGACACATTCTAGATGTGCGCTCATCCCTACATTCTATCAGAAGAGGCATTCCATACTGAAGTCACATCATGTCCTAGAGTTGTTGGAAAAATTTATAATGGAAAGATGACATATTCATTCAAAGGGATGTTTCCTAAGCCATTTCCTAGTGAAAACCCCTCTACCTCCTAAAAACAAATGACATATGAGATGCTCAATCTTGTCCTGAAGAAGCTCAAGACAATGATGATGTTAGTTCGTAATAATATCAAGGGTCTTGGGTCATCAATAAGTCCCTTCCCCTCATTTTCTTAATTTCTCAATGTTAGTCCAATTGTTGTTTTTCCTTTCAACCCAATCATTGCTTCAATTCCATCCAAGGACCCCCACTCTTATACTTAACCCACCATCAAGGATACTCAGTCAATTTCCACGATACCATCATCAATTCCCAAGAAACCAATTACAGTTACCTCTACCCAAGTTGTCGATCACATCGATGAGGAGCCACAATCCCATACCAACACACCAATCCTAGAGAAAAGTGTGTCATCCACCTCCATTGTATCCCCAACGACGTCATGAAATCCCCACCCCGAACAACCTCCCCCTTCACCACTATCTCAGACATTCCTCTGTCTAGAAATATTCTCGGTGTTGAGACTGAAATGGAAGTAGACTCTGTAATCCAGTCCATTATGGACACTACCAAAGAGGCACTTGTCATTCCCCTACAAACATGAATTCAGTTAATACATATTTGTTATCTTTTCTACTAGCACCAACCTCGCGCCTAAAAACATGCCAATCTATCAGATTTGATACCCAAGTAACATAAAGCACATGAACATTTCCTCTAATGCCCAACCCCACCCCCCCCCCCCCCTTCACCACAAAATTATAGTCCAAACCATATCAATTCCCACACTGCCAAGACCTTATAGTGGGAGACCATGCACCAAGGGAAATCCGAGAAATAATTTTCCAACTGCCAACTAGTGCAAATATGGTATCCTACACCTACTAATATAACACCCCATGACCTGTAGATTTGGTCATATTCTCAATTTTTTACTTTTATTCATTTGGCTGCATGCTAAATAGAGGTGTTGCACAACAATTTTACAATCAAGCACAAACAACAAAAACAACAAATTATTTCCATTGCAGCTAAAATAAATCATCTTTTCCAAGTGAAGAAAGAGTTACAACAAAAAATTTATGAAATAATTGCAAAGTTCCAAGAAAATTTTCCCACACTTACCAAAATAGTACCAAATGCACCAAAAGGCTTTTCAGCCTGCACTCTTTTAAATTGTTGCGATCCTATCAAAACTGTATGCACTGAACTCTTCTCAACAAACAAAGAGTTTCAAATAACTATTTCCACCACCCAAAGGGCACTCCTAGATCTAGTAACCCATTATGCCACTGAAATCGAGTAGAAAATTACTAAAGCGGATTGTTTGAAAACCTCCATTATATAGGCCGGAGGGGAAGCTAAAAGGATCTTTTCTCAAGTTTGATATTGGTAAAGCTTCCTTGCAAAGAAAAATCAACCGATCTACTCTCTACACCAATAAGCTAACCAACTCTTCAATGAAGCCCTCACCACCTCAGACCTCAACTAGCAAAAGGAGCCACTTGCACAGACAAACATCCTCGAAAAACAGATCCAAAAAATTGAGGATGAATCGCGCACCACAAAAAATCTACTACGCGATCTTAAGCCACCTGCACAAGTCCACTTCTAGAAACTATAACAGATCAACGCAATAGTACAAACTCAATGGAATTCTCTCCTAATGATAATACCACCTCAAACAATGGTTGAAATCATAGCGCACTTCATCGAACAAGCTAGCACTCTCATAGGTTCATGGTAGTCAAACCTTGTCGAGTGCACAAAAATTAAAACGGCCACCATCCAATCCATTCCAGAGTTGGATCCTTCATTTGAAGGAGCATTCCAAGAAGGTGTACCAACAACATAAATAGCTGAGCAAGAAGCACCAACAACACCAACAAATGATCAACTCGAGAATGAGTCAATTGACTATGGTTGGAGTCTATTCGGTACTTCATTTTGGGGACAAAATTTTGACATGTTTTGACCATATTTTGAATGAATATGATCGATGGAGAGTCGTGGAGAAGGAAACCAAGGAAGGATGAGTAATATGTTAAGGTTTGGTAATTGTGGAAGTTTGAACAGGGAAATAGGGGCACATGCAGTCATAACTGAGTCGAAATTTCTATCAACGACAAAGGAAGTAGTCACAGCCAAGTAACATAAGCAGTCAAAAAGGAAAGGGTAGGGCATCCGAGGAAGGAACCAACAGTTCAAGCGAGTAGAGTGCATAAATGTTGAAGGGAAAGCCAAAATTATAAAACATAAATTGTGTGTATTAAAATGATTCCGCTAAGCCTATTAAGCTCTATATGATTTTGTGATCGCCTTTGTATTAGTTTATGTCATAGTTCCTATTCTATTGGGAAGGCATTAGATCCTTAATGTACTGATGTATTGATGTTTGAAACTAATGAAAGAGAGATTTGCGGGGATGTTTGTGGATTTACTTGTGTTGATTTCATGTGACCCTTTAAAAATTGTATTATGATTGCATATGCATATTCTATTTTCCTTCGAATGCTTTAGTTGTTGTCTTCCACAATGGTTATATGTACGGCGCAATGTTTCTAAGTTAAAGGGTACAAGTAGCCTTTGTGTGACTTCTCGTCATGCCTAGTCCCAATCCCTTAACTAAGTAAGGTTGTGGCATGCCTCAGGTGAGACACCTTATTCTTCTTGAGTAAGGTGGAAATGTCGAGGTTATGCTAGACTACAACGAACCATTTTTTTGGCCCATGTGCCTGAACCCAGGGTCTCTACCTATCCATCATTTTTCTCCAAGAGTGGGACCATAGTAAATAAAAGAAAAGAAAAATAAAAAGGATAGAGAAATAATGGAAGGGGAGATCAAGAGAGAGTGGGGAGAAAAATAAGGAAAATTGAAGGAGGATGTGGCCATGGGTGATGAGGAATGTCAAGTGGACCTAGGAGGTGACTTGGAATTATGGAAAGTTCCATGTGCACTTAAAGAATACATTAGTGTCATATCATCATCACATAAACCAAATATTGCATACTTTTCTTATGTTTCTCTATGGCATCATCTTCAGGAGATATTTTGAGAGTCTAGTGACATTTATTTTTTGTTGGAAACCCAAGAAGTGGTATACATTGTTGGGGCCACATTTTTCTACTAATTACACTCAAAATATAACCATTTTGGGTTTTACTCATTATTTGACCTTTATTATATGCATTTTTTTACCAATTTCGCCTAATTAAATCATGAAAACAAATATAAGATACATTGTTTTATTTTTAGTTTTCAAAAATATTAACAGATTAATATGGTTAAAATTTCATTTTTTTTAAACCAATAATTGCACAAATTTATTTGTTCCAGTTTATCTTTTTTTTTTTCTAGATAATTTTAGTTGTCTATAAGTAAAATGGTCACCTTAATGAGATGAATCATTTCCTATGATATATCCTTCAGAATATTTGAGAACCCTCAATCAACGCCAAGTCCATTTGGTAGTTGGGGAGAAAAGAATAAATATTGTCGGGATCATCATTTTGTCCAATCCTTGGAAACTTAGTTCCCAACCATGAGATCAACCTTTTCTTAGCCCGAATTTTATAAATATTAATAGGTATAGATGATGGAAAAACGAGACATGAATGTAGATATGTATTGTTAAAGTTTGTAAGTTCATATATATATATATATATATATATGAAATAGAGGATACGAAATAGGTAAGCATTGGTAGTATAGAAAATAAAATATTTGTATTTATAACATATTTTAGACCAATTCTTATATCTATTTTATGAAAAATATCAGTTTCATTATATTGTATACTTCCCTGCAACATGCACCAGATATGGAGGCTCCCCTCATTTTGGTCCATGGTGTATATATGTTTTTAAGTCTCATGTGCACATATGTTTTAGTTCCTTAGTTTATATTTTGTGTTTAATATATGTTGTATCATTTCATTTGAATTTTCCCTTTATATATTTCATATAATACTTAGTTTAGATATTGAATCGAATGCTCTATTTTCTATTATGATTATGGTTTATATTACTAATATGGCATGATTACTTACACACTTTCTTTTGATCATTGGTTGAAGTAGTGAACATAGTATTGTCAAAGGAATATTTTAGCCATAGAGTTGGAAGAAAACCTATGACCTATAATTCTACCATTTAAGCTACAATGGATCTTTATTAAAAGACTAGATTTTATTTTGTCCAGATTTTTATAAGTTTGTTTTTACATTAAGCAATATAGTATAATTTTTGTTTACTTTTTATTTAGATTAATTTATTTCCACCACGGAAGTTCATTCATTGCTACATGACCCCATTAATTTTGAGCAAAAATATTTGTTATATAATTTACAAATGTGCCTGTAACCTATATTCCCAAAATAAAACTCAAAGTAGCATTGGATCTTGGATGCCAATCTCCTTTCAAATCACTTATGCAAGTAGGTAGTGTAGAGAAAGATAATTAGGCCCAATAAGTAATCTCATTATGCACAAATTGTATTTTCACTTCACAAGTTAACAAAATATAGTTGATAAATAAGTGTAATTTATGAAAATAATTTTACTGACACACATAGTATCTACATCTTAAATGAAATATCTCAGAGAGAATTTTGCAATGAGATACTACAAATGAAAAATGAAACTATAATGTGAAAGCTACAACTGAAATAGTGTAAATGTACCAATTCACTTCCAAGAGGCATAACTTCTTAACATAGCACATTATGAAGCACCAAAGTATTCAATGAAAATATATTTGATAGAGGAATCCAACAATAGAATTAGATTTGGGATTTGGGAAGATAAATATCATAGGACTGGCAGAAAGATTTCAATAGGATATAGGGGTAAATTGGTAAAAATGGCCAAAATTCAAAAGGCTATAACATTCATCCTTAATTTAAGAATTGGACGTGTGAATGGTCATTGCAAAACTATTGAATAACATAATATAGTCATCTACCCATAAATATGATTTGTGTAGTGTAGAGTCTTAGAAAATCAAAACAATGCTAAAATTAACCTTAAAGGATAGAAAAATATGTTATTAAAGATTTTTAAATTATTCATATATAATATAAATTGTTTCCTACACATTTTTCAAAACCATGAGGACTAGAAGCATGAAATACACATAGGGAACTCATCCATGAGGAAGAAGTGAGGGGAATGAATATGATCTTAGGAAATAGGGAGAGATATTCTAATGGTAATAGGAGGGGGGAAGATCCAAATGAGCTTATATAGGTGATGAAGAGTTTGAGAATGAAATTATAGAGCTACAAGACTGATAATGGAAAAAATAACAATGCATAGGATCAAATACTACAAAGCCTAGAAAAATTGCAAAGGTAATTGAAAATGGGTTCAAGTTCAAGCCATGGTGAAGAAGGAAGATATTATGTAATGAGAGAGAATTATAGAGAATCCATACATTCAAGGAGTGTTAGTAATACTCATATACAACATTATTCACCTAATTACCCAGTCTAAGGAATCACAAAGAAGTCTAGAGATATCTTCTACCTGGCTTCAAAGAAGAGGGCGTGAGTTTGACAATTTGTGAGGAGAACCGAGGAAGATCAAGATACCCATATTTTTATAGAGGGAATAATAAAGGAAAAGAGTAGATGTTTTTTTAATTGGGATTAATATGAAAAAAATATGCAAGAGTTCTTTGAACTCAAGTTGGAAAAAATTGCAATGGATGAGTATGAGAAGATTTTTCTCAAATTGTTGAGATATGTGAGTTTTATAAAAGATAAGAAGGTCAAAAACCAAAGGTTATTATATGGATTAAATTATTTCTACAATGAAAAAATAATATTTTATGAGTATGAGACTTTAAAGGATACAATAAGAGATGATAAATATTTATATGAAAAGAGCAAAAGTAGAGCAACGTTCCAAAGGCCTTGGAAGGAAAAAAATAATGAGAAAGTGGACCAAAGGAAAAATGGGTCCAAACCAACTTCATCTTTTAGTAGTATTAATAATATATGTCATTCAATTCTAGTATATGAAGATGAATTCAAGATGGAAAAATATTCACGAAAAGGGGCAAGACCACCAACCTAGTGTTGGGGTTGTAGAGGAAAGTATTTGTTCAAGGATTTCCCTCATAAATAATATCAAAATAAGGGTTGTTCACAACTGTAAAGAACCCACTACATTGAGTGTTGGAAAATTTAAATAGTTTTGGTTTTCATAATTTGTACCATTATTTATTTTATGTAAGAAGCAAAAGAAAATAAAAAGAAGAAAAAATATTATTATTATTTTTCTAGATAAGCATGTTCTTCATGCTTCTAGGTTTTTGAGTCAAAGAGTCAAAGTCCTATTTGGACCAATTGTAAAATAAAAGTAAAAATAATTTTTAAGTATGTATTTTTGGGTCAAAAACCCCTTTGGATGCCAAGCCATCTTAGCTATCAATTCGGGCCTACCCCAAAGGTCATGTCTATTTGCACCCCTCTAGATGGTATAAATAGAGGGAAGAGGGAGCTCATTCGGATACACACACTTGATGGATTTTGATTTTAAGTATCATAGCGAGGATAAAGAAGAAATGGAGATCTAAACAGGTAAAATTTTAAGAATGGAAGTTTATCTTAAAGTTTAGAAACCTTGGCGAATCTTACTAGTCCCCAATATGTAAATTGTAAAATTGTTTATGGTATTTTTGTAAAAATATTTAGGTTTCTAATTACTTATACTAGTATATATAGATTTTTGGCGATTTTTAGGGTAAAATAATTTTATAATATAAAATTTGGGTGAATCAATTTTCAAAAAAATGGAAATTGGCGAATCTTTTTTTTGAAAAAGAACTGAAAATTAGCCCACCTGCGAATATTAGCCCCTGAAATTTTCCCTGGATCTGAAGTTTGAAAGAGAGGATTTCTTCTTGATCTAAAATTTGTGGAAGTTCTTCCTTGGTACACATCTTGTTGTTGGTCTCTTGTTGATGGATATGTTGGAAATAAGGAAGGCTTGACTTGGAATATAAAGGTGGAATTTTTTTGTGGTCATGGGTCTTAGATCATTCTCATTTGATTAGATTCTATAAGAAGATAATTTTATGGGTTTTCCCCTTGGAGAGGTTTTTCCCTAGCTTGGATCCTATACATTCTGTTCTTTTTTTTCTTATGATCTTCATGTTTATGTTTTGATAATTGTTTGATGAAGAAGAACATAAATAAATAAATAATAAACCAAAAAAAATTCACAATAAGTTATCAAAGAAAAGAAAATGTAATCTAATCATAAAGTATCATGATTTTCCAACATTTAGGACATGGGAAAAACACACCAAGGACATGTACATCATTGGAATATTGAAAAGCGGAGCATGAATGACACATGATTGAAGTGGAAGGTGAGAAATTGTTTCATTTTAATTGATTTAGGGGTAATTCATAGTTATATCTATCCATGGATAGTGGATACATTTCCTTTAAAAATAAGTAGGATGGGAATATCATAGGTAGTTTAGCTTACCAATGGAAACAAAAGGAAGATCAATGAAAATGTCACTTGTTTTCCCATTAATCTAAACAGAGTGGACATTATTACAAATTTAAATATCACTTTTTTGGGATCATATGATATTATCATTGGGATGTATTGGTTGGAAAAACATCATGCTACCCTATATTGTTACAACAAAAAATTTATTTGTCTTGATGAGAAGGAACAAGGGAGGAAAATTTAGGGGATTCCAAGACCAATATCCATTGGGGAAATTCATACCTTATAGATAAAAAGATACTTTAGAAAAGGGTGTCAAATTTGTGTATCCCATATGTAGGAGGAATCCAAGGGTAAGGTGCCAAAATTTTATGATCATTTAGTGCAAAGGGGGTATAAAGATGTTTTTATTGAAATCCCAAGCTTGCCACAAAAAGGGGACATATATTGTTCCATTAATATGGTGCATGTAGCTGCCCAATATCCAAAATTCCATATAGGATGAGCACACCAAAGCTAAAATAGTTATGAATTCAAAGTTAATAGCTTTTTAAGGGGTATATATTCCCAAATTTTTCACATTGGGGATCCCTATTACTTTAAAAAAGAAGAAGGATGGAACATTAATATTGTGTACTAATTTAGGAAACTGAATAAGGTAACAATAAAAACCAAGTATCATTTTCCTAGGATAGATGAATCATTTGATCAATTGAAGGGAGCTAAGTATTTTCTATAATATACATAATATATGGGTATCATATGGTAACAATTAAAAAAGAGTTCATAATTAAAACAACCTTCCAGACAAGGTATGGGCACTATGAATTTGTAACTATGCAAATTGGATTGACAAAAGCACCAAGTGTCTTTATGTATTTCATGAATAGAAATTTCTAGAGTTATTTGGATAAATAGGTCATTTTCATTTTGGATGACATACTTATCTATTTAATTTTTTAAGAAGGGAATAAAAAAAACTTGAGGATGGTGCTAGAAGTGTTGAGGGAGTGCTAACTTTATGATGAGCTAAGTAAATGTTTATTTTACCAAATGGAAATACATTACTATGGTCACATCATATGAAAAGAAGGTGTAGCAATGTCATATAAGTTAGATCATTCATGGGATTAAAGGTTACTATAGAAGAATCATTGAGGGGGCCTCAATGACAACATGCCCAATCACTTATTTTCAAAAGAAGAATGTATGTTTTTTATGGAATCATGAATGTTTATAATGCTTTCAAAATTTGCATATCCTTATAAAAAGTGCACCAATTTAAAGATATTTAATCCAAATGAAGATTGTGTTGTATTCATTTATGCATGAAAAGAAGGGATTGATGGAGCCCTTATGTAAAATGGCCATATGGTGTTTTGTGAATCTAGAAAATTAAATATGCATGAAGAAAATTATGCCACTCCTGACTCAGAGTTTGTAGCCAGAATACATGCTATAGAAATGTGGATACATTACCTCATGGTAAAGAGGTTTGAAATGAGGACAAACCATAGAGGCCTGAAGTATTTATTCAAACAACCAACTTTAAATGCTAGAAAAATTAGATGGATGGAATTTTTGGTTAAATAAAATTTTGAAATAAGCCATATTAAAGGGAAGGAAAACAAGGTGTTTGATGCAATAAATAGAATAATTCATGAGACACATGCTATAGTCATAATTATGTATGATATAGATTCAAAAACCATAAATTTAGAGGCTGGAAAATTAGATTAGAAATATGTGCAATTGAAACATGAGCTAAAACAAGGGAAGCTATAGGCAAAGAAAAAATTTGGAGTTGAATGTAATGGAATTATCTTAATTTGTAGAAATAAAATATATGTGCTAAATTCCCAACACCTGAATGATTTAATTTTGAAGGAAATGCATGATGTTCCTTATGTGGGACATCCAAGTTACTAGAAGACTATTGCAACCATAAAGATTCAATATTTTTTCATAGTATTAAATAAAGATGTAGTTGGTTATATTTATAAATTCTTATAATTCCAAAAAGCGAAGGTTGAGCATGGGAAATTGGTATGATATAGCCATTACCCTTTCTAGAGTGGAAATAGGGGGTACTTAGAATTGATTTCATCACCAAATTTCCCAAAACAATGAAACACCATGATTTAATCATGGTGGTGGTGGAAACGCTAGATAAATTACCCCATTTTATTATGGTTAAGATGAGTCATAAAATAGAAAACAAAGTAGAAACTTATATGAAATAAGTGGCTAGATTGCATGGAGTGCCCAAACCTATTGTGTCAACTAGAGATCCAAATTTAATTCAAATTTTTGGAAGGGTTTGTTTAAAGGATTGGGCACCCATCGAAATTCATTACAACCTATCATCCATAAATAGATGGGAAGACATAAAAAATTAATGAGATTAATGAATTTATGCTTATGATGCATTTAATGGATATACCCTACAAATGAGAAAATTATTTACACCTAGTTGAATTTTACTACAAGAATGGATATTAGGAATCACTAAAAGTGAGCCCATTCAAGGAATTATATTGTAGGAAATGTAATACACTACTTCATTGGGATCATGTAGGGGAAAAAGTGTTTCTTGGGCCATAGATGCCCAAGGAAATGGAGGAACATGTAATTAAAACTAAACATAATTTGAAGGTGACCCAAGATAGACCAAAGAGCTATATATACAAGGGAAGAGTAGTCATGGAACTTCAAATGGGTGAACACATATTTCTAAAAGTGAGGCCAAAAGGAAGTTCACAAATATTGGGAAGTTGCGGCAAGATAGCAACTAGATTTTGTGGACCATTCAAGATATTGAGCAAATTGGGCTAGATGCACATGAGCTTGCATTACTTGCATATATGCATGGAATAATGTATTTCATATTGCATTATTGAATAAATATTTACATGACTCTAACCATGTTATTAATTGAAATTTGATCGACGTGGAGCCCGAAGGGGACTTTCAAGTCAAGCTTATGTGCGTCTTGGAACAAAAAAATAAAGGAGCTCCAGAACAAATCCATAGGGCTGGTTAAGATCTAGTGGATCTGTTACAACAATGAAGATGCAAACTAGTAATTATAATATGATATGAGGAATATTCCATATATTTAATACAGTGAAAAAAAAGGATCGAGTTTTCGATGGATCCGAGCGCTAGGGTTTCTCTCCGCATGGTGGATCTCTGAATCAATGTAGGCAGGGGCCGACCCAGGCCACGCGGGCGATGGGATGTGACAGGGGTCCCTTACCTGTCAGGGTCTCGCTCCCTTTTGGATCCTTCCGATTCAGCCTGAACAGTGCTCTCCCCGAGGTGGAATAACCGCTCGGTTTAAACTCTGACCTGAATGGAGGTAGCGGTTTTCCTCGTTTTTACTCTTTGCGACGGAGTTTTTACCTTGGATCCTCAACGATTTTCCTTTTCCAGAGGCGGCGGGCTAGGGTTTGAGTAAAACAGCTGAGATGGGGCTCGATCGTGACCATGTTGATGTTGAACCGGCGCCGGAAGATTTACTCACTGTCTGGGGTCACGAAGTCTCTGTCTAGAACCTCGAACGCTTCTTCCCCAAATCGATAGTGAAACCTGCCCCTCCTACCTCAGAAGAAGGTGCAGCCTTGTTCCCCCTTAGATATGCACCTCTGGACTTGATTGGTGCTTCGAAGGCTGACAAAGGCTCTCCCTTTGGCAGAGGTGGCCTCACCCGGGGCGATGACCTCGATAACGACTGACTCAGGGCTCACGGGTTTTCCTCCCTCTCCGAGGGGCCAGACCCCTTAGTCTTCCCTCCTCTCACCGGTGGGTTAGAAGACGTGGTGGCGAGCTGCGGTTTACATGTGCAAAAAGGGCTTCTAACCGCCAAAGATATAGCTTGGAGAAGGTTCGCCATCGGAGCAGAGGCCCCTTGGGCGACGGACTGTGGAATTAGGGCCTCACTTCTGAGCAGCAAACCAGTCCCTTCTCCTAGTTTCTTGGCCGTAGTCTCTACTCAGGCGAGCATGGCTCAGTCTCAAAAGGGCCCTCAGCACGAAGGCACTGGTCTTGACCCGGATTTTGAAAGCCATCTGAAGCTTCTCGAGGTCGGAA
This sequence comes from Pinus albicaulis, assembly GCA_034641835.2. Classification (NCBI taxonomy): domain Eukaryota; kingdom Viridiplantae; phylum Streptophyta; class Pinopsida; order Pinales; family Pinaceae; genus Pinus; species Pinus albicaulis. The sequence goes on from CM076577.1 coordinate 753,492,486, forward strand.
CTAACGCGAGCCACTTGAAGGGTTTAGAACCTGAGGTTGACACAGCACTTGAGAAGGTTCAGGCTGTGAAGGTGCTCTTGGATGAGGGGGCGATGAATCGTGTCATCCACGCTAACCATGAGCCGGATGAGAGGAGCCAGGAGCGGCCGGGAGAGAAGGAAGCAGAGGGTCGGCCTTTCAAAGTGCTGGGGGTGGATGATGTGCAGGCGAAGATAGTGGGAGGGAAGTGCAAAAAATCAACTTCTATCAGAAAGAAGGAGTCTCTCCCTTGTTGCTCCCTTGGAGTGGATATCCTCGTTGAAGAAGCAATGGCAGCCTCAGAGTCCAGACTTGTAGGCAGAGTGCGTGGAAGAAAATACACTGCCGCATACATCCGGGATTGGGTCGACTCAGAATGGGAACTTGCGCCAGGTAAACCAGTTGAAATAAAAGTTCTGGACAGAGGGTGGTTTACGCTGTGTTTCACCCAAAAGGACCATGCAAATTGGGCTCTCGAAAGGAACTGGTGCTTCGGTAAGCGCCCAGTCCTTCTCCGCAGATGGAATCCTATGTTCGACGCCCAGACCGAAAAGATGAACGAGTCGCCTGTTTGGGTAAAATTGCCAGGGCTCCCTCTCCAATTTTGGGTTGATTCGGTCTTCACCTCCATCGGGAACACTCTGGGTAAGTTTCTGGAAGTTGACAGGTCTTTTTTACAAACAAACGATCTCAGTGTGGCTCGGATCCTTGTAAGTCTCAACCCTAGGGAAGGGCTCGCAGAAGCTATGACCCTAAAATACAGAGAGATGGAATTTCTGCAACTGTTGGACTATGAGAATTTTCCCTTTCGCTGCCACAAATGTCACAAAGTCGGTCACCTGGCTAAAGAATGCCCCTTGGGCCACCGTCGCAGAAGGAATCCTTTTAAGACTTTCAGGAAGCAATCGGCTTTTCCAGCTCCCGACCCAAGCTCGGATGCACCGAAGGAACCTACAGACGAGGAGTTAGAAGCTGATGTGGAGATTGTGACCTCCGGCACACCTCGACAGCAGGCGGCACCTGACCCTCGCCCTGAGATAGCTCCTGTGCAGACCGCCTCTCAGTCTCCTCCATCTCCTGGGACAGCAGAGGCTTCACAGGCGGGTATGCTTCTCTCTCTCCCCTCCTCTCTTTGTTTTTCCGATTCAGCTTCTAGTTTTTTTGTCTCTGAGTCTGGTCCATCCTGCCAACTCCAGATGGAGCTTTCCTCCTTAAACTTGAACTCCTCCCCTGTTGACAGCCTGATTGTTTCGGTACCTCCGCCCTTCGACTCCTCGCCTCCTCCCTTGGATAACCATCCGGCCCCTTGTTGCCCCACGGAGCCTGCTCCCCCCTCCGCCGCTCCTCCCTACAACTTGAGATCGATGACAAATCGTCCTGGGATGGGCTCATCCCCCTGTGGTCTTGAGCAGGATCTGGTGCCAATAGGGCCCCGAAAAACGAGAGGTAGAAAATCGAACCTCTCTAAGGCATAACATAAGGCAAAGATCGACATTGTCGATGGGAAACAACAATCCTTGACCGGGGTGCTTAGAGCAGCACAGCCACCCCTTGACTCTTTGAAATGATCCTCCTCTCCTTCAACTGCAGAGGGTTAGCTAGTCAACCCAAAAAACTAGCCTTGAGGGATTTAATCAAGTCCTACAATCCTGACATTCTTATGCTTCAAGAAACCCTCGGAAAAGGGGAGGATATCATTGCTCTTCTCTCCAAATTGCTTCCTGGCTGGCGCTTTCAGGCCATTGATGCAAACGGCCGCTCAGGTGGGGTGGTCACCGGATACAAAGCAAGCAATCTCAGAGAAATATCTGCTTGGGGGCTTGAAAACTCTCTGGCGCTGGAACTTTATTCCAGGGAGCTCTGTCTACCTCTCCTTCTCCTCAATGTCTATGGGCCCTGTCAGGAGAGGGAGTTGTTCTGGACCTCTTTCTTCCAAAAGTCCTTTCTCGCCCACCCGAACCTGATCATCGGTGGCGACCTCAACTTCTCTCTGGGGGTCTCAGAATCATGGGCAGCCAATGCACGAGCTGACCCTCTTTCTGATTTCCTCCTCTCCAAGATTGCCTCCTCCCACCTGGTGGATCTCTCACTTCTTAAATCTAGACCTACTTGGCACAATAAAAGAGTGGGCGATGACTGGGTGGGCAAGAAGTTGGATCGCTTTCTTCTGGGCAAAGACTTTTCTGAAAAACTTTCAACCTTCACGCATTGGGTGGGCGAAGGGGACCTATCTGATCATTTTCCAATCCTATTGGAGACAAAAGGATCTCAAAAAAAACCAAGGTCTCCCTTTAAATTCAACTCCTCTTGGTTAGCAGATGATTCTTTCATTGATCTCTTTCACTCCACTTGGAGAAGGACTGGGCCAGGAGATGGAGAGAGGCTGGGCCACTGCAAGGCTTTTATGAATAATTTAACCCGCCTCAAAGCAGCCACCAAGAACTGGGTGATCCAAAAGACTCAAAAGGAAGATGAGGAGTTGAGAACCATTAATGCAGAACTTGACCTCCTCGAAGACCCTGAAGGGAGTGGTTATGCCACCCTAGCCTCTCGAGATAGAATCCGGAAGCTCGAAGCAGACCGAAGGAGAATTCTTCAGGTGAAAGAGGAAAGCTGGCGTTTAAAGAGCAGGGCTATCTGGCTACAAGTAGGGGATGAAAATACTAATTTTTTTCAGAAATATGCCAAAGGAAGGAAAAACCTAAACACCATCTGGGAAATGCCAAAAGAAAACGGGGAAAAGGCTCAGTCTTTTGAAGAGCTTGCCTCTTTATGGGTTTCCCACTTTAAAGATATTTTCAAAGCCCCAGAAGAAGCCTCCATAGCTGAAGTTATAAGGGTTTCTCAATACTTCCCAAGATTCATTGATGAAGAAGGCAACGAAAGCCTGATGGCTCCGGTTTCCAAAAACGAAGTGGAGGACACCCTTAAGTCGATGCAAAGAGAGAAAAGCCCAGGTCCGGATGGCTGGATAGTGGAATTATTCCTCCATTTTTTTGACTCCCTTGGTCACGATCTGGCTGCGGTGGTGGAAGAATCCAGGGTCTCTGGTTTGATCTACCAGCCTCTCAATGCTACCTTCCTGACCCTCATTCCCAAGTCTGAACATCCCTCTTCCTTTAACGACTTCCGACCCATCTCCTTGTGCACCTGCCTTTACAAAGTCATTGCAAAAGTCATTGCCTCCAGGCTGAAACCCTTTCTTTCAACAAACATCTCTGCAGAACAGTTCGGCTTTCTAGATGGTCGTCAAATTCATGAGGCTGTTGGGGTTGCACAGGAAACACTCCACACTCTGAAAAAGAGTCGGAAAAAAGGGGCCATAATCAAGATAGATCTGTCAAAGGCCTTTGATAGAATTAGCTGGATGTTCCTAAGGCTCCTCCTAACGCACCTTGGCTTCAGGCACGATTTTGTAAGGTGGATTATGGGATGTGTTTCCTCGACTTCTATTGTTGTCTTGATTAATGGTGCTGCTTCAGAATTCTTCAATCCACAAAGGGGTCTGCGTCAGGGATGCCCCCTTTCGCCCCTGCTTTTCCTGTTTGCTACTGAAGGAATCAGCCTAATGATCAAAGAGGCCAAAAGACAGGGCGAACTGAAAGGAATCGAATTCGGGCTAAATCTCTGGGTAACCCATCTCCCTTTTGTTGATGATATCCTCTTGTTCTGCGATGGGAGCCAGGATGACTGCCGCTGCCTGAAAAGGATCCTCGATCTCTTCTTAAAAGCCACGGGACTGGCTATAAATGAGCATAAATCCTCCATCACCTCCGCTGGGCTCTCGCCCTTAGAAGTAAACAGAGCTAAAGAGTTTCTCCCCTTCGAAGCAAAATCCCTTCACGATCTGTTCAAATACCTCGGCTTCTCTCTCAAGCCCGATTCCTACAGAGCTCAAGATTGGACCTGGCTCCTGGCTAAAATTGAGCACAGATTGAAACTTTGGAGTCTCAAATGGCTGTCAAGGGCAGGTCGTCTTGTCCTCATCAAATCGGTGGTCCTGGCCATACGAGTTTATTGGGCCAGTCTCATCTAGGTGCCGAAGTGTATCCTCCTGAAAATCAATAAAATCTATAGCAAATTCTTATGGGCTGGCCAGAAGAAGGATCACGTCATGCCATGGGTGGCATGGGATAAAATTTTCAGACCAAAATAGTGGGGAGGGTGGGGGATAAAGGACCTGTATCCTTTTTCAAAATCTCTAGCAGCCAAATTAACCTGGAGACTGGTGTTCTCGGATAATCTCTGGACAACTGTAACCAGAAGGAAGTATATTGACCCTCTCACTCCTCTGGAATGGATCAGAATGCCCAACAAATCCTCAAAAAACTCTTCCGTGGTTTGGAAAGCTCTGGTAGCTGCTGCACAGGTTATCGAAAAAGGCTTGGTATGGAACGTGGGAGATGGCAGATCAGTAAGGCTCGGGAGAGACCCCTGGGTGGGCTGCCCGGACTCTTTTGCCCTCTCTCGAGATTTGATTGATGATCTTAATAGCAAAGGGCTATCTTCCCTCAACCAAATTGCAGACCATGTAAACTCTTCCGTCTGGCGACAGGAGTGGTTCTCCGGGGAAACTCTCGGCCTAGATGACAGGTGGCTGTAGGAATGGGGGGCCTAATGTACAGGACTGCTGACTTCCCACATCCGCATTTCAGAAAAGCCAGATGAGCTAAGATGGGTTCATTCTCAAACTGGTCTTTACTCACCAAAAGCAAGATATGACTGGCTAATGACTCAAAAGGGATGGGAGGAACCTAGCTGGTGGGCCAAGTCACTGTGGAAATTGAAAGGGCCAGCCAAGACTAGACTTTTCTTCTGGTGTGTGCTCCAAAAGAGAGTCCCCACATGGGATTATCTTCAAAAAAGGGGGAAAATTGGACCCGGGCATTGCCCCTTGTGCAAGGAGAGCGAGGAAACAACTCAGCACATTTTCCTCTCCTGCTCTTTCTCCAAAAGCTTATGGAACGAAATATTGGGTCTGAACAACACCCCCTTTGTTTGGGAGGGGGAGGAAATATCTGAAGCCTGGAACTCTTGGTGGTAGCAGGCACCCAATGAAAAATTCAAAGCGCTGCCTCTTCTGGTTGTTTAGGGAATCTGGCTCACCAGAAACCGCTTGATCTTCAACGACTCCTCCTTTCCAATTGCCATATTAGCAGCAGAGGGGGTGGAAATCTATGAAAACATCCCATCTCCCTCCATCTCGCAGAATTGCAGGCCTATCCAGCAGGAAGAAATTAAAGGATCCATCCCCTGGGCTTACTTTGACGGGGCCTCAGATATCAACAAGAACTGTGGAGCTGGCCTGGTTATTCACCTTCCTTCCGGAAAACTTCTCAAAGCATCCATAGGGCTTGGTACCGGAACAAACAACTTTGCCGAGCTTAAAGCACTGCGCCTTCTTCTTGGATGGCTCGTTTTGTGCAATGAGCGCGAGGCCCAGATATTCAGAGACTCTTTGAACACTATCAAGTGGGCCAACGGTTCACATCACTGCAGGAACTTTCTGTTATCTCCTTTGCTTAATGAGTTTTTAAATATTAAATGCTGGTTTTCTGGGCTCACTATCTGTCACATTTTCAAGGAAATAAATTCAGAAGCAGACAGCCTTTCTAAAAAAGGCACTGAGCAGGTTTTGGGCGCTTGGATAGTTGAAGAGGTGGCTGATGGGGTGGCAAGGCGACTTTCTCCCCCAGAATTTGCATAATTTTCATCTTATTTCTGGTTTCTACTTCGATGTATATACTGCTACTTATTTTCCTTTGTTTATGTATAAACTTTTTCAGGACTCAGAGCTGTTTTCCTGTCATAGGAGGCTTGAGTTCCTGAACACGTCTGAACCTTATTTTTCCTTTTGTTTTTTTTTGCCAGTACAGTGCCTACTATCTGGTTTAAATTCTGACATTATGGCTTCCCCATCACTCTGTTTCGGCTGTTTTCCTTCTAAAAGGAAGTCGGGAGCTGGGGAAACCACAGGTATCTAGCTGTCCAAAAGATCAGTTTTGTGACATGGCTGTTTGGAGGAAATTCTGGATATTTCTACAAACAGCGTTTTTGGCTTTCTCTGCAAACAAGGGAAAGGAAATGCTCAACATATGCTATGTAACCACTATATATTAATAGACGGTTTGATTTTTTTCTGTGGAAAAAAAAAATATGATATGAGGAAGGAATAACCTCAATTGTTTTGAAATTTTACTGTACATACATTGTAAATATGTGTATGACCCCTATCTAGTGTTGTGCACTAAGGACGATGCAAAAATAAGGGGGGAATGTAAATGTAATATCCATAATTATGTAATGCATTGTACATATCGTTTATATAGGATAGTGAGATAGATAATTTTACCAAGGGAAAAATCATCTAATGTAAACAAAAGATTTATTTGACAAAGGGAAAAAAAATATAATGGGGAGGCTAGGACTCCATAAGAGGGCGAAAAGAGGGTGGTAAGGGGGGCCCAGAGGGGCCAAATCCAAGGTCATAAAATTAAACAATATTTTTATTATATTCCAAAGTACCTTAACCTTAGATAATATTATTCTTGAAAATGGTGTAAGCATTTGGGAAGTAGTTGTGGAAATGAGTAGTGCCAATTTAGAGGCATGAATATTAAAGTTATGCCTTTGTGTGTGGGGGACATCATTTCTCCTATTCATTCTTTTGTATTGTTGATCATTAAAACTAGCAAAAGTCACAAAGATAACATATAAGGGAAAAACTTTCCTTACAATTATTAGAGAGGTGGTGCTACTCTTTTCAAAAAGAATAAAAACCCATAATGACACATAAAGTAAACAACTATATACAAGTGTAAATGACATTCACAATGAAATTTATAATATAAGACTATAAATAAATGTAATTGAAATCAAGACATTTTCTTCCAACATAACAACAAATAGAACACACCATATCATAGAGCAAGATGAAAGGAAACATGCTACATTTTCAAAGAACTTAACATGGTATTGCCATTGATATCATAAAGATCAAAATGAGACACACACTATAAATTGTGTGCTTTAAATGAAAGTCTTGAGATCGTAATAGTTAAGAGTTCCTAAGATTTTTCTATGGAACCTCCTGATGAGCTCCATCATTAGGTACATTTGGAGGGGTTAATTGTCACCTTTTTTCCTTATTAAGATGTAGTGGGTTATATTTATAAATGCTTAGAATTCCAAAAAGCGAAGGTTGAGCATGGACAATTGGTATGATATAGCTACCCTTTCTAGAGTGGAAATAGGGGGTACTTAGAATTGATTTCATCACCAAATTTCCCAAAACAATGAAACACAGTGATGTAATCATGGTGGTGGTGGACACGCTAGCTAAATTACCTCACTTTATTATGGTTAAGATGAGTCATAAAATAGAAAACACAGTAGAAACTTATATGAAATAAGTGGATAGATTACATGGAGTGCCCAAATATATTGTGTCAACTATAGATCCAAATTCAATTCAAATTTTTGGAAGGGTCTATTTAAAGTATTGGGAACCCATCGAAATTCATTACAACCTATCATCCATAAATAGATGGAAGACATAAAAAATTAATGAGATTAATGAATTTATTCTTATGTTGTATTTAATGGATAGACCTTACAAATGAGAAAATTATTTACACCTAGTTTAATTTTACTACAAGAATGGGTATTAGGAATCACTAAAAGTGAGTCCATTCAAGGAATTATATGGTAGGAAATGTAATACACTACTTCATTGTGATCATGTAGGGGAAAAAGTGTTGCTTGGGCCATAGATGCCCAAGGAAATGGAGGAACAAATAATTAAAAATAAACATAATTTGAAGGTGTCCCAAGATAGACAAAAGAGCTATATAGACAAGGGAAGAGTAGTGAGGGAACTTCAAATGGTTGAACACGTATTTCTGAAAGTGAGGCCAAAAGGATGTTCACAAAAATTGGGAAGTTGCGGCAAGTTAGCAACTAGATTTTGTGGACCATTCAAGATATTGAGAAAAATTGGGCTTGATGCACATGAGCTTGCATTACTTGCATATATGCATGGAACAATGTAATTCATCTTGCATTATTGAACAAATATTTGCATGACTCTAACCATGTTATTAATTGAAATTTGATCGAGGTTGAGCCTGAAGGGGACTTTCTAGTCAATCTTATGTGCATCTTGGACCAAAAAAATAAAGGAGCTCCATTAAAAAGCCATAGGTATGGTAAATATCTAGTGGATCTGTTACAACAATGAAGATGCAACTTAGTAATTAGAATATGATATGAGGAAGGAATAACCTCAATTGTTTTGAAATTTTACTGTACATACATTGTAAATATGTGTATGACCCCTATCTAGTGTTGTGCACTAAGGATGATGCAAAAATAATGGGGAGGGGGATGTAACACCAATAATTTTGTAATTCATTGTACATATTGTTTATATAGGATAGTGAGATAGATAAGTATACAAAGGGAAAAATAATGTAATGTAAACAAAAGAGTTATTTGAAAAAGGGACAAACAAAATTATGGGGAGGATAGGACTCCATAAGAGGGGAAAAAGAGGGTGGTAAGAGGTCACAGAGGGGCCAAATCCAAGGTCATTAAATTAAACAATATTTTTATTATATCCCAAAGTACCTTAACCTTAGATAATATCATTCTTGAAAATGGTGTAAGTAGTTGGGAATTAGCTGTGGAAATGAGTAGTGTCAATTTAGAGGCATGCATATAAAAGTGATGCCTTTGTGTGTTGGGGACATCATTTCTCCTATTCATTCTTCCATATTGTTGATCATTCAAACTAGCTAAATTCACAAAGATAACATATAAGGGAAAAACTTCCCTTACAATTTTTAGAGAGGTGGTACTAATATTTTCAAAAAGAATACAAACCAATAATAACACATAAAGTAAACAACTATATACAAGTGTAAATGACATTCACAATGAAATTTATAATATAAGACTATAAATAAATGTAGCTGAAATCAAGACATTTGTTTCCAACATAGCAACAAATAGAACACTCCATATCATAGAGAAAGATGAAAGAAAACATGCTACATTTTCAAATAACTTAACATGGTATTTCCATTGATATCATAAAGATCAAAATGAGATACACACTAGAAATTATGTGCTTTAAATGAAATTCTCGAGATCGTAATAGTTAAGAGTTCCTAAGATTTTTCTATGGAACCTCTTGCTGAGCTCCATCATTAGGTACATTTGGAGGGGTTAATTGTCACCTTTTTTCCTTATTAAGTCTCTTTTTCTCACATTTAATTATATTATGGTCTTATGTTGCTAGTGTATATGGTAATTAAGGCTTGTCATACTTCGAATGCCTAACATGAGTTAAATGCAATAAAATAACGAAGATATTGCATTTTTTTATGAAGATTTTGCCATTAAAACTCAGAGTAGACAACAATGAGCTATTCTGAGGGGATTTTACACCTCCTTAACTCCCAAATTTAGCCAAGGGATCCTTGAGATTCCCTCCAACAGCTCGAAATCAAAGGCAACCAAGCAAACTCAAAATCAAGTGCACCAAAGCTACACTTCACTTGCAGTCAAAGTGGACACATCACCTACTATTTAGGGAGCTGTTGGTATCTACCCTATAGGTTAAATAGGTCTGAGCAAGAGTTCATTAGGATTCAAAATTTGAAGGAAGATAATAGACTCTTAGCTCTTGTAATAGGTTTTCGAGACTTTTATGTTTATGTAACAAGACTATTTTCTGCAATAAGATGAGTATTCAAATTGTGCTTCGTTGATTTAGTTTTAGAGGGCTAAGATTGTGGATTAGGGCCCAATCCATTGGCCTTAGTCTCTCTTTTATATTCATTCTTTACTTTTATGTCATTGTAGCTAGTTTTCTTACAAGTATTTAGCTAGTTTTCTTACATTTCGATTCAATGTTTCTAGTTTCCTTCCATTTGTATTTTGTTGTAGATTAAGTTTGCTTACATGTTGGTAGAATACGTTATAAGCTCATAAATTTGTGTGTCAAGCCTCCCTCTCTCATCTCTTTCATTGGAGCTTGAGGAGGGTATACCTTCTCCACAGGCCAAATTTGTTTTTTTAGTTTATGATTTCTTGAAAAGAGTAGTTAGGTTGTGTAGTGTCATGAACATTTTTAGAATACTGAGTTAGATTTATGTTTGTAGGATAAAGTAGGTTTTCTTTCCAAATTCAACTCATATTTTCCATTTCCTTCATCATGCATTTGTTAATATTGGTTGCATAAATAGGTATTTTTCTTGAAAGTTCAAATATCACAGCAAAGTAGGACTTCATCATCACTCTTAGATTCATTTCCCACCTTTCATCGGCCTTCTTTCCATCAAACCGCCATCAGCTCTGTTTTTTTATTTTTCACCTTCACATTGTGAGAAAACCCTAGAGGTGCAAGACAAAATTATCAAGAGGTTATGAGCTTGGCCAAGGGTTTGGCCACCTTCCACTCATCCAAACACACCTTCACTCCACATTCCCCATGCTTCTCTCCACCATTTTTGGCCTCAGATTTCCCTCAGACTATTTCCTGTAGAAATTCAGGGTTTCCCTGTAGCATTATAAGAAACCTGTAGGAACACTAGAACCAATACTAGTGAGCCCATAATTAAGCCAAAAACCCAGCATCAACCTCAGCTAGACCTACCAAGACTACCCAGACACCTTCAGACTTGCACCCATGAGTTCAAGCCCTTCCTAATCCACCTTAGCACTTTCTCCTCCTAGCTGCAAAACAGTGCACCTACAAGCATAGTTAGGTAATGATTAGATGCATGAGTAAAAGCATGAAATTTAGAACATTAAGTAGATAGAGTGTGTTTATACATTTGGCGTAGAAATGTGTGATTAGGTTAATCTTCTTTATGTAATTTCAATTCAGCAATTTACTTCATGAAAGATACCTAGTTTTCTTTCATTTCTTGCGATAGCTTAGTTTGCATATTTCTTTCATTGCAGCGTAGTTAGATATACATTCTTCCTATAAAATAGTTCTTTTCTTGTTGATAGAGTAATGGCTTTGAATCATTTGTATCCCTAGGTATAAATTCAGAAGTGTGACAAACTTCATTCAGAAACCCTAGAAATAGCACCCTTTCATAGAGCTCAGAATAGGATGACTTGAATAGAATGCATCTGTTGTGTATATAGCACTATCACCTCCATGTTCATACAAACCTTGGTTTGATAAAGTAAAGTAGAGTATCCTCTGGGAGTTTTAGCACTCTTGGTGCCATACGAGGGCTCACCACCTCCAATATAAAAAAGTAATAAGTTTATAAATGTTAATGTTGTCCAAATGGACTGGGATGAGACTCCCATGGATTGTGTAAATTAAAAGACCTAGAAACACAAGGATAATACATTTAGAAAAAAAACTTTAGGTGATTGAGTAATAACTAAAAATAATGTGTGGGAAAACTTAATCAAGGGAACTTTTTACCTAAAAATCTAGAAAATAATTTTTTGTCTCTCTTCCTCAATTCAATTAAGTTTCTATTTAATGTTTCATTTTAAAAGAAAACCTAATTGCTTCAATTATATTTATGTTGTCGAAATCAATTAGCCTTCACCTCTAATTTTTAGCACTTTTTAACCATTTTTGATGAATTCACATAATAGTGCTACAATTATTTCATGCTTCACTCGGACATTGGAGAATTCATCATCAACTTCCTTTAATTTGGCACTCATTTGATGTGTAAAATTTTCTTGATCATCATTCTTGTTGGCTTACTCCATTAACCATTTTTTAATATCTTCCTTTCAAAAATCCGTAGTTGTTTTAAAAGTTTTTCCACAATATATGTGCATTTCATCCAATTTTTATTTCATCTGTTATTTTTTTAGTACGACATATATTACCATATGTGGGCCATCTAGTTATTTTGGCATGTCAACGAGGTAAAAGAATACCCCAATCATTTTTCAGACAATATTGTCATGATACACAATAATTATTTTAAGATAATGAATTATCTCATCCCAACAAGCCTTTAAGTGTTTAAGTTGCGCCTTTAAGGAAAAAATATATTCCTTCTTTTGCATTTCATTCATATGAGAGATACTAGCAATGAAAACACTTAAATCATTTTCAATAAAAATTCCCATTAGCTTCCAAATAATTTTCTATAATCTCTTTATAAGAGGTGTTTCTATTTAAAGCAACAATAAGTGAATTTTCTGCCAGTTCCCATTATTACAGGTATACACGTATTTTATTAATTTTTTAGCAACATGTTTTCTAATATCCTCCACTATATTTGATGATCCTTTTGTTTTTTAACATTGTTTAGAAACTTCTTTGGTGGGTATTAGTGCATTCAATGGTTCAACAAACAATTGTCTAGGACCTAAAGCAACTTCCAACTCATTAATTCTTACCTTCAAGGTAATTATTTCCCTTTCTTGCTCATTGATGGAATACTCAAGAGCATCCACTGAAGCCTGGTAAAACTTTAAAACTTAAGATATTTTATTTCTCTAATATTGATATTAGAATTCCATTTTTTTACTACTTTCTTATTCTTTAGATTTACTTTTCCAATTTGTAATTTCTTGGAATTCCTATCAAATTCAACATTATGTAATGTAACTTATTCTTATAAAAAAATAATACGATATTTACAATCAAGTTCTTCAACAAGCATCTTTTTTTATTTTCAATCCAACTTGGGACTTCAATGACAGTATCAATCTCCATATTTTCATAATCATTATATGATTCTTGAGATTCCTTAGTAGCTTTCCTAATACTTTATTTTTCTCTTTGAACCGATAGAAATAGTACATGATCTATTACTAAATTTTCTTTGAGAGTTTTCACTTCCTCCACTAGAAACATTTTTTTAAGAAATACTCTTCTCCTTATATGTATTTACTTATCCTTTGCTCATAGAAATTTATGATTTTTATGAAAATTATAGGGGGAACCATGATTAGTGTTGTTTTTGGTTATCCCCTTTGCTTTTGTTTTTAATTTTTACAAACCAAGGTATTGATATCATCATGGACAAGGATTTTCATGTTCTTCTTCTTCTAAACTTTTATTATTCCCTACCTCTCCTTATAACTACTTACTAGAAATTGAGGAACATCCCATAGAAAACATATGAGCAGAGAATATCCCATGTGGGTCAAAACCTTTGCAAGGGTGTACTTGATTCATTTGAATGTGACAAAATATGAAGCAATTTCATCTAGATGAACAATAAAATTTACTCTAAATTGTCCAATTTTGAAAGAAGTAGGAATAAATTGGTTTTTCCTCCCTTGATAAAATATACCTAATATTTGTATTATCTAAATATTTAATAGTGAAATACTTATCAAAAACATAATATAGTAGAGGCAAAGGTTTTCCTTCAAATCCAAAATTTATAATAGAAGAAAACTTATCTTGGCATTTGAAGATTCCTTTTTATGAAAGAAAGAGGCTTTCATTAAAAAGCATGATTATATCAAGACCAAGAACCATCTTCTTGAATTATGTAACAAAATAATTTTGAAATTGATAAAATTGAAATGTAGCCTTTTTCTTCCGTAATATTGGATATCATGATTGAGAAACCTCTTCATATATATTCACATTTTAAGTAGTAGCTAGGCCTTTGAATATAGTTACATAACCTAAGACATAAATCAAATAAGAGGCCATGAAAAAGACTTTAAATTTTTAAAATTATGTGATTAGTAGGAAATATCGTTGGAAATCATACCAACCCATTCAAATATATTCCCTCATTAAATAAATGACATAAAATTTAAATAATGTATCTAGGTACACGTTTAGTGGAATCCTAATCGACAATTCTTGCTAAAATCCATGCAAATTATTTATAAGAATCATCCCATGTATTTAGCCAAATTTAAGTAGCATCTCTTGAAGTGGGAAAATGATTACTTAGAAAATTATTAAAAGTTCACCGCATCATCCTCGATCCTTGATGATTTTTTTTTCTTCATAAATTTTGAAAACTTTGTGTGGAGTCAATAGTTGGAACATTCTTTTGAAAAGGTTTGGTCTCAAGTGTAAAATATTTCTGCCATTTTCTTCAAGATGAACCATCCTTTTTTTTCTTATCAAAATTTTTTTTGCACCAAGAACAAATGTTTGTGAAGCCAAATACTTACTAAATTCATTATCCATTTTTCATAACATTCCATGATGTTATATTAATAACAATTAGTTTCCCAAGGTAATAACCCTCTAACCCTTTTATTGAGAACCATGTTGTATTGAATATTATTATCAACTCAAATGTTCAAAGGATGTCATGGAAATGAATCTTTAATTCAACTAAAAAGTGGTTATTTCTACAAATTTCATTGAAAAATGACTGAGTATGAAGTGGATATGGAGAGAAGGATGTTGGGATGGGGATTGAGTGTAACAAGTTGAGCAGTATTTAGGTCATACTGTTATCCCAACTAAGAAAAAGACTAAGTTTGTAAATGGGATTTCAAGAAGAGGATATGGAAACAGAATGTTTAATTATCCTTCCTTCTCTCCATATCGACTAAGAAAAAATTTCTAAGTATGGGATTTTTCACAAGAGAGGCATTCAATACTATAAACAAAATGAAAGCATAGTATGGCTATAAGATAATGATATCTAGGTTGCTCAATACATTTATCATGAATACTCAGAAATGAATATAAATGATATGATATGACATAATTTAAAGGGATTTATAGTTGATCAAAAATATTGATCAATGTTTGGCTCCAAATACGAGACAATGACCCCTTGTGAGTTGTTAAGAACACTAGAATAAGTCCAACCACATTTTATTTGGAAATGGATTCAAAGAAATAAAATTGTAATATGCTCAAAGGAATATTTTATAAACAAGAAGAAAAGTGATACGTATGTGCAAGGGATATGTTAGGATTTTCTCATGCAAATAAATTTTTAAGATGTTTCCCATTTATAAGAAACTTTTGGATTGTTCCATCCATGTCTTTGAGTAAGTAAGAATTGAATCCAAAAAATTTCTTAGTGTGAAAAGGGCCAATCCAAAGGGCTTAAAATTCCGTATGAAGGGATTTATTTCCCTTTTACTTATCCCATAATAGTAGCAACTGACCTTTCTAAAAGTCCTTCAATGTTGTGCTTTGATCAAGATGCCATTTGATCACACTTTTCATCTTATATATGGAATTTGTAGCTTTTTTTCTTTCTTCTTATAAATGAATCAGTTAATGATATCATACCTAAAGCAGATATAATTCTTCATCTACGATTTCATTAATAATAGATATAGAATTTAATTCCAAATGTGTTAGGAGTCTAGCCTCTTTTCCAATATATACCAAGTTATAAGGTGAATGTATTGTCTTCTTTTAGGAGTGATCATGTCTCGCCATAAAGCATTGAATTCCTTCTTATGCCAATCTCTTTTATTGTTAAAGATGATTTTCTTTAGGATTTGAATTAATGATTTATTTTTTTATATAACTAATCCATTTCCTTGTGGATAATAATTATATATTGCCCCATAAATATTATAAATTCTCCACAAAATTTTGTAAATTTTGATCCTATGAAAATAGAACTATTACCTATTATAAATTATCAAAAACACCAAATATAGACAATATATTTTCATTTGAGAATTGAATTAGTTGTTCTAAATCAATAGCCTTCATTGTTATAGTTTCAAGCCATTTTTGTGAAATAACTAGTGGTTATCAATATGTATGAATTCCCTTTAAATAGTGATAAATTATAATCTCCACTATGTAAATCAACTTTCTATTGAAATTGATTTCAATGGCATGGAAACTATTTTCATTGTTCCCAAATTTTTGTGACTAGGAACACATTTTCTTATTAGAGCATAACAATATTTAAAAATGGATAGCTAATAGAATCCATATTTTATTATCCTATGGATTGTAACTATAGGAGAATATTGCCTAACACAAATTCATTGATTCATTTCTTGCAATATCTAATGATATTCCAGAGGATCTAATCATCTTATTAATATCCATAAAATGTTCTTCTAAATAATACTCCAGATTCAGGTAAATAATGATTTGTTTTCATCTTAAGAGACCTCCTTTCCTTTGAAGAAATTACATCTAGAAATTGTCCCAATATTAAAGAGAATAAAATATCCATGTATCATTATGTCTTTGTTGACAGACTTGAACATTTGGGACCCTAATCCTAGAATGGGAGACATGCATTTAATGGCATTAGCATCTTCGATGGTTAATGAGGAAACCAAAGCACAAGAAGTAAGAAGGGTCATGAGGAGATAAAACATAGAACCTCTACACATTAGGGCAGAACTATTCAGCCCTAGTGGATTCATCAAGAACCATATCAACATATAAAAGGATCTTGCACTTGCATAAAAGTACATCAACACACAAGCTCAAGCCATGGCTCACTTCGATGATGTTTCTAGGTTGTTGGGAGATGAATGCATAATGGATACTCAAAGGAGATGGAATAGCCACCCTTACAGTCTTAGAAACATGGAGTATCACACACTAGAGAGATTAAGAGGTGCCCTAGAAAGAGCACCACTATACAAGAGGGCCATGCAGGCCAAAAAGATTCAGTGGCTTGGTTTGAAACTCAGTCCACCCTTGCTAATGGGGTTGAGTGATGGAAGGAACCAAGATGAGCAGAACAAAGAATGGGAAGAAGAAAGAAAGAATGATGGTTTTTACCCTCCTGAATGGAGTCCCATGCTTATTCCTTGGGAAGTTAGAGGGTCCATTAAAGCTTTGAAATAAATTCAGAAGGAGGACTAATTTTATCAGAGGATGAACAACCATTTGGTAGGGGGGTGATGATGAGCTCCATCATTAGGTACATTTGGAGGGGTTAATTGTCACCTTTTTTCCTTATTAAGTCTCTTTTTCTCACATTTAATTATATTATGGTCTTATGTTGTTAGTGTAGATGGTGCATAAGGTTTTTCATACTTAGAATGCCTAACATGAGTTAAATGCATGAAAATCACGAAGATATTGCATTTTTTATGAATATTTTGCCGTTAAAGCTCGGAGTAGATAGCAAGGATAGATTCTAGGGGGATTTTCCACCTCCTTAAATCCCAAAGGTAGCCAAGGGATCCTTAATATTCCCTCCAACCAAGAAAACTCAAGATCAAGTACACCAAAGCTACACTTCACTTGCAGTCAAAGTGGAAACATCGCCTACTTTTTAGGAAGTTTTTGATAGCCACCCTCTAGGTTAAATAGGGTTGAGCAAGAGCTCATTAGGATTCGAACTTTGAAAAAATAAAATATACTCTTAGCTCTTATAATAGGTTTTTGAGACTTTCATGTTTATGTAACAAGACTGTTTTTTGCAATAAGATGAGTATTCATATTGTGGTTCACTGATTTAGTTTTAGAGGGCTAGGCTTGTGGGTTAGGGACCAATCCATCGGCCTTAGTCTCTCTTGTGTATTCATTATTTACTTTTATGTCATTGTAGCTAGTTTTCTTACAATTTTTTAGCTAGTTTTCTTCCACTTGGATTTTGTTGTAGATTAAGCTTGCTTACATGTTGGTAGAATAGGTTATAAAATCATAAATTTGTGTGTCAAGCCTCCCTCTCTCATCTCTTTTAGTGGAGCTTGAGGAGGGTAGACCTTCTACGCAACCCAATTTTTTTTTTAGTTTATGATTTCTTGGAAAGATTAGTTAGGTTGTTGTAGTGTCATGAACATGTTTAGAATGTTGAGTTAGATTTCTGTTTGTAGGCTAAAGTAGATTTTATTTCCAAATTCTGCTCATCTTTTCCATTTCCTTCATCACGAATTTGTCAATATTTTTTGCATGAACAGGTAGTTTTCTTACAGGTTCAAGTAGCACAACAAAGGAGGACTTCACCAACACTCTTATCTTCATTTCCCACCTTTCATCACCCTTTTGTCCATCAAATATTCATCAGCTCTGTTTTCAGATTTTTCACCTTCACACTGTGAGAAAACCCTAGAGGTGAAAGAAAGGCTTCGCAAGTGGTTATGAGCTTTTCCAAGGGGTTGGAAACCTTCCACTCATCCAAAAACACCTTCACTCTACCTTCCCTATGCGTTTCTCCACCATTTTTGGCCTTAGATTTCCTTCATATTGTTTCTTGTAGAAATTAAGGAATTTCTTGTAGCACTACAGGAAACCTGCAGCAACACAAATGGGGCCCTACTTAAGCCTAGAAACCACCATCCACCTCATCTAGACCTACCAAGACCACCTATACACCTTCAGCCTTGCACACATGAGTTCAAGCCCTTCCTAATCCACCTTAGCGCTTTCTCCTCCTAGCTACAAAACAATACATTTAAAAGCATAGTTAGTTCATGATTAGATGCATGAGTAAAAGCATGATAGTTAGAACATGAAGTAGAAAGAGTGTATTTAACCATTTGGCCCAGGTATGTGTGATTATGTTAGTCTTTATGCAATTTCAATTCAGCAATTTACTTCATGAAAGATGCCTAGTTTGTTTTTATTTCTTGCCATAGCTTAATTTGCATATTTATTTCATTGCAGAGTAGTTAGATGTACTTTATTATTGTATAATATTTATTTTCTTACTGATAGAGTAATGGATTTGAATCATTTGTAGCCCTAGGTATAAATTCAGAAGTGTGACAGACTTCATTCAGAAACCCTAGAAATAACACCCTTCCGTAGAGCTTGGAAGAGGATGACATGAGTAGAATGCATCTACTATGTACATAGCACTGTCACCTCCAATATTGTACGAACCCTGGGTTGATAAAGTAAAGCAGAGTGGCCTCTGGGATTTGCAGCACTCTTGGTGCCATACCAAGGCTCACCACTTTTTGGCGTCATTTCCAGGGAGGTAGCTAGTAGATGCTTCGAATTTGTTTTAGCATTCTCTTCTACTTTACTTTTACATGTTATTTCAAAATATTGAAAAATACAAAAAAATTTGATTTTCATGCCTCGTGGGAGTAGGGATACTCAAGGAAATTTTTTCATCTAAAACCCCCACATCACCACATAATCTCCCTTCACTCTTATTCAATGAATTTGAGGTTGAACACACCATAGGTGAGCCTTCTTAATTTTTTGAAGAACCTATTGGAGAAGAAGAAGACCTTGTTTCACCAGAGGAACCTGATTCACCTATTCAAACCATGGCTGAAACTGAAGCCCAAGGAGCCTTTCCCATTAAAGAGGCATATCGGGAAACTAAAATGAAAATCACCAGCCCCTCAGCCCTTCTAAATTTCCATGGACTTTCCTATAAGGACCCTGAAAAATTCATGTTTGAAATTTTTGTTGTTTGTAGGACCTATGACTATGCCTCAGACGATAAAAAGTTGAAGTTATTCCCATATACCCTTAAGGGTGCATCCTTGCACTAGTTCATGGGTCTACCTAGGAACAACATCACTACCTGGGCACGGATGCAAGAGACCTTCAAAAACAAGTACATGGACTATTGTATATCCAAGGAAACTAAATATGAAATATTCAAGATGACTCTAGGGCCTCATGAATCCCTAGAGGACTACGAAGAGAGGTTCCAGTTAAACTATAAGAGATCCAATTATACCCTTTATCCTGGATCACTTAAACTAGTACTTCTTAGGGGGATCAGGGAAGAGGTGATTGAAAACCTCAATATGTTATT
Source organism: Pinus albicaulis (assembly GCA_034641835.2). Taxonomy (NCBI): domain Eukaryota; kingdom Viridiplantae; phylum Streptophyta; class Pinopsida; order Pinales; family Pinaceae; genus Pinus; species Pinus albicaulis. The sequence goes on from CM076577.1 coordinate 753,512,153, forward strand.
AGGAGGAGATATCTACCAATTTCCTTATGAGATAATCAAAATTTTCTTCAAGAACCATTCTAGGGCAGCTAGGAAGAAAGTCAGAGCTAACCAAAGTACAACCAATACCCCTTCCTCTTCCACCTACATCAAGCATGAGATTGGAAATATGTTGGAGGACTTCAAGAGTGACATGCTACACACCTTTACCTTGCAAATGAACACAATGTAGATCAAGAGGAATCAAGAGGAAGTAGAAAGAGCCTTGGATATATTCTTCCCTAGATGTACTAGAAAACACCCTAGAAATGAATGTCCATTATGTAATAGATTTTTTCTTAGTCTGTGAGGAGAATCATGCCACAGAAAAGTGTCCCTCCTTACCTGGATTCAAAGGGTTATATCAAGGTGGGGAAGTAGGACTAGAGAAACTCGATTTCATCTACCAGAGATGACCTAAAGGCCCTTATTCATATCAACAGGGTATGCAAGGTTCTCCTTATTCATACTATCAAAACAATCATAATGCACCTATGCAATCTCGGTACACCCCCATTCCTCCATCCTAGACTACACCTCCTACTTGGCCTTACAACCCTACATATCATCCTCAGTCCGTGAACCAACCATTTCAGTAGTATGTTCCTCAACAACCTCAGTGGAACAACCCATCCCAAGGGAGGAGGCCTTAACATAATCAACCACCTACTCTAATTTCTCCACCCCAACCTCAACCTTGGCTTACTCATGTTTCTCCACCCAATCTGCCTCATATGCCTATGCATCCCAATCCGAACCTGAACAAAAGATAGGAACAACACGTTTACAGTGGAGAGAAATCCTATCCATATTATGTTGTGGAGATGCAGGAGATTAATCTCAGGTTGGGAAGAGTACTCCCAGACAACCATCCTCCATCTCCACCTATAGATCTTGAGGAGGAAAAGGAAGAAAGTAACACTCATATCCAACAACCTCCTTTTCCTAAGTGCTTGATCCATTCCAGTCAGCACACCCCAGAGGAGACTGAACTTCTGGGAGAGCTAGCAATTTTGTGTGTAAAAATACCCCTTCTCCAGGCCATTAAGGATGTCCCTATTTACAATAGGCTCCTGAAGGAAAAGTGTTTCAAGAAACCTGGGAGAAATAAGAAAGATACCCCCACCATCAATGTAGTAGGATAGTTGTCTGACTTAATGTTGAGAAGGGTGATCTTCCCAAAGTACCTGGACCCTGGTAGTCTAGTTGTAGATGTGCACATAGATGGTGTCATAGTCCCCAATAATCTATTTGATCTCAAGGCTTCCATCAATGTTATGACCAAGTAAACTATGCTTAAACTCAACCTCCAAGGGACTTTGAGGAAAACAACAATGGTTCTACAACTTGCAGATCAGTCCACAGTAACTCCGGAAGGAATTGTTGAGGATGTTATGGTTTCAATTGACTCTTGGGATTAACTTACATATTTCCTGGTTATGCAGCGAAAAACAAAGTTTAATGGACATCCTCTCATTTTAGGGAGACCTTGGTTAGCCACTACCGATGCTTATATCAATTGTCGGGCTGGAAGAATGACTATTGAGAATGGGCCCTTGTCTAAACAACGGGTATTATATCCTACAACCCAGCCTTCCATTGACCATGATATACCTATATGTTTGGAGCATGAATAAGAAGATGAAGTATATGAAACTATGCCCTACCCCATTTGTACCATAGATGTTGTTCATAAAGGGGGGCAACTTGATGAAGATGAACTCATCGACCATGTCATTCAAAACTAGTCCCCCACTGACAACCCACCTGAAAACATAGTCAAAGAATTTTAAAGCCACCCTTGGATGGAACTGCACTCAGTTGATTCAACCTTTGAAACCACCAAGGATGTAGAATTTGGCCCATCCAAATCTCTTAATATTAACTCAAACCTCTCATATAGAGAAGAAGAGAAGCCATGCCAGCTTTTGAGAGAAAAAATAGATGCATTTAATTTGGATTACAAGGACATGAAAGGGGTGCACCGCTCAGTGTGAAGACATCATACTTACATTATATAATGATGCAATCATGTATGCCAACCCCAAAGGTGTATGAACCCAACTCTAAAATACAGTCAAGGAAGAACTGTAGAAATTGTTGGATGTAGGTTTCATTTATCCTATATCAAACAGTGAGTGGATATCTCCTCTTGTCCTAGTCCCAAATAAGAATGGAAAATGGTGAATCTGTGTTGATTATCAGGAACTCAACAAACCCACCAAGAAGGACCATTTCCCTGTTCCCTTTATAGATCAATTCTTGGATGGCCTTGCAGGAAAGAAGTTCTTTTATTTCTTAGATGGGTTTAGTGGGCATAACTAGATCCAAATTAGCCCTAAATACTAGGACAAGACTACTTTCACATGTCCTTGGGGTGCCTTCTCTTACAGAGTCCTACCCTTCAGGTTGTGCAATTCCCCAGGTACCTTCCAAAGAGTTTTCTTGAGCATTTTCTATGAGCTAGTCCATGACTCGATTGAAATCTACATGGATGATTTCACACCCTATGGGGATGACTTCCAGGAAGATCTCTCTAATTTGGGAAAAGTGTTGAGAAGATGCATTGAGATGCATCTCTCCCTCAGCCCAAAAAAGTGTGAATTCTTGAAAAGAGCAGGAGTAGTATTGGGACACTCAATCTCCCAAGTAGGAATACAGGTGGACCCAAAAAAATCACTGTTGGGGCCCTTGTTTTAGAAATCAACAGATTTTGAGTTGCAGCGAGTACATGGTGGAACGTAACCTCAGTAGGTAGAAAGGTGTCAAGGTTGCAGAGGAGTAGAGGACAGGTGTCGCGGTTGTTGTGGGAGCAAGCATAGAAAGCAGAAGGGCGCGAAAGGAAACAAGCAGTGAACTCCCGGTGAATAGAAAGAAACGAAAGATAGTCGAGCAAGAAAGGAGGAGGAACTGTCAGTCGCGCAGGTAGGAGAACAAATAGGCAACCAGCCAACAGATGAAGAAGTTGGCGCAAAAGGGAATAGGCAATAGGGAGCCACAGGAGAGCTCTGGCTGATACAATGTTCTCCTCTCTTCTGGATTACTGTGGTCTCTCTCTGTCCTTAGGGACTTGTTGTATTTTTCTCTGCTCTATGCTCATATGCTGCTGAGCCTTGTAATAGTTCGCCTCTCACATCTGATGATTAATGTATTTAAGAGTGTTGTTTTGATATGTGATTCTGAATATGAATGAGTGTCGTTATACGCTACGCTTAAAATTTTTTTTCTAGTTAGTCTAACTGGTTTTATGAAGAACACATGATATGGAATGTTATGTCCTGACTATCTAGGACCTTGGTTATTCACCTGTTTGGATGTTGTGGGGATGATACTGATCTGCCCCCGATCACAGTAGGGTTGCGGCATGCCTCGAGTGAGACTCTCTTCCCTTCGGAGCAGAGTGTAAATGGCGGTGTGAATCTAGACTACGACGGAAAACCTTGTTGGCCCTCAGCCATGAACCCGGGTCTTTTCTACGAGACCTATTCTCTCGCCAACAAATGGTTCTGTTGATGGGACATGAAAATACATTTGGGAGCTATATCATAGTATCTCAGATCTTCGAAAGATAAATACGAAGTTGGTGAGATAACCACCTAGATCAGTTCATAGCTTAGCAAGATGAGTTGAGATGACAGAAGGAGAAAACGATTAGAGACTTGGTCCTATTCTCTAACTCTGCTAGTGATACCTACAAAATATTTTGGGGAAAGTTCCCAGAATAACTCTACAACTAGTTGCGGAGGCTTCAGACCAATACCATCAAGGGAAAGTCACGCAAGATCAATTGCAAGTGGGCGCACAAGGATCTGGTGATGCTTCATCGGTTAAACACTGACTTAACCCGAGCTGTGGATTTTTGGGTGGAATCTACTTTGGAAGGATATATAGTAGATTTTGCAGCTGAGTGCTACCAGTCTTTCTCAAAAACAGAAATTACTTTCAGATCTAGGTTAAGGGGGAAACTACTAAAGGAGATCCCCTTGTGGATCATGGCATTAATGGTAGATGAAGGACTGATGGGATTCCAGAAAGCAGGGATGGAAGCATAAAACCCCTAGTTCCGGGGGAAGGGACTGAGGGAGAGATGTTATTAGAACTGTCAGAAGGGGGAGTAGGAGTATGGATGTTGAGACTGTCAACAGGCTCAGGGAGCGGTGAGCACATCGAAGGGCGCAGATTGCAGAAAGGTGGCAAGAGAGGGTGATGAAGGAGTTGAAGAGATAAGGAAGTAGTCGGAAGGAAAAAGAGGAGGCGCCTCAGATGATGAAAGGAATGGAAGGTCAGGTGGGTCCTGAAGATATAGGAGGGGTCATAAAATAAGTGCGAAGAGTGTATAGGATTCCAGCCCAAGTGGAGCAAGGAAGGAAGTCTGACGAAGAAGGTACAGACACATACCCAGAGGAGGTGTCCGATGTGGAGATGCACGTTGCAATAGAGCAACTCTTTCAAGAAAGGTCGACGTCCATATCTCAAGGTATTCCTAGTCCCGACAATTCTAGTAGCTCTAATCCCGACCTTCCCCTGGTGCTTTACAAGACCATAAGTGAATTTTTTGTCAATTTACGTGAATTAAGTAGATTGCACCACATTCAGTCTCCAATTGGAGCACGAGCTAGTAGTGGGATTGCTAGTGGCCCCGTCTCACAACCAGGATTCAAAGGCTTCATTTTAATACTACCCATTTAGGTAAGCATGGCGGGATCACTTACACGGTACCCATAATTCTCTGGGAAATGGAATGATGACATCGAACAACACTGGTATCTCTGTGAGGCCATCTGGAGGGCACGACAGACACCATATGTTGGAAAGTTGATATAATTTCATACCACTCTTAGGGAGAGGGCCCTACGATAGTTTATCAAATGGTCAGAGGCTCACTCGAATCCAGCGATGGCTGATGTAAAGAGGGATTTCATTAAGGAATTCAAACTGCCTCAGACTAACCAACAAGGCCTGTCAGAGATGTGGGAGATCAAGTAGAGAGAAGGAGAAACTGCTTGGGATTTGATGCGGAGATTCAAGGATGCCATTAGGAAACTCGGCTATCTTATCGATCCAAACCATTAGAGGGATTGGTTCATTAAGGCTTTATTACCCTTGACCTGAACTCCACTAACTCAACAAAGGATCGACACATTTCAAGATGCCCTGAAGCAGGCGATGAAGATAGAAGCCATGGCAGGTTATCCGCAAGAGTTCAAAGGGGGTGCAACGGTACAGGACCCATAAATAATGGGTTTGCAACATCAAATAGCTAGTTTGACAGAAAAACTTAAGGAAATTCAACCCATGCGACCACCGAGACCAAACGTGTGGTGCACACATTGTCTTGTGGAGGGACATGTAGCCACGGAATGCCCCTCGATGCGAGGCCAAACTGTGGGGACATCGGCTGCAAGAGCACAGGGGCCCCCACCACTAGGAGCAGTCACGCAAATCAACACCCAAGGGATATACCCACCACAACAGCAATATACAGGGCTCCCTGCACATAAATTCTAGCCATTAATGAATATTGTGAGGTATGCAAAAGTATGGGTCATCAACCTCGCATGTGTCCGATCCTACAAAAGTATTCCAATGTTCCAAATAATGTATACTGTGAATTTTTTGCCTCGACCACCCACAACATAGAGCAATGCCAAGCACTGGACGCCCTGGCGGAGCAGCTGGATCAGTCATCATACAGAGTAAATGAAGCTCCCCGAGGAAGAGGAGGAGGCATGCGAGGGGGCTGAACAGGAGGTAGAGGTCTGGTAATATGCTATAATTGCGACCAGGAAATACATGTGGATAGAGAGTGTCCACTCCCTAGGAGACCCCGATGCTCATAGTGCCACGTTAACTCGCACACAACAAAATATTTCCCGGAGCTCATCAAAAGATGTGAGGAAAGAGCTAGACAGAGGGGGGGAAATCTAGTAAATGCAGAGCCCAAGTTAACAGGAACTCAAACAATGAAAAATGTGGCCATAGTGACACGAGGTGGTAAAAGAACGGGGGAGGATGCACGCACTATGGACCCCATAAAATTAGTATAGCCAGCACCCCCAAAGCTCCTGTTCAAACTCAAACGACAGAAACAATTTTTCCAAGAAGCAGCAGAAACGTTTTCCCACTTGGGGAGAAACAAAGGAATCGAGTTATAGAAAATTTAGGAAGACAAGGAGACACAAAATACTTCTAAAGCCTTAATCTAGGAATGGTTCCATCTGCTCCTGAAGATTGTTAACAATGCACTAATGTTGGAACGGCTGAAGCAAAACCTGGAAGGGGTGCTAAAACAGAACACAATTGCAAAAGAAGCAGCGGAAACAGACCAGAAATATGTTCAGAGAATAAAGAGAAACAAACGAAGGATGGGAAAGGAAATTCGAGTAAATACACAAGTGGTGGGATTCCAAATTAAGGACACCATGCTTGATTTTGGATCTGATGTCAACATCTTACCAAGGAAAACTTGGGAAGTGCTCGGGAGGCCAAGATTGACATACTCTCTGATCCAGCTTCGGATGGAAAACCAGTATTTCATTTTTCCCATTGGCCGACTGGAGGATGTTGAGGTTGAAATTGCGGGGGTAAAAACATTTACGGACTTCGAAGTCATTGACATATTGGAGGATAAGGATCCATACCCAGCACTGTTGGGAATTGATTGGGCTTTTGAAAATTATGCGGTAATTGATCTAAAGAAAGAACTGATGATCTTTGAGGACGGGGAAATCAGAGTCACTCAACCACTCGACCCCTACCAAGGACCGAGATATACAGAGACTGTGGATAACCGAGAATATTATCAGCTCTTGGACCATCTCTACCAGATGACCGTCGGAAGAAGGGAAGACTACATCAACCCGACAGCAGAAGGCTTGGTAAGCTAGAGGAGTATTCAAAGCTAAGAATTAGGATCATAACTTGCATGGGACGATTGGCAGCAAGGAAGCTACGAAACAAATACAAGGAGGTGTGCCAATGTTGCAAGAGTCAATTGGATTGGGGCTGAACTTCAAGGATACCCAATCTTGTCAGATATGAATGTTGTAATTGTTTTCATAGCCAAAGTAGAAAACACGGTGCCAGAAGGCTAGAGAATACCCTTGATGGACATGGCACTACAATCCACATCTGCAAGATGGTGGAGTAACCATCACAATTCACTGACGCGATGGGATGAGTTGGTGACATCAATGAAAGCTAGATTTCAAGAGGAAATGGAGCCTAGGAGGAAGGACTGGTACTAAGGGGATGCAAGCCCCAGAAACCATATGAAGGAATGTGAAGCGCAATGGAGACCCGATGGATACCTTGAGGAACTGTGGGTTCACAAGTTTATCCACTCCCTAGATGTAATCCCAAAGGCCTGGTACTTAACGGAAGAAAAGAGAAGAGGGACCCACAATTGGCAGGAAGTTGCAGAGAAATTCATAAAGTGTTTCACCTTTGAAGGAAAAATAGATAAAATTACACAAGCTTTGCAAGCTAACAATCAGGTACTGTTCTTCCCTGATAGTCAACAGACGGACGAGTGGTCACTTCGGTACCAAGGTATCCAACAAAAGGTGGCGTGTCAGAAGATTAATAGTGAGATGGACAATGACAATCTGGAGGATCTCAGACACTTGTATTTCAAAGAAACAGGGGGGGAGAGGGACATTAAAGAAGAACCAAATATAGAAGGTATCCACCTCCTACCTCTAAGAACTAAAAAGTTAAATATTGGGATAGAGGACAAACTTAAGTTGACGACCATTGGAGACTACTGGGACGAGCAAACAACAAAGGAAATATTTAGTCTACTTGAGGAGTATGAGGACTTGTTTCCGTCATTAGTGGCAAATGTCAAAGGCATAAAAGGAGATATGGGGGAAATGAGGATAATATTGAAGCCTGATGCTAGGCAGGTGAAACATAGACCATATCGTCTAAACCCAAGGGTGAAGGAAAAAGTGAAAGAAGAGATCGACAAAATGCTAAAATCCGAGCTAATATTCCATGTAGAAGAGGTAGAATGGGTAAGCCCCATAGTTATACAAAGAAAAAAGGAGAAATCAAAGATATGAGTCTACGTGGATTACAGAAGCTTAAATAATGCATGTATCCATGATCAGTTCCCTACCCCATTTAGTGACGAATTCCTCGACAAAATTTCAGGGAACAAGGCATACTCGTTCACCGATGGCTTTTTAGGTTACCATCAGGTGAGAATAGTAGAAGAAGACAAGAAAAATACAACCTTCACTACAGAATGGGGCTCTTTCGCATACAATGTGATGCCATTCGGATTGAAGAATGCACTTGCATTTTTCTCTCACATTGGGATAGTGGCGTTCCGAGAATACATCCACAAGTTCTTAGAAGTTTATATGGACGACTGGACTATGTATAGCTTGCTGAAAGATCATGCAAGCCTGCTGAGGGTAATGTTTGATAGGTGTATACAACTACATATCTCGTTAAATTTGAAGAAGTGTATATTTTCCGTACCATTCAGAACACTGCTGGGGCACATGGTATTTAATCAAGGTGTCTGCGTAGATCCGGCCAAAGTAGCAATGATTGTCAATATGGAGGCGTCGGAGACCGTCAAACAGCTAAGGTCACTTCTGGGACACACAGGCTACTACCGACGTTTCATCTGAAACTACGCCAAAATAACAGCACCCTTAGAAAAATTGTTAAAGAAATCCGAACAATTCCAGTGGACGGAAAGTTGCAGAGAGGCGCTGGACGTGCTGAAAGAAAAATTGGCGAGTGCGCCAATAATAGTCCACCCGAACTGGGACAAACAGTTCCATGTACACATTGACGCGTCTGGCATTGCGCTTGGTGCGGTTCTAGCTCAACCGGGAGACACTTCAGTCGATCATTCAGTATATTTGTCTAGTTGCAAGTTGTCAATAGCAAAGCACAACTACACAACAACAAAGCGGGAAGCACTGGAAATGGTGTACTCTCTCCAGAAATTCTGCCACTACCTATTGGGAGGTAAGTTCAAATTCTTCACAAAACATTCTGCATTAAAATATCTATTAAAAAATCTCGTCTTAGAAGGGAGAATCTGCCGATGGCTCCTACTTTTCCAAGAATTCACATTTGAAGTAATTGTAAAGCCGGGAAGGCTCAATGTAGAGCCTGATCACTTGTCCCGACTAGAGAATGGAGAAATTGGAGGATCTCTAGATGATCAACTACCGGATGCTGATATTTTCATAGTAGAAGCCATCCCAGACTACTTGAATGAAATAGCAACCTACCTTACCACATGACAGTCTCTGCAGGAATATACTAAAACACAAAAGAAACAATTGGTAGTTCGAGCTGTGGAATATCAGCTAATAGCAGGACATCTATACAAGATGGGACTAGACCAAGTTCTTCGAAGATTTTTTCTGGATCATGAAAAGGAATATATACTATGGGAAAGCCATAGTGGTGTTGCGGGAGGGCACGTGGGAGCTAAATCAACAGTGCGCAAAGTACTACAAGCAGGCTTCTGGTGGCCAACAGTGCACAAGGACAGTAAAGCGTATGTTAAAAAATGTGACGTATGTCAACAGACCAGACGACCCTCCCACAAGGATGAGCTTTCGCTTCATCCCGTAACGATACTCCAGCCATTCGAGAAATGGGTAGTCGATTTTTTAGGGCCAATTACGTCGCCTGCAAGAAATTCAAAGGTAAGGTACATAATAACGGCGACCGACTACTTGAACCGCTGGGCAGAAGCTGCACCAGTAAGGAACTGTACTGCAGATATTGCTACTAGATTCATATTTGAAAACATAATCAGCCGATTTGGGTGTCCAAGAAGCCTAACCAGCGACCAGGGTACACATTTCATCAACGACACAATTAGGTCCCTACTGTAGCAATTCCTGATACAAAACCATAAAAGCAGCCCGTATCATCCACGGGAAAATGGCACAGTGGAAGCATTTAACAAGATATTGGAAAAAGGCCTGACAAAGATATGCAACGCAGAGCGTAATGAATGGGATGAATGGATACCAGCAACCCTGATGGCATACCACACAACAGTAAAACGACTACATAACCAAACACCATTCCAGTTGGTTTATGGCAGATAAGCAGTAGTCCCAGAAAAATTCATGGTACCAAGCCTTTTGATCGCAAAAACGCTGCATTTATCTGAAGAGGAATCTTTAAAAGAGAAATTGCATGAGTTACAAGAACTTGAGGAAGGTTGGTTTCTTGCATAATTTCACCAAATGGTAGAAAAGGAGAGGCAGAAAGCTTGGCATGATTGACATATCAAACACAAGACTTTCCAAATTGGAGGCAAGGTCCTAATCTACGACAACAAGTTCCAGAAGTTCCCAGGGAAATTGCAGATGCATTTTTTGGGACCATTTCATGTCAGAGAGATCAAAATGTGAGGAGCAGTTTGATTGGCACAGTTAAACGGCCAGGTTCTACAAGGATGGGTCAACGATGCACGCCTGAAACCCTAATAGGAGTAAGTTATCCATTTCAATTTCAATAACTCTCGCACCCGAGAGGAGTATGTGGGGTAGATTAGCATCAATAAGTCTCTCGCACCCGAGATGACATAGATAGGTTTACCATAATGGAATAAATATTAGCTCAGTTGCGGAGACTGCAACGCAACCATTAGTGGTCAGGGGGGTAGTGTCCAGCGTGTTGTCCACGTCAGGAAGAAAAGCATGTCGAACATCAACCCACCATCATTTAGCATAGTACTAGTGTCAGTCCATAGGATCACCAAGATTTGGAAATAATTTCCGTAATTAGTATTATCCATACCATAATAAGTTTTCCATAATTAGACATAACCACAAGCCATCGCATCTGCCCAAATCCCAAAACTACAGTCAGCAGTGTCAGAAACCACCTCAGCAGCTAACTGATCACATGATCGTAGCCGTGGGAGAAGCCAAGGAAACATTAATTAGTTATGTGGTCTCATCAACCTCACCCGTGCCGGTTACTTACATAACCTGCATGCAGAAAAGCGCGAGAATGCCAGAAAAATCCAAGTTAGAGTTAGAAACCTCTGAAGGAGCAAGGGAATTTGGAGCAGAACCAGAGCAGAGAAGGTGTCCAAAAGAAGAAAGGCAAGAGAAGAGACAAAGAACTATTTTTTAGGTGTATCAGCAGCGAGCGAAGATGACAAGAGTAAGCCTAGCAGTGGTAGAACAAGAGCTGGACATTAGGATTCAGAAAATGGAGTCCCTTGTCGAGAAATATGATAGTGCGAACTTAATTGACGCAGACCTCACAGATTCCTTTGAGTTTCCTGCGCTAAAAATATAGGTATACATTGAAAATTATACAACAGAAGCAGGACGGGTGGTAGTAAGAGTCCTACCTGAGTTCAGAGGTATCCAACAGTCCTCGATAATGAATTTGAGGAACTTACTAGTATTTGGGACCACAGGCACTGCGATGCAATGCACCAAATTCTTGTTGAGCATAATTCAGAACGACTCTCTATGGCTGGGGAAGGAAATCCTGATTCACGTCGAAGACATTCATAGGTTGACAGGGTTGTCACAGGAAGGAAGGGATGTCTCGTCAGCGTTCCAAACCATATCCAAATGGGCGAAGAAGTCAGGGGATACAGACTACTATGCTAAGTATGGTACCCGAAGAGGAGGAAAGGGAGAAAAAATTGAGTTAATCAACAAGACAGAGATCAGATTCACCTGCTACCTCATTGCCATCAAGATGATGAGAAATTACACCAAAGGGGAGTGTACCTTAGACAAAATTTCGGTTGCGGAGCACTGTGTCCAGGGGACCAGGCTAAACTGGAGCTCCTTCCTGCTGAAGGAGTTGTTCGAGGCATGTGAAGACAACTATAAGAGGGCAACTGGATTTATATACGGGTATTTGATAATAGCGCTGGCCATGTGGAAGTGGACTTCCCCCTCATCAGGATACCAGTGGAGATAGCGAAAGATCAGCCGCTGGCGATGAATTTTACCCCATGGAAGGTGTCTGGAGACCCCAGCACCAAGGAAGTAAATGCAGAAGCCTTCAGAAGTTGGTATGGCCTAATGGTCAACGTTGTAATGAGTCAACAGAGGATCCCAAGAAACCTACTAGATGGATATAGTGAGCAAGTCTGGTTTGGAGTCACGCACAAGCACATGTTCCTCAAACCCACTTGTGTACCAGAGACGACATTCCAGATGAGGTCTCTAAAGTTCCAAATTGATGAAGCAGCTTTTCATACCAAAGTTAGTTCGTGGCCAGGGGTTGCGATGGAAGTCAGAGACGGGGTGTACACGTACATCTTTGACAGGATGCTACCACACCGGTTGCTAGGACAAACGGTGGAGGAGGCAACAAACAGGGTGTTGAACATGTAGCTCCTCCCGATCATTCAGCAACTGAACACAAAGGTATGAAGCTTTAATGAAGTAGTTCAGGTGATATCGAGTAGTGCTACTCCATTTCAAAATTTTTCAGAATTCCAAGTCTCCCAGTCGAACCCATCTCCAAGCACAACCTCCATCTCTGCACCCATTCCTAATTTATTGTTCAGTTCACCAACCCCAGCAACCACACAGCTGGCGGGGAAAAATAGGTCTACGAAACCCGTAGCGGCACCGAAGGCCAAGAGGGCCAAGGTTGTAGAATCAAGTCCGGTGGTCGACCTCACAGGAGAGGATACATCCCGACAATTGAGCACAGGGGTACTGATCCAAGAAGAGCCAATATTTGAGACAAGGGAAGCCAGTGGGTTGCCACCCCACACCCCCATTAACCCCTTCAATTTCCTGAAAATCCGCATATCACCACCTCGTCTAGATCCACTACCACCTACCACCTCATCCGTCTCCCGCGAACCCCACAGCCCCGCACCATCCACCTCATCTTCCACCGTGTCTGATCTAGTTATCAGGAGAATACTCAATGGGGACCATGGGATCGAGGTTAACTCGGGTACGGAAGTAGTACCCCCAGCCAACCCTACCGTGGTCCCGCAGACTACTTTTACCAACCTTATCACTCAGACAGAGCAGACAGTTGAAGACACAGCTAGGCCACTCCTGGAGCCTACTCCGCTCCAGCCACCCAACCCAACAGATCAAGAGGGGCGACCAGACCAAAATATGGCAGACTCTGCACCCCAGAAAACGTTGCCACAATCACCCCAAGACCATTCAGCAAGATCAGTTGCCAGTAGGCAACCCCTCCAGGAGCAAAGGCCAGATCAGGGTACCTCCAGTGTCGAGAGCATGGAGACATGGGGGACAGCTCAGCTGTACCATTTCATCCAAAGGGAAGCACAGCAAGCCAAGAAAATCCACTCAAAACTATGGCAAAAATGTGAACAACAGTGGCAGTAGATAAGCACACTTACTGAACAGCGTGAGCAGCTGAAAATGGAGAAAGAACAGCTACAAGGACAGCTGGAAACAGTGGCCAGGGCTTTTAGGGAATTATGGCCTGCAGTGACGGCCCACCACAGTCAAATATCAGATGACGTGCAAGAAATGGAGGTAGTAGGGCAGGCGATCCACCTCAGCGTGGAATACTCAAACCTCCACCAAGAGAATACAGAACTCAAGACGGTGCTGGCAGCCCAGCCTGCATCGCCTGACCTAGAAGTTGTGTACTCAACACAAATATCAGAGAAACACGACCAAGTAACAAAGATGCAAGAATTCCTAAGTACTGTAGCCAGAGATGCATACGACCTACTGAAGGGTCTGCAGGAATGCTCAACGGCCCTCACAGTGAAGGCACAGTCGATTTCGTCCCAACTACAATAGATCTCCAAGGAAATACAGGAAGCCACGGATCCCACTAGGCTGGACCAATTGTATGCCTAGGCGGATGTACTAGAGGTCCAAATTCAACAAATAGAGGAGACTTCTATGGCAGCCAAATAGGAAATCTGGGAGCTTCGACAGCCCGTAAAGATCAGCGCCCAAATGATGCAGCAATTTTCCTCGAAGGCTGACACACAAATCAACACAGTATTTGGCGTCATGCCAGCAATCGCTGGGGAGGAAGTTGTCACAAAAATCACGGCTGAGACCAACGAGTTGTTACAAGGGTGACAGCAAGTCATGGCAACCTTCCAAGAGCTTAAAGCTTCAGCTCTAAACAAGGTCCCAGAGTTGGGGCCCTTGTTTGGACATCAAGGAGAAGGTGTGTAGCCAGAACAGGGCATAGGGTCAGGCGGACCCATGGAAGTGGAGATGGCTCATGACAGTTGACTCGGGGTGAGTCAAAAGGATGTGGTCAGGGCCTATTGGGGCCCTTTTTTTGGAAATCAAGATATTTTGAGTTGCGGCGAGTACGTGATGGAACGCAACCTCGGTAGGCAGAAAGGTGTCAATGTTGCGTAGGAGCATAGGACAGGTGTCGCGATTGTTGCAGGAGCAAGCATAGACACCGGAAGGGCGTGGAAGGAAATAAGCAATGAACTCTCGGTGAACAGAAAGAAACGAAAGACAGCCAAGTAAGAAAGGAGGAGGGACTGTCAGTCGTGCGGGCAGGAGAAAAAATAGGCATCTAGCCAACAAATGAAGAATTTGGCACAGACAGGAATAGGAAACAGGGAGCCACAGTAGACCTCTGGCTGGTTGCACTGTTCTCCTCTCTTCTAGATTACTTTGGTCTCTCTATGTCCTTAGGGACTTGTTGTATTTTTGCTTTGCTCTATGCTCATATGCTGTTGAGCCTTGTAATATTTCGCCTCTGACGGCTGATGATTAATGTATTCAAGAGTGTTGTTCTGATATGTGATTCTGAATATGAATGAGTGTTGTTATAAGCTAGGCTTAAAATTTTGTTTCTTGTTAGTTTAACTGGTTTTCTCAAGAACGCATGATATGGAATGTTATGTCCTAACTGTCTAGGACCTTGGTTATTCACCTATTTGGATTTTGTGGGGATGATACCGATCTGCCCCCGATCATAGTAGGGTCGCGACACGCCTCGGGTGAGACTCTCTGCCCTTTAGAGCAGAGTGTAAATGCCGGCGTGAATCTAGACTATGGTGGAAAACCTTGTTGGCCCTCAGCCGTAAACTTGGGTCTTCTCTGCGAGACTTGTTCTCTCACCAACAATCACCATCATCAAAATGGTACCTGCTCCTCTAAACTAGAGAGATATCAGGAGTTTCTTAGGTTTATCTAGCTACTATAGAAGGTTTATCAAAGATTTCTACAAGTTGGCTTTGCCACTATTTGGTTTGTTGGCTAAAGATTCTGAGTTTACTTGGTCCAGTCTTTGTCAAGAAGTGTTTGAACTCATTAACGGAATGTTAACTACTACCCCCATTCTCTGAGGTCCAAATTTGGCTCTACCTTTCCACATCCACACATATGCATCAGACAAAGTTGTGGGGGCAGCGTTGGGATAGTTAGAAGGCATATTACCTTATGCAATCTATTTCACTAGTAAGAACTTTTTTAAGGACCAACTCAATTATACTATCACAGAGAAGGAAATGTTAGCCATCGTCCATGCTTTAAACAAATCTAGACATTATATCACTAGTTATAAGACCTTTGTACACACTGGCCATGCAGCCATCAACTATTTAATGAACACACTGGATGTTAATGCTAGAAAAATTAGATGGTTGTTACTATTATAGCAGTTTGACCTAACCATTGTTGATAAACCTGGAAAGGATAATGTTGTTGCAGATTTTTTATCCAGGTTAGCTCTATCTGCAGATAAAGAAGGAATGGTGGATGACCACCTACTGGATGAACATATATTTGTTATCTCAACACTCTCACCATGGTTTGCTGACATAGCTAACTAGTTGGTTTCTGAAAAGTTCCCTCCTAAACTATCATCCAAGGAGAATAGAAAGATCATCAGAAAAAGTGCCCCTTTCACCTAGATTGGAGGAAATATCTTCAAGCTATGCCTTGACCAAATTCTCAAAAGATTTATGAGGGAGGAATAAATTTTTGACATCCTTTTTGCATGTCATTATAGCCCTTGTGGAGGCAACCTTGTTGTGAAAAGGACAACCTTCAAAGCTTTGCAAGCAGGTTACTATTGGCCTACCCTTCACCATGATGGTAGAAGATACACTAGCAGGTGTGACCAGTGCCAAAGGATGGGGAAAACTACACAAATGGATGAGATGCCTTTGCACCCTCAGGTGGCTCTTGAGACATTTGACAAGTGGGTCATGGAATTCATTGTACCTAATGATCCACCATCTGGCTAGAAACATTACATCATAGTTTGCACTGACTACCTAACAAAGCGGGCTGAAACAAAAGTTGTGAAGGTAGAAACCGAGGAGGTAGAAAAATTTATGAGAGAGAATGTGTTCTATAAATTTGGATACCCCAAAGAGGTAGTCACTGATCAGGGGTAACAATTCACATCTCTTCTCATTGAAAAATTTCTGAGGATGCACAAGATAAAGCATAAGACTTCTATTGCCTACCACCTTCAAGAAAATGTCCAAGTGGAAGTGACCAACAGAGCCTTGGAGAAAATCCTCACCAAGGTTGTGAGAAGCAGCATGAAATATTGGGCGAACAGATTGGTAGAAGCTACTTGGGCCTAAAACACTACTTGGAAAATAGCAATAGGGTTCACTCCTTATGACTTGGTCTATGGGAAGAAAGCTCTTCTTTCAATTGAATTTGAGTTCAACACCCTAAGGATGGAATCTGAGTTATACCTAGATATATCAAAGGCCCAAAAAGAGAGGTTGTTGCAACTAAATGGATTGGATGAGTTCGGGATGCAAGCACTCCTTCACACAAAAGTGTTTCAACTGTAGAGGAAGGTCTGGCATGATAAGCACATTAAGGAAAATACCTCTCAAGAAGGATATTGGGCACTACTGTATGACTCAAGGTTAAAGGATTTCAAAGGAAAATTTATGAAAAGATGGTTGGGACCCTACAAAGTGGACAAATTTTATGATAATGGTGTAGTTCAGATTAGAACCATAGATGAGGAGGGGATTCCCCCACTTGTCAATGGTTACAAGCTTAAAGTTTACAAAAATCCCCTATCTAGGGAAGAATTTAGAAATTCCATAAAAAGGAGGTGTATGTCATGGGAGACTCCATAGTTTCTAACGCCTCCCCCTCTTATAAAATAAAAAAAAATAAAGAGGCTTGGCTGAAAACCTCTCTGAGGCGCCCAGCCAGCTCCAAGGTTGAAAATATCCATGAGGCAATCGTGGAGCAAAAAAAGAGAGAAAAATAAAAAAATAGAAAATAAAATATCCTTGGGTGAAAACCTCTCTAAGGTGCCCAAGGTAGGCCTGTGGGTTGAAAACTTCTCTGGAGGCATCCCACTTGCCCTCAAAAAATAAAAAAGAGAAAAAAGAAAAGAAAAAAAAACCTATGCACTCTTTTTTTTTTTTTCTATTTTGAAGGTTATTGATCAAAGATGGTTTTTAATCCAAAGGAGCAGTTTTTTCTTCACTTCTCCTTCTCCTCTTCTTAGATAAACCATGAACCACTCCAAAAGGCACCCATTCATTCATTTCACTCCTTAGATGGGAAGAAATCTCTTTTTACTCTCTTGACTGTAATTGTTACAAGCAAAGTCCAACAATTACATGATTCCTGTAGCACTACAAGAAACTCCTATAAATGTTATAGGAAACTTATTCATGAAGGAAGGAGTTCTCTCAATGATTTCTAAACTTCAAGGAGAGCTTGATAATTAATTTTTTTCATGTACCTACAACTCCTAACCCCTCATTTCACTCCATGAACAAGGATTCACTCTCTAAACCCTATGTTGCGCCATTAGCAGCTAGATCATCTGAAACTTGGCATGAGACCTCTCCACTTACCTATCCACCACTACATTCACTCCATGACTCCCTTCATAGCCTCCATAAACCATTTCCCTCCATTTCTAAGCAAGCTTAAGCAAAAATAAGAAAAAAGAAGACTGCTACAAGGAATTCGAAAGTTTCATGTAGCAATTATGTGTGTGGCACAACAATGAAAAATTTTGAAGAAAAGTTGACGAATATGGCTTCAAAATACCACCAGCAAACTCTGAGAGAGAAAGCACACCAGCCAAGGCACCTGAATACCTCCATGAAGAACCTACAAGAATAAAAGGCAAAAAATATTAAGTAACTCACTCATAAAACAAGCAGCTCACTCAGAAAAAGTTGCTCACTTAGAAAATACAAAAGAAAATAAAAAAATAGCAAGAGGAAGAGCATAACTGCAACCACAAGCTCTAGCTCATTCTGCAACACACCACCACCAAATAGGCTTAGGTATGGCCTTCACCTCTCGCTATGCATTCATAATGACAAAAATAGTTTAATGTCGAGGTTTAGAGGTTTAAAAGGAAAAAAGGTGGCCAGTTAACTTGGCCACCTTCGTAAAGTTAAACTAAAATAAAAGTGAGGAGTACATGCCACCTATGAAAGTCAAATCAAGTCAAGAGGGATTGAAAGAGTACAAAGAGTTGATTACAAGGCTAAGCAATCATTAACTGGAGTGGGACCAATGGTCTCAAAGAGGAAAACTTGTGTTAAGCATGAGTCAGCACCCTTCTCCAAATTTAGTTAAAAAATTCCATAAAGGTGATTTCTTCCTCATTTTCACCATTTCATTAAACATTTCAAAGAGCAGTGAAATAAAAAGAGCAGTGGGAGCCATCAGGGAGAGCAACATCGAATTCAGAGCTTTCATGCACCATCGTGCTATAGGAAACAGAAAATTGCTACAGGCAATTACATAGGTAGATCAACAAGGATACAGAGGGAAAATAAATCACCTATGGGTGAAATTTCTTCATAAGGCCACCATATCCTAAGAAAAAACACCAGAGGAAAAATTTAAGTGGTTTCCACCCTCCAGAACTGAAATTTCTCCATGAAATCTACACACAGCGAGTTATAATTTTTCAATTAAAGGGTAAAAAGAAAATTATATATTTGTTTGAGACCATCATCTCTAGACCTATTCACATAACTCTCAAACATCTCACCACCTTCCTATCATAGCCATAAAAATGGGAGGGGGATTCAATATAAGGGAGCCCATTGATATTAAAAGAATAAGGCAACATCCTCAAGTCATGGAAAATTTCATAAACCACCAATGGCTAGGTTTATTTGAGCTTTTGAAAGGGTTTGATGAGGAGATAGCTCGAGATTTTGCAGTGGATCTGCAATCACACTCAGAGGAGAGATATACCCCTGTGGTTAGGTGCCTAGCCATCACACTTTCACCTAAACTAATCATCAGAGTCACTACCTTGCCCTTAGGAGTTAAATTGGTTAAGGAAAGGATGACAATCATTGTAGCCAAGAAAAGCTTCTTTGTTCCAAGAGAAGAATACATTGAGGACAAGAATGGAGTGAGGAAATAAGCCTTTCATACCACTGGGATGAAGTAGCCTTTCATATCATGAAATTCATTTCTTGTGAAGGAAGACTCAATGTAGTCTATGGGTACCATTTCAGGTTTTTGAATGAGCTTAGGTTTCAAGTAGAACTCCCTCTAGAACAGAGATTGAGCATCCCACATTTCCTCCTGAAGTTAGTAACTGACATGAGAAAAAAGGTGAGGAAAAAAAATTCCAGCATTTGGCTCATCATGGCCTCATAAAAATGATAGTGAATGATGCTTTGAGAAGATTAAACCTCCCTGTATCTTGGTCCTCATTCATAGACATGGATAGGGAAGCCTTCATTTCCAGCCAAACAGGACAAACCTCTACCTCTAGTCTTAGAGAGAGGGACGTAGAAGATGAAGAAGAGGAGGTAGAATAAGAATAAGAGGAGTTTGAAGATGAGGAAGAAAGAGAATAGATGGATATTGAAACAAAAAACACAAAGACATTAGACAGAGAAGGAAAAGAATGAGGGGTAGAAGGAAGAAAATACATAGGAGAAGAACGCATTGGAACCTATGTTAGGTAGTGAAACCTCCCCTTAAGACACCAGCATGTCACCAAAAATTACATATCAAGAAGTGGATGCTACCCTATCCACTTTGAGCACACCTGTGAAAACAAAAAGGAATAGGAAAAAACCAATTTCAAGACTAGGAAGAGTCAAAGGGTCAGGCAAGGGAAACCACAGACTCCAACCAAAAGCCCTATTGACATTGAGGAGTCACATGATGAAGGATAGAATAAGGAAAGTTGCAAGAGGTCACCTCACCTGTGAGGACCTCTGTGACCAACATAGGAAGACACTCAACAAGGTTGGCATCCCATACACATCATACAATCCCCACAGACCCTCAAAAGACTGAAAAAAAAAAGGAAAACAAGAAAAAGAGAGTCTTCAACAGCAAAATAGAGTTTTCTACAGGAAAATTTGTCTTTGCTATAGGAAACTCCAACAGATCCAAAAATAGAGAAAAAGACATTGGTTGAGGGAGAAAATATAGCCTATTGGATGGGCATGAGGCCCAAGAAGTTTAGGAAAAGGCACAAGATGAAGGGAAAGATGAAAAATAGGGAGAAAAAGATGACAAGGAGGACACCACCTCACAAAACCCGGTCCTCAAAGATGTAGCAGTAGTGCCAAACCTTAGCCCTCAACCTAATCTTAGCTCCTACTACACATTTATTAAAGGGGAAAGATTGATTCCTCAGAATTTCACATTTCCTTTATTCTATCATTTGGAAAAGGAGAGGGCACGTACTCATCATTGGATGAAAATTTATACAACCAAAGGTGTGCATGACATAGGGGTCATGGAGGAAAAAGTGACTGAGTTGGGAAGGGATTTTTCTGATGCTAGGCTAAGATAATCCATGTTGAAAGAGTAGCTTCAGAAGGCCCAAGCATAGAATGTAGCATTGCAGGAGCAGCTCCAACAAAAGGACAAATAAATGGCCACCATGGAATATTTGTGCATGGAGGCCATCCAACATAGATACCCATCAGATTCTTATGTAGTCTACCTCAAGGAGTAGTGGCTCCTATTTCAAATCAAAACACTAGCCTCTCATGGATCCTTACCTTTTCACAACTGCAGATAGTTCATTGACTTTTGCAACCAATCAAGTATGGCAAATATTGCAAAAATGGAAGAATTATACATGCACAATCTTGTGTTGACAGACTTGAAAATTTTGGACCCTAATACTAGAATGGGAGACACGCAGTTAAAGGCATTAGAATATTCAATGGTTAATGAGAAAAATAGATCTCAAGAAGTAAGAAGGGTCATGAGGAGAGAAAATAAAGAACCTCTACATATTAGGGCAGAACAATTCAGCCCTAGGGGAGTCATCGACAACCATCTCAAGATAGAAAAGGATCATGCACTTGCAGGAAAGCACCTCAACACACAAGCTCAAGCCATGGCTCACTTCGATGATGTTTCTAGGTTGTTGGGAGATGAATGCATAATGGATAGTCAAAGGAGATGGAATAGCCTCCCTCACAGTCTTAGAAACATGGAGTACCACACACCAAAGAGATTAATAGGTGACCTAGAAAGAGCACCACTATATAAGAGGGCCATGCATGCCAGAAATATTCAGTGGCTTGGTTTGAAACTCAGTCCACCCTTTTTGTTGGGGCTGAGTCATGGAAGAGACCAAGATTAGTAGAACAGAGAATGGGAAGGAGCAGAAAAGAATGATGGCCTTTACCCTCCTGAAGGGACTCCCACATTTCTTCCTTGGGAAGTAAAATGGTACATTAAAGCTTTGAAAGAAATTCCGAAGGAGGACTAAGTTTCTCAGAGGATGAGAAACCATTTGGTAGGGGGGTGATGATGATCTCCATCATTAGGTACATTTGGAGGGGTTAATTGTCACCTTTTTGTCTTATTAAGTCTCATTTTCTCACATTTAATTATATTATGGTCTTATTTTGCTAGTGTAGATGGTTATTAAGGCTTATCATACTTCAAATGCCTAACATGAGTTAAATGCAGGAAAATCATGAAGATATTTCATTTTTTATGAAGATTTTTCCATTAAAGCTCGGAGTAGATAGAAATGAGATATTATAGAGGGATTTTCCACCTCCTTAACTCACAAATGAATCCAAGGGATCCTCAAGATTCCCTCCAACAGCTCGAATTCAAAGGCAGCCAAGCAAACTCAAGATCAAGTACATCAAAGCTACACTTCAATTTCAGTCAAAGTGGACAAATCACCTACTTTTTAGGGAGATGTTAGTAGAAAACCTCTAGGTTAAATAGGGTTGAGAAAGATCTCATTAGGATTTGAAATTTGAAGGAAGCTAATAGACTCTTAGCTCTTGTAATAGGTTTTTGAGACTTTCATGTTTATGTAACAAGACTATTTTCTGTAATAAGATGAGTATTTAGATTGTGCTTCACTGATTTAGTTTTATAGGGCTAGGCTTGTGGGTTAGGGCACAATCCATTGGCCTTAGTCTCTCTTGTGTATTCATTCTTTACTTTTATGTCATTGTAGCTAGTTTGCTTACAAGTATTTAGCTAATTTTCTTACATTTCGATTCATTGTTTCTAGTTTTCTTACATTTGTCTTTTGTTGTAGATTAAGCTTGCTTACATGTTGGTAGAATAGGTTATAAACAAATAAAGTTGTGTGTCAAGCCTCCCTCTCTCATATCTTTCATTGGAGCTTGCGGAGGGTAGACCTTATCCACAGGCCAAATTTGTTTTTTTAGTTTATGATTTCTTGGAAATAGTAGTTAGGTTGTTGTAGCATCATGAACATGTTTAGAATATTGGGTTAGATTTATTTTTGTAAGCTAAAGTGGGTTTTCTTTCCAAATTCAACTCATATTTTACGTTTCCTTCATCATTAATTTGTAAATATTTGTTGCATGAACAGGTAGTTTTCTTGCAGGTTCAAGTAGCACAACAAAGGAGGACTTCACCAGCACTCTTATCTTCATTTCCCACCTTTCATCAATGTAATGTTCCCACTTAGCCTTAGCTAAGAGGAACATTCAATTTTGTTTTAAGTTATGTTTCATGAATAAATGAATAATGGAGGACATGTAAAACTCCTAAAAAGTCTGAATAAATCAATGCCCATGTGAACAAAGACAAATCAGGGCTATGTAAATAATCACTTGCAAGTGTGAAAGAGGTTTGAGCTAAAGACTGGGTCAAAGGCTTGACCAAATCAACAACACTGTCTAAGTTCATTGCATCTCCAAAAGGGACATCGAAATTCTAGAAGGGAGCCTCTAATGTGAAAAGGGCTAACTCATCAAAGTGGTTTATGGTTTGCAAGAGCTTTCTCATCTTATAAAAGGAAATGGAGAGCAGCAAGAAAAGGTTGTTGATAGATTATATTTCTGAGTATTTGTCTGCTTAGACAAATACCATTCTCTGTTGTTGAGTGGAGGATTGTATCTAGAATTCCTGTGCAGGAGTTTCACCGCTTCCTTTGATGATTCAAGGAGAAAATTTTGCTGAAATGAGCCACTATTAGGCTTGAGGCCAAGCTCCTACTTACATTGGCAGCTCTGATCCATTGAGGGCTTTGCTGTCTCTGCAAGCTGCAGCAAGTGGTGATCTAAATTTGCAGAGATCTAGTGTATTTTGAGAGCCTCTCTCCATGGAGTGGGTCATTTGAACTCCTGTAAGAGTGTATCATTTCTTGTACTTCAGATCTTCAATTATTCAGTATTTTTCTGTGTCTTTTGAGCTACAGCACTGTCCCACTGGGAAAACTGCATTATTTATGTATGAGGGTTTTCATGTTGTCTTGCTCATAGTTTAGATTAGAGATCTCTTGTGTTGGGCTTGCCTTCCACTTGGTGATCCATGGATTGGCTTGCTGATCTATGTTCTTTTCAGATCTGATCCATTGTAATGAAATGTCATATTCAGAAATTTACTGCAGCAGTTTCCAAATCTGCAACTTGTTTCTCAGATCTACTCTTATTCATGCATGCTTTTGTCAAAATTCCAAGTGGATCTTGCAGAGAAAACTATAGAGTTTCCATATATGATATAGATCTGATATTGTTTCCATAGATCTGCTCTAGATCTAATTTTTAACTCACATCTACTGAATCTCCTGAAAAATAACGTTGTTGAAGCATTTCTGCAAATATATATATGCTCCTGCTCACTTTTCTGAAGATTTGATGTTGTATTGGCTCATGCTTTCTACTGTATAATGAAAGGGCTTTATCATAATGATTATTTTCTGCTGTAATACTGATATATCAGTTCTCTTGCTGATATCCACTAAACATTAGCTAAAACTGTGCAATTCCTGAAGCAATGCTTGCATTTGACTGCAGCCTTCCCCTTTGGGTGCTTTTTAGATAGTATGATTTTTTGGAGATATGTTTAATGTGCCTAAAATGATTTTTTTCTGATTAAATTACATATATAAGTCACATAAAACATAAAAGAGGGGAACCCAGCCCTGATCTGCATTATTTTTGCTCATTTTTACTTATACAACGTTTTCCTTTAACACCTTGTTGAAATTCCTAAAAAGGGGTTATTCCAAGTTCTATAGATAGAGTCTACAGTTGGCCAGGTAGCCTTTGGATCTCACCATTTATTTAAAATGTGACATATCCAGTAAATGCCTCTGTATTCCATCTCTGAAACATAATCTTGAGAATCCTGAAAAAGGAATGTTACAATCAGTCTTCTGTCCATCAAATATCCATCAGCTCTGTTTTCAGATTTTTCACCTTCACACCGTGAGAAAACACTGGAGGTGAAATATAGGCTTCTCAAGAGGTTTTGAGCTTGTCCAAGGAGTTTTCCACCTTCCACTCATCCAAACAAACCTTACCTATGCTTTTCTCCACCATTTTTGGCCTCAGATTTCCCTCGGACTGTTTCCTGTAGCAATTCAGGACTTTCTTGTAACACTACAAGAAACCTATAGTAACACTTGAAACACCACTATTGGGCCCCTCTTAAGCCCATAAACCACCATCCTCCTCATCTATACTTGAAACTATCACCCAGACACCTTCAGCCTTGCACCCATGAGTTCAATTCCTTCCTAATCCACCTTAGCACTTTCTCCTCCTAGCTGCAAAACAGTGCATTTACAAGCATAGTTAGGTCATGATTAGATGCATGAGTAAAATAATTATAGTTAGAACATGAATTATTCAGAGTGTTTTTAGCCATTTGGCCCAACAATGTGTGATTAGGTTAGTCTTCTTTATGCAATTTCATTTCAGCAATTTACTTCATGAAAGATTCCTAGTTTGCTTTCATTTCTTGCCATAGCTTAATTTGCAAATTTATTTCATTGCAGAGTAGTTAGATGTAATTTATTGATGTAAAATAGTTCTTTGCTTGCTAATATAGTAATGGCTTTGAATCATTTGTAGCCCCAGGTAAAAATTCAGAAGTGTGACGGACTTCATTCAGAAACCCTAGAAATAGCACCCTTTCATAGAGCTCGGGAGAGGATGACATGAGTAGAATGCATTTGTTGTGTATATAGCACTGTCACGTCCAAGTTTGTATGAACCCTGGGTTGATAATATAAATAATAATAGCCTCTGGGAGTTTTAGCACTCTTGGTGCCATACCAGGGCTCACCACCTCTAATATAAAAAAGTAATAGGTTTATAAATGTTAATGTTGTCCAAATTGACTTGGATGGGGCTCCCATGGATTGTGTAAATTAAAAGAACTAGAAACACAAGGAGAAGAAAATCAGAAACAACATTTACGTTTCGACCAACTCTAAAACAAAAGGTGATTGAGTAAAAACTAAAAACAATGTGTGGGAAGACTCAATTAAGCAAAATTTTTACTTAAAATCTAGAAAATAATTTTCTCTCTCTCTTCCTCCATTCAATGAAGTTTCCATTTAATGTTGCATTTTAAAAGAAAACCTAATTGCTTTAATTATCTTTATGTTGTTGAAATCAATTAGCCTTCAACTATATTTTGTAGCACATTTTAACCATTTTTTAATGAATTCACATAATAGTGCTAGAATTATTTCATGCTTCACTCGGACATTGGAGAATTCATCCTCAACTTCCTTTAATTTTGATGTGTAAAATTTTCTTGATCATCATTCTTGTTGGAATACTCCATTAACAATTTTTTAATATCTTCCTTTTAGAAATTCGTGGTTGTTTAAAAAAAAAAATCCCCAAGAGATGTGCATTTCATCCAATTTTTATTTCACCTATTATTTTTTTAGTATGGCATATATTACCATATGTGGGCCATCTAGTTCTTTTGGCATGTTAACAAGCTAAAAGAATACCCCAATCATTTTTCAGACAATATTTTCATGATCAACAATAAATTTTTTAAGATAATGAGTTATCTCATCCCAACAAGGATTTAAGTGTTTAAGTTGTGCCTTTAAGGAAAAAGTATATTCCTTCTTTTGCATTTCATTCAAATGAGAGATACTAGCAATGAAAACAATTAAATCATTTTCAATAAAATACCCATTAGCTTCCAAATAATTTTCTATAATCTCTTTATAAGAGGTATTTCTATAAGAAACAATAAGTGATTTTTCTGCTAGTTCCCATCATTACAGGAATACAACAAGTATTTTATTACTTTTTTCAGCAACATATTTTCTAATATCCTCCACTATATTTGATGATCCTTTTGTTTTTTAACTTTGTTTATAAATTTCTTTGGTGTGTCTTAGTGCATTCAATGGTTCAACAAACAATTTTCTAGGACATAAAGTGACTTCCAACTCATTAATTATTTTCTTCAAGGTAATTATTTACCTTTCTTGCTCATTTATGGAATACTCAAGAGCATCCCCTGAAGCCTGGTGAAACTTTAAAACTTAAGAAATTTAATTCTATGATATTAAAATTCCATTTTTTACTAATTTCTTATTCTTTAGATTGACTCTTCCAATTTGTAATTTCTTGGAATTCCTATCAAAATCAACATTATGTAATGTAACTTATTCTTATAAAAAAAATAATAGGATCTTTACAATCAAGTTCTTCAGCAAGTATCTTATTTTCCATTATTTTATTTTCAATCCAACAAGGAACTCCAATGACAATATCAATCTCCATATTTTCATAATCATTATCTTATTCTTGAGATTCCTTAGTAGCTTCCTGTTGAAGCCTCGAAAATCGCTGCTTCAAACATTGGGGGATAACCACCCAGTCGGGACCTTAGGATAGCTCCTTTTCCGTTTGATGTGGTGGCTCCGATTGGATTTATAGGACCAGTTTTCTAGTAATTTAAATGGGTTGGTAATGGAATGATTGAATGAAGGGAAAATGGGACTAAATGATTGAAATAAAACTATTTAAACTAACTTAAAACTGATAAGATAATTCTAAAACTAACTCGGGCATCAAATGTGAATACAACTTTAAATCTGTTTCAATTAACCAATAACCATGAAAATGTATTATAGCTTAATTGAAATATGCAATAACAAATAAAGATAACTCTGTTTAAGAAATTAAACAGAGTTATAATAACATATTGCATTCATCATCATATATCGCTTGCATATATTGTAAAAGATAAATATTTCTACACACTCAGAAATGATATGTATAAAGAAATATTGTAAAGCGAGTACATATAAAATATAGCAATTTAAAAGAGAATATCACATAACATAAGAAACTAATAGTGAATAGATAGAAATACCATATCCATCTTGATACTTTCCAATGCAATCTAATATCCAAATCCAGCAACTTCAATGTAAAATCAACTCCAAGATACAGAAATGAAATTCTTAAATATAATTTCGCACAGAATCACTAGATGTGATCCTTTATAAAAATATAAGAGTCAATGGAGTCCAGAAATGTGATATCCAAGTCAAAATATTACAAATTCAGGACCCCTTTCTAAATGCATGAAAGGGGTTTAAATAGGTACTTAACAAAATAACTAAAACTATTCCTACAATCTATCTAAATCAAAAATCTAGAACAGAAATGTGATTTTGAGGTGAACCGACTCATTGATTATCTGTTATGTTTGATGTGCCCAGATGGCAGAGTTTGAGCATTTCCTTCACTTCTTCAGGATGACTAAGCTTTGAGTGCAACCGCCCTGTATATGTGGCATTAGATAATTTGGGAATGATGTAATCGATGGCATTTGAAAGAAATTTTATTGTTTTTTTTTACTATGTGGCTTGATAAGATAAGTCCACATTGTATCCCATGATATTTCTTGTAGTTGGCCAATTTTCTTATTTTTATTAATTATCTCTTGTTTCCATCTGTGATAATTTTCTTTTACCCTAGGTAATTGGTCGGGAGTACAATCTGCAATTAAATTGATTGCATATAGGTTATCATTCACCAGCTCTGTTACATTGTTCATTATGCTTTTAGCTTTGGATGTAGCTCTTTCTGCTTTGATCAAACGTTGTTCCCATTCTGCAAAAATAATTTCTTTATGTCTCTCCATAATCTTGGGAAGATTTTATTTTCTTCCTGATTCTGAGTCTTGCCATAAAAGAAATTCAGAGCTCTTTTCATCAGCTTCATCAAATTCAATTTTAAGAGTGACTCCTTCATCTACCAAGGAAGATGTTAATTCACATAGGGATTCTGCTTCTGCAACTTTTAGACAAAATTCATTTAATTGTTGAGACAATAACTTGTTTGTCTCCGAGGCTTCATTTTTGAATTGATCCAAAATGGGATAATTCTTAACCTTGTCTAATTTAGATTGAAACATCTTCTCTTGCTCAATATTTGAAGTCTGTTCATTTTGTAGAAGAGCATGTAATTTTTCTATTTCTTGATTTAGCTGTTGTTGTTTTTCTAAAGTCTGTTGATCGATCTTTTCCTTTTCAACAGCAAGCTGCTCTTCTAATTGTTTAGATCTGAGCTCTCCATCCTATAATCATTGTTCTAACTGAATGATTTTTTGTTGATTCTTTGTAACCTGTTCTTCTAACATGGATATTTGCACATCCTTTTGCTTCATTAACTGTGTAACATCAAAGGCTTTGTCTATAGTAGCAGCACTATAGGCACCTGCATACTGGGATAATTTGGTGAGATCCTCAAATGGATTCACCTCAGCATTCTTATAAACAATATTCATGAATTCCACTTGTGATGTCAAAAGTGCATCTCGATCAGTTCTCCTCCTTTTTCTCTGTTTTCTCACAACAACCCTATGTTTAGGACTGTAAAATATATCCAGAGGAGGGATTTCTTCTATCTTCAACATGATCTCACTTGTGGGATTTTCAGGGATGATTTCTATATCCTGGTCTTTCAGATCATCAACTTGGGGAGTGTTCTGTTTTCCTATTTGCTGGGAAAATTGTTCATATTGGCTCAGCAAATGAGGAGAAAAAATAAGTTTAGTAGCTTCTTCTCCTCCAAGTTGAGAATTTTCACTATTGTTTATATCACTTTTAGGCACCTGTTCAGTATTCTTACTGTCTATGCCTACCTTTTCAGTATGCACATTGGCATCAGTACCTGTGCTTTCTTTTCTTGCCTGGGCCGAAGACTGTTGTACATCAATCTTAGCAGTTGTTTCTATTTTTCCAGTATCAACTTGGTCGCTAATATCTTTCTTTTGTATAACAGGATTAGTTCCTGTTACTTCTTTACCAGATGTATTCCATGTTTCTCTCTGTTGTGATTCATATTCCTGTGTAGAAACTCTCAACTAATCTAGAGGAACTTTGAGTAGCCTTTGACTTCTAAATAACAAAAATTTATTCATTTCTTCGGCCTGAAGTTTGGACTTGGCCAAATCAAAAACTTAGGACATTTTATCTATAGAAAAAAATAAATCATCAAACATATCTGGTTCATGTTCCAACCGAGCAATTGAAACAGAAGTAGTAAAATCATATGCCACCTTCCTAGGATCATATTTCCTTCCTGGGATTATTGAGAGCTTGAGATAAGTTAACTTAAAAACTTATTTTTCAGCATGGACAAAATTGCTGAGAGTATAGTCACCAAATTTAAAAAGAAAAGTAGGCCACATAAGCTTCTTGTTGTTCTTCAAAGTTCTAGACATGCCTTCTACTGTTAGCTGATAAGAAATTTCCTGTGCTAACAGTTTGTCTGGAACGTACAAAGGAAGGATATGTGGTTCTACGATACTTCAAAAAACTCTGACATATGTGAATTTTTCCTCTCCGAACCAATCTCCAATTGAGGACAAATCAACTCTAGCTTTGTCGGAAAGTCTAAGAGGGAATCGGCCAAAAATGATTTGGTAAATCGGAATAAGAAAACCATGACAGAATATGTAAACATGAATTTTGAAATGCCCCTTCCATAAGAACTTGTGATATATATGAATTGGAACAGGTTCTTTAGGAGTCCATTTCCATCCTAATAAGGGGAATTCAGAATTGAAACAAAGGGCATCTAGGATATAAGCACAAAAATAAAAAGGAGTGGAATTTCCTGAATTTTTGTCTTTCCTGTACTCAATAATTCTGTTGGCTATCTTATCAGATAGAATGACAGCCCAATCCATTATCTCATAACTAAAAACAGAATGTATTAATGGGACCATTTGAATAGAAATCCTAGCCGAGTTATCATTTCCAAACAATCTACACATCATTGTTGGGGCATAACAATATGGAGGAAAAAAAGACTCCACAGAGTACATACCTGATGCCTCGTGTCTGTGCTTTTCTGGAGCCCTTCTCCATTCTCTAATTGGTTCCAACTGATTTTCATGATTCACCGCAAATTCTTTGATAAAATCTTTGTTTTAAATCTTCTGTGGATCTGGAAGGTGGTACATCGCTTTGATGTCTTCTGGTTTCAATGACCCGAATATTGCTCCAGATGCAGAAACAAAAGTTCTGTCTTTGATAGCCACATTATCAATTACCCATCTAATAACATCATAATATGGGAAAATGTTTGCCCGAGTTGCAACTCGGTGCAGAAATGAGTTTGCTAATGCACCAAGAAGATTTTCATAATCAGAGTCTAAGTCGGCTTCGTCAGGAACTGTAGCCTTAGCTTCAACAACTTTAGGGTTTTATTTTTCAAGTAAGTTGTATACATTTTCCCATGTCATTTTACCAAGTCCCTGGCATGAAGTATCTGTAACCAGCTTAAGCTTTGATGGTTTCTCTTTAGGCGGTATAGTGATCACAGGAGCTTTTGCAGCAATGGCGGCTTTCGATTTCCTGAATCTCTTCGACATTTCAGTATCGGGCAGTGTTTCTCTTGTTCTGCGAATGGAAAAATTGGATGTTCTATTGTTCTGCAACAAAGAAAAGCTTTCAGCCAAGGTGAAGACGTAATAATGAAAACAACTATACAAAAGGATTATTCGTCGATTTTTATTTATTATATCCGTGGTTAAAAACTTAAATTCCCTCTAGGGAGTCACACTCATGCATTCAATAACAAAACAAATCGTTGTTATTTGTTTGATTTGTGAATTAATGTCAACGTACAATCAGAGATTTGGCATATTTCAAAATAAGTGTAGGTATATTACCTTTTAAACCTTTGAAACACGATGAATAATAATATATGAATATTTAAGTTGTATTCGCATCGCGATTATTTTAAAAGGAAAATGAAATAAGACTTATGCCAAATTCTGATTTCGAAGATTGCATCGGAGATTTTCAAATGAAACGAACCGTTTAAGAGCTTCTTCGATAATCTGATTACGATGAAGTGAGGTCCACCGCATCGGAGTCTTTCAACCACATGAATATATTGTTTTAATTCTTCCGAAATGTGATTGTGAAGAATTGCATCACATCGAAAGTATGCAAAAGAAACATAACACTTTGAAGTTTATCTGAAATTCGATTGCGACTGAGCGTGATTGCATCAGAGTTTTACAAAGTGAAATTAGTCTTTAAATAATTCTCCAAATTTCCGATTTGTGATTACTGTACATATCGAATATTTGTTAAATATAAAGCCTTTATATAATATTTTATATGATTAAAATCTTTGTTTTTTATTGGATCGGAAATTTTTTAAAGGTTTGTACACTTTGTAAATAAAAATATGCAATGTATCCTTTTATCAATGAATCTGTTATTTCTAATAAAAATGATTGGGATTTTTTCTAAATATTTTATTTCTATCTAGAAAGAAAGATAAAAGGGGAACCTATTTCTAAATGGGATTTATTCTAAAATTTAAAAATGGGGAGGGTTGTTGTACAGTACAACAATTGGCGATTCACTGGAAGAAATAGTTATCTCTGAAAAAATGAAATGAACACTATATTTCTGGTAAGTAAAAATTTCTAAAGATAATGAAAACTTATCTTAGGATAATTCAGATAAAATCTAACTGTGAAAAAGAATAAAAATCACTCACAATTTATTTCTAATTCCTTAAAGATAAAAACATTTTTGGGTTATCTCAAGCTTTGATTGGTTGATAATAATAAAGTAAGTGGATTTCTTCAAGTTTAGCTTTTTTAATATACTCTATTGTCACAGGCATTGCCTCTGCTACCAGCAAACGTTCATAGTCTCGACAAGGTTATCTTTTAACCATTAACCATCCATTATCCCATCCAACTAAGATTATGACTCTTTAAAAATAAATTCATAAGACATATTATCTCATGTTTTTTTTCTTTTATTTATTTTTTTAATTTAAGAGCCATTGTTCTAGTTTGGTAGCCAGTTAGTAACAATGACATTCACTAGTTGTAATTAAACTGAACATGCTGGCTCGTAATGAGACCCCTTGTCTTACTTTTATAAGCCATTACCCTGTTTTGGTATGCAATATTGGTAATGTCAGTTTTATTACTTCTTATGATCATGGTAAGTAGGCTCGTGACGATACCTCTTATCTCATAAATTTTGTCATATAATTTCTTAGAATTACATTCTAAAAAATCACAACCGAAATGGATGGGGTGAAATAGTTGTATCCTTAAGAATAAATGGATGACAATTTTCAAAGTTTTTTTTTTGCTAAAGCTTGAAAAAGTCTTTACTTTTTAGAGATAACCTTTCTCTGCTTAATAAACTTATAGTGATTTATATTTTCCTTAAGGTTTCAAAAGATCATGCAAATTTTTTGAACAAATTTTCAAAGTTTAACATTTTATTTTAAACTATCCAAAATTGTAATCATTTCCTTGAAAATTCTTATTTACACAAAATAAGTATTTATAACATTCTTTCCAAGACAATTTTCTAATAGTAAAAAGTCAATTAAAGACTATTAACAACCTTTATTTACAAAAATAAATAAAAATTTCCGAAAGGAATATGTACAAGTAAGAAGGGGTTACCTCCTTATCAAAAGAATTTCTTTAAGACAAGCCCATTTACAGGAAGAGATTCTCTCTTTCCTGTTAAATCTTGAAGTATGAATGTATATGAGCCTATCTTTTCAACAATCTGAAATGGTCCAAGCCACATTTTCTAAAATTTGGTATGCTTACCTTTTTCTTCGTGTGCTTTATCCCATTTCAGAACAAGATCACCAATTGACAAATTTTTTGAGCCGATGGAACTTGAATCAAAAGAAGATTTTACAAGTTGTTGATGTTTTTCATGAATATCTTTTGCTTTTTCTCTATCTTCTTCTAATTTAAGGATTTGATCAAATCTCAACTGAATGGATGAGGAAGGATTTTCTTCAACGAATTTCACTAGGGCTAATGATGGAAAAGCTAGATTTGATGGTATCACAGCTTCTTTACCATAAAATAAATTGAAAGGTGAAGTTCCTATAAAAGCTTTAAGATTAATATGATCAGCCCATAATGCAAAGATTAAAGACTTGTGCCAATTATTTTGATTTTGATCAATGGTCATTTTAATGATTTTGATGAGATTTTTGTTAGTGGATTCAGCTAAACCATTACCTTGTGAATAATAATTTTTGAATATTTCAATTTAAAACCTCTTTTAATTGCAAATCCCATTATACTATTACTATAAAAATAATATGCATTGTCAAAGACCAGAGCGTTAGGTACACCAAACCTGGTAATGATGAATTGATCGATGAAATCAATAATTGCATCAGAGTTGGATACCTTTAGAGGAATTGCTTCTACCCACTTTGTGAAGTAATCTGTTGTTGTGAGGATGTACTTGTGTTGTTTGGAAGAATGAGGAACTATCTCACCAATAATATCAAGCCCCCATTGCTCAAATGGTTGCTCAATGTTTACTGGCTGCAAAGGAAAAGATGGCTTCCTCTGTCTTCCACTAGCAGTTTGGAAAATTTTGCATTTTCTCACATAATCATGTGTATCTTTGAAAAGGGTAGGCCAATAATATCCAGCATGGATAATTTTGTGAGCTGTGGTATCACCTCCAAAATGACCTCCCGCTGGTCCATCATGTAATTCCTGCAATACCTTTTCTGCTTCAGTCTTTTCAAGACATCTTAATAGGATTGAATCATAATTCTTTCTAAATAACATATCATCAATGATTTCACATTTAGTAGCCTTCAATATTAAAGCACATTTATTCTTATAGCCGAGATTAGAAGGAGAATTCCCATTTTTCAAGTAAAATATCAGATCAGCATACTGAGATTCAGAATCTGTGACACTTATCTGACTTACTTGAACAACATTTTCTGGATCTTGATTTTCTGGTATGTTATGAACTCCTGCTAATAATCTGCAAAAACCTTGTCCTCTAACAATCTTTGATGGTTTAATATCAAAATCATATTCTTGCAAAGCTGTCACCCAATTAGCCCTTTTTTCTCCTACTTCTCTTTGAATTAGTAATTGTCTTACTGCAAAGAATGGGACAGTAAACTTTGTCTGTGTTTTTAAGAGAAAAGGCCTAAAATGTTTGATTGACTTAAATACAACGAAATCTTTTTTTTCAACATCGGAATAATTCAGCTCAGCTCCTTGTAGATTCGAGCTGAAGAAAGAAATCGGTGCTTCAATTTGTTGATCATTGAGCTGTGTTAAAACAACAGCATAGGATTTTTCAGTTGCCAAAGTATACAGAATAAAATATTTAGAAAAATTGGGAGTATTTAATGCAGGTGCATCAATGATTGCCTTCTTGATCGCATCAAAGGCTTCTTTTTCTTTATATCCCCATTTGAATACCAAATTTTTCTTGATCATATTCTGCATAGGTAAAACAATTTGGGAAAAATCTGGAATGAATCTTTTTACAAAATTAATCTGACCTAAAAATGATTGCATGGAATTTTTATTGTGAGGTAAAGAAATATCAAAAATTTCTTTATGTCCGAATCTATATATATTCCATCTTTTGACACAACAAACCCTAAGAGTTTTCCTTGATCGAGAGCAAAGAAGGATTTCTTTGGGTTTAATGAAATACCAAATCTTCTACATCTTTCAAATATTTGTTTCATATCATGTAGATGATTGGATCTCTTTTTTGAATAAATTGTTATGTCATCAAGATAAATAACAGCTGATCTATTAATCAGACCTTTGAATGTTATGTCCATGGCTCTCTGGAAAGTAGCTCCTGCATTTACTAAACCAAAAGGCATTTTCTGATAAGCATAAGTTTCCCATTTGGTTCTGAAAGTGGTTTTCAACCTATCATCTGGATGTACTAGAATTTGATTATACCCTGAAAATCCATCAAGGAAGGACATGAGTTCAGAACTAGCTACCTTTTGGAGAATTTTCTCCATGGTTGGCAATGGGAAATTGTCTTTTTGACATGCCTTGTTTAAATTCATGAAATCAATATAGATTCTAATATCACCATTTTTCTCCCTGACAGGTACCATGTTGGAAACCCAATTGGAATGCCTTACAGGAAAAATTATTTTGGCTTTCAAAAGTTTGTTGAGTTCTGTTTTGATTTGATCCTCAATATTTGGATGAATCTTTCTTAACTTCTATTGAACAAGCTTAACATTAGATAGAATTGGAATTGTGTGTTTAATTACAGAAGTATCATAAGTCTTTAAATCCTCATAACTCCAAGCGAAGATATTTTTATATTTACTCAGAAGTTTAATAAAAGCAGATCTTTCTTCTGGATTTAAATTGAGTCCTAGATTAACATTCTGAGGTTTAGAATCAGAGCCAAGATTAACTAATTCAAACTTCAAAGTTGAACTTTGAAGTTTAGCATTAGTAAATTTTTTGAATATGTCTTTAATATCATAAAGATCCTCAAGTTTAACAACAGATTTAGGAATCGGGTTTTCATTATCTCTTAAAGTAATTTGAAGATCATGATCATCTTCATCAATAATTTGTTCATCATATGATTTCTCAGAAGTTAAGAAATTCAAGATATCTTGATCATGGTAGAATACTCTCCAGTTAGTAATATTGTCAGGGACAGATGGGCGAAAAATCAACTCTACTGAAAATCTATCAGGACTGCAATCTTCAGCAGGAAGGAGTTTGGACGCAACATTAGCTAACAGGTCAGCTGATGTGTTTTGATTTATGGGAATAGAAGAGATATTAAATGCTATAAATGGAGTGGTAAGGTCCTGTACTAGGGTTTGATAATGTTTGAGATGTCCTGAAAGACAATGGATGGTATTCCTTACTTGTCTTATGAAAATTTTGGAATCTCCATACACTTTCAAGTATTTTACATTTAACCCTATGGATTTATAAAGCCCTTGAATCAAGGCTTCATATTTAGCAGTATTATTAGTGCACTCAAATTCTAATCTACATGATAGCATGGTTTTCTCTCCTTATGGATCAATTAAGATGCATCCTGCTCCTGCTCCATCACTAGATTTTGATCCATAAAAATATAATGACCAAAATAAAGTCCTATCTATAGGTTTATCTAAAAATGAATTAGAAATATTAACAATTCTAGAAGAATCAGATTGTGAAAAATTTTCAATTTGAGAAACAAAAGTATTTACAGAAAACGGTGATTGTGGTGCAGTAAAATTTCCAAGAAATGACTCAGTAGAATAACCTCCAAGAATATTATTGTTGAAAGCTACAGGTTCGTTTGGTTGTTAAAATTTAGTTACAGTTTGCGTCATATGTTTTTCTCGCTCAATTTTGATTTGATTTTGTTTCCCTTTGTAGGGAAGCCACATATGTGAAAAATCGATTGAGATATAGCCATTAAGTTTCGCAGACCAGTCTTTGCTTAAGAATAACCCATAGAATTTAGGAATATCTACAATTAGAATATCAATTCTGTGGACAATCCTAGGATCGGAAGCTAGTCTGATGGTAACTGAATTTATTTCTCCAACAACTTGAACTTTAGAGCGATCCAATTGTGCAATATGAACAACAAACTTCTGTGGTTCGATATTCAATTTAGCACAGACTGAAGAAGGCATTATATTATAGGATGCTCCAGAATCAATTAAACAATTATGCAAATTCTTATTGTAGATTTCATAAGTCAACAGAAATGGAGGTGTCTGAGAATTTGATCTTTCTCCAATAAGAACAGTGTTTGTTGCATCTACTTTTTCTGGTGGATTACCAGTCCCTTTAGCTGCTTTAGCTATTACACCACTTGGTAGAGGAGCAATAAGTGTAGCATTTAACTCCTTTAATAGCAGCTTTTGTTGATGTTTAAGTTTGTTGAGTTCATGTAATGAGATGTTCGCTTTAGTCTTTTTCATGTCCTCAACAATATTATAATCCATCGTATCTGATACCACCAGAGTCTTGGATGATGATGTGGGAGGATTAGGAGATGATGGCTGATTTTGAGTGGGTAAGGGAGAAGCTCTCTTTGCAGGGGTTTTGTCTTTAGTACTCGGAGTTGTAGTTTTATTCTTTGGAACAATTTGAACAGGTTCCGATGTAGATTTGCTCCTTGTACTCACAAGCATAGCTTCTTGTTCCATTTCACTATTCGAATTAGGGAGAATGAAATCCCACATTCCATTTAGTTCAGTTATTTCGTCCCTTTCATCTTCTTCATCTGAAATTAGAGGATTTTCTTCTTCTTCATCATCTTCTGATTCTGCATTTGAGATTGCATTGGGAGGTTTTGATTTAGCTTGATTTCTCTTGAAATTTCTAAATGGTCTCTTTGTAGAAGTCTCTGCTACTTGCTTTTTGATCTCAACCATCTCATTAGACATGGTTTTAAGAACTTTTTGTAAACCTTCCATGTAATATGGATCTCTTGGTGTCTTTTTCTTGGAATCATCTTGAAAAGTGACTTTCTTTGATTTTCTTTCCTCAATAGCATTTTTCTTATCTAGAGCAATCATTCGTTTTTCAACTGAAATAGCTTCTTTCATATTCTCAACTAAAGTTGGTTTTGCAACTCTATCTAAAAAAATTGCTATGTTTGAGGGCAAAGCATTAATATACCATTCACTTCTAACTTGTTCACTAGGTTTAGATTTTGTAGGGATCTTATTCAAGTGTTTATTAAATCAAGAGTTAAATTCTTTAATGGGTTCCTTGGGTTGAGTCTTTAAATTGGAAAGATCGTTGATTAGGGTAGCAATTGATCTATCATCTCCATATTTAGTTAAAAATTGTTCTTCAAACATATCCCAATTAGTGATAGAATCAAAAGGTAAGGAAAAGTACCAAGATCCTGCTGTTCCTTGAAAGGTATAGGGAAATAATCTGACTACAAAATCTTCATGCACTACTTGATTTAAATTTATATCAAGCATAAAGTTATTGATATGTTCTTCCGCTTGTATACCAGTATCTGGACTAAACTATGGGAGCCATTTTTCAAGATGATCACGTAGATCATGCAAAGGTGCAGCCATATTTACAGCTCCCAGTCTAGTCCATGGTCTTTGTGCCATTGTTATGATGATGGTAGAAGAACTAGAAGTGATAACTGGTGTATGAGTAGTAATAGTTGAAGTACTGGAAGAGACAATTGATGTTTGAACAGATGTAGTTTGAGCAGATGAAGATGAGACTACTGCACTTTTCTAATTTGGAGCTTGGGAAATAGATGATTGAATATGTGATGAAGAACTAGTACCACTTTCTGTTTCCAATGGAGTTTTTCTTGTTTGACTCTACTAGGTATAATGAATTCTTTTGGGGAAATCCCAAGTTTTTCACTCTGTGACCTAGTGAGAGGTTTGGAAGAAACAAACTGTGAGGTGACACTACCTTCAGATAATTCCAATTCTTCTAATGATAACAAGAATCCTTGAATTTTATGAACTAAAGCTTCGACTTCAGGGGATTCAGGAGTTGGATTATCTGATTTATCTGAGACCTTGGTAGTGGGTGTTTGAATACTTTTATCAATTTCATCTCTTGTGATTTGAGATGTGGAAGAAATTGAAGGTGATGACGGTGATGTGCTCTTAGAATGTCTTTCAGATTTGGATTTATATACCATTCATATATTTGGCCCTCCTTCTAGCGCTAAAAATTTTGAAGCCTCGAAAATCGTTGCTTCAAACATTGGGGGATAACCACCCGGTCGGGACCTTAGGATAGCTCCTTTTCCATTTGATGTGGTGGCTCCGACTGGATTTATAGGACCAATTTCCTAGTAATTTAAATGGGTTGGTAATGGAATGATTGAATGAAGGGAAAATGGGACTAAATGACTGAAATAAAACTATTTAAACTAACTTAAAACTGATAAGATAATTCTAAAACTAACCCAGGCATCAAATGTGAATACAACTTTAAATTTTTTTCAATTAACCAATAACCATGAAAATGTATTATAGCTTAATTGAAATATGCAGTAACAAATAAAGATAACTCTATTTAAGAAATTAAACAGAGTTATAATAACATATTGCATTCATCATCATATATCGCTTGCATAAACTGTAAAAGATAAATATTTATACACACTCAGAAATGATATGTATAAATAAATATTATAAAGCGAGTACATATAAACGATAGCAATTTAAAAGAGAATATCACATAACATAAAAACTAATAGTGAATAGATAGAAATACCATATCCATCTCGATACTTTCCAATGCAATCAGATATCCAAATCCAGCAACTTCAATGTAAAATCAACTCCAAGATACAGAAATGCAATTCTTAAAGATAATTTCGCATAGAATCACTAGATGTGATCCTTTATAAAAATATAAGAGTCAATGGAGCACAGAAATGTGATCTCCAAGTCAAAATATTACAAATTCAGGACCCCTTTCTAAACGCATGAAAGGGGTTTAAATAGGTACTTAACAAAATAACTAAAACTATTCCTACAATCTATCTAAATCAAAAATCTAGAACAGAAATGTGATTTTGAGGTGAACCGACTCATTGATTAT
Source organism: Pinus albicaulis (assembly GCA_034641835.2). Taxonomy (NCBI): domain Eukaryota; kingdom Viridiplantae; phylum Streptophyta; class Pinopsida; order Pinales; family Pinaceae; genus Pinus; species Pinus albicaulis. The sequence continues at coordinate 753,552,232 of CM076577.1, forward strand.
CTGTTGTGTTTGATGTGCCCATATGGCATATTTTGAGCATTTCCTTCGCTTCTTCAGGATGACTAAGCTTTGAGTGCAACCACACTGTATATGTGGCATCGGAGAATTCGAGAATGGTGCAATCGATGGCATTTGAAAGAAATTTTATTGTTGTTTGTTGACTATGTGGCTTGATAAGATAAGTCCACATTGTATCCCATGATATTCCTTGTAGTTGGCCAATTTTTTTATTTTTATTAATTATCTCTTGTTTCCATCTGTGATCATTTTATTTTACCCTAGGTAATTGGCCGGGAGTACAATCTGCAATTAAATTGATTGCATATAGTTTATCATTCACCAGCTGTGTTACATTGTTCATTATGCTTTTAGCTCTGGATGTAGCTATTTCTGCTTTGATCAAACGTTGTTCCCATTCTGCAAAAATAATTTCTTTATGTCTCTCCATAATCTTGGGAAGATTTTTTTCTCTTCCTGATTCTGAGTCTTGCCATAAAAGAAATTCAAATATCTTTTCATTAGCTTCATAAAATTCAATTTTAAGAGTGACTCCTTCATCTACCAAGGAAGATGTTAATTCACATAGGGATTCTGCTTCTGCAACTTTTAGACAAAATTCATTTAATTGTTGAGACAATAACTTGTTTGTCTCCAGGGCTTCATTTTTGAATTGATCCAAACTGGGATAATTCTTAAACTTGTCTAATTTAGATTGAAACATCTTCTCTTGCTCAATCTTTGAAGTCTGTTCATTTTGTAGAAGAGCCTGTAATTTTTCTATTTCTTGATTTAGCTGTTGTTGCTTTTCTAAAGTCCGTTGATCGATCTTTTCCTTTTCAACAGCAAGATGCTCTTCTAATTTTTTAGATTTGAGCTCTCCATCCTGCAATCGTTGTTCTAACTGAATGATTTTTTGTCGATTCTCTGTAACCTGTTCTTCTAACATGGCTATTTTCAAATCCTTTTGCTTCATTAACTGTGTAACTTCAGAGGCTTTGTCTATAGTAGTAGCACTATAGGCACCTGCATACTAGGATAATTTGGTGATATCCTCAAATGGATTCACCTCAACATTCTTATAAACCATATTCATGAATTCCACTTGTGATGTCAAAAGTGCATCTTGATCAGTTCTCCTCCTTTTCCTCTGTTTTCTCACAACAACCCTATGTTTAGGACTGTAAAATATATCCAGAGGAGGGATTTCTTCTATCTTCAACATGATCTCACCTGTGGGATTTTCAGGGATGATTTCTATATCCTGGTCTTTCGGATCATCAAATTGGGGAGTGTTTTGTTGTCCTATTTGCTGGGAAAATTGTTCATATTGGCTCAACAAATGAGGAGAAACAATAAGTTTAGTAGCTTCTTCTCCTCCAAGTTGAGAATTTTCACTATTATTTATATCACTTTTAGGTGCTTGTTCAGTATTCTTACTTTCTGTGCCTCCCTTTTCAGTATGCACACTGGCATCAGTACCTGTGCTTTCTTTTCTTGCTTGGGTCGAAGACTGTTGTACATCAATCTTAGCAGTTGTTTCTGTTTTTTCAGTATCAACTTTTCTGCTAATATCTTTCTTTTGTATAACAGGATTAGTTCATGTTACTTCTTTACCAGATGTATTCCCTGTTTCTCTCTGTTGTGATTCATATTCCTGTGTAGAAACTTTCAACTGATCTAGAGGAACTTTGAGTAGCCTCTGACTTCTAAATAAAAAAAGTTATTCATTTCTTCGGCCTGAAGTTTGGACTTGGCCAAATCAAAAACTTAGGACATTTTATCTACAGAAACAAATAAATCATCAAACATATTTGGTTCATGTTCAAACCGAGCAATTGAAACAAAAGTAGTAAAATCATATGCCACCTTCCTAGGATCATATTTCCTTCCTGGGATTGTTGAGAGCTTCAGATCGGTTAACTTAACAACTTCTTTTTCAGCATGGACAAAATTGCTAAGAGTATAGTCACCACATTTAAAAGGAAAAGTAGGCCACATAAGCTTCTTTTTGTTCTTCAAAGTTCTAGACATGCCTTCTACTGTTAGCTGATAAGAAATTTCCTGTGCTAACAGTTTTTCGGGAACGTACAAAGGAAGGATATGTGGTTCTACGATACTTCAAAAAACTCTGACATATGTGAATTTTTCCTCTCCGAACCAATCTCCAATTGAGGAAAAATCAACTCTAGCTTTGTCGGAAAGTCTAGGAGGGAATCGGCCAAAAATGATTTGGTAAATCGGAATAAGAAAACCATGACAGACTATGTAAACATGACTTTTGAAATGCCCCTTCCATAAGAACTTGTGATATATATGAATTGGAACAGGTTCTTTAGGAGTCCATTTCCATCCTAATAAGGGGAATTCAGAATTGAAACAAAGGGCCTCTAGAATATAAGCACAAAAATAAAAAGGAGTGGAATTTCCTGAATTTTTGTCTTTCTTGTACTCAAGAATTTTGTTGGCTATCTTATCAGATAGAATGATAGCCCAATCCATTATCTCATAACTAACAGCAGAATGTATTAATGGGACCATTTGAATGGAAAACCTAGCCGAGTTATCATTTCCAAACAATCTACACATCATTGCTACGACATAACAATATGGAGGCAAAAGAGACTCCACAGAGTACATACCTGATGCCTCGTGTCTGTGCTTTTCTGGAGCCCTTCTCCATTCTCTAATTGGTTCTGACTAATTTTCATGATTCGCAGCAAATTCCTCGATAAAATCTTTGTTATAAATCTTCTGTGGGTCTGGAAGGTGGTACATCGCTTTGATGTCTTCTGGTTTCAATGACCCGAATATTGCTCCAGATGCAGAAACAAAAGTTTTGTCTTTGATAGCCACACTATAAATTACCCATCTAATAACATCATAATATGGGAAAATGTTTGCCCAAGCTGCAACTCAGTGCAGAAATGAGTTTGCTAATGTACCAAGAAGATTTTCAGAATCAGAGTCTGAGTCGGTTTCATTGGGAACTGTAGCCTTAGCTTCAACAACTTTAGGGTTTTATTTTTCAAGTAAGTTGTATACATTTTCCCATGTCATATTACCAAGTCCCTGGCATGAAGTATCTTTAACCAGCTTAAGCTTTGCTGGTTTCTTTTTAGGCGGCATAGTGATCATAGGAGCTTTTGCAGCAATGGCGACTATCGATTTCCTGAATCTCTTCGACATTTCAGTATCGGGAAGTGTTTCTCTTGTTCTGCGAATGGAAAAATTGGATGTTCTATTGTTCTGCAACAAAGAAAAGCTTTCAGCCAAGGTGAAGACGTAATAATGAAAACAACTATACAAAAGGATTATTCGTCGATTTGTATTTATTATATCTGTGGTTAAAAACTTAAATGCCCTCTAGGGAGTCACACTCATGCATTCAATAACAAAACAAATCGTTGTTATTTGTTTGATTTGTGAATTAATGTCAACATACAATCAGAGATTTGGCATATTTTGAAATAAGTGTAGGTATATTACCTTTTAAACCTTTGAAACAGGATGAATAATAATATATGAATATTTAAGTTATATTTGCATCACGATTAGTTTAAAAGGAAAATGAAATAAGACTTATGCCAAATTCCGATTGCGAAGATCGCATCGGATATTTTCAAATGAAATGAACCATTTAAGAGCTTCTCCAATAATCTGATTGCGATGAAGTGGGGTCCGCTGCATCGGAGTCTCTCAACCACATGAATATATTGTTTTAATTATTCCGAAATGTGATTCCAAAGAATCGTATCGCATCGGAAGTATGCAAAAGAAACATAACACTTTAAAGTTTATCCAAAATTCGATTGCGACTGAGCGCGATCACATCGGAGTTTTACAAAGTGAAATTAGTCTTTAAATAATTCTCCGAATTTTAGATTTGCGATTACTGTACATATCGAATATTTGTTAAATATAAAGACTTTATATAATATTTGATATGATTAAAAGATTTGTTTTTCATCGGATCGGAAATTTTTTAAAGATTTGTACACTCTGTAAATAAAAATATGCAATGTATCCTTTTATCAATGAATCTTTTATTTCTAATAAAAATGATTGGGATTTTTTCTGAATCTTTTATTTCTATCTAGAAAGAAAGATAAAAAGGGGACCTATTTCTAAATGGGATTTATTTTAAAATTTAAAAATGGGGAGGGTTGTTGTACATTACAACACTTCCCTATTACTTTATATTTCTCTTTGAACCGATAGAAATAGTATGCGATCTATTACTAAATTTTCTTCGAGGGTTTTCACTTCCTCCACTAGAAACATTTTTTTAATAAATCCTCTTCTCCTCAGATGTATTTACTTATCCTTGGCTCATAGAAATTTTTGAGTTTTATGAGAATTATAGGGTGAACCATGATTAGTGTTGGTTGTGGTTATCCCATTTGCTTGTGTTTTTCATTTTTACTAACCAAGGTATTGATATCATCATGGACAAGGATTTTCATGTTCTTCTTCTTCTAAACTTTGATTATCCCCAACTCCTCCTTATAACTACTTACTAGAAATTGAGGAACATCTCATAGAAAACATATGAGCAGAGAATATCCCATGTGGGTAAAAACCTTTGCAAGGGTGGACTTGCCTCATTTTGAATGTGTCAAAATATGAAGCAATTTCATCTAGATGAACAATAGAATTTACTCTAAATTGTCCAATTTTGAAAGGAGTGGGAATAAATTGGTTTTTCCTCCCTTGATAAAATATGCCCAATATTTGTATTATCTAAATATTTAATAGTGAAATACTTATGAAAAACATAATATGGTAAAGGAAAATTTTTTCCTTCAAATCCAAAAATTATAATAGAAGAAAACGTCTCTTGGAATTTGAAGATTCCTTTTTATGAAAGAAAGATGATCTCATTAAAACTCATGTTTATATTGTTATCACTCTATAATTTATAAGATTGGCAATACAAAATTATAAAGAAAAACATAAAAACCACTTGAAGCCTAGGATCTAGCCCTCCTAGACTCAGAGAGGGATCTCTCTATATAAGATTTAGAATTTCTTTAAGCTTTTTGGTATTATGCTAGTTACTTTAATTGTGAGGGTTTTTTTTGTTTGATTGTTTGTGATTGGATTTAAGGGGTTTCTATAAACAATTTCCATTGGGATATGAAGTCGAAATAGGTTGGGTATATGCATCAAATTCCAGAGCAAATGCAAGGCAAGCTAGCTGTGAATGTTGGTGTTTATAACTAAGTGGAATTATGAAATGGAGAATAGTGATTTCAGTAATGACTTAAGAGAAACTAAGAATTCTTAGACCATACATCAGAAGAAAACATTAAAATTATAGAGATAGTCAGAGTTAAGGTACTCTTGAACATTAAATCTTAATCTAACTTTCCTATTTTACAATTAGAATTTTTAATGGTGCACATGAAAATAATACAGTGGGAAAACATTAGACATGAATAAGGAAAAACATCACCAAGATAACACAACACATGAATCTTGTAGACTGATCTCTTCATTGATGCTCCAGCTTGAAAATTACAAATAATTGCAATGAAAGCGCTTAAAAAACCAGGGCCAACCCCTAATACTGATTGAAATGCTATATTTAATCTATTTGCAACTGATTGTCGTTATCAAAAGGGAAATCGGTTCGTTTATTACAAAGGTAACTGAAACTTGACATGTGTGTCTCATGCATGGATGTGTTATAGCGGCTTTGCAATAGTTGTCCAAAGTCACTATGAAACCGCCCTTCAGTGTAATGGCTTTTAACAGATGTCTAAAGGCATCATAAATTTGTTTATTCAGTGATGTAGCAACCTGTTGTGCTGGAAAATGGGACACTGCGGAACTGTTCTAATACACTGGATCTGCTGACATAGATAATTCGTTGAGCTACATGTTTTTTCATCATGCTGAGTTTTCATACTCCCTGGAGTCCACATAATTTTTTCCATTCCTCTTAATTCAGAATCTTAGTTCTGTTCAACTTTCTGTAGACTTCATCAGTCTTGGTGTACTTCAAAAATGTAGGCCTCAACTGAAAGATGTGCTTAATTTCATGTTGTAAGAAGACATCATTGTTCATAACTTCATAAAATGCTTTCCCAGTCATAGTGTTATTCATATTTGTAAGCTTGGATGTGTCCTTTGAAATCTCTGTGAGCCTTTTTACATAATCAGTCAGGCATCAGCTTATCATTGATAACAAATAAGGAGGTAAACCCCCTTTTGTTTAGTGGCTCCATCCTATTGAAAAACCTACTCACTCCAATCTCCAGTTGATGGCATCTTTCCTCTAGTTGTGTAACTAGAATCTTATTGTTTAACACCTTTTTACCTCGAGTATGGTGTTTTTTCTGTCTGCTACTTGAAATTGTTCCATTTCATGACTGCTTTTAGAATTTAGGATTCTGATGATAGTTTTGGTAGTTTTGGGCTTATCCCCAAGTTCATCATTTGCATTTTCAATGGAAACTTTCACTAACTCAATCAAATCCCTCTGTTCAAAAATTATTTGAATTGATGGTCATATGTCATTAACAGATTCAATTATATCAAACCAAATAATTTGTTTAACTCTTCCTACCATGCTTCCAATTGAGGACTCTTGAAGGCACTTCTGCAAACTTTCATTTAAATTTTTACTAATCTGTAACTCTATGGCATGTGTTGAATCTTTCCTTTTAAACTTCTCTTGTAGGTCACTGAGTTGATCTTGCAGATTTTTTATTTTTGTTGTCTATAAGGACATGTTCTCCATAGCTTTAGCTAATTTCTTAGGGCCTTCACCTGGTGTACCTGTTGTTTTTGTAGATGTTGGAATCACTATAAGAGGGACTGCCTGTAGTGGAATCATTGCCTTAGTTGCTTCTTTTGCTACTCTCTTATTTCTTTTTGCCTTTATTTTGTCATTTTATCCATCTCACTCTCCATTTTCTTAAGTTGTTCTGCTTGTTCAGTGATCAATTGCAACATCTCTTCCTTCTGTGTTTCATTTGCTTCTATCTCCTTGGCCATAGGATCTTCTGTCATTGGCATCTTGAGTTGCCTCCTCAAAGCAATTATGTTATCATTCTTCTTCTTCACAAGTGCTTCTGCCACTGCTATGTTTGATGGATTGTACCTGAGTTGCATCACTAAATCCTCCAAATATTTAATCCTTGAGTCTTTGGCCATGGAGGAGATATTTTCCACCTTCAAATGTGATTGTGTGTTAGATAATGTCACCTGCAACTTTGAGAGACTCATGGTTGTGCTAGTTAGGGTTGAGGAGATCATTTCTCATGTCTTCTTGTGCGTTTCCATTTGGTCTATCGGATGAATGTTATTTATATCAAAATAAAAAGAGGTCTTCTTGTAGTCTGTTGCACCTTTAGGCTGGGGAATTTATGCTTCTAGGAAGGCCATCTTCATTCTCCCCTTTTCAGAGTCAAAAGCTGAAAGAAGCCTGCTTTGGGAGCTGCTTGTTTGTTTCCAAAAATGGTTATATGTGTTGGTCTTGAGAACCTCGTTCCTTCTTTTTATTTACCTGAATGTTTAATAGATATCTTCCTCTCTTTTTCCTGCAGTGGATGTAGGTGTCTGCACATTCTACTGTTGGAAAGGCAAAGTGGTAGAGGATATTGAGAAAACTATTTGGCCACCTGCTGGAGATGAAATTGGTGAATATCTGATTGTGATGATAGTTTGTTGGTCCTTCTCACTTCCCTGGTCAATTTCCATGCGGATTCTGGCCCTTTTCCTGTATTTCATTTTGAATTCTATAGTGGAGGGATCAATATCCATGTTTGTTTGATATTTCCTGGTCCTCTTGATTCCTACTTCCTTTTCTGGTTCTTTTCCTTTGTCATCTTGTGCTTTCTGCAGCTTTTATTTCTTGAGGAGTTGGTGTTTAAATTCCCAAATCAAATATGACCTACTCTTCTACCTCCTGGAATGTGTTAGCTACCCATTCTTATTTTTTCATATACTTCTCTATCTCCAATCTGTGAGTATGAATGTAGGGAGTGGAATTGTTCTCCACCCTCTTCTTGGAGATGATCCCCATTGGATCATAGGACCAAGTGAAACTATGTGTGAAAATGATCTCCTTTAACATTTTATTTGCCTCATCCCTTGTTGCTATGTTGTTGCATATAAATGGACCAATATGTGATTTGATCCTGAATTATGACTTCTTCTTGGCAGAGAAAAAATGAACCTCAATGTCATTTATCATTTTTTTGATATATTCAAATGCAAAGATTCTCACAAAGAGGTACTTGGGAAGTTTGTATGGAGCCAATTCACTGCCATAAACTCTTATCTCTATGTAGTTTTGGTAGATGTACCAATCAGTTGTCCTAATCTGGTTTGTCAAATGCACCACCTTCTTGATTTCCTCACATATCCTTGGCTCTGTGGTACTGCTGAGTGCACTAATTTCTGGATGAAAAAATAGGTCTACAAAACTCTTGTAGGAATATTTTTTCTGCTCCTTCCTCAATAAATTTGTCCAGAAAATTATAGATTTGGATTCAGAGTCATCATCTTGTTTCAACATATAAAATTGGAACTTGTTGGATTGAAAACAAGAAAATATGTACACCAACACAGAGGTGTATTTGAATACCTCTTCTACTTGGAAATTCGGGAACTGATCATGAATTGCATTAGCAAGAAACTGAGCATAGTTGAACATAACAGTGGGCTTAGCATCTGAGGAGAGGATAGATAAGAAACCAATCATGGCTTCATCTACCCATTGGTCATTGTGGTACCCTAATAAGTAAGATAAAACATGGATGATGTGCTGGGTCCTATTAGGAAAGATGGATGAAGGGGATGGGGGATTTGTGGTAGGCATTGGGGCATTTGTGGCCAAGAATAATTCTAAGGTTTTGGCCCTGCTAGCAAAGTCAAGTTTCCAGTATAGCTCTCTTAGGGCCTCATAGGAAAAGGGAATGGTATTCTCAACAATGGGGACCTGCATCATCTCTTGAATGGATGGGGCATTGATGTAAAATAAAATTTCTCCTGTAGGGTTCACTATGGCTCTCTGGTTAATATCATAGCATGATTGACATTTTTTTATTAGCTCGGGTAAACTATGGGTTTTAGGAAAGATGTAATATGGAAGCTTGGTCTCCCACAGGCTGATATCATCTGTTTCATCAAGGAGATTATCCTTGAGCCAATAGTAGACATCAAACAAGTCAAAGTCTGACTCTATCTCGTGGATTTTGTAATCTTTTTTAGCCATGGGGATATGATCTAAGTCTACCTGAGGATAGACCATGGGATTGAAAGGTTGCTAGTCTGCCATAGGAGGCATGATTTGTCTTCGATATCTTCTTTCTCAATGTACAATGAAGAATGGGATAAAAGAAAATGGAGTAGAGAAGGGAAAATGATATAGATTAGCACTGGAGAAGGGAAATAATAGAAGGGGAAGCATGAACCCAGCTAAAGAACTAATAAGAATCCATAACCAAAGTTGTTGTGAGCTAACAACTTTCTTTTGATGAACAACGGATTCTCTTCAATAAGGACTGATGGTTTCTTCCTGTGAATCAAATACTTGCAATTTTACCAGTATGAGCAAAGAAAACTCTACTTCTGGCATGAATTCAGGTTTTAAAATGTGATTGGGGGTGACTGTTGAGTTAGCGCGGGTCCATTGGATAATGGCCTGATCATTTATGGCACAAGGGGATGCTAGAGGGAAGAGATGATATAGGGCGAAGTGGATAGATGACGGTGGATGGTATCGGTTAAACAGATGTGGCGGTTTGTTTGACGGCAGAAACCGCTTTTCGGAGGGGGTTGAAGGTGGTTGGCGGTATCGGCGAGGGGGGGTGCGAAATCTTCTCGACACGACATGTAGCAGGAACAGCGGTATGGGATACCACCCATTTCAGACCCCCCCGTTGTTAAATTTCAAAGGGTGAGGGGGGGACGAAAAGGGTTGAGGAGCGTCAAATATGAAGTTATGAGAGGAGATGTCGAGAAAGGAACAGGATGGTTAGTCGTGGATGTGACATGGTGATGGGATGGTGGGGTCAGAAAATATGTATGTTGGAGAGTAGAATAAACTTTAGGATAAAATAAAAAGCGAGATATTGGAGGTTAGAACAAAGGGAATATTAATACTCTGGAACTTAAGATAAAATTTAAACATAAAATATGCCCAAATGAATTGAAACATAAATTAGTTCCAAACTTTAGAATTTAATTCCTTTTTCAAACCTTTGAGTGCAAACACTCTCGGTTTTGATTTTCTTCTTGCATCATAGGAAAATACACTTTTGATGTTGTACTTTGTAGAATAAATTTCATATCTTCCTTCCATTTTTTTTCCTCAACATATCTACCTACCCAAACTAAGCATCTAACATTTTTCCTTCTTTTTGTAGTGTGAATTTGGACTATAAACCCTTAAATAATTTTTATTTTGAGTTTCTATCCTAACACCTATCCTTATCCTATCTATTGATAAGACAAGATTAAACAGTTTGGCAGATCTTTATTTTCTAACTTATCAACAGAAATTGAAAATTGTCCAATCATGAGTAAACTGTATGACTGGACAAACTTATATAATGAGTAGTGGCATTTGAACTTGCAACACTTTCAATTTTATTTCTTTTTTGGGGGTTTTCTTTCTTTTTTTCCTTTTTTTCTCTTTTTCTTTTCTCTTTTTTTGTTTTTGATACCCTCTTTTCTTTCTTTTTCATATTTTTTTGTTTGAAATCATTTGAATTTTGAAAAAGTCTTTCAATAATGAAAAATTGCACGAAAAATGAAGTATCGGAATCACCTTGAGATCCTATAATTTATAGGGTACTAACATATATCAAGACCAAGTACCATCTTCTTGAATTATGTAACAAAAGAATTTTGAAATTGATAAAATTGAAGGCAGCCTTTTTCTTCTGTAACATTGGATATCATGATTTATAAACCTCTTCATATATATTCACATTTTAAGTAGTAGCTAGGCCTTTGAATATATTTACATAGCCTAAGGCATAAATCAAATAAGAGGCCATGAAAAAACCTTTGAATTTTTAAAATTACGTGATTGGTAGGAAATATTGTTGGATATCATACCAACCCATTCAAATATATTCCCTCATTAACTAAATGACATAAAATGTAAATAATGTATCTAGGTACATGTTTAGTGGAATCCTAATCAACATTATTGCTAGAATCCATGCAAATTATTTATAAGAATAATCTAATGTATTTAGCTAAATTTAAGTAGCATATATTGAAGTGGGAAAATGATTATGTAGAAAAATTATTAAAAGTTCACCACATCCTCCTTGACCTTTGATTATTTATTTTTCTTCATAAATTTTGTAAACTTTGTGTGGAGTCCATAGTTGGAACATTCTTTTGAAAAGGTTTGTCTTAAGTGTAAAGTATTTCTGCCATTTTCTTCAAGATGAACCATTTTTTTTTCTTATCAATATTTGTTTTGCACCAAGAAACAATGTCTGTGAAGCCAAATACTTACTAAATTCATTATCTATATTTCATAACATTCCATGATGGTATATTAATAACAACTACTTTCCCAAGGTAATAACCCTCTAAACCCTTTTATCAAGAACCATGTTGTATTGAATACTATTATCAACACATGTTCAAAGGATGTCATGGAAATGAATATTGGATTAAACTAAAAAGTGTTTATATATACAAATTTCATTTAAAAAAGACTCAATATGAAGTGGATATGGAGATAAGGATGTTGGGATGTGGATGGAGTGTAAGGGTTGAGCGGTATTTAGGTCATATTGTTATCCCGACTAAGAAAAATACTAAGTTTGGAAGTGGGATTTCAAGAAGATGATATGGAAACAGAGTGGTTAGTCATCCTTCCATCCCTCCATATCGACTAAGAAATTTTTTCTAAGTATGGGATTTTCACAAGAGAGGCATTCAATACTATAAACAAAATGAAAGCAAAGTATGGCTATAAGATAATGGATATCTAGGTTGTTCAAATATATTTATCATGAATATAAAGGATATGATATGACATAATTTAAAGGGATTTATATTTTATCAAAAATATTGATCAATGTTTGGCTCCAACTACAAGACAATGACCCCTTGTAAGTTGTTAAGAACACTAGAATAAGTCCAACTACCTTTTATTTGGCAATGGATTCAAAGAAAGAAAATTGTAATATGATCAAAGGAATATTTTATAAACAAGAAGAAAAGTGATATGTATGTGCAAGGGAGATGTTAGGATTTTCTCATGCAAATAAATGTTTAAGATGTTTCCCATTTACAAGAAACTTTTGGATTGTTCCATCCATGTCTTTGAGTAAGTAATAATTGAATCCAAAAAATTTCTTAGTGTGAAATGGTCCAATCCAAAGGGCTTAAAATTTTGTGTGAAGGGATTTACTTTCCTTTTCCTTATCCCATAATAGTAGCAGTTGACCTTTCTAAAATTCCTTCAATGTTGTGCTTTGATCAAGATACCATGTGATTACACTTTTCCTCTTATATATGGAATCTGTAGCCTTTTTTATTTCTTCTTATAAATGAATCAGTTAATGATATCATACTTGAAGAAGATCTAATTATTCATATTCGATTTCATTAATAATAGATATAGAATTTAATTCCAAATGTGTTGGGATTCTAGCCTATTTTCCAATATATACCAAGTTATAAGGTGAATGTATTGTCTTCTTTTAGGAGTGATTATGCCTAGACATAAAGCATTGAATTGCTTCTTATGTCAATCTATTTATTTGTTAAAGGTGATTTTCTTTAGGATTTGAATTAATTTTTTTTTTTATTTGACTAATCCATTTCCTTGTGGATAATAATTATATATTGCCTCATCAATATTATAAATTCTCCACAAAATTTTGTAAACTTCGATCCTATGAAAATAGAACTATTGCCTATTATAAATTATCAGAAACAACAAATCTAGACAATATATTTTAAATTGAGAATTGAATTAGTTGTTCTAAATCAATAGCCTTTATTGTTATAGTTTAAAGCCATTTGTGTGAAATAACTAGTAGTTATCACTATGTATGAATTCCCTTTACATAGTGATAAAGTATAAACTCCACCATGTAAATCATCTTTCTATTGATATTGATTTCAATGGCATGGCAACTATTTTCATTGTTCCCAACTTTTTGCGACTAGGAACACATTTCCTTATTAGAACATAACAATATTTAAAAATGGATATCCCATAGAATTCATATTTTATTATCCTATGGATTGTAACTATAGGAGAAAAGTTCCCAACAAAAATTCCTTGATCCATTTCTTGCAATATCTAATGATATTTCAGAGGATCTAATCACCTTATTAATATCCAAAAAAAATTCTTCTAAATAATACTCGAGATTCAAGTAAATAATGATTTGTTTTGATCTTAAGAGACCTTTCCTTGGAAGACATTACAACTAGAAATTTTCCCGATATTAAATAGAATACAATATCCATGTATCATTATGTCTTTGTTACGGTATGATCTTGTGGAATAGTGCCATCTTGATCAATATTAGTGATAGTGATAGCCTCTATGCCTACTATTAATTTACACAATCCTTGTCCTTCAATTATTTTTAAGGGTTTAGTCTTGATATCGCATTCATTTAAGTTTCGCTATCTAGGCTTACCATTTCCATTCTTGAAGTTGTTGATTCAACATCATTTTTACAGATGTGTGGTGCATAAGTGATAACATGTGTTCAAATAATACAAGTCTTGGAATGAAAAATACCTTTGACGAAGGAGAGAGATTTTTTTTTCGTAGGAGTACATTTCAAATAATAATCATGTAATTTTTTCTCATAAAAGATATAGGAATTCCTTCTTTTTTGTTCTTCTAAGCAGCAATGTTGTCATCTAAAGTGAAAGAGTATATTAGAAATCTCTATCATAATTAGGATTGGAAAGGATAGGAGCAGTTGTAATAGCTTGCTTGATATTTTAAAAGTAAAATGTGTTTTGAGGAGCCCATTTGAAGTCTTGATTTTTATTCAAATATATATTTATAGGATTTACCATAGAAGCATAGTGTGAGACAAATATGTGAACAAAGTTTTATCTTTTAAAAAATGATTGAACTCATTTGTGATATGTTTGTAGTTTGCGATCATTTATTTCCTTAATTCTTTCTAGATAAATGTATTTTACTTCTTTGTATATAATATGGCCAAGTAATATTCCCTCTCATAAAAAAATAAAAATAAAAATTATATATATAGCATAGTGTGAGACAAATATGTGAACAAAGTTTATCTTTTAAAAAATGATTGGACTCATTTGTGAGATGTTTGCAGTTTGCGATTATTTATTTCCTTAATTTTTTCTAGATAAATGTATTTTACTTCTTTGTATATAATATGGCCAAGTAATCTTCCCTCTCATAATAAAAATAAAAAAAATAAAAAAAATTACATATATATATTATTTGTATTAAGAGAAATGTCATAATTTCTACATCTTTCAAAACCCATCCTTAAGTTTTTTAAATGGAATTCTCTCAATTTCGAATAAACTATCAAATCATCTTAATAATCCTCCATGAATTTCTCAATCGTGTTTTCAAACATAGATATTTATATAGTGCCTACCTTTTTTACACCAAAATAAATTATAGCATATGAATATGTTCCCCAAGGTATGATAAAAGTGTGATAAAAGTGAATTTGAGTCTATATTCCTCAAAAACAAGCACTTGATAATATTGAGAAAATCCCATCCAACATGGAAATTAATACAGATTTATTCACTTGTAATAATATTGACATATTTGGAAGGGGTTAATTATCTTTCTTTGATGCTCGACTTACGTCTCAAAAATCCACATATAAGTGGAATTGACCATTTTTCTTTCCTGCAACCACCAAGTTTTAAATATGTTCTGAATGTTTGACTAGAAAGATTATACCATTTTTTTTTTTAAGTTCCAGTTTTACTAGTGGCTTCAACTTCAGATTAATAACCCTTACCTTCTGCATAAAATGTTAGGAACCTTCCTTGAGAGGTATTTTATGTTGGAAAATTCATTTATCATACTCTTTGATATCATCATAAATCTAATAATAAACATCTTGAAGTTCTTTGAATAGAAGAATATATATTTTGAATTATTATTTAGTGCATTTAATACTCCAATTTAAATATCTAGGAACTTCTAATGCTCCAATATTAATTTTCGATGTCCCTTGAACCGTTTTTAGAGAAGTTTCGAAATTCATATTTTTCCTTTATATCTAATCATCTCTTGTAATGACTGATCCTAGAGTATCATAATTCTTTGGAATAGATATAACCTTTGATTTTAGGTTTTTTTCCTAATCATTTTGATCATTTATTGAGCAATGTTTACTATTTGAGAAAAAATTCATAATATCTTCATCATTATCAAATACTTTCCAGTATTATTCATTATCTGGAAGATATGGATGAAATATTGTCCTAACACTAAAAGAATTTGAAGCATGGGAATGTTTGGACTGAAAAGATAAGTTGCAACTACTAATGATTCTACCTTTTTGTGTGTTCCTCTATGAACAAAAATTATATTGAAACATTTAAATTCTTGAATGATGTACCATACTTTTCCAAATATGCCTTCAATATATTCTTGTTTATTTTACTTTTTTCTAAATACAATTTATGACTAGTTATGATTCTCCCATTATGATTAGATCTTTGATTTTCATCTAACTAGCAATAACCAATCCTTGTATGAATGCTTCATATTCTTCTTTATTATTTGTGCAAGATATTCAAGTTTAAATGCATGAGGATAAAAATGTGATTTGGTATCGTGTATAATAATACTAACTCCAATTCCTAATTTATAACAAGAACCATCAAATGACATATTCCAAAATCCATTGAAATAATTTTGAATTTCACATTTTGTAATATGAGTTTTTCTATATCAAAAAATAATTTCATCTCCAGTTATAGCATCTATGTAATTTTTCATTGACTTAGATTCTTCTTTTTCAAATGAAAATGGTATTATTTGTTCGCAAGGTACTCTGATAATATTCCCATTTAATTTGGTAACATCACATAGCTTCCATCATTCATGACATATCCTCCAATTAAGGAGCACAAGTCTCACCTAAGTACTACACCATATGATACTAGAATATCAGCAACCATTATTGAAAAAAATTTAGTGATATGTGGCATTTAATTTATCCACGCACAATAATATTTGATTTCACCATATGCAAGTAATTTTTTAGATTTAATTTCATAAATACTTTCCCCTACTTTAAAATATTCTGTACATTCAAGTCCAAGGGCTTCCATTATAGAAAGTGGCATGATATTACTACTATCCCAACCATCAACCATATAATTATTTAGTATGAAATCATGGTTTTCTAGTGACAAACAAAAAGGTGGGAATTTTCCTTGTGGATTTGTTGGCATATAACTTCGTCATTGTTGAGTGTTTGTAGCAGTTGCTTTTATTCTTGAACTTGATGAACTTGTAACACCCAAAATTTATAATGGATTTTATCTTTGTTCAAATATTTCATTACTTTAAGGAATGGAAGGGCAATTTTTAATTTGGCAAGGTCATCAACCACATTGTAAGACATATATGTTGATTTGTAAATTTGATTTACCATTTGTTGAGAAGCAGCTTATTGTGATAGTGGTTCTGGAAGATTAATGTTGAATTTCTCTTTATCCAATTGATTTTCTAATTTATTTGTCTGACCTCTTGTAAAAATAATATTTTCTTGTTGCTCTTCTTGAAGAAAATATTATTTTTCAACAAATTCTCCTTGAAAATGTTGGAAATAATAATAGGTGGGGTGAATCAATATTTCTTTTACAATTTTTATATTGTGTCAGTTAAAATAACTTAGTTACATAACACAAAATGTACAATAAATGAAATAATTTTATTAATAAGAGTGGTGAGGACTTCAATCCTCTTTTACAACAATTCAGCCTCCAACCTGTATAATATTTTTTTCTACTTTTCCAAGGCACCAACCTTGGGTGAGGACTCCAATCCTCACTTCAAGTCAAAGCTCCAACTTGGTTTCCTTGAGGACTCTAATCCTAAATTCCAAGCTCCAACCTGGTATTACACAAGGCTCCAACCGTTTGTGATTACTCCAATCCTCTAGGGCTCCAACCCTCTCAATCTGCTTCATTTATTCAAGGTGCTTCAATGTATTCTTCAATACCTCCAACAACGTTTCCAAAAAGTCTTTGAAGGATTTCTTCAGCAATGCTACTACTTCAATAATGCCTTACAAATTTCTCCAAGATCCACCTCAACAAATTCTTCCAAGTCACTTCAAGACTAATTTCATTACAAGGACAACTCTAGCAGGTATTAAATGTTCATGGAAGGTGTCTCCAAGGCTCTTCATGTTTTCTCAAGGAATTCTTCTAAGTCTACAACAAGAAAGAAATCAAAGTTATGTTTTAAGTAAGACTTCAAGTGTAGCTTCAAAATTATATTCAAATTTAACTGGTTTCCAAGTCTACCATGGGACTAATTCTGGTTGAAAGTATCTTTAACAAACTTCGCAATTTTTCTAAGGTCTACTCATGAGGTCAACACTAAGTTTGTTCAAGATAGGCTTTAGAGTACTCCAAGCAGTGTTTCAATGTTTTCTCTAAATATTACTTTACTAAGCCTCCAAAAATATCTTCAATACTGCAAATATGTCTTCCAATACCAGTCTCAACAATATTTCATACAAAACTCCAAAAAGCCACCTCAACAAATATTCAAGGTATTCCCTAGGGTCTACAATATTTTTTTCCACTTTTGCTTCCTCAATGCCACACTATCAAGGGTATTAATGAACAAGCACAAATTCCCTGCTCCTTCTCAAGTTCTGCAACACACCTTGAGGTTTGTTCGACCTTTGTTCGAGGATAAAAATCACAAACCTAGGCCACATAAGAGGTTTAAGTTCCAAGTCTCCACAGGGGCCAAAATAGAGCGACAGGGACAAAATTTGCAAGTATCCAAAGGGGTCTAAACACATTTTGTTTCACAGGGTTGAATGCCTCAGGGCCAAGACTTTGTTCTATGATGTTTCAGGGCTAATATGAGCTACTAAAGTAGGGTTATCATAATTTTGAGCTAGAAATCTCCACCACAGGTCTAAATATAAAAAAATATCAAAGAAATAAAACAATACAGATATTTTTTACTTATGTCCTTATTTTATTAGGTTTAGAAGGTATAAATATATTCTTCCTTCTCTTAATATTATCCCTTTCTCACTTTTTCTAATTGAGTTGGATTTCACTGCATCATATATTTGAATTTATCTACCCATTTTAGCTCCATGCTGGCCTATATATTGAGAGGCCTTATACTAGAGTCAACCTAAACATATTTGAAGCTAACCTCACATCTTTGAATTAGTTTTAAGGGTGTTCAATAAGGTTAAGTGTTACCATGAATATGTTTCCCAATACTCTCATTTACCTTATCAAATAGAGGTGTAAATGCACAACTATTTCAATAGTCTTCTAGCAATAATGTGTGGATGCCCATAAACATATTAAATGTAATATTTAGAGCCTTAAATGGAATTCTTAGTAACTTAACATTGATTACCATTTAGAGCAACATTATAAGGAGATTTCAATATTAGCTTTTTTCCTTAACATATATATTTGTTTATTTCTCAACTTGTGCAAGTTCGCTATAGGACAGAGTGCACTGCGTTAACATATCAATTTGTTTTTTTCTCAACTTGTGCAATTTTTCTACATGACAGAGTGCATTGTGTTATGGTTGGATTGAAACCATTAGTATTGCATCATTAAAGAGTTTAGTATCCCAATTTCATTAAATTGTGCAAATGGAGGTGACGCACAACTAAAGAAGTATATTCTTGTTTGAGCCATGAATGACAACCATGACATCTCAAAAAAATCCCCCTTTGTCATTGATGGCATAACTCTATATTTTCTACCCCTATCATTATTCTCTCCTCATTTGACACCAATGGAAAATGTGGAGCTCCCCCTCTCGTCGTGCTACTCCCCTTGTCATATTCTCTCCCTTTGAAATTAATAGTAAATGGATACTTCAATGTGAGATAAGAGAGACGATCCTCAGTCTTCATTTCTTCACATGATTTTTCAATCGCTCCCTCTACCTGTATTGACTCCTTTTTCTTTTGTAGGCCAAGATAGATATCACTTTCCTCTAGTGCATTTGTATGAAAGACATATCAACAATTATTTATACTCTTAATTAATGAATTATAAGTAATGACAGTAGGCATGATGCCTCATTTTCCCATCTCCTAATGTAACCATAGATATTCTTCCACATTCCTAGACTAATTTACGCATTAATAAGGGTGTTATAAATAACCTCGCTAGGACCCAAGTCCCTATATTCATTTCATTGAAAAAATATTCTGCTAACTCATTTTACCTTGTTTAGAGATTTCATTAAGAAAAAAAATGTATGTAAAAATGTTAATTGAAAAGCCCTTACAATTTTTTTGTATAGCTCTAGAGCATTATAAATGTCTTTGAACCTCAAATTCCCATCAATGTTGTAGGTGACATTGTATATCACCAATATCAGATCCAGTATTTTCATTCAAGAGCCCTTTTTCTTTTTCCATATTCCTTCTAGGTATTTCTTAATGTGTAAGCTTTCTACAGTTTCTACTATCATATTAACCTCTACATAGGCATGCATGACCAAGTTTAAAACCATTGGTTTTGATTGGGGTGTAGACATGAAAGCCCTTAAAAGAGCCTATGGAGTTGTGTTGCAAGTTCTCAATAGTACCAGAGACCTCATTGAAACTTGGACTGAAGCCCATCTTCTTTGTTGCAACTACCCATATATTTGTTTGATGAGATTTTCCTCTTCTCCTAATCTTCATCTGTAAATTTCTAGAATCCTTTAATTTTCCTTCACATTCCACTTACAGTAAAACCATGATCAGTGTATTGTAGACTTGTCTATTTGGTGAAATTTTTCTACTTGTTAATTCCTTCAAGAGATCTTAAACTTCCTACAAGTTACTTTATTTGCATAATCCATTTATCAACGCACCATTTGATATAATAGGTGCAATACCATTTTCTTGCATCTCATCGAGTAATCTGAAACATTCCTCAATTTTAACACTCTTAGCATTTCCATCAATATATTATATGTAATAGTATTTTGGACCAACCCAAATGATGCATTTCCTTCAAGACCTTCAAGGCCTCTTCAATATTAGACATCCTAGCAAGACCCAGCTTTGCATGACTTTATTTTGTAGCTCTAACTTCACTATCAGAGTAGAATTTATTGGAAAAAATATTTACTCCCTGATTTGTACCTTGGAGCATGCTTCTTCATAAGGTTAAATCCAATTATTCTCTTTCAGGAGTAGGATTTATCTTATCTTTGGGATTCAGTGACTCTTACATGAGATTTTTTTACTTATATACTCCGTACATCCTAGTCATATTTTTCCTTGTAATAATCAATCTTGAGGATAAATTAACTCTTGTTCTTGTATTTTTGGTTCCTCGTGTTTTCTTCTCCAAACTTGATTGGGTTTTCCATAACACCTTTGTTGTTTAGGAACCCACTTCATATTAATTTTTCAGTCATGTGCTATGTGACCAAAGTAGTGACATTAATATCATTCCACATTGAACTTGAATGATCGGGAAACTGAACTATAAGTTCTATTTGAATTTATTTCTTGTATACTTGTAAGTCTACTTGTAGGGTCTTGATAACTTTTGTAATAAGCCCTACAATCTCTAGCTTTATAACCAAAGTTAGTGCAATAATAGCTATGACTAGAGAAATTTTTATGTACATGAATGAGTAGCACTCTCTTTATCTTTTGAAGTTGTCTATTCTTGGAGTAAAGGTTCTTCCAATGTTATTTTGACTCCTCTCCTTGCTTCTACTAGCATTGGGGGTATAAGCACAACTTTCAATCTTTTTGACATTCTAGGTTTTTTAGCTTCGTTAATTTTTCTAGAAGGCTTACCTAAATCTCCAAGAGCATATTTTTTAAGTGGTGATCTTTTAAAACTTAGGATTCCATCCACGACTTGAGAACTCTTCAAGTTCATGTTCAAATGATCAACCTATTTCCTTACATAAACAATAATTTCTTTTTACTTCTAATAATATTACTCTTTATTTGTCAGTTGACTTTCCATTAGTTGTTCCATTCTCTTTGATTATCTTACTTGGGTTTTAAGGGATCTGAAATTTTCTTCAATTTTGTTAATCTTTTCATATTTTTCCTTTAGTTGGCTTGCCATAAATTTTCCTTCTTTTTCAGCTTCATCAACTTGTCATTTTTGGAGAACAAATTATTCCTTTGTAAGATTTGGGTTCTTATCTTTAGATTCTTGTATTTTCTTCTTTAGCTCCATATTTTATTCTTTGAGTATGGATATTTCGTCAAGGTAAGCTACAAGAATTTTTTTGAGTTCTTCTTCATTTTTTACTTCAGAGTCTTTTTCATCTTCTAGGTTTTCCTTGCTCTTGTTGTCTAATTTTGTTTACAAATGTCTTCTCTAGTTCTTGATTATATTTGTGCTCTTGGCCACCAACTCCTAGATTTGAGGTCATGAGTAAATGACCTTTTGAGTGAATACCTTGAATATTATCCCAAATATATTTTTCTTATGAGAATTTATTCATATTGACTCTTATAGGATCTGGTAAGCTACTAAGAATGGTAAACATGTATTTTGTATTTTATTCCTTTGAGTCATTTGTATTTGTGTCTCTAGTAACAAATGATTCACATAATTCACAACCAAGATCCATAAAAAAGAACTCCATTGTATGTATCCATGCCACATAGTTTGTTCCATCCAACAAGGGAGCTTTTCCAGCCTGATTTACATTTTAATTCATGATTGAGGAAGAGATACCAATATCATCAACGATTTTGGAAGCTTTCTTCCTTGACTTTTCCATTTGTGTTCTTAGGATATACCTTCGAGTTGTTAGCTTGTACTTCAATGTACTATATATGATAACAATTTTACTCAGAGGGGGAGTGAATCAATATTTCTTTTACAACTATTATATTTTTCCAATTAAAATCACTTAGTTGCAAAACAAAAAATGTAAAATAAATGAAATAATTTTATTAATAAGAGTGATGAGGACTTCAATCCTACTTTACAACAATTTAGGCTCCAACCTATACAAAATATTTTCTATTTTTCCTAGACACCAACCTTAAGTGAGGACTCCACTCCTCACTTCAAGTCCAAGCTCCAACTTGGTTTCCTTGAAAACACCAATCCTCAAGTCCAAGCTCCAACCCTATGTGAGGACTCCAACCGTATCAATATTCTTCAATTCCTCAAGCTAGCTTCAATGTATTCGTCAAGACCTCCATAAACTTTTCCAACAATTGTTTGAAGGATTTCTTCAACAATGCTACTACTCCAAAAATGTCTTACAAATTTCTCCAAGATCCACCTTAACAAATGCCTCCAAGCCACTTCAAGGTTAATTTTATTAGAAGAAAAACTCCAATATTTCTTCAAGGCTCATGGAAGCTGTATCCAATGCCCTTCATGTTTACTCAAGGAATTACTCTGTCTACAAAAAGAAAGACACCAAAGTTATGCTACAAGGAAGACTTCAAGTGGAACTTCAAAATGATATTCAACTTTAACTGGTTTCCAAGTCTACCACAGTATTGCTTCTAGTTGAAGATCACTTTAAAAAAATTCATAATTTGTTTAAGGTCTTCTCATGATGTCAACTCTAAGTCTGTTCAAGACATGCTTAAGAGTAATCCAAACAGTGTTTCAATGTATGCTCTAAATATTGCTTTAAGAAGCCTCCAAAAATATCTTCAGTACTTCAAGGATGTATTCCAATATCATTCCAACCAATATTTCATACAAATATCCAACAAATCACCTCAACAAATATTTAAGGAACTCTCTAGGGTTTGTAAGATTCTTCACCACTTTTACTTCCTGAATGCCACACTATCAAGGGGATTGATCAACAAGAATGAATGCCCTGCTCCTTCTCAATTTCTGCAACACACTTTGAGGTTGCGACGAGCTATGCTCAGGGATAAAATAACAGGCCTAGGCCACATATTGGAGCTGACCTAAACATATTTGAAGTCAAACCTGAAATTTTGGAATTAGTTTTAAGGATGTTCAACAAAGCTAAGTGTTACCATGAAGATGTTTCCCAGTACTCTCATTTACCTTAGGTGTAAAGGCGCAGTGATTTCAAGAGTCTTCCAGCAGTAATGTGTGGATTCCCATAAATGTATTAAATGGAATTTTTAGAGCCTCAAATGGAATTCTTAGTACCTTAACATCAATGACCATTTAGAGCAACATTAGCAAGTGATGTCAATATTAGCAGGAGACCATTGGTGCCTTAACATATCAATTTGTTTATTTCTCAACTTGTGCAAGTTTTCTACAGGACAGAGTGCACTACCTTAACATATCAAATTGTTTATTTCTAAACTTGTGCAAGTTTTCTATAGGAAAAAGGGCATTGTTTTAGGGACATAATGCAACCATCATTATTCCAATTGCATTAAAGAGTTTAGTATCCCAATTTCTATAGATTGTGCAGATGGAGGTGATGTGAAACTAAAGAAGTATATTCTTTTTTGAGCCATCTTATTTTCCTCATATTGCATAGATTTAATTCCATTATTTATTGCTTCTTTATAATTTTGATCAATTTCTTGTAACAAGTATAGATTTTGGTTCTAATCTTATAGATTTTGGATTTGTCACTCGAGGTGATTTGGGCTTGTTTTCATTAAGCCTTTGATTTTTATCAACTCTAAAATTTGGTGGATAGGATTTATCACTCCATTTTTTTGTTGTGGAATCAAATATTCACTAATTTTCAAACGAGTAATCTCATTCTAAATTTGTAGAACTGTCAAATTACATTGTGATATATTTGTATCTAGACTAGTTCTTGGAGCATCTTCAGTAATGTTTCTTATATTTAGAAGTTATCCTTGAAAAATTACTCTACCAAATTCTCACTCTTCAATATTATTGTATGGGGAAGTTGGATGAACATATACAATCATGCTCAACATTTGTCTTTGAACTTTTCCCAGAATGACTTTTGGATCAACGTTGCTTTTTATCATGTCTTCTTCCATTGCAATTGTTTTTCATATTATTTCATCTAAGGTGACAATTTTAGAATAATTGATAGCATACTTTAAATTTGAAGGAATTTCATTCTTATAACTTCTATAATTTCTAGATCACTTGGATATTAATCCTTTGGAATTTGTTTCAAATTTTGAAAAAAATGGAGATTGAAATATATTATTTTTTCACTCTTTGCGAGATAGATTTCATTAAATTGTGGTAACAACTATTTAGTAAATATCTAACCTACAATAAAAATATAAAAATTACATTAGCTAAAAAAAACTAAACCTACAACATAATTATATCTAAAATAACATAATAAAAAAGGTATTATCTTAACATTCAACCTAGTTATTAACTAATTATGCATATCAAATCAGCCTCTAAACTCCCCACTTTTTTTATATAAAAGATCAAATATACAACATAACTTGGGAAATCAAACTCAATTCCTTCTATTCATATGAAACAAGATTACAATAAATTATATCAACTCATCTCTAACTAGAAAAAGAAAAGCCTTTACAACTCATCGCAAGCAAGGACTGATACATGTATATCAAACCCTAGTTATGGAACCACACGTGAATCACTAGAAAAACCTAGCATTCCATTAACCACAAAAATCATTTCACTAAGCTCATAAAACTTGTTTAAATTCAACAAGAAAATTTCAGCACCCATACCTAGTGTGGGACTAGGAGGTCCATGCAGCACCTACACTAGGGTGGGACCACAAGGTTAAATTTGGTGCATGTCTATTTTAGTTATCCCTTAATTAAGATGGACAATAACATGTAATCTAGTCTTAAAATAACTTGTAATAGTTAACTGAGTGTGATAAACTCAGTTAGCTCATGAATTTCGAGTTAGAGGTAGTTGGTGAGGCATGCAGAGTAATTCTAGTTGTAACAGAGTTCAAAGTGCATTGGTGCATTAGTTAATGTAGGTTGTAATCAGTTTAACTCAGTTAAGTGAGTTAAGCTCAGTTGTGCTAGTTGTAATTGTTAGATACACTAGTGAGAGATCAAGTGATTTAAATATTAATTAATTCACAATCAGTGATCTCACATGCAACTGAGGATTTACTATTATTATTTGCATACATGTCAGATCCAGTGTAGACCCAGTTGAGATCTAGGTGAAAGGGAAGTTGACTATCAGTTGTAGGATTATTGGGTTGCACCCGTGCATCCAAACACCCATTGGAGTGCCCATGATACTTGTGCAGTCAAGGAAGGCCAAAATTCCTAAATAATAGGGATTGCATTCATCAAGGATTGCACAAGAAAGACAGGCTATCTGGAGGTAGTAAATTGGCTAAGTATTGGTCAGCTTTATGTGTGATAGTGTGAAACAATTAGCTGAGTATAGGAGCGCTCTTGTGAGAATATTTGTATGTAATTATTTCATGATTCCATGTTGAATATACAATAGAATATAGTGGGGTTTTGAGCAGTAAGCTTTCCCTGGGAAATTATCTGTGTTGTGGCTTGATTGATTCTTCTTTGCTTCATGTGATTGGCGATTGTGTTTTTAATTCTGAAATTGATTTGTAGAAGTGATTCAATATTTAAATTTAGTACATTGTTAGATTATATTGAATCCATCATATACATGCTTGTTTTATAATTTCTACATGGTATCAGAGCACAAGAAATCGCAATTTTGAAGGAGGAGTTGATTTTGTGACTAGATAGAATTCGAATTTGCAGAAAGACTTTCTTTGTGCTACATATGATTCAGGATTGAAATGGCTTTCAATGCCTTGAGGTTGGAGTATTAACTCAAGGGAAACTCAAACTATATTTCTTGGAAGGATAGGATGGAGGAAATACTCAAAGGCAATGGCTTGAAGGAATTCATTGACAATGATGTTCCTAAACCCGTTGTGACAGATGTTGCAAATCTTGATGCATGGAAAACGAAAGTGGAAAAGGCGAGGAGGATCCTATTGGAGGGAGTACGAGACCACATTATCTCAAGCCTCCATGGGAAAGCCACACCATATGCAATGTGGAAGGATTTTACGGATCTATCGCAGAGTAGTAGTGACCATAGGAAATTGGCCCTCAAAGATAAACTCGGGAAGATCAAGATGGAGAAAGGAGACTCCATGCCAAAATATTTTTAAAAAATTATCCAATGTCAAGATGAACTTGGGAGCGTTGGCATAACTATCGTTGATGATGATTTTTTGAGCTTGGCTCTCCTAGGACTTCCCAAGAGTTGGCACATTTATCTAGAATATATCAATGAAATGGAAAATTTTCCATATTGGGAACGACTGTGGTCGGATTTGGTGCAAGAGGAGTTCAAACAGAACACCAGATATGGATCTTCATCTAAGAATGAAGATGAAAAATATTTTGCTTTGGCTTCCAAGGTGAAGAAGGGTAAGGGGAAGAAATTCCATTCCAAATCTGAGTCCAAATATGGCAAGAAGAGGGATATGTGCAGGGTGAAGTGTTTTCACTGTCACGAGCATAGGCATTATGCTACTAACTTTCCACAAAAGAAGAAGAACAAGAAGGCTGGAGGATCTACTATTGGTGCAGCTTTGGCCTCGCAATTTGAGCTTGACTTCTCATTGATTGCATGCATGGTGTCAAGTGCATTGGGATCTGTGTGGTATTTGGATAGTGGCGCTTCCTTTCACATGATGGGAGACAAGGAAATTTTTAGTAGCTTGGAGGAGAAGGATCTCCATATGCATATTGCAATGGGTGAGAGACGGGTGATACAGTGCTATATATATTGGTACCATTACCTTCCATAGGTAGTCAGGTAAACCCTTTCAATTAAAAGATGTAATTTATGTACCAGGTTTGAAGAGAAATTTAGTCTCAGTTACAATGTTGGAGGATAGAGGCTATGATGTTGTTTTTAGTGAAGAAAAAGCTTTCCTATGACACAAAACAACAGGACAAGCCAATAATATAGGTATTCGAGCTAAGAATCTCTGCAAGCTGGATGTAGATGATTGCACAGCATTGATGGGAAAGGTGGACGAAGTGGTGAGCCGGGATGAGGGCGAATTATGGCACAGGATATTGGGCCATCTTCACCATGGGGCCTTGAACGTCATGCAACAGATTTCTACTGGTATTCCCAGGGGTACACGTGCACATTCATACACTTGCAAGGGATGTACTGTGGGAAAATATGTAAAGGCTACCTTTCATGAGAATGAGAACCGAGCTTCGGGGATACTTGAGAGAGTTCACACAGACGTGTGTGTACAATTCTTTGTTGCTTTGACAACAAAACATAAGTACTATGTGGTATTTGTTGATGGATTTTCTCGTAAGTGTTGGATCTTCTTCATGTAGAATAAAGATCATAAATTCTCAAAGTTTCTTGAGTTTAAGGCATTGGTGAAGAAAGAGTCAGGGAAGAAAGTGAAGGCTCTTAGGAGGGATAATGGTGGAGAGTACATCTCTAACGAATTCAATAAATTTTACAGCAAAGAAGGAATTTGAAGAGAACTGATAGTGCCTCATAACCCATAGTAGAATGGGGTCTCTGAAGAAAGAAAAAAACAATATTGGGTGCATCAAGAGTGATGTTGCATGATCAAGGCCTATGGATGCATCTGTGGGCAGAAGCATGCAACACTGCGGTATTTGCGCAGAACCATTGTCCTCATAGGATACTTGGCATGAGTACACCTGAAGAGCCTTTCATTGGTAAGAAACCTGATGTTTCACACTTTAATATTTTTGGCTCATCTATTTATTTTCATGTGACCAAAGACGCCAAGAAGAAGCTGGAACTGACAACTAAGATTAGGATTTTGTGGGGTACACTGAAATGCCCCACAACTATCAAGTGTATTTTCCAAACAGAAAAATGATTTTTGTGTGATGGGATATAAAATTTGATGAGGAGAAATCCATGCAGTTTCCCCTTGAGAGGGAATTGGACTTGCATGCAGAGGAGGAACTTTTGGTTCCCAAGGATGAGCCTCAATATGTGGAGCAGCCACATGAGGAGGATCATGGAGTGGCAAAAAACACTCATGCAGAGCTGTCCATCAGAAATGGCAGAAGGTGCACCAAAGAAGTTGATATATTGAGACTTGATGCTGCAGAGAATGTAGGAGCCCCTACTTCACAGCGCAGACATAGATAGTCTCTAGACAGGTTTACTGGATACATGGCTCTTATGAGAAAATGTATTGTGACTAAACCATCTTTCTTTCAGGAGGTAGTGCAGCAACCAACTTGGGTTGATGCCATGGTGGAGGAGTATGTCTCCATTTTCAAGAACAGTGCATGGGAGATTGTCCCAAGACCGGTCGACAAATCAGTGGTTGGACCTAGATGGATCTACAAGGTAAAGAAAGCTGCTAATGGGAGTGTGGAGAATTACAAGGCCAGATTTGTGGCCCGGGGATTCTCACAGATTGAGGGGATCGATTATGATGAGACTTTTGCACCTGTTGCAAGGTACTCTTCCATTAGATCCATCCTTGCACTCTTAGCACAGATGGGTTTGTGCATTCATGATATGGATGTGAAAACTATGCTTCTCAAATGGATCATTGAGGAAGAAGTGTACATAGATAATCCTGAAGGTTTCAAGATATTCAACAGTGAGTTGCATGTGTGTCGACTCAAGAGAGCACTGTATGCACTGAAGCAAGCTCCTCGTGCTTGGTACACTCGAATAGATAGCTATTTCACTGAACTAGGCTTCACCAAAAGTGAAGCTGATGCAAACATGTACTAGATTGTGGTTGAGGGTAAGCTATTGATTATTTTTCTTTATGTTGATGATCTAATTTTTACTAGTGATGAGCAGCTGATACACTCATGCAAGGAGGATCTTGCAAGGGAGTTTGAAAAGAAATACATGGGACTCCTTCATTATTTCCTTAACTTGGAAATATGGCAGTGGGATGGTGAAATTTTTGTGTCTCAAGGCAAGTACGCCAAAGAGATATTGTGTAATTTTCACATGGAGAGTTGAAAACCCATGGATACTCCTCTTCTAGGAACTTGGAGGAAAGAGGATGCTACTTCTGGAGAGGTAGTGGATGCTATTGTCTACAACTAGTTATTTGGTTCACTGACGTATCTAGTGAACACAAGACCAGAAATTTTCTACGTAGTTAACCAACTGAGTCAAGCTATGGTTAAGCCTACCAAGAACTTTTGGAAGGTGGGGAAGCATGTCTTGAGATACCTGAGGGGCACATCATAGTATTGTCTATGGTACAGATGAACAGAGGGATTGAATCTTCAAGGCTTCACGGATGCATATTGGGCAGGAAGTCCATCAGATAGAAAGAGCATATCAGGAGGGATCTTTAGCATAGGATCGACATCAGTTTCTTGGTACAGCAGGAAGCAGCGAACTGTGGCACTCAGTTCAATGGAAGCAAAGTACATGGAAGAAATTCAATCTACATGTGAGGCTATATGGATGAGAAAGATCTTGGTTGGTTTGTTTGGTTCTCAAATGGATCCGACAATGATTCATTGTTACAATCAAAGATGCATTAAACTCTCAATTAATCTTGTGTTTCATGATAGGAAAAATCACATAGATATCTGATACCATCATCTCATAGATTGTGTGCATAGGAGAATAATTTTTCTTCAGGACATTCCCATGGAAGCTCAGGATGCAGATATTCTGAGGAAGGTGCTCACCAGGAGAAAATTTGAATACCATAGAGGTAGGATCGAGGTGAAATATAATCCCTTTCTTGTTGAGAGGAAGTGTTGAAATTCAACAAGAAAATTTCAGCACCCATGCCTAGTGTGGGACCAGGAGGTCCATGCAGCACCTACACTAGGGTGGGACCACAGGGCTAAATTTGGTGCATGTCTATTTTAGTTATCCCTTAATTAATATGGACAGTAAAATGTAATCTAGTCTCAAAATAACTTGTAATAGTTAACTGATTGTGATAAATTCAATTAGCTCATGAATTTAGAGTTAGAGGTAGTTGGTGGGGCATGCAGAGTAATTCTAGTTGTAATAGAGTTCGAAGTGTAGTGGTGCATTAGTTAATGCAATTTGTAATCAGTTTAACTCAGTTAAGTGAGTTAAACTTAGTTGTGCTAGTTGTAACTATTAGATAGACTAGTGAGAGATCAAGTGAATTAAATATTAATTAATTCACAATTAGTGATCTCATATGCAACTGAGGATTTACTATTATTAGTTGCATGCATGTCAGATCCAGTGGAGACCCAGTTGAGATCTAGGTGAAAGGGAAGTTGACTATCATTTTTAGGATTATTGGGTTGCACCCATGTAACCAAACACCCATTTAAGTGCCCATGATATTTGCATAGTCAAGGAAGGCTAAAATTCCTAAATAATATGGATTGCATTCATTAGGGATTGAGCAAGGTGGGCAAGCTGTCTGGAGGCAGTAAATTGGCTAAGTATTGATCATTTTTATGTGTGGCAGTGTTAGAAAATTAGAAGAGTATAGGAGAGCTCTTTTGAGAAGAGTTATATGTAATTGTTTCATGATTCCATGTTGAATATACAATAGAACATAGTGGGGTTTTTTGCAGCAAGATTTCCCTTGGAAATTATCTGTGTTGTGGCTTGATTGATTCTTCTTTTCTTCATGTGATTGGCGATTGTGTTTTTAATTCCACAATTTATTTGTAGAAGTGATTCAGTATTTAAATTTAGTACATTGTTAAATTGGATTGAATCCATGATATACATGCTTGTTGTATAATTTCTACAAAACTAACCCTTACTGATCCAACACTAGCTAGAATCATTCCAAATTATATACTATAAGTTTCATTATAAAAATGAAAATGAATAAAAATATGATTCATCTTGTCCTAGGATAGAAAGGAAAAAATATTAGAATTTATCCCAACCAAGTCTTCTCATAATCCTAGAAAACAGTAGTTATGGCACCATGTTCTAACCACTTACAAACCTTATCTTCACTCCATTCTCCAAAAGCTACATCAACACAAATGAAGAGTTAAAATATAAGAAGTAAGAATATCTCTATGATTTCTCCTCTCTCTATTGTTAATAATGGTAAAATGATATGATCACCCTTCATTTTCTGGAGTAATATAGAGAGTGTGTTGTGTTGAAGGAATTAATTGCTTAATGAAAACAACTAATCACCTAGATATTACTTATCAACTCAGGGTTTCGTCTCTTTATTTCAAGGTTGTCCACATAGTTTGTGTTGAGATTCAACAAGAATACCTTAGTGAAAATTAAACACCTACACTAGGATGGGGCCTCAGGATATTTCTAGGTGTATGTCTATTTATATATGTATGTGCATATATGTTTTTAGATGCATGTCCATTTTTATTATCCCTTAATATTACATGGACAATAAACTATAATCTATTCTCAATTAGGACTTGGAAATAGTTAAGTGAAGTGGAAAATTAGTTAGCTAAGTGAATTTCGATTTAAGTGGTTGGTTGGTGGGACATGCAGGTTGACTTTAGTTGTAACTGAGTGATTCGAGTTGTAATAGACTTGGAAGTGCAATGGTGCATGAGTTGTGCAAGTTGTAAGTATTTTAACTCAGTTAAGTGAGTTACACTCAGTTGTGCTAGTTGTAACTGAAGATACACTAGTGAGAGATCAAGTTAATTAATTATTAATTAATTCACAATCAGTGGTCTCACATGAAACTGAAGATTTACTATTATTAATTGCATGCATGTCAGATCCAGTGGAGACCTAGTTGAGTTCTAGGTGAAAGGGAAGTAAACTATCACTTGTGAAATTATCCGCTTACACAAATGCAAGCACACACAACATTGGATTTTCCCATGAGGATCATGTAGTCAAGGCAGGAAAGAATGCATCAATTCAGGGATTGCTTTCAGCAGGGATTGCACAGTGGAGGCAGGTTTTCTGGAGACAATAAATTGAGCAAGGGATTTGCCAATTTTGGAATGATAGTGTGAGACAATAAGTTAATATACTAAGAGCTCTCGTGATTGGAGTTTTTTATGTAATTGTTTCATGATCCATGATATAATATACAATAGAAAATAATGGGGTTTTTAGTTGTAATCTTTCCCCGAGAAATTATCTATGTTATGTGTGATTGATCTTTCTTCATGATATTTTAATTGGTGATTGTGTTTTTAATTCTGCAAATATTTGTAGAAGATATTCAGTATTTAAATTTAGCATATTTTTAGATCAGGTGAATCAAATATATACATGCATATTGTATAATTTCTACATGGTATTAGAGCACAGGAAATTGCAGAAGTGAAGTAGGAGTTGATTTTGTTGGTGGATAGAATTTGAATTTGCAAAAGGACTTTCTTGGTGCTACAGTTGATTCAAGATGAAAATGGCTTTCAATGGCTTGAGGTTAGAGTATGCACTCGAGGGAAGCTCGAACTAAATTTCTTGGAAGGACAATATGGAGGCAATACTTGAAGACAATGGCTTGAAGGAATTTATTGAAAAATATGTTCCTAAGCCATATGTTGTAGATGCTGCCAATCTTGATGCATGGGAAAAGAAAGTGGCAAAGGCAAGGAGGATCCTATTGGAGGGAGTATGAGACCATATTTTCTCAAGCCTCCATGGGAAATCCACACCATATGCTATGTGGAAGGCTTTGAAGGATATATTCCAAAGAAGCAACAACCATAGGAAATTGGCGCTCAAAGATAAACTTAGGAAGATTAAGATGGAAAAGGGTGATACCATTCTAAAGTATCTCATAAATTTTGTCCAATGTCGGGATGAACTGGGCAGTATGGGAATAATAATAATTGATGATGATTTGGTGAGTTTGGCTCTCCTAGGACTTCCTAAGAGTTGGCACAGTTATGAAGACTCTGTCAAGGGACGGGAAAATTTTTCAGATTGGGAACCACTGTGGTCAGATCTAGTGAAGGAGGAGTTCAAGCGGAACACAGAAGATGGCTCTTCATCAAAGCATGATGATGAAGAGGATTTTGATTTGTCTTCCAAGGTGAATAATGGGAAGGGGAATAAATTCAACTCTAAATCCGAGTCTAAATGCAAGAAGTAGGTCATGACCAAAGTGAATTGTTTTCACTGTCACGAACATGGGAATTTTGCTACTAACTTCCCACAAAAGAAGAAGAACAAGAAGGTTGTTGGAGCTGTAGCTGGTGAGGCCCTTGCCTCATAATTTTAGATTGACTTCTCCTTTATTGTATGCATGGTGTCAAGTGCATTGGGATCGGTGTGGTATTTGGATAGTGGCACTTCCTTTCACATGACGGGAGATAAGGAACTTGTCAGTGAGTTGGAGGAGAAAGATCTCCAGATGCATATTGAGATGGGCAACGACGGACAGTACAGTGCTACTGGGATTGGTGCCATTACCATTCAGAGGGAGTTGGGTAAACCATTTCAATTAAAATATGTTATGCATGTACCAGGTCTAAAGAAAAATTTGGTCTCAGTCACAATGTTGAAGGACAGAGTCTATGACGTTGTTTTTAGTGATGGAAAATATTTCCTAAGACATAAAAAAATGGGTCAAGCCAAGAGGATAGGGATTCGAGTGAAGAATCTCTACAAACTAGAGGTAGATGTTTGCGCTGCCATGATCGGCAAGGTAGAAAAAGTGGTCAGTCGGGATGAGGGCTAATTATGGCACAGGAGATTGGGCCATCTTCATCATGGAGCCTTAAAATTAATGCAGCAAATATCTAATGGACTTCCAATGGGAACACTTGCCCAATTAGATCAATGCAAGGGTTGCACCATGGGGAATTATGTAAAATCCACCTTTCATGAGAAGGAGAATTCTGCTTCGGGGATCCTTGAGAGAGGTCACACAGACATGTGTGTACCATTCTCGGTTGCTTCAATAGCAAAACATAAGTACTATGTAATATTTGTTTATGAATTTTCTCATAAATGTTGGATCTTATTCATGCAGAAGAAAGATCAACATTATCTAAGTTTTGTGAGTTTAAGGCATTGGTGGAGAAAGAGTCAGGGAAGCAAGTGAAGGCTCTTAGGAGCGATAATGGTAGAGAATAAATCTCTAAGGAATTCAAGAACTTTTGTAGCAAAGAAGGAAATTGAAGAGAACTCATAGTGCCTCATAACCCACAGCAGAATGGGGTCACGGAGAGGAAGAACATAACGATCATGGGTGCAGCACATGCGATGTTGCATGATCAGGGCCTACCAATGCATTTATGGATGGAAGCTTGCAACACTACGATTCATGTGTAGAACTGTTGTCCTCATAGAGTACTTGGCATGAGTACACCTAAAGAATCTTTCGCTGGTAAGAATCTGGATGTTTCACACTTTAAGATTTTTGGCTCATCTGTTTATGTGCATGTCACCAAGAACGCCAGGAAGAAGATGGAGCCGACTATTGAAGTTGGGATTTTTGTGGGGTGCACAAAAACACCCCATAATTATCGTGTGTATTTTCCAAATAGAAAAATGATTGTTGTTAACACTGGAAAATCGTAAAGCAGAAGACGACATTATTTAATTTCAAGAAAAAGGGTTTACAGGGCTGGAAGACATTACAGAATATGGAAAGTGTTTAAAAATATCTAAGTTCTGAGGAAAATTAAATTTGAACAAGCCCTAAATGCTCTTTGTGTGCATAATCCTGCGTGAAGAGCGCCTTTGCGCACCTTATGGCTGGAAATGCTCACAATCCTGGGAATGGAAAAATGTCGCTTTTCGGGACCACACAAAGCAAAGGAAAATTGATTCCTCACTTGAAGCCGCCTAAGGACAGCCACCAACACCTCCTTAAACACCAAGTGAGCACACAATGGAATATTTGGAGCACACAAAGGAATCAGACCCCTCTCTTGGGTCACCATCCACAATGTACCAAGAGAGGTAAGGGAGGATTTGAAATCTCCTATATAAGGCCACCATGAGATGAAGAAATTGTGAGCACATTTTTATGTTGGCCATAATTTCCCAAGCAATACCAGTAGTGTGTGATCCGAAGCTGAAGATAGAGGGGACTCAATTGTTGGCCATCCAACAAGTTCAGTCCAACATAATAGAGAGAGAGGGAGACTGCACCGAGGCAAGCTTTGGATAAAAACATCCTTGCATTGGGACTTAGAACCCATGTTCTAGGGGCCCTTTGGAAAGAGGGTAAAGTTTCACTCTTACTACTACCAGCACTCAATAAGAGGGGCCTAGAGCGACCGTTCGTATTATTTTTTTTGTTTGACTCTTTTCAAAGCTCATGTTTATTTTTTTTAGTTTTTAGTTTATTTTTAGTTTATATATGCATGTTATTTCTCTATCTAGTATGCTTATGATTCTAGCTTGTTCCACTAACTTTCTTGACTCCACTTCATTTTCTGCATGTTACCAATAACTTAAGTGGGTAAACCACACCCCTTAAGTTGGTGTGATTTCGTACATACGTGCACCAAACACACTCCAACAGGATTGGCAACTCCTCTAACGTTTATTACCAAGTTTATGTGGTTGTGCCTTTTTTGTAGAGACCTTTGTCTGTGCTGTTGTTACACAGCATTTTGTCACTGTCCATGCAATCCCCAACTCGCACATTGGAGGGTCATTTTTGTGACCAATACACAGTTTCATGCTTTGCAAATACCATCCTTGCATCCCTTTTGATGAAAGAAAAATTCTTCTTGTTGACATTTCCCTAAGCAGAGCTGTGAAAATCCTTATTTTTTCCTTGGCGCGAGTAGCCCGTTACATCCTCGCGTTGACCTGGAAATTTAACATTGAGCCCGCACCATTTGGTGCTCTGTGCTAGTTAGAAACCCGCTCCAAGCTGTTTATGGAATTTTTTTTTTAAAATAGAGGTAGAGGTTCCATTCCAACCACCTCAGGGATGAGTCATTGGGAGTGGTTCAAATGAAACAACCACGGACTCCTTCCTTTAGTTAGTAGTTTCCACCTCCCTTGGAACTCTCCTAAAGGATAGGACTCCCTCCCACCTTTGTAGGGATCCCAACCTCTCTTTTCCCTCAATATAAGAAACTATCTCCTTCGGTAGAAGCTAGCATAACACATTATAGAAAAATGGATGAATAGTTGAACTAGAGAATTATACTATAGCTAAGTTGCTAGAGGAGATAGAGTAAGAAATATTGTGTTGAGAGAGATCAATTCGATGACTTCTAAGAGAGCTTGAGTACAAATCCCCTGACCGATAGTTGAGACGCGTTTCATCTGAGCCCCGCTGGAGGAGATCACGACGTCAAATAATTGGTTGTACTCTTCATTCTACTCATTAATGTACATGACTACTGTTTGGTTCCACTATTGTGTTATGATGTTTATTTGATACGATATCATTAGCCCTATTTGACTGGATAATAGTTGTGAGTGAAACTACACTGCTATATGTTGTTCTTGTTCTTTGTCTTATGTATAGGTATCTGGGCGTGACAGCAAATAGATCGTGACTTGTCAAGGCAGGAGCGAGAGACCACTACTATTTCTTCAACATCGACAGCGTTGGATTCAAGGTAGGTCAATCTACCATGTCTTTTGTTCATTCATTAACTAGGAAGCAACACTTTAGCGTGTCCTTTTATTACTAGAACCACCCTAGGGCTAGAGGGATCGTATCTATCCGCAAAGTGGATTTACCTTCATAACAAATTGGCGACTCCACTGGGGATCAGTGCGAGTTTTTCATGTCATCCTGTTGGGTTGGTTTCCATTCTTGGTTTAGTTATCTATATTTTTTCTGGTTTGATTTCTGAGTTTCCATTCTCTGTTCAACTCCAGAGATTCAAGGTTGACTTATGTTCATTATGTTAGGGTTTTTCCTCTTTTTCCCTTAGGTTTCTAGCTTGGCGCGTTTTTTGTTTGGACAGTCGCGCCAATTGGCGCATGTTGCTCTTTTAGCACTCGCACCAACCTTTGTATGGCACGGATTACAACCTTACAGTCGCGCCCATCCCTGTAGGTTTTGGATTGACCCCGCTAACACGTTTTTTGATCATTTTTTCTTGCCTCTGGGTTATTTTTTAGTGTGTTTAAGACTTTGGAGACTGTGTAGACTACTCTAGACTTGTTTCCCTCAGTCGTTTGTCCGTCATTTTATCGGTGTCAGTTAAGACCTTAGGGTTTCTAGGTGTTCTTGCACACCGAGCCTTCTATTCGAGAACGAGTCTCTTTGATTGTTGTCAGTCTCATTTTGGGTTTTTAGAATGATTTTTATTGATCCTTTTGTTTTGTTGATTGAATGGTCTTTTAATTTTTTCAATTAGTCCTTCTTCTTCAACTCTTTGAGCATCGATTTCTTTGCTTGTTTGGATCATTTTGAGAGCTCTCTTTCTCATTTGAAAGCTTGCTCCATTAGCTTACATGTTTTGTGTCTGTTTTTCTTTGGTTGAGTCATTCAATTTCACAACTTTACATTCACAAAACTCAAACTAGTGTTTATTTTGTTTTCCATTGAATTAGTACAATGTGTGCTTCATTTCATTGAAAAAATCAAAAAATATCTTTGCATTCTTTTGTTGCATTGAAAATGAAAAGTTCCTTTACAAAACTAGCATTTCTCAATCTAGGAATGAATTTCGTTTTCACTTGATTGCATTAAGAGCATTAGAAGTTTCTTCACATATTTTTCTTGCTTGCTTGCTTAAAATATTTATGTCCTTCTTCTAGATAGCATTCATTGAATTGAAATGATATTCATTTGCATATAGCTCGCATTTAGGAAGTTGAGCTCCACATTCGATAGGGCCTAAAATTGAAACATAATTCAAGATTAAATTTAAAATTTACTCAATGAACCTAAAGGCAACATTAGAACCTAACGAAACATTTCTAGTAGTCTAGGCTAGAGACGTGTTCCGGCGTCTTAAAACCTAGTAGTTGTCGCTCGCATTTCGGCTTCAGAAAATGCTAGTACAGACTTGTGCTTCCCATACTGTCGTGTATATAAATAAAGACCCCTCTAGGTTGCAATCCTTTATCCATAGGAAGCCGATTCTGTCACTTGGTAACCATGATACACCGAACACAGCATTCGGGGAGACTACCTGCATGTACATCAAGTCCTTGGTCATTTATGTTTCATTTGATCACCAAGGTGTATATGGCAGTTCACGGAAACCTAGTACACCCTCTTGCTTAGAATTCCTGAGAAGTCATTTCGATCTTTTCGTGACTCTTTAAATAAGAGAAGAGATAATAGAGCACTTGTCCTTTCACACTCTTTTCAAATTAAAAATGACTAGAGTCATCTTTTTCCTGTTTCTTGACACTTAAAACATGAAACAATGAATTTTTCTTTTAGTGTTATAAAATTAATCACCTACAATTACACGCCCATTAGAATTTTGTTACTTGGTCTGATTGATTTCCTTGATTCTTGATTTTGGTACCTTTGGTTGGTTATCTCTTTTCCTTCCTGTTCTGATTTACAATCAAAGTGGCAGAACATCCAGTTTCGTCATCCTCACTGCCTCCTAGTGGTAATTCATATCCAGACGTTTCTTTTGAAACCCCTCAATCCACTAGGTCTGTTGAGTATTCGCAACCTATTCTACCGTCTATCCAACCCCTTGCGACTGAATCTCTGCTTGACGAGCCAGTTGAGTTCAATTGGCATCCTTCAAGCGCTTGGTCTGGTTTTGGGGACGAAGGAGAATTTCCTCCTCTCATGTCTTGATCACCTTTTGTTGATGTTGCGGTACATCCTATTCCCCGTATTATTTTCGAAGATCTTATGAAAGACTCAGATATGGATTCTTCCAGTCCTATTGGCAGTGACAGAATGCCTGTATCCACAGGAGAATATCAACTCTTTCCTGAAGATCTTTCTCATGCCTCTGTCCAATCTTCTTCGCCTTCATTGTCACTTCTAGCTAGCTATATGTATCTGAGTCATATTATGTCTGGTGTTGCGTCCATTGCACAGTCTAGCACAGTAACTCCTCCTCGGAGTTTGGTCCAATATTCGTCAGTATCGTTACCCTCTGCATCAAATCTGTCGGTTACTATTACATCTATTTCAGTCCAACCTACAGTCTGTGTGGCTTCTAGTT
Source organism: Pinus albicaulis (assembly GCA_034641835.2). Taxonomy (NCBI): domain Eukaryota; kingdom Viridiplantae; phylum Streptophyta; class Pinopsida; order Pinales; family Pinaceae; genus Pinus; species Pinus albicaulis. Next base: position 753,591,381 of record CM076577.1, read on the forward strand.
CAGTTTCCAGTACTCTTCTGATTCCTGGCAGTCTCACTTTTGAAGAATATATGTTAGTTGTTTAGCAGAGTTCTCAGGGTTCTCAACAGCCCCCACCTCCTATAAATCCTTGTTTTCATCACTAGGATGTTGTTGGTACTCCCATATATGAATATCTTCATCATTATGATGACTGTGGGAATCCAATCTATATGCCTCCTATAGATCCTTATCAATTCGTTTATGAACCTTATTAGTCCGGTTATGATCCTTATCAATCTGTTACTCATTTGGGACCTACTTTTCCTGTGCAACCCTCTGGCTTACAAGGACAACCCTCTCAGGGACAACCTTCAGCTCAGCAGGGCCCTGCTTTTGGTCCACATGGAAAACCATACAGTCCACAAGGCCAACCTTTACAAGGAAAACCTTTGGTCGAACATGGACAACCCTCTGGTCTCTCGGGTCAACCTCTAGTTCAACCCGGATCATCTTTTGGTCCTGGGGGGTAAGTTTATCCATCACAAGGACAACCTGTTGCACCTCAATCACAGCCACATGTGCATTATGGCCCAAATGTTGTGCAACCAGGACAATCCTATTGTCCTTCTCCGGGTCAACCTGGTCATCAGGGACATCCTGGAACGTCTCAACCATCAGGCCAACCTTTACCACAAGGTCAACTTGGTGGCCCTCAACAACCATTTCAACAACTAGTTAAACCAGCTCAACAGCCATTGCAACCTGCCCACCAGTAGATTCCTTCGTTTCTGCAGCCAGTTTTACCTATGTACCCTACCCAGCAGCCCGCTCAACCTGCTCTACAAGGTCAACCTACGCAACTACAGGGCGCTTATTACCCTCAAGCTTCACATCAACTCATATACAGCACACCCCAGATTCCGTACCCTCAAAATCAACCAGTATATAGCACACCTAAGATTCCTTACCCTCAAAATCAACTGTTGTACCAGCAACCTTAGTATCAACCTGTGTATCAACAACCTCAAATTCATGCTTACATTTCGCAGCAAAATCCTTATGCTACTCAGCAAAGACCTCAGTGGTTTCCTTCGACTCAATATCCTGGTCCTCAACCCCCGTATCAACCGAATTATCCTGTTTCTAATCCCTATGATCCGAATTCTTCAGCTTAGAATGTATGGGGACAGAATTCCGCTCGAACTGGGTGGAATGTATAGACAGGTCCTTATCAAAGACCTCTGATGAATTTTAACACTCAATTACCGTTCCTTGCTACGTTGGAATTACCCGATGTGTCGAAGTTGACAAATGATCCTATTCTTCATAATCCATATTGGCCTCAAGTTCTGACCAAGATTCCTGGTGATTATCCTAAATTTGAGGGTAAACCTAGTGAAGACCCCTAAATGCATGTTATGACATACCACTTGTGGTGTTATTATAATTCTTGGGTTGACGATTCTATTCATATTCATTTTTTCCAGTGAACTCTTACTGGTGCCGCTGTAAAGTGGTACATTGAGCTGTCTCGTGGAGTTTTCCAAGATTTTAATTCTTTAGCCATGGAATTTCTTACACATTATTAGTTACCGGTCCATTATGAGACCAGGACGCACCTCCTCACTTCATTGAAATAGGACCAAGCTACTCATATCTCAATTCATATTCATGAGTGGCAGCGTCGTCATCGCATGATCAAATTTGAGATACCTGATCAGCTTCTGACTCATTGGTTCACTACCTCCTTTGTAAATAATATTGCCAAAGACATAGCTATGGGGGTATGTGTAACCAAGGAACACGCCATTTCTTACTCCCAGTACCTTAATCTCTTGTACTCTCAGTCGAGCACTTTATATGATATCTTTCCTGATGCTCCTCGACTCAGATCTTCTAAACTACCAGCGACTCCATCTGTTGATGGTATTATTGGTTCTGTATCACAGACTTCTCAGAAGTCTTCTTTAACCAACTCTAGGAAGTAGAAGTCTACTTCTTCCAATAATGTAGCTCCTCAGTCAAATTCAAATTCTGGTATACCCGCAGAAGTGAATGTTGCTAAGGACAATTCTACAGATAACACTTCCAAGGGTAAGAATAAGGGTAAAGGTAAGGCCAAAACCGATACCCCAAAATAGGATTCTCCAAAACCTTGTTCTGTTGATAGTTCTCAACGTAAACCGAAGTATCCTTGTTTGATTTTTGATGATGAGCACTTCACCAAGGATTGTCCTCGACGGTCTGAAGTGATTCGATTGCTCAAAGGCACCCAAAAAGCTCTGACTATTCTTAAAGAACCCTTCCCTCAGCAGACTCATATGGTAGAGCATCCTCAGTCCTCTACTCCATCTAGTTCGCAAGTGTTCATGATAAATAGTTCTGCACCCGTTTCTATTGCTACTCGATTAAAATATTATTTTGGTTCGCGTCAGGCATCAGGGAAAGATATTGTTGATGGTCCTCCTCCCCCTCCTATTTCTAGTTCTCTTGAGATTGAATTGCCTAACAATGAATCTGTTGTGCGACCACCTTCCAAAGGTGTCCTCTGTAAGTCTTCGTATAATCCCAATGCCCATGCCGCTCAGCATTACAGTATTATTGAAGATCTAGATCAGGCTCCATCTACAATTTCTACGTTGGAAGTACTTCAGAGTTTTCCTTTGCAATCGAAATCTTTGTTATCTGCAATCAGTGGGATTGATCCTGCCAATACTAGTTTGCTCGCTTTCAATTTAGAGAATTTCGTCCTGCGACTCCCACACCAAATTGCGCTTATCATTCAAGTTGGTATTAATGGTTTGAATATTCACCATGCTATCATGGACGAGGGTGCATCTACTTGTTGGAAATCCATTGGTTCTCCAGCTCTTACTTCATCACCCAATTCCATTGAAGCATTTGATGGAAGAGAATCTAAACCTCTTGTTGTTCTCGCTAGTTTACCGATCACACTAGAATGGAAGACAGTCAATGTTGAGGTCAAATTCATTGATGCAAAACTCAATTATAATCTTCTCCTCGGTCGCAGTTGGACTCACGCCATGTTGTGCATTCCATACACTCTCTTTCTTGTTTTGAAGTTTCCGCACGTAGGAAAGATTATTACTGTTGATAAATTGTCTTTTTTCACTTATTCTTCTTAGAAAAATGTTCCATACGTGGACAAGATTCCTACTCCTTACGAGAGTGTCGGGCCAGGCCTTTTCAAGGATCCTGCCCTCATGAGTGTTTTTCCTCTTCCACCACCAAATACCGTTCAAGTCAATATGATTTCTCACACCGATGACCCCTGGGTTATCCCTTCTCCTAAACAAATCGATTCGTTCGGTGATTCTATGCCTTTGATTCCAATTGAAATTAATTATTGTGAACTCATTACTGCATCGGCTTCTGATTCTAATTCTGATCCTTCGAGCGTAACTCTAGACATCTATTCTCAATCCCCTTGGCTTGGTGATTTTGATTCACCGGATCCTTTGAAAGAAGTGTTTCCTTCTGATGAGGCCATCGTGGAAACCCTGTCTCTCAATGATCTACCATGGGATGATGGTCATCATCATTCCTCGTTTCTACCAAGTCTTGGGGCCATGTCTACCTGTCTTGAGCATTTTTCCTTTAAAGTTCCTTCTCCTCCGCTTCAAACACCTGTTTAAGTCCATCAGGTTTTTTCAGAAGGTAACTTGAGTAACATTACTCAGACGATGCCTATTGACATTTCCATTAAACAGGGAATCATCGAGAACATCCATATTGGGGTTACTTGTTCTTCTGATGAATTACAAGTCTATACTAGCCTTTTTCGTGAATTCCATGATGTCTTTGCATGGTCCTATGAAGAAATGCCTAGCATTAATCCTAGCATCGTGGTACATGAAATTCCTACTTACCCTGTTTCGAAACCTGTTCATCGGCATCTTCGTCCAGTGCATCCTAGGAAAGTTGCTGCCATTAAGGCCGAAGTAGAAAAGCCTCTTAAAGCTGGTTTCATTTATCCAATTCCATTAATAGAATGGGTCTCTAATATTGTTTCTATAGATAAGAAACAAGGCACCATTCGTGTCTGTGTTGACTATCATGATATCAATCGAGCCTGTCCTAAGGATAATTATCCCACTCCCTTCATCGATCAAATAATTTACGACTGTGCCAGGAGCGAGATTTTTTCCGTTATGGACAGTTTTTTGGGTTATAATCAGATCAATATTCTCCCGACTGATCAACGCAAGACTGTCTTTATCTGTCCTTGGGGTACCTTTGAATATAAGAAGCTTCCTTTTGGTTTGAAGAATGTCGGTGCCACCTTTCAGCGCACGATATCTTATGCCTTTCATGATATACGCCACATCGTTCAACCTTATCTGGATGACCTTCCAGCTCATTCAGCTAAGCGTAGATATCATCCTGACCATCTTCGTCAGATTTTTCTTCATTGTAGACACTATAAAAATTTTCTTAATCTGCACAAGTGTGTCTTCTGCGTCGATTCTAGTAGACTATTATGGTTTATCGTTTCCAAAAATGAAATTTTCCTGTATCCTCTCAAGTTTGAGGCTATTATTAATCTCCCCTCTCCTTCCTCATTGCATCAGTTTCAGAGTTTACAAGGGAAAGCTAATTTTCTACGCCGTTTTATACCTAACTATGCCGAAGTAGCTAAAGGATTCACATGATTGTTAAAGCAAGGCGTTACTTTTTACTGGGATGAGATCGCTCAGAACTCTTTTGACGAGTTAAAAACATTGTTGGTCAATGCTCTTCTCCTCCGCCCTCCCAATTATCATCGTGATTTTTCCCTTTATTTAGCTGCCGATTTCAGCACGATTTCCATGGTTTTGGCACAAGACGATGATGATAGTCATGAGCATGTTATTTATTACTTGTCTCGTAACCTTCTTGACACTGAAACGTGTTATGATTATGTTTAGAAGTTAGCATTGGCTTCTATTCAAGTTTTTCAACGTTTTCATCATTATATTCTTTTGCGTACAGTGACTGTGATTTCTGAATGCAACCCCATGACCTACATATTGTCTCAACAATTGCTGGGGGACAAATACTCAAAGTGGATTTTTATCCTCCAAGAGTTTGATTTGGAATTTATTGCTACCAAATCTAAGAAGACATTGGTCTTTGCTAATTTACTTTGTTCTCTCCCTTCTGAATCCGCTCCTTCTTGTTCTGAGGACTTCATTCTAGACGATTCACTTTTATTGATTAGCACCCTCGATCCTTGGTACGGTGATATCATCATCTATCTCCAAACTTCATCTTTCAGATCTGAGTTGATGAAGGATGCCCACCAACGCATCCGCCATCAGTTGCAACCTTATCGTATAGTTGGAGATACTCTCTATCGTATTGGAGTCGATTCCATACTCCAACGACATTTGACTCTCGTGGAAGTTGAGAAAGCTCTGAATGATTGTCACAGTGGTGCCCGTGGCGGTCACATGTCTGGTTATGATATTGCACAAAAATTCTTCGTGCTAGTTATTTTTGGCCTTCCATTTTCAAAGACTATATTGTCGCAGTTTGTAAATACCATGATTGCCAAATTTATCAACGCAAGTTGCGTGCGCCACCTGTTCCTCTTCATCCTGTCATTACTATTGGTCCCTTTTCGAAATGGGGCATTGATTTTATGACGTGTAACCCTCACTCGGCCGGGGAGCATGCTTATATTATCGTAGCCGTGGAATACTTCACCAAAGGGGCTGAAGCAATTCCTACACTTGCCACTGACGGTAAGACAGCTGCTCAGTTCACATTCAATCATATTATTGTTAGGTTTGGTGTCCCTCAAGCCATCATTACCAATCATGGTTCCCATTTTTGGCATTATATGGTGACGGATTTGACTTCTAAGTTGGGTTTGCATCACGATAACTCAACGCCGTACTACCCTCCAGCCAATGGCCAGGTTGAAGCTGTGGACAAAGTTCTTGTCACAATTCTTCAACGTATGATTGAGATCCACAAATCAAATTGGCGTATCATGTTATTTTCGGCTCTTTGGGCATACCGAACCTTAGTGAAGAACACAACTGGGTTTACTCCTTTTCAGTTGGTTTATGTCTTGGAAGCTACTCTCCCGATTGAATGTGAAATACCTTCGCTCAAATTGGTTGTTGAATTACTGCCGAATACTTTTCCAGAAGAAGAGCGTCTCCTTTATTCAGAAATAATCGATGAAACCCGCCGCTTTGCTGCTCTCATTATCGAAGCATAGAAAAAGCGGGTCAAAGCTCATTTTGATCAGTCAGTTTCCCCTCGATCTTTCGTTGAAGGAGATCTCGTCCTCCTGTATGACCAAGCTCGTGATAAGCTAGGGGAAGGAAAATTTCAACCTATGTGGCATGGACCCTACATCATCAAACGTGTGTTGTAGAATGGGTCCTACGAGCTAATTGACTATGAAGGTCATCCTCTCGAATAGTCCAGAAATGGGTTGTATCTCAAAAAATATTATGCGTGAGTCATTCATGTGTAATAGGTGTGCATAAGTGTTGTTTTCATTTTTGTACATGTTTTTTCTTTGGTGTGCTTTGTGAGAATTTTCTTGCTTATTGGGTCTTGCTTATTGTGCATATGCCTATCACCCCTTATGCCAGTTTCGCGGATGATGCTTCCCACAGTACCTGGAATTTGTCTTCGGCAACCTGAGTAATCTATGATCCTGTTGGTGAGTTGATAGATCTGCAAGGTATTTTTCAAGGGCGAACTACAAACAATTTCGTTGAATATAGCACTGTCATTGAGCTATTAACCGAGGCAATCAACCTTGGCATACGCGCGTTTCTTGTAAATCTAGATTCACAGCTTATTGTTCTGTAACTCAATAATAATTATTCAGTTAGAAATCCACACATTCTGATATTGTATTTACATATTCGTTTGTTGGAAAGACATTTTTATTTTATTACATATCAACATATTCCTAGATGAATTAACACATTAATTGATACAGTGGCTAACATTGTATTAGATATACATTTGCATAATTTGTAAAAACATCATCATATGTAAAAGATCCATGTAAGGAAATAGATGTATATATATACATATATCGCATGTTTGCAACTGTGTGCATCATAATATATGTATGTTTCTGTTACATATTGAGACATCATGTCTCACAAAATATGCAGATAAAATAAACCTAGGTGTCTAATCAACATGATGCTCGTAATAACATGTCACGGCCCTTACTAGCCGCCTCAGCAAGCGGTGAATTTGGTTGGGAACCCCTACCGTATGTCTCTGGTAGGAATGACGAACATCATCAAAACGTGCATAATCTGGGACTCCTCAGGTGATCCCCTCTAGGTTGCACACTATCTCATTTTCCTCGTCGCCCTCGCCTTGAGGGTCGAAATCACGAGGGATTCGCCTCACTATCGATGACATACAGGTAGGTCTCTTTGGGCCAACATCTGCATCACATGGATTTAATGTCATAACATGCATAAATAAACAAAAAAAATCATAATACTCATAAAACTTAAAAAATGAGTCTCACCCAAATCTTCATCCCAATCTTCTCCCTCTAGGAATGGGAGGTCCGGAGCATTAGTGAAATCTATGCCAGAGTAGGGCCAGTGTTCCACGATAATCAGTTGTCAACAGAGCCAATAAAAAAATTCCAGCCTCCAGGACATCCGTTGGCCGCCCCCTGCCCTTGGCATCAAATATGCACATCAAGCCATCTATGGTTCTCTCACTGGTGGTGTCGAAACTATGACCTCCTGTTGCCGAAAAATTAGTAGTCGTTCCAATAAGAATGATACTAAGATAGATCCATAACCAAATTGTTTCAGTTTGGTCTTCCTGTATTTGGTTAGTTGGCGCTTCATGTTTATGGTCACGGCCTCTGCCCAGTTGTAGATGGTTGGTGCCATGCAGTCTACAGCAAGAAGCAACTATGTCTTTGTTGCTTCATGTGGTGCTTGTGATCCCGTAGCCCATGTGATGGTATGAAATACCATGCATAGTGTCAAATCTGGGATAGTTTGTATATCAACTTTCCCACTACTTGAACCCTTTCGTGCTCCTTTACATACCCTATCTATTACCATGGTCATGTTTTCCATGTAGGGTCGGGTGCCGATTAGGGGTGGTGTTGCACCTCTCCACAATAATCCTGTGATGAAGTACATGTCTGAGACATCAATATCACGTTCTTGATCCCGAAGGATGAACTTCTCTTGATTTTCATCCCATATACTGATCAAATACTGTAGTAATTCTGGTTGGGCTCGGAGATACGGTATTAGGAAAAAAAAATTCAAACCACAGTTTCTGATGGGTTCCATAACTCCCTCATTTTCCATGGCTAGCTCATATTCTTCACTATGTTCCCGTTCTTTCCATTCAATGACCATTTTGCCTATTTCTACCTGCAAACACACACATATGAGTGGTATTAGTCAATTTCAACCCTTAAATTTCTAAACAATTGGAGTATTTGATGCATATTTTTTGCTATAAATAGTTTGCGCCGTTGGCGCGACTATTTCCAAAATAGTCGCGCCAAAGGGCACGCCCTAGTGTTAAAAATCGGGTGGTTGGCGCGACTCCGTGCCCGAAACACACGCCAACCGTGTAGCCCTAATTTTTACATTTCCTCCCCCAAAATTTGATAAGAGGGATCTCAGCGCTTACCTGGAGTTGATGGATTTATGATTGATCTGCTAGATTGGTTGCTATCGTCGCCGTAAGATTGCATAGTAAAATGGGTCACTATTGCTCCACAAGAGGTAAAAAAGTGAAAAGTAATTATTTTTACCATTTTTGGCATTTTATAACTTTTTCACAACCCTAATTAGGTTTTAAGGCATGTTTTTCGATTATTTTATTATATTATTTTCGAAAAATAGGTTTTACACACGTCTCTTGTGTAGTAACAGGTTTTCATGCAACAATGATGAAGTAACGATTTATATTCGATACTTTTCAGACTTGGTAAAAACACGAAAAATTCACTACTGGAGTCACCTTTCAGCTCTTTTCTGACTCCCTAAAATTGAAAAGATTGCTGAGATTCTTGTCGTTTTGAATTCGTTAAATGGCTGCGAAACGATATCTACCCAGTATATGTTTAACCCTTTTTCGGGCTAGGATAGATTATTTACGAAAAAGGAATACCTTAGCCTATCACGACTAAGAGGTTCTTGTAGACACAGTTTTCTACCTTTTCGGATCTATGAGACTACCTACGAAAAGGGATTTCTAGAGTTTTCTTTTCTGGCTTCTTTTCAAACTCTCTAAACATGAAAAGATGCCAAGTTCTCCCTTTGTCAGACTCATTAAACCCTGATGACATCAGACTTCGTCACCATGATTCTTGATTTTGGTACCTTCGGTTGGTTATCTCTTTTCCTTCCTGTTCTGATTTATAATAAAAGTGGTGAAACATCCAGTTTCGTCATCCTCATTGCCTCCTAGTGGTGATTTGTTTCCAGACGTTTCTTTCGAAACCCCTCAATCCGCTAGGTCTGCCCAGTTTTCGCAACCTATTCTACCATCTATCCAACCCCTTGCTACTGGATCTCCGCTTGACGAGCTAGTTGAGTTCAATTGGCCTCCTTCAAGTGCTTGGTATGGTTTTGGGGACGAAGGAGAATTTCCTCCTCTCATGTCTTGATCACCTTTTGTTGATGTTGCGGTACCTCCTAGTCCCTGTAGTCTTTTTGAAGATCTTATGGAAGACACAGATATGGATTCTTCCAGTCCTATTGGCAATGACGGAATGCTTGTATCCATAAGAGAATATCAACTCTTTCCTAAACATATTTCTCATGCCTCTATCCAATCTTCTTTGCCTTCATTATCACTTTTGGCTAGCTATAGGTATCTAAGTCATATTATGTCTGGTGTTGCGTCCATTGCACAGTCCAGCACAGTAACTCCTCCTCAGAGTTCGGTCCAATATTCGTTAGTACCGTTATCCTCGGCATCAAATCCGTCGGTTACTGTTACATCTATTTCAGTCCAACCTACAGTCTGTGTGGCTTCTATTTCATTTTCCAGTACTCCTGTGATTCCTGGCGGTCTCACTTTTGAAGAATATATGTTAGTTGTTCAACAGAGTTCTCAGGGTTCTCAACATCCCCCACCTCCTAGAAATCCTCGTTTTCATCACTAGGATGCTGTTGGTACTCCCATATATGAATATATTCATCATTATGATGACCGTGGGAATCCAACGTATATGCCTCCTATATATCCTTATCAGTTCGTTTATGATCCTTATCAGGCCGGTTATGATCCTTATCAGTCTGTTACTCATTTTGGACCTACTTTTCCTGTGCAACCCTCTGGCTTACAAGGACAACCCTCTCAGGGACAACCTTCAGCTTAGCAAGGCCCTGCTTTTGGTCCACAGGGACAACCATACAGTCCACAAGGCCAACCTTTACAAGGACAACCTTTGGTCCAACATGGACAACCCTCTGGTCTCTCGGGTCAACCTCTGGTTCAACCCGGATCATCTTTTGGTCCTGGGGGGCAAGTTTATCCATCACAAGGACAACCTGTTGCACCTCAATCACAGCCACACGTGCAGTATGGCCCAAATTTTGTGCAACCAGGACAATCGTATCGTCCTTCTCCAGGTCAACCTGGTCATCATGGACATCCTGGATCGTCTCAACCATCAAGCCAACCTTTACCACAAGGTCAACCTGGTGGCCCTAAACAACCATTTCAACAACCGGTTAAACCAGCTCAGTAGCCATTGCAACCTGCCCACCAGCAGATTCTTTCATTTCCGCAGCCATTTTTACCTATGTACCCTACCTAGCAGCCTGCTCAACCTGCTCCGCAAGGTCAACCTACGCAACTGCAGGGCGCTTATTACCCTCAAGCTTCACATCAACTCGTATATAGCACACCCCAGATTCCATACCCTAAAAATCAACCAGTATATAGCACACCTCAGATTCCTTACCCTTAAAATCAACTGTTGTACCAGCAACCTTAGTATCAACCTGTGTATCAACAACCTCAAAGTCATGCTTACATTTCGCAGCAAAATCCTTATGCTACTCAGCAAAGACCTCAGTGGTTTCCATCGACTCAATATCCTGGTCCTCAACCCCCGTATCAACCGAATTATCCTGTTTCTAATCCCTATGATCTAAATTCTTCAACTTAGAATGTATGGGGATAGAATTCCGCTCAGACTGGGTGGAATGTACAGACAGGTCCTTATCAAAGACCTTCGATGACTTTTAACACTCAATTACCGTTTCTTGCTACGTTGGAAATACCCAATGTGTCGAAGTTGACAAATGATCCTATTCTTCATAATCCATATTGGCCTCCGGTTCCGACCAAGATTCCTGGTGATTATCCTAAATTTGAGGGTAAACCTAGTGAAGACCCCTAAATGCATGTTATGACACACCACTTGTGGTGTTCTTCTAATTCTTGGGTTGACGATTCTATTCATCTTCATCTTTTCCAATGAACTCTTACTAGTGCCGCTACAAAGTGGTACATTGAGTTGTCTCGTGGAGTTTTCCAATATTTTAATTCTTTAGCCATGGAATTTATTACACATTTTCAGTTACCGGTCCGTTATGAGACCAGGACGCACCTCCTCACTTCATTGAAACAGGACCGAGCTACTCATATCTCGAATCATATTCATGAGTGGTGGCGTCGTCGTCGCATGATCAAATTTGAGATGCCTGATCAGCTTCTGACTCATTGGTTCACTACCTCCTTTGTCAATAATATTGCCAAAGACATAGCTATGGGGGTATGTGTAACCAAGGAACAAGCCATTTTTTACGCCCAGTACCTTTGTTACACAGCAATTTGTCACTGTCCCTGCAATCCCCGTCCCACACATTGGAGGGCTCATTTCGTGACCTGTGAGCAGTGACATGGCTTGAAAACACTTGCATGACATCCCTCTGAACAAGAGCTTTCATTGCCCTGAAGACATCTCCTTGTGAAAAACCCTAAAAATGGCCCTTTTTGCATTGGCATAGGCAGACAGTTCATAAGCCACGCCAATGGGGAAAATCCATCAAAGAGGCTGCGCCAATTGGCACTCTGTCCCAGAGTCGCACTCGCGCCAGCCATTTTAAGGAGTGTTTTTTAAAAATAAATGGCGCAAGTTTCATCCTAACCAATTCATGAACTGGTATCTATCTTGAGTTGGGAGGTTTGGCTCCGGATTTCCATGTAGAGGAAGTGGTTTGCCACCTCTCATGGAAGCTTCCTTGAGGATAGGGCCAATCCCATGATTATAGGTATCCCAACTCCCCTTCCTCCATCTATAAAAGCTTGCTCATCTCCATTGCAAGCTAGTCTTCAAGTTCCCAAATTCCCAAGAGCCTTATGCTGCAAGAGCCTCCATAATTCCCTTAAGGCCGAATCTAAGCAAGGAGACTATTGTCAAGATCTGAAGAGAGAGTTTTGTCCCATCCTTGACAGGCTTTCGAGACGTGTTCTACTGGCGACCCGCCGAAGGATAATTCAGCGTCAGAACTATGGTTGTATTCTTCCTTTGATTGATTAATAATAAACGACTATGGGTTATGGTTCCACTCTTGTTGGTGTTTATGATGATGAGTTATGTCCTTTCTGACCGACATATAGTTGCATCTACTGGATTTTACGCTTGTTTTTGTTTTGTTTCTTGCATGTGCAGGTGTCCATCACGGAGATCATGGGGATTGTGATCTGCCAGGGCTAAGGAACGGGAGCGCTACTTCTTCTACGAGAAACAGCGTTGGATTCCAGGTAAGCCTACATCGCTACTTGGTTTATTTGCAATTAGGAACCTGCACTATAGCATGAACGATTGTTGCTATACCCGGTCTGGGCTAGTAGGGATTGCCTCTATCTGTAGAGGGGATTTACCTCCACAACAAATTGGCGACTCCATTGGGGATCGTTAGCTTGTTGTTGTTTGTTTTATAAGCTATAGACAGAGCCTGAAGTAGGCCAGATAGCCTTCGAAACGCTATTTCTCTGCGATTGCGAAGTAGATCAAAGCTGATTCAGTCAATCTCCGGATTAGTTTGTAAACTGAACATTTGGAGCATTGTCTTGTCTTTTCAGTCGATTCTTGATCCTCCTTGCTTGTTTGGCTCTTTTGGCTGGCTCTTTTTGTGTTTTGGCTTTTGGTTCAGCCCCAGAGGATCAAATCTGACCTCTGCTTTTCTGAATTTTCATCCTTTCATGGTTGGCTTGATTGGCGCGGTTTCCACCCTGACAGTCGCGCCAGTTGGCACAGGTTGCCAGTTCATCACTCGCACAATCCCTTGTCTAGCGCGGATTACAGCCAGACAGTCGCGCCATCTCCTGTAGGTGCTAGGGTTTACCCCTGTTCGAAAGTTTATTTTGGTCAGTACTTTGCTTCTGGGTTTGTTTTGGATCCTGCTTGAAGTGGTGAGTCTGGTCTTGGTTGGGAGGAATTCTTTGTTTTTTCATTTTCAGGCCTTGGCGCTAGTTGTCAATGACAAAGTCGGGCCAATTTCAGGGTGTATAAAAATTGAGATTTTTTCCCTAAATCCTTCACCAGTGTGTCTTTCCCTTCCGTTATTTTCACTGTATGAGCATAGATTACATTGCTCGTTGTTTGAAATGCCTTCTTTCCATGATTGTTTGGTGTAAAAGGGAATGAATGCCTTGTTTTGATCTCTTGCTTTGGAAGTCCTCTTTGTGTTTGACCTCATATGTCTTGTCGCCTTTTGCAGGATTTCGTTACAAAGTGTTTGAAACAACGATTGCATTCTTAGTATTTGTTTACATCTCTTTTGCATTCATCCTTCATTAAGAGGATTTTCATTTATTTAGTTTTCATCTCAAAGTGTTCTTTTTGTTAAAATGCATTAGATCACATTGCATTGAAGAGTATTTTGAGATTTATCATTGAACTTAGATCACATTGTTTAATGAATGAAAGCTAAAAATCACCTTGAGTGCATTCTCTTTCATTGAAAGCATGTGACATTAAGTAGATTCTCATTTCACCGAAAAAATGCATTGAGTGCATTCTTATTATTTGAAAAGGAAAAGGGAAATTGTGGTAAGATTACAATTGCATAGTTTTTGGAAAAGAGGATTTTGCATAGATTACATTGCATATTCGTATCGTTGATTGTTTGAAATTACTTTTGGATAGTGAAAGTCATCTAGTTTGGAAAATATTTCGTTTGTAGTGTTGTTTTATGTCGCATCATTGTTTTAAGCTCTTCCCTTAACTAGATAGAATTCATCGAATTGAAAATTTTTCTTTTCTCATATAGTTTCATATAGGATATTGTCAGATGACATGCGGTAGGGCCTTGAAACTGAGACATAATTGAAGATCAACCTTAAAATTCATTGAATTAACCTAAGGAAGCATTGAAACATTAATGAAATATTTAGAGGTCTAGGCTATTGACGTGTTCCGGCGTCTTTAAACCTAGTAGCTGTCGTTCGCCTCCTGGCTTTAGAAAGCACTAGTACGGACTTATGCTCCTCGTACCGTCGAGTATATAAAGGGAGACCCCACTAGGTTTCTATCATTTATCCATAGGAAGCCGAGTCTTCCGCCCTATACCCGTGATACACCGAACACAGCATTCAGGGAGATTACCTGCACGCACATTAAGTCCTTGGTTGATTTCTCTTTCATTTTGAGACCAAGGTGTATATTGCAGTTCACGGTTATTTGGTACACCCTTTGCCTAGATTACCAGAGTAGTAATTTGATCTTTTATGACTTTAAATTTGAAAAGATCATCAAGCGCTTGTCCTTTCACACTTTTTTCCAATCTGAAAGTGATAGAGTCACCTTTTTCCTGTTTCTCGACTCTTAAAAGATGAAATGGTAGAGTTTTGTTTCAATGTTTTAAAAATTAACTACCCACGAAATATTCCTAGTTAGAGTTAGTTTCCTTAGGGTGTTGTTTTGAAGATCGTTGTTGATGGAAACTTTTCCGGAGTTCACCAACCAAGGAATCCCCTCCGATGGGAATCCTAGTCATTTTCCTCCTTTTGGGAATGTTGGTGCTCCTTATATGGCAACGTTGTCCCTTCCTGGGTTAACTGTTGGGTTGCCTGTTTGGTTTTTTTCAACCTCTGTGGTCCCAAATGTCTCGGCTACTGTTCAATCAGTTCCTCCACCTGAACAACATCATGTTGATTCCAAGGTGGACCTCTCCCCTTCTTCGCCTGTTTTTGCGTCCTCCTCTTCTACTTTTCCTGGTGAAAGTATAGATTCTAGTAACCAGGTGGCTAAGAAGAAGAAGAAGAAGACAAAGAAGAATAAGTCCGATAAAGGAGAGGCTAGCTCTGCGGCTATGGCACCTAAGAAGTCTCCTCTTGATAAACCTTCCAACCCTCCGTGGAAAGTCAAGTTCCCTTGCATGTTGTGCACGGGAGACCATCTTCTTCGAGATTTCCCTGGCATTCCCAAGGTGCTCAAAGCATGGTCCAACGGTCGTCCGTCGTTGCCTTTTTCTTCCGGGAGTTAGGTTGGGGGCACGTCTTCAGCTAGTGTTGGTAAAACTCTTAAGAAGCAGGGTAAGCTCACCAATCCCTGTAAATTGTGTGAGGGGCACCATGCCATTCACCTTTGTCCATATATGGATGAAGCCAAGAGAGTTTTTGGACAACTCGCTGTTTCCCGCACCATGCCCCCGGTTGGTTATAAATGCCTTTCTCGGGCCCCTCCACCACTGATCCTATGATTGGTCAAGAGTCGTCCTTGGTCGATCCCACTCCCCCAGAAATTTAAATTCACGAATCCATCCCTGACCAACCATTGGTCGTAGGATCGGTTGAACTGGCCCCGTCCACGGTGCACCAGGTCTTTTCTGTCGAGAGTGGACCTCACACCCCCCATGTCCTTCTGATTTCTTCAGATTCGTCGGACTTGGAGAAAGATTCTCCTGTCCCTGTGCTTCAAGAAGCCCCTCCTCCGCCTCCTATGATGGAGGCTCCAGAGGATATCCCCCCCGCCTTCGAGATGGAGGTCATGGGGGAGGCTTCTGCTTCCATAACATCAGGGGAAGACCTTCGCATTTCGATGGTAGCCCCTCCGAGTAGTTTGGTCGCTTCCTTTGACTGGAATCGATTTGCAGGATTTCGCCTTTCGTCTTATGTGCCTTTCGAGATCACAGTACAGGCTCTTGGTCTGGTTGTACCCAGCACCATTATAGACGAAGGTGCCTCTGTTAGTATTCTGTCATCAACTACCTGGCAAGCTTTCGGTTCACCACCGCTTGCGCCCGTTACGCAGAATCTGTTGACATTCAATAGAAGAACGAGTCAACCGTTGGGGATCCTTCCAAGGTTACCTGTTACTTTGGGAGGTAAAACCGTCCATATGGATGTGATGGTTGTTCCAGGCCCCTTGGATTTCAATCTGCTTTTGGGGCGCAATTACACCTATGCCATGGGAGCGCTTGTCTCCTCCCTCTTTCGCGTGATGTGCTTTCCACATGAAGGATGGATCGTGACCATTGATCAGCTTTCGTTCTTTGGTCCTAATGTGGCATCTGGCCCGCCATCACCCCCTCCTGGTTTCTATCCACTCGTTGTATCTGCCCCACTCGTTGTATCCTCGCCCACCACATTTCAACTATGTGGCTACCTACCCCGTGCCTGTGCTCAATGATGATGTCGTCGTGCATCAAGTGCTGGGGGCATTGGGTCCTGACTTCCAGGATGTTTTCCTCCCATCAAGAGTGGAATTCTTGGAAGCCATGACTTCCTATTATTTATGATGAGGTCGTTCGGAGCATGGTTCTTTTCCTGTGTCAAGCTCCTTAAAAAATGAAACAAGGTTGTCGGAGCAGAGTTCCTTATCTTGTGTCAAGCTCCTTAAAAAATGAAACAAGGTTGTCGGAGCAGAGTTCCTTGTCTTGTGCCAAGCTCCTTAAACCATGAAACAAGGTGTCCTGAGGATAGTTCTTTTAATGTGTCAACCTTGTTAAAATAATGAAACACGTTCCCATTCAATTCGAGTCTTTGTTTAGATCTCGTAAAATCCCAGTCGAGTCTTTCTTAGATCTCGTAACTTGAACCTTCACTCCCTCCATCTGTTTACTCAGGTGCATGGACTGAAGCTTGGGGGAATGTACCTCGAATTGAGTCACCATGTTGGGGGCATGCTTACTTTTTCAAGCATAGTTTGTTTCCGTTTCAAGCTTGTGTAAAAATGAAACCGGTTTCAAGCATAGTTTATCTTTGTTTCAAGCTTGTGTAAAAATGAAACCAACTTCAAGCAGAGTTTCCTGATTTCAAGCTTGTGTAAAAATGAAACCTTTCCCATTTTACCTCTTGTGATTGTCATTTTATCAGCCTATTTTTTCCAAATGAACATTGGTTTTCTCACTCCATCGTCACTATCTGCTCGGCCGATCATATGCCTTCACTTGGTTGTTTTACCCGTTCCTGAGGAACCGCTACGATGACTGGTATTGTTAGCCAGCCTCTTAACCTTTACTTGTTTTGAGCAGTTCCACCATCACCGGAACCAGTAGCTACCCTTTATACCACTCGTTCCTCCAAGAGGATTCATCTTTCAGCTCTTTTCTGACTCTCTAAACATGAAAATATTGCTGAGTCACTTGTCATTTTGATCTCGTTAAAGTGGCTACGAAACGAAATCTACCCAGTATACGTTTACCCCTTTTTCGGGCTGGGATGGATTACTTACGAAAAAGGAATACCCTAGCCTATCATGACTAGGAGGTTTTCTCAGACATAGTTTTCTACCTTTTCGGATATGAGCAACTATCTACGAAAAGGGACTATTGGAGTTTACTTTTCTGTTATCTTTTCAAACTCTCTAAACATGAAAAGATGCCGAGTTCTTCCTTTGTCAAACTCGTTAAACCCTAATGACATTGGATTCAATCATGATGACGATATTCGAGTTCCTCCTTCCTAGGGCTCGTTAAATGTACTAGGATGGATTCGTCCGAAGGACGAAATTATATGACAAGCATATGGTATCCTCTTCAAGCTTGTGTAAAAATGAAGAGGTACTCACCGAAATGGCGGGGAAAAAATGGAACCAGCATCATTATCATGTCGGCAATATGTCGCTCTTGAACATGGCACTTGTCTGCATTCATGTCGGGTTGGGGACATCTCATCTCGTTTTCACTTGCCTCTGTGGGTTTGGGTGATCCTTTTTGACCTCTCATCTGCTCTTTGCCTCGTTGCCATGACCTCTAATCCGTTGATGTCAAATACTGCCAAACTCACTGTCGTGCTGCCATATGTTCAAGAGAAGTTGACCTCTGCAAGTATCAACTTCCCTCTGATTCTCATCTGATCCTAATTCACAAAAAAATTATGTTTCTCTGTCTCATGTCGATGATGTGGGAAACATTATGGCCCACCTTCAGGGATAATTTTAAGTATGGAAAATTATCTTGAAGTTTTAAAAATTGGCGAATGTCACTAGTCCCTAATATGCAAACTATATAATGTTTATTGATGTATTTGTAAAATTATTCAAATTTATAACGATATTATATATATTTTCTATATAATTTTGGCGATTTTTAACGTAAAATAATTTTGTATTTTAAAATTTGGGCAAATCAGTTTTATACAAAAATGGAAATTAGCGAATCTTTTTTTTGGAAAAACCATGGAAAATTAGCCCATCTGCGAATATTAGCCCCTAAAATTTTCCATGCCCACCTTCGATCAAGGTCACTTCCTGTCGACTTCAGCTCATTATCTAGGAAGCTGATCTAGAGACTCCCTTCTAGTACCTTGGAGCCTGCATGCCTCAATGGCAGTTTCTTCGCATTCGACGCGAGGATTTCATCATTGGCCTCCGATCGAGTGATTCTATGGGTGTTCGACGCCAGCTCATTGATTCGCATGCCGTAGATTTTACCTGTAGTACCTTGAGGACCATTGGCATTAATGGTGGTACCTCTCGCGTCTGTTAACATCTTTCATCATTGGCTGGTAATCAGACGATGTTCTCGCATGTTCGACTTCAGCTCATTTATTCACATGCTTGGACTTGTACTGTGTTCGGGTCGAGATGGAGTGCAAGACCCTGGATTGTGTCTGTTGTAATCCAGGCTGTGATTTTGTGGATTATTATGATTGATTACATGACTCACTTACTGGATGGCTGCGACCATACCTGAGTCTATTTATCGATCCTCACTGGATGGCTGCGCCCATGCCTTGGATCTGGATTATTTTAGACTCTTTTATGGATGGCTGCGCCCATACCACATATATATCATGTATCTGAGATATCAGTTGTACTTCTCTACGCAGGTTTGTCGACGACGGTGTTTTCAGTTGGACATGTTCTTGTAAATCATTTCACCCCTCTCTCTCTCTCGGGCCTCATGCTTTAGGGGGCATCTGTTACACAGCAATTTGTCACCATCCCTGCAATCCCCGTCCCGCACATTGGAGGGCTCATTTCGTGACCTGTGAGCAGTGACATGGCTTGAAAACACTTGCATGACATCCCTCTGAACAAGAGCTTTCATTGCCCTGAAGACATCTCCTTGTGAAAAACCCTAAAAATGGCTCTTTTTGCATTGGCACAGGAAGACAGTTCATAACCCACACCAATGGGGAAAATCCGTCAAAGAGGCCATGCCAATTGGCGCTCTTTCCCAGAGTCGCACTCGTGCCAGCCATTTTAAGGAGTGTTTTTTAAAAATAAATGGTGCAAGTTTCATGCTAACCAATTCATGAACTGGTATCTATCTTGAGTTGGGAGGTTTGGCTCCGGATTTCCATGTAGAGGAAGTGGTTTGCCACCTCTCATGGAAGCTTCCTTGAGGATAGGGCCAATCCCATGATTATAGGGATCCCAACTCCCCTTCCTCCATCTATAAAATCTTGCCCATCTCCATTGCAAGCTAGTCTTCAAGTTCCCAAATTCCCAAGAGCCTTATGCTGCAAGAGCCTCCATAATTCCCTTAAGGCCGAATCTAAGCAAGGAGACTATTATCAAGATCCGAAGAGAAAGGTTTGTCCCATCCTTGACAGGCTTTCGAGACGTGTTCTGCTGGCGACCCGCCAAAGGAGAATTTAGCGTCAGAACTATGGTTGTATTATTCCTTTGATTGATTAATAATAAACGACTATTGGTTATGGTTCCACTCTTGTTGGTGTTTATGATGATGAGTTATGTCCTTTCTGACTGACATATAGTTGCATCTTCTAGATTTTATGCTTGCATTTTTTTTGTTTCTTGCATGTGCAGGTGTCCATCACGAAGATCGTGGGGATTGTGATCTGCCAGGGCTAAGGAACGAGAGCGCTACTTCTTCTACGAGCAACAGCGTTGGATTCCAGGTAAGCCTACATCGCTAGTTGGTTTATTTTCAATTAGGAACCTGCACTATAGCATGAACGATTATTGCTAGACCCGGTCTGGGCTAGTAGGGATCGCCTCTATCCGCAGAGGGGATTTACCTCCACAACAACCTTGATCTCGTGTACTCTCAGTCGAGCACCTCATATGATATCTTGCCTAATGCTCCTCAACCTGAAACTTCTAAACCACCAGCGACTCCATCCATTGATGGTATTATTGGTTCCATATCACAGACTTCTCAGAAGTCTTCTTTAACCAACTCAGGGAAGTAGAAGTCTACTTCTTCCAATAATGTAGCTCCTCAGCCAAATTCGAATTCTGGTTTACCCACAGAAGTGAATGTTGTTTCGGCCAATCCTACAGATAACACTTCCAAAGGTAATAAGAAGGGTAAAGGTAAGGCCAATCCGATACCCCGAAATAGGATTCTCCAAAACCTCGTTATGTTGATAGTTCTCAACGTAAACTGAAGTATCCTTGTTTGATTTTTGATGATGAGCACTTCATCAAGGACTGTCCTCGACGGTCTGAAGTAATAAGAAGGGTAAAGGTAAGGCCAATCCGATACCCCGAAACAGGATTCTCCAAAACCTCGTTCTGTTGATAGTTCTCAACGTAAACTGAAGTATCCTTGTTTGATTTTTTATGATGAGCACTTCATCAAGGACTGTCCTCGACGGTCTGAAGTGAGTCGATTTCTCAAAGGTACCCAAAGAGCTCCGACCACTCTTAAAGAACCCTTCCCTCAGCAGACTCATATAGTAGAGCATCCTCAGTCCTCTGCTCCATCTAGTTCGCAAGTGTTCATGATAAAAGGTTCTACACCCGTTTCTATTGCTACTCAATCAAAATATTATTCTAGTTCGCGTCAGGCATCAGGGAAATATATTGTTGATGGTCCTCCTCCCCCTCCTATTTCTGGTCCTCTTGAGATTAAATTGCCTAACAATGAATCCGTTGTGCGACCACCTTCCAAAGGTGTCCTCCGTAATTCTTCGTATAATCCCAACGCCCGTGCCGCTCAGCATTACAGTATTATTGAGGATCTATCTCAGGTGTCGTCCACAATTTCTGTGTTATAAGTACTTCAGAGTTGTCCTTTGCAATGGAAAGCTTTGTTATCTACAATCAGTGGGATTGATCCTGCCAATACTAGTTTGCTCGCTTTCAATTTAGATAATTTTGTCCTGCGACTCCCACACCAAATTGCGCTTATTATTCAAGTTGGTATTAATGTTTTGAATATTCACCAGGCTATCGTGGACGAGGGTGCATATACTTGTGTTATTTCATCTGCTTGTTGGAAAGCCATTGGTTCTCCAGCTCTTACTTCATCACCCAATTCCCTTGAAGCATTAGATGGAAGAGAATCTAAACCTCTTGGTGTTCTCGCTAGTTTACCGATCACATTAGAATGGAAAACAGTCAATGTTGAGGTCAAAGTCATTGATGCAAAACTCAATTATAATCTTCTCCTCGGTCGCAGTTGGACTCACGCCATTTTGTGCGTTCCATACACTCTCTTAATGTTTTGAAGTTTTTGCACAAAGGAAATATTATTACTGTTGATCAATTGTCTTTTTTCACTTCTTCTTCTGAGAACAACGTTTCATACGTGGACAAGATTCCTACTCCTTACAAGAGTGTCGGGCCAGGCCTTTTCAAGGATCCTCCCCTCATGGATGTTTTTCCTCTTCCACCACCAAATACCGTTCAAGTCAATATGATTTCTCGCACCGATGACCCCTGGGTTATCCCTTCTCCTGAACAGATCGATTCGTTTGGCGATTCTATGCCTTTGAATCCAATTGAAATTAATTATTGTGAACTCATTGCCGCATTGGCTTCTGATTTTGATTCTGCTCCTTTGAGCATAACTCTTAACATCTATTCTCAATCCCCTTGGCTTGGTGATTTTGATTCACCAGATCCTTTAAAAGAAGTGTTTCCTTCTGATGAGGCTATCGTGGAAACCCTGTCACTCGACGATCTACCATGGGATGATGGTCATCATCGTTCCTCGTTTCTACCAAGTCTTGGGGCCATGTCTACCTGTCTTAAGCATTTTGCCTCTCAGGTTATTTCTCCTCCGCTTCAAACACCTGTTTAAGTCCATCAGGTTTTTTCGGAAGGTAACTTGAGTAACATTACTCAAATGATACGTATCGACATTTCCATTAAACAGGGAATCGTCGAGAACATCCATATTGGGGTTACTTATTCTTCTAATGAAGTACAAGTCTATACTAGCCTTTTTCATGAATTCCATGATGTCTTTGCATGGTCCTACGAAGAAATGCCTAGCATTAATCCTAGCATCGTGGTACATTAAATTCCTACTTACCCTAGTTCGAAACTTGTTCGTCAACATCTTCGTCCAGTGCATCCTAGGAAAGCTGCCGCCATTAAGGTCGAAGTAGAAAAGCCTATTAAAGCTGGTTTCTTTTATCCAATTCCATTGACAGAATGGGTCTCTAATATTGTTCCTGTAGATAAGAAACAGGGCACTATTCGTGTCTGTGTTGACTATCGTGATATCAATCGAGCCTGTCCTAAGGATAATTATCCCACTCCCTTCATCGATCACTTCATCTACGACTGTGCCAGGAGCGAGATTTTTTCCCTTACGGACGGTTTTTCGAGTTATAATCAAATCAATATTCTCCCGACTGATCAGCACAAGACTTCCTTTATCTGTCCTTGGGGTACCTTTGCATATAAGAAGCTTCCTTTTCGTTTGAAGAATGTCGGTGCCACCTTTCAGCGCACGATGTCTTATGCCTTTCATGATATTCGCCACATCATTCAACCTTATCTGGATGACCTTCCAGCTCATTTAGCTAAGCATAGAGATCATCCTAACCATCTTCGTCAGATTTTTCTTCATTGTAGACACTATAAAATTTTTCTTAATCCACACAAGTGTGTCTTCTGCATCGATTCTGGTAGACTATTATGGTTTATCGTTTCCAAAGATGAAATTTGCCTAGATCCTCTCAAGGTTGAGGCTATTATTAATCTCCCCTCTCCTTCCTCATTGCATCAGTTTCAAATTTTACAAGGGAAAGCTAATTTTCTACGACGTTTTATACCTAACTATGCCGAAGTAGCTAAAGGATTCACATGATTTTTAAAGCAGGGTGTTAATTTTTACTGGGATGAGATCGCTTAGAACTCTTTTGACGAGTTAAAAACATTGTTGGTCAATGCTCCTCTCCTCTGCCCTCCCAATTATCATCGTGATTTTTCCCTTTATTTAGCTGCCGCTTTCAGCACGATTTCCATGGTTTTGGCACAAGACGAAGATGACGGTCAAGAGCATGTTATTTATTACTTATCTCGTAACCTTCTCGACACTAAAACGTGTTATGCTTATGTTTAGAAGTTAGCATTGGCTACTATTCAAGTTGTTCAACGTTTTCATCATTATATTCTTTTGCGTAAAGTGACTCTAATTTCTTAATGAAACCCCATGACCTACATATTGTCTCAACAATTGCTGGGGGACAAATACTCAAAGTGGATTTTTATCCTCCAAGAGTTTTATTTGGAATTTACTACTACCAAATCTAAGAATTCATTTGTCTTTGCTGATCTACTTTGTTCTCTCCCTTCCGACTCCGCTCCTTGTCGTTCTGAGGACTTCATTCCAGACGATTCACTTTTATTGATTAGCACCCTCGATCCTTGGTACGGTGATATCATCATTTATCTCCAAAATTCATCTTTCAAATCTGAGTTGATAAAGGATGCCCACCGACGCATCCGCCATCAGTTGTAACCTTATCGTATAGTTGGAGATACTCTCTATCGTATTGGAGTCGATTCCATACTCCGACGATGTTTGACTCTCGAGGAAGTCGAGAAAGCTCTGAATTATTGTCACAGTGGTGCTTGTGGCGGTCACATGTCTACTTATGATATTGCACAAAAAATTCTTCGTGCTGGTTATTTTTGGCCTTCCATTTTCAAAGACTATATTGTCGCAGTTCGTAAAAGCCATGATTTCCAAATTTATCAACGCAAGTTGCGTGCGCCACATGCTCCTCTTTATCCTGTCATTACCATTGGTCCCTTTGCGAAATGGGGCATTTATTTTATGACGTGTAACCCTCACTCGGCCGGGGGGCATGCTTATATTATCGTAGCCGTGGACTACTTCACCAAAGGGGCTGAAGCAATTCCTAGACTTGCCACTGACGGTAAGATAGCTGCTCAGTTCATATTCAATCATATTATTGCTAGGTTTGGTGTCCCTCAAGCCATCATTACGGATCATGGTTCCCATTTTCGGCATTATATGGTGGCGGAGTTGACTTCTAAGTTGGGTCTGCGTCACGATAGCTCAACGTCATACTACCCTCAAGTCAATGGCCAGGTTGAAGCTGTGAACAAAGTTCTTGTCACAATGCTTCCCTATATGATTGGCATCCACAAATCAAATTGGCATCTCATGTTATTTTCGGCTCTTTGGGCATACCGAACCTCAGTGAAGAACACAACTGGGTTTACTCCTTTTTAGTTGGTTTATGGCTTGGAAGCTACTTTCCCGATTGAATGTGAAATACCTTCGCTCAAATTGGTTGTTGCATTACTGCCGAATACTTTTCCAGAAGAAAATCATCTCCTTTATTTAGAAATACTGGATGAAACCCACTTCTTTGCTACTCTCGTTTTCGAAGCACAGAAAAAGCAGGTCAAAGCTCATTTTGATTAGTCAGTTTCCCCTCGTTATTTCGTTGAAGGAGATCTCGTCCTCCTGTATGACCAAGCTCAGGATAAGCTAGGGGAAGGAAAATTTCAACCTATGTGGCATGGACCCTACATCATCAAACGTGTGTTGTAGAATGGGTCCTACGAGCTAATTGACTACGAAGGTCATCCTCTCGAACAGCCCAGAAATGGGTTGTATCTCAAAAAATATTATGTGTGAGTCATTCATGTGTAATAGGTGTGCATAAGTGTTGTTTTAATTTTTGTACATGTTTTTTCTTTGGTGTGCTTTGTGAGAATTTTCCTGCTTATTGGGTCTTGCTTATTGTGCAGATGTCTATTACCCCTTATGTTGGTTTCGTGGATGGTGCTTCCCACAGTACTAGGAATTTGTCTTCAGCAGCCTGAGTAATCTATGATCCTGTTGGTGAGTTGATAGATCTGCAAGGTATTTTTCAAGGGCGAACTACAAACAATGTCGCTGAATATAGCACTATCATTGAACTATTAACCGAGGCAATCAACCTCAGCATACGCCTGTTGCTTGTAAATCTAGATTCACAGCTTATTGTTCTGTAACTCAATAATCATTATTCAGTTAGAAATCCACACATTCTGATATTGTATTTACATATTCGTTTGTTGGAAATACATTTTGATTTTATTACATATCAACATATTCCTAGATGAATGAACACATTAACTAATACAGTGGCTAACATTGTATTAGATATACATTTGCATAATTTGTAAAAACATCATCATATGTAAAAGATCCATGTAAGGAAATATATATATATATATATATATATATATATATATATATATATCCCATGTTTGCAACTGTGTGCATCATAATATATGTATGTTTCTGTTACATATTGAGGCATCATGTCTCACAAAATATGCAAATAAAATAAACCTAGGTGTCTAATCAACATGATGCTCATGATAACATGTCACAGCCCTTACTAGCCGCCTCAGCAAGTGGTGAATTTTGTTGGGAACCCCTACCGTATGTCTCTGGTAGGCATGAGGAACATCATCAAAACATGCATAATCCGAGACTCCTCGGGTGATCCCCTTTAGGTTGTGCACTACCTCATTTTCCTCGTTGCCCTCGCCTTGAGGGTCGAAATTGTGAGGGATTCGCCTCGCTATCGGTGACATACCAGCAGGTCTCTTTGGGTCAACATCTACATCACATGGATTTAATGTCATAACATGCATAAATAAACAAAAAAAATCATAATACTCATAAAACTTAAAAAATGAGTCTCACCCAAATCTTCATCCCAATCTTCTCCCTCCAGGAATGGGAGGTCTGGATCATTAGTGAAATATATGCCAGAGTAAGGCCAGTCCTCCACAAAATCAATTGTTGACAGAGCCGATTAAAAAATTCTGGCCTCCAGGAAATCCGTTGGCCGCTCCCTGCCCTTGGCATCAAAGCTTCCCATCGAGCCATCTGTGGTTCTCTCGCTGGTGGTGTCGGAACTATGACCTCCTATCGCTGAAAAATTGGTATTCGTTCCAAGAAGAACGATACTATGATATATCCATAACCAAATTGTTTCATTTTGGTATTCCTGCATTTGGTTAGTTGGTGCTTCATGTTTATGGTCACAGCCTCTGCCCAGTTGTAGATGGTTGGTGCCATGCAGTCTACAGCAAGAAGCAACTATGTCTTTGTTGCTTCATGTGGTGCTTGTGATCCCATAGCCCGTGTGATGGTATGCAATACCACACGTAGTTTCAAATCTAGGATAGTTTGTATATAAACTTTCCCACTACTTGAACCCTTCCGTGCTCCTCGACATACCCTATCTATTACCATGGTCATGTTTTCCATGCAGGGCCAAGTGCCGGTTAGGGGTGGTGCTGCACCTCTCCGCGATAATCCTATGATGAAGTACACGTCTGAGACATCAATCTCAAGTTCTTGATCCCGAAGGATGAACTTCTCTTGAGTTTCATCCCATATACTGATCAGATACTGTAGTAATTCTGGTTGGGCTCGGAGACATGGTATTAGGAAAAAAAAATTCAAACCACAGTTTCTAAGGGGTTACATAACTCCCTCATTTTCCATGGCTAGCTCATCTTCTTCACTATGTTCCCGTTCTTTCCATTCAATGACCATTTTTCCTATTTCTACCTGCAAACACACACATATGAGTGGTATTAGTCAATTTCAACCCTTAAATTTCTAAACAATTGGAGTATTTGATGCATATTTTTTACTATAAATAGTTTGCACCGTTAGCGCGACTGTTTCCAAAACAGTCACGCCAATGGGTGCGCCCTAGTGTTAAAAATCGAGCAGTTGGCGTGACTCCGTGCTCGAAACCCGCGCCAACTGTGCAGCCCTAATTTTTACATTTCCTCCCCCAAAATTTGAAATCGACAATTGCAGGAAGAAATAAATAGCTTAAAATGACAAGAGGGATCTCAGCTCTTACGTGGAGTTGACGGATTTGTGATTGATCTGCTATATTGGCCACTATCGTTGCCGCAAGATTGCACAGTAAAATGGGTCACTATTTCTCCACAAGAGGTAAAAAAGTGAAAAGTAATTATTTTTACCATTTTTGGCATTTTATAACTTTTCACAACCCTAATTAGGTTTTAACGCATATTTTTCGATTATTTTATTATATTATTTTCGAAAAATAGGTTTTACACATGTCTCTTGTGTAGCAATAGGTTTTCATGCAACAATGATGAAGTAACGAGTTATATTCTATACTTTTTCAGACTCGGTAAAAACACGAAAAATTCACTACTGGAGTCACCTTTTAGCTCTTTTCTGACTCTCTAAAATTGAAAAGATTGTTGAGATTCTTGTCGTTTTGAACTCGTTAAATGGTTGCGAAACAATATCTACCCAGTATACGTTTAACACGTTTTTGGGCTCGGATAGATTATTTACGAAAAAGGAATACCTTAGCCTATCGCGACTAAGAGGTTCTCACAGACACAGTTTTCTACATTTTCGGATCTGTGAGACTACCTACGAAAATGGATTGCTAGAGTTTTCTTTTCTGCCTTCTTTTCAAACTCTCTAAACATGAAAAGATGCCAAGTTCTCCCTTTGTCAGACTCGTTAAACCCTGATGACATCGGACTTCGTCACCATGACGTTATTTTGAGTTCCTCCTTCCTACGGTTCGTAAAATGTACTAGGTTGGATTTTTCTGAAGGACAAACTTACAGTACAAGCATATGCTATCCCCTTCAAGCTTTTTTTAAAAATAATTTGGGTACTTGCCAGAAATGGTGGGGGAAAATGGAACCAATTTTTATTTATGTTGGCAGTATGTCATTCTTGAACATGGCACTTGTCTGCATTCGTGTCACGTTGGGGACATCTCATTCCGTCTTTTTTGCCTCTATAGGTTTGGGTAATCTCTTTGACTTCTCATCTGCTCTTTTCCACGTCATCATGACCTCAGATCCTTTGATGTCATCATGACCTCGTGCTGTTGATATTTTCAAGAGAAGTTTGCCTCTAAAGTTGTCAACCTTCCTCTGATCTCCTGTTGGTCCTAGTCCACTTTCATCATGTTCCTCTGTCTCATGTTGATGATGTGGGAAACATTATGGCCCTCCTTCGACCAGGTCACTTCCTGTCGACTTCAGCTGATTATCCAGTAATTTGATCTAGAGACTCCCTTCTGGTACCTTGAGCCTGCATGCCTCAATGATAGGTTTTTCACATTCGATGCAAGGTTCACATCATTGGCCTTCGATCGAGTGATTCTACGGTTGTTCAACGTCAGATCCTTTTTCACATTCTGTAGATTGTACCTTTTGTACCTTGAGGGCCATCATCATTATTTGTGGTTTCTCTTGCATCTGTTAACAGCTTTCATCATTTGTTGGTAATCAGACGATTTTCCTGCATGTTCGACTTCAAATCATACATTCACATGCTCGAAATTGTACTTGTTCAAGTCGAGATGGAGCGTAAGACCCTAAGTTTTGTCTGATGAACTCCAAGCTGTGGATTTTTGTGGATTATTATGACATTGCATAAATCTTTTGATTGGATGGTTGCGAACATATTTGAGTCTATTTATTGATCCTTTCTGTTGGATGGCTGTGTCCATACCTTGGATCTCAGCTTTAATATACTCTATTATGGATGGCTATTCCCATGACACATGATTCATGTATCACAGATATCAGTTGTATTTGTAATCATAGGTCTTCTAATAGCAGTATTTTTTTTTAACGCATTCTCATAAAGCATTTCACCCCTCCCTCTCTCTCAGACTTCATACTTTCGGGGGCATCTGTTACACAGCATTTTTTCACTATCCCTACAATCCCCAACTCGCACATTGGAGGGTCGTTTCTATGACCGATACACAGTGTCATGATTTGAAAATACCATCCTTGCATCCCTTTTTATGAAAGCAACATTCTTCTTGTTGACATTTCCCTAAGCAGAGCTGTGAAAATCCTTATTTTCACCTTCGCACGAGTAGCCCATTACATCCTCGCGCCGACTTGGAAATTTAACATTGAGCCCGCACCACTTGGCACTCTGTGCCAGTTAGACACCCATGCCAAGCTGTTTATGGAATGTTTTTTAAAAATAGAGGTGGAGGTTCCATTCCAACCACCTCGGGGATGAGTCATTGGGAGTGGTTCAACTGAAACAACCACGAACTCCTTCCTTTAGTTAGTAGTTTCCACCTCCCTTGGAACTCTCCTAAAGGATGGGACTCCCTCCCACCTTTTTAGGGATCCCAACCTCCTCTTCTCCCTCTATATAAGAAACTATCTCCTTTGTTATAAGCTAGCTGAACACATTATAGAAAAATGGCTGAATAGCTTAACTAGAGAATTATACTATAGCTAAGCTGCTATAGGAGATAGAGTAAGAAATATTGTGTTGAGAGAGCTCGATTTGATGACTTTTAAGAGAGCTTGAGTATGAATCCCCTGACCGACATTTGACACGCGTTTCGACTGAACCCTGCTGGAGGAGATCACGACGTCAAAGCATCGATTGTACTCTTCCTTCTACTCATTAATATACATGACTATTTTTTGGTCCCACTATTGTATTATGATGTTTATTTGATACGATACATTTAGCCCTCTTTGACTGGATAATAGTTGTGAGTGAAACTACACTGCTATATGTTGTTCTTGTTCTTTGTCTTACGTACAGGTATCTGGGCATGACAGCGAACGGATCATGACTTGTCAAGGTAGAAGCGAGAGACCACTACTCTTTCTGCAACATCGACAACGTTGGATTCAAGGTAGGTCAATCTACCATGTCTTTTTTTCATTCATTAACTAGGAAGCAACACTTTAACATGTCCTTTTGTTACTAGACCACTAGACCCACCCTAGGGCTAGAGGGATCGTCTCTATCCGCAGAGAGGATTTACCTTCATAACAGCTATGGAGTGGAGCTTAATTTCCCCTTATTTCTCTTGCATTCCCTATTTCATCCCAAGTGACAGACTGAATCAGAACAACTCCAAAAATTTATTGTTTAGGAATTTGCACGCTTTTTCCTCCCACAAACATGCCCAAGGCACGCGTTCAGAGCTGACCCACACGCAGACAGTGCGCCTATTCCAGCCTTTTGCGTGCAAAAAACAGAATGAGATATTTCTCCTATGTTTCTGTCTTTTCCTACTTGTAAAGTGCTTGGGAGCCCCTAATACACGTACCAACACTAGTTGTGGTACCCCGCAGCTTGTTAAAGCTCACTCTTAGCTGCTTTTGGTAGGCTTAGTGTCAATTTTACTTCAAGTTGATTTTTGCAAAGTTCACACATAGTTTAAGTAGGGGGGGAATAACTTGAATTCCGAAAAAAAATTATGTTTTGCAAATTTTGGCACTTACACACCTAGATAACTAGCCAAAGTAAGTGGCCCAAGACCATGCATGAGTAGCTATTTTCTTTTTTCTATCATAGCAATAACACGACTTTGGGACCAGAATCATTTATAGAAGAGCAAGTAATCGTTGCTACCTTTGCACCCTCCGGTGATCCTAGGTAAGCATATGAATGCTCCCTATTCACAATTCGCCATCTCCCTACAGTTGGTCACATAGGTTAACTAGGAAAAATAGAAAGTGGCCCATTATCCACACGTGTTTTTCTTTTGAGCCGGGAACAATACAACATAGTTTAAATAGGGGATTTTGAAAAGGATCATCGAATATCCACATGTTCAAACTATGTGCTTTTCCACTTTGTGCTCACACACATTCACTCACTAAGCGAAGCAAAGACACCTAAAACTAACTTAACCAAACTCACTAAATTCTCCCCACAGTGGCCACAAAATAATTTATAGATTAAGTTAGGATCAAGGGAATAGGCATCCAATAAGATTCCTTGATCATACTTCATCTTGAAACATAGAAGTTTTCTATTTAGGGAGCTTCAAATCCACCTATCATCCCACGGAAAATAAAACCCGAGCGTGGCAGAGACTCGTTTCATAGGGGGTTAGGCTTAGGCGTAGTGCGGGCAGGTATCAGTCAAGGCTACCTGACTTGGCTCATACTCGGTACTATTAGCTAACTTACCAAGAAGCCCAAGACTCAAATGCTCACGTGGGATGGTGGTTCTTAGTGGCCAAAAACTAGGGCATCCTTTCCCTATAGGTGACGGTGCAGGCAAGCGCCAGACCCTCTACCCTTACCTTGGTGGATTTTCTTCGGTTGACTGGGGGCGTCACCAGCTCTTACGGGACGTTGTGCCAGCACTCGCAAGAAATATTTTCAAGGCCTAGTTAAATTTGAGTGTGTGAGGATGAATAGGTCTTCTATGATTTTGAGTATCATATGTAAACAAACAAAAACCACCTTTTTGATTGCTTGATCACATAGATTAACTTAAAGGGAAATTTATATTATTTTTCGCTTTGTTTTATGTATGTGGAAAGAAGTTTTCTTTGATCATAGATTATATCCTCTCAATTTTTTCCAAAACCAAACCTGGTCGACACCAAAACGGACCCAACGAGACCTTTTCGATCTAGGCATCTTTTGGACCTCCCCCCATTACCGGGAGGGGTTCCAAGTCTTTTACCATTTAGGCGTCAAAGATGAAACACCACCACCATTATTGGTTCATCCTTTATTGGGGCATACTTAGTTGGGAACCCTAGTCGGTCTCCCAACACCACACCACAGACCACTCCTCCCACGACCCCTAGAGGGCAGAGGAGTGCATCCCATTCGGGAAGCCAACCGAATACACAGTAGGGTACGTCACAGACTAACCCTCTTCCTAACCAGAACTTTGTGTTTTCGCACAGTGCAATGACATTAACCTCCCAGTCACCTTTCTTAGCTTCATTGAATTTACCCGATTTAACCAAGCCGACCAATGACCCCATTGCACACAATTCTACATGGCGTCCCATGCCCACGAAGCTCCCTTTGGATATTCCAAATTTCGAAGGAAAGAAATCAGAAGACCCAGGTAATCATGTCATGACCTCCCACCTGTGGTGCTCATAAAAAAATGTCATTGACGACACTATTCGATTGAGATTATTTCAACGCACTCTGACAGGAGTAGTTGCGAAGTGGTACATGGAGCAACCCTCAGCTTCACATGGAACCTTTGGCGCCCTCACCACCGCGTTCCTAACATATTTTCAGTTACCCATTCACCATGATTCCATAATGGAATTACTGACACATTTTAGACAAACCCCTGTCGTCCATATCTCAGACCATCTCCATTAATGGAGGCGGCATCACAGTTTATGTAAATCCAAACTCGGCAATCAAGTTCTCTTATATTTGTTCTTGAAAACTCTTACTGTAGAGATTTCAAAGGATGTGGCGCAATAGAGACCCACATCCGAAGAGGACACTATCAACAAAGCCCAGCAGCTAGAGCTGATTTATACGCAGTCAGGATACATTTATAACATCCTGCCTAATGCCCCGAGCCTGCAAACTTATCAAGAATTTCCAAGCATGTCGAACTCTGCAGACAGACTAATTGGATCATTGACCCATGGTTACCTAGGCAGCAGCAGTCAAAACCCTGGTTACACATACAGTTCCACCCAGAACATACCTCAACCTAGTTTTCAAAGTCATCAAATGCTTCAGCAAAATTTTACCAATAAGGCACCAGCATATCACCAGGGAGGACCTTATCCTCTGGCTCAAGGGAGTCATTACGCAGAAAGAAACACTGGCAGAAGAGCTCCCCTCCAACATCCAGGTGCAAACCAGGGACCATGTTATACTTAGTCCCCAGCACAAGACCCACCTATGCATGCCAATGCATAGGTGAAATTTGTGCAGTTTTCCCAAAACTAAACACACCAATACAACCAGGAGAACTACCCTCCTAACGTGGTGAAGAAAAAATCCAAAAACAAGCCAAAAGGGAACCTTAGACGGGGGGGGCAACAACCAGCAATGACCACTGCGATCCCAGGCTAGAGGCAATGCCAATTGGAATCAGAGCCAGGAGCTGAGCAATGCCCAATGGCAGAGAAAAATGCCACCTCTTCAATCAAACCATTCTTGTTATATAAGTGGTGATTACGGCCACTATACTCACCATTTTCCCAATCTCCCTGAGCTGAAGAAGCTATAGAGTAACCGAGGATAAGGAGGATCTTCCCAGCAACTAGCTATGATGCAAGAACCTTTCCCCCATCAAGGGATGGAAAGCACTCATAAGAAAAATACATACGACTCCAGGAAAAGCAGCCATGAAATCTACATGACTGGTGAAGAGATGTTTTTCCAAACACGGAATCGAAATTACGATACCCCACTAGACACCAATACGTTAGAGGAAAGTACCAGTGCACCGACTACACCTTTGACCATTTCAAAGATGCCTATATAACCATTGCGAAAAATGGAGAAGGGACCCAATAGACGAGCAGGAAACTACTCCAAAGCAGCCCATAATTATAGTATCATGGACAATTTAGCACAATCTCCCACTGTTATGTCAGCTTTGGAAGTATTGCAATCATGCCTAAAACAATGGAAAGCCCTACTTTCCACGTTAGGTGCTATCAACCCTACCGATACGCGCCTAATGGCTTTTGACTTAAACAAAGCCACCCCTAGGCTTCCTTCCATGGTCGTCTTCCAGATACCAATGCCGGTCCAGAATACCATTATTCACCAATGTGTCATAAACGAGGGTGCATCCACATGCATCATGTCCAAAAATGTTTGGCAGAAGTTAGGTTCTCCTGAACTAAAACCCTCAGTCATTACGCTTAGAGCATACGATGGTCTTCCATCAACCCTCGTCATCCTCTACCAAAACATCCTAGTCTGCTTAGCCAAAAAGACGGTCCACATAGACATTTATGTCTTGGACGCTCACCTGGACTACAATATACTCCTTGGGCGGAGTTATATATATGTCATGTCTTCCATAGCCTCCTCTATCTTTCGCATCATGATGTTCCCCCACGAGGACCGCATCAATATTGTATACCAACTGATGCACGGCGAGAAGCGACCCTAACAAAAAATGATGTAATTATACCCTATGTAGATACATCCTCAGATGTTCTCTCATGGTATCAAGAATATGGCCTCAGCCAATTCAAACCGACTTTCGTTCTAGGATCATTCCTAGGAGATCCTCCCATAATCTTTGAGTCATCGCCCAATGTCACAGGGGCTTCGGTGTGCATGATGTCCACATCAAGTGCTGAAGCTATTCAAGACATAGACACAAGCAGTAATGGCACTGGGTCATTGGCCACAACAACTTCTCTAGCCTACGCCACCTCCCAAACCCCTTTCCTCTAGCCCCCAGCTGGTTTCGTCTCCCAGAAGGTCTTGGAAACACTATTATTACCCAACATATCATTGGAAATCCCAGTTTGTACCTAATTCCTCCTGTAGGAACAGGATCCACCCACATTACTGCCACAGGATTGAAGCCCCTCAGTCTCGAGGAGGCCCCACTCATCTAAGAAACAGTCGAAACCACCCCTACAAAGGAAATTCCCATTGCAAAACCAGTGATTACGGCTAAGAAAAATGAGAAAAGAGGAAATAAGATGGTGACCCCGGTCATTCAACGGGAATCACTGGTCTACGCCATATGCGACGTAAGAGGTCACCTTACCCATATATGTCCAGAACTGGATGAATTAAAACCACCCCTTAGCTCTGATATAGACATCACGACGTCGTGTTCCCATAAAAAAGAACCTACCACCAAAGGTAAAGGAAAATAATTGTGTACCAATCACGCATGCACTCTCTACAACAACTATGGGCACTATACCCACCATTTCCCAGAGATCCTGCGATATAGGGGCGCCTTACACGCCATCAAGCAGTCCTATCAAGAGGATCCCTCCACCAAGGCATCTAAAGATAAACCTCGAACCATATTGTGCCTATAGGAGGAACGAAAGTCACCAGAAAGACATCCATTTGTCCCTCCTACCCCCAAGCCACCATACACCAACCAAGGACATGGGAACCTGATTGCCTCATCCTCTTGAGTTATCACGCGCGTCAATTACTGCAGACGGTTTGATCGAGTCTTTGAACCAAGGTCACCTAGGTAGCAGTAATCTGTATTCGGGGAGTTACCAGGTGCTTCATCTACTGTAGACGGTTTGATACGGGTCTTTGGCCCAATATCACTAGGCAGCAGTAGCACCCATGATACTCAGAGAGTTACCAGATAGGTAGATTCTACATATGGCTTGATCAGGTCTTCGACCCTAGATCTCCTAGGAAGCAGTGACAACCAGGTAGGTAGATTCTATAGATGGCTTGATCAGGTCTTCGACCCTAGAACTCCTAGGCAGCAGTAACACCCAAGTAGGTAGATTCTGCAGACAGCTTGATTGGGTCTTTGACCCAAGATCACCTAGGCAGCAGTAGTACCATGCACGTCGATTCTGCATACGGTTCGATCGGGTCTTTGGCCCAAGGACACCTAGGAAGCAGTAATCAAATACCCTGGATACTCATACGATTCTACTCATAACGTATCACAACCTAGCTATCATGAAAGTCACCCCAACATTCATATACCAACCAGGGACAAGGAAACCGATATCCCCCATTCCCTGCAAAGAATGGACCACTGGCACAATGTAATGCGTTAGTCGATCTAGTGCAACCTTTCATAGGATCATCAGCAACCATACAACTAGGAGATTATGACAATCCTCCAAATGTTGCAAAAAGAATCCGAGGAACAAAAAAAAGGAGGGATCCTGGAGAGGGGGGCAGTAACCAACAACGCCCCCCCGATCTCAGTCTGGGGGCAACCCCAACTGAAATCAAAACTAGGAGCCAAGTAACAAATCCCAAGGAAAAACTGGAGCTTAGAGTATCTGATCACGAAACCCAAAGCAACACAGTGATTAGGACCTCGTAACACCTAAAGGTGATGCCACACATGCACACTCACGAAAAAATAAATTTTCAGCGCCAACAAGTATTCCCTCTCTCATCTTCTTTTTTAAAGCTCATGACTTTCAATAATATGTGATAAAGAAGATTCTTTCACTTGAGGTAGTTGTTTTTGCAGGAAAAGCTCGCAAACCATTCACAACTCCATCCACTAAAAGTTCCAGAGCAGGTATCATTCTACCCCCAGCATGATAGAGTCCCATAAACTCTGCATATCCTGACATCATTTCTCCATCAGAAATCAACCATAGGGTCCTCATATTCGACTGTGTTTATCATCACCTCACCTTGCACATGATAAACATCCTCATTGGTCAATAGAGCCTCCCCTCCATGGCGCTCGTCACCCACAGTAGACCATATATCACAGCAAAAGTGACAACATGGCCATACCACTTTAGTCTGAGAAGCACCTCATACCCATCCATCCACCATGCATAAGGTCAAGTTTACCATACAAGCTAAAAAAACCCCTTCCCAGATGATCAGGTTGTGTAAGCAAATCAAAAGCGCATCACCGCGCCTCGCATTTGGCCCACCATACCTCCACCAGCATAATTCCATCTACGATACTTTCTCATCCGCTTCATAAACCCCGCACATGAGACCAACCAATGGGACCCCCACCCTCAGCAAAACACCTTCCTCAAAACATCAGTTGGCGAACACTTTCATGTTTTTGGGTACCCGTCTCTATGTTTTGTACAAACCAAACCCCATTATTTTATTCTTTTGGTAAGTGTACAAAGACCCCGAATGGTGCGCTACGTCCTTCAACCTCCCATCCATATTTTTATCCCATGGTAACAGTCCCTGAACACCCTTTGTCGGAGTATTACACCCCCACGCACAAGCCGCCATGACATTCATAGCCAGTTTATACCCACCCTGGAAGTCCTACTGACTCCAGGGATTTCCCCATCAGAAATAACTATTACTGCTGCCAAGCTTCTTATTATACTTCAACCTTGGACCACTAAATCCCCATCATCAGTGTTCAGCTACACCTCGCCAACATGCCTATGTTAAACCCATCACATCTGGGTCCTCGACCCCTCATGTCGGCGACCCCTCAGCCAGTTGAGGCTTCCTTTTTGTCGACTTCGACACCTATTCTCCAAAAAGGAAGTGGTACCTTGAATTACCCCTCTCCATAAAAGGGGCATCCTTGGGTGGAACTATGGGAGACATCATTTCCCATATATATCATCGATCCTTCTGACATTCGACTACAACAAAAGCTTTCATGTCAAGATGGTATTGTACCTTACAACCATTGCACTTTGATCAAATTCGTTGAAGACCCATGCCTCCATAAGCATCTCTTTCAGCAATGCTTACACAAGAAGGTCCCAGCCAGCAACTATGCATACAATGTGCAACTATGTGCCATACCAATTTTACGCATATGGGTACCATATTACACCTATTTTCAAAGAAAAATGCCCCTAAGGGTGTCAACAGTCGTCGTCAGCAACCACCAGATCACTACCACATTAGTGATACCGACAGAACATATATCTATCAAAATAGATTTTTTTAACTAGCCACAGCATCACGAGAATGGGACATGCTCTCCTCGTAGAAAATTTGTATATGTATTGTATTATATTTGCTTACATGGGTCCCTTAGGACATGGTCATTCTTGGAACCGGTGCATGGTGTTTCCAATTCCAACCTTCATGCAGGTCTCTCTATCTCTCTATGCACGATATACAGAAAAGAAAATATAATGTATTTCGGCTATACAGTTCTTCCTAGACCTCATACATTAGGGGGAAATCGTTAACACTGGAAAATTGTACAGCATAAGACGACATTATTTAATGTCAAGCATAAGGGTTTACAGGGCTAGAAGACATTACAGAATCTGGAAAGTATTTTAAAATCTCTAAGGTCTGAGGAAAATCAAATTTGAACAAGTCCTAAATGCTCTTTGCATGCATAATCCTTCATGAAGAGCATCTTTGTGCACCTTATGGCTAGAAATGTGCGCAATCCTGGGAATGGAAAAATGTCGCTTTCCGAGACCACACAAAGCAAATGACAAGTGATTCCTCACTTGAAGTCGCCTAAGGATAGCAACCAACGCCTCCTTAGACACCAAGTGAGCACACAATGGAATATTTGGAGCACACAAAGGAATCATACCCCTCTCTTGGGTCACCATCCACAATGTAACAAAAGAGGGAAGGGAGGATTTGAAATATCTTATATAAGGCCACCATGAGATG
Source organism: Pinus albicaulis (assembly GCA_034641835.2). Classification (NCBI taxonomy): domain Eukaryota; kingdom Viridiplantae; phylum Streptophyta; class Pinopsida; order Pinales; family Pinaceae; genus Pinus; species Pinus albicaulis. The sequence goes on from CM076577.1 coordinate 753,630,049, forward strand.
AAGAAATGGTGAACACATTTTTATGCTGGACAGAATTTCCCAAGAAATACCAGCAGTGTGTGATCCAGAGTTGAAGATAGAGGGGACTCAATTGTTGGCCATCCAACAAGTTCAGTCCAACATAATAGAGAGAGAGGGAGACTGCACGAAGGCAAGCTTGAGATAAAAACATCCTTGCATCGGGACTTAGAACCCATGTTCTAGGGGCCCTTTGGAAAGAGGGTAAAGTTTCACTCTTATTACTACCAGCACTCAATAAGAGGGGCCTAGAGCCACCATTTGTATTATTGTTTTCTTTTGACTCTTTTCAGAGCTTGTGTTTATTTGTTTTATTTTTTAGTTTAGTTTTAGTTTATATATGCATGTTATTTCTCTATCTAGTATGGTTATAATTCTAGTTTGTTCCACTAACTTGCTTGACTCCACTTCTTTTTTTTCATGTTACCAATAACTTAAGTGGGTATACCACACCCCTTAATTTGGTTTTATTTCATACATACGTGCACTAAACATACTCCAACAACTGTTGTGTGACGGGATATAAAATTTGATGAGAGGAAAGCCATGCAGTTATCGCTTGAGAGGGAGCTGGACTTGCATGTGAAGGAGGAATTGCTGGTTCCCAAAGATGAGTCTCTAGATGTGGATCAGACACAATAGGAGGTTCATGGAGTGGAGGAAGCCACTCATGCAGAGCCATCCATCAGAAATGGAAAAAGGTGCACCAGGGAATCTGATAGGTTGAGACTTGATGCTACAGAGAATGTAGGAGCCCCTACTTCACAACGTAGACAGAGACATTCTCCTAACCGATTTATTGGATACATGGCTCTCATGAGAAAATGTATTATGACTGAACCATCTTCCTTTTATGAAGCAGTCAGCAGCCTACTTGGGTTGATCCAATGGTGGAGGAGTATGACTACATTCTCAAAAACAATGCTTGTGAAATTGTTCCAAGACCAGTTGATAAATCGGTGGTAGGTTTGAGATGGATCTACAAGATAAAGCAAGCTACTAATGGGAGTGTGGAGAAATACAAGGCCATATTTGTGGGTCGGGGCTTCTCATAGATGAGGGGATAGATTATGATGAGACCTTTGCACCTGTCACAAGGTACTCTTCCATAAGGACCATCCTTACACTCTTAGCGTAGATGGGTTGGCGCATTCATTAGATGGATGTGAAAAATGTGTTTCTCAATGGGATCATTGAGGAAGAGGTGTACATAGAGCAGCCTGAAGGTTTAGAGATATTCAATAGTGAGTCACAAGTGTGCCGACTCAAAATAGCGTTGTATGGGCTGAAGGAAACACCTTGTGCTTGGTACACTCGAATAGATAGTTATTTCACTGGATTGGGCTTCACCAAAGGTGAAGAAGATGCAAACCTGTACCAAATTGTGGTGGAGGATAAGATTTTAATCATAGTTCTTTATTTTGATGATTTAATATTGACTGGTGATGAGCAGCTGATACACTCATGCAAGGAGGATCTTGCAAGGGAGTTTGAAATGAAGGATATGGGCTTCCTTCATTATTTCCTTCGATTGGAAATATGGCAGCAAGATGGTGAAATTTTTGTGTCTCAAGGAAAGTATACAAAGGAGATATTTTGTAAGTTTAACATGGAGGGTTCCAAACCAATGGATACTCCTCTTCCAGGAAACTGGAGTAAAGAGGATGCTACTTCTGGAGAGGTAGCGGATGCTAATGTTTATCGATAGTTAGTGGGTTCGCTAATGTATCTAGTGAACATGAGACCAAACATTTGCTCTGCGTTTAACCAGTTGATTCAAGCTATGGTTAAGCCTACCAATATCTTTTGGAAGGTAGGGAAGCATGTCCTGAGATACTTGAGGGGCACATCAAAGTATGGTATATGGTACATACAGATGGATGGAGTGAAGTTACATGGCTTCACAGATGTAGACTGGGCTGGAAGTCCAATGGATAGAAAGAGCACATCAGGGGGGGTCTTTAGCATTGGATCCACAGTTTTTTCTTGGTACAATAGGAAGCATAGATCCATGGAACTCATTTCAGCGGAAGCGGAATACATGAAAGCGAGTCAAGTTGCATGTGAGGCTATCTGGATGAGAAAGATCTTGGTTGGTTTGTTTGGTTCTCATATGGATCTGACAGTGATTCATTGAGATAATCATAGTTGCATTAAACTCTCGATTAATCATTTGTTTCATGATAGATCCAAGCATATATATATCTGGTACCATCATCTCAGAGATTGTGTGCAGATTATAATCATGTTTCTTTAATACATTCCCATGGAAGATCAGATGCAAATATTCTGACGAAGGCACTCACCAGGAGAAAATTCGAATACCATAGAGACAGGATCGGGGTGAAGGATAATCCCTTTATTGTTGAGAGGGAGTGTTGAGATTAAACAAGAATATCCCAGTGAAAATTAAGCACCTACGCTAGGATGGGGCCTCGGGCTATTTTTAGGTATATGTCTATTTATATATGTATGTGTATATCTATTTTTAGATGCATGTCTATTTATATATGTATGTCCATTTTTATTATCCCTTAATATTAGATGGACAATAAAATATAATATATTCTCAATGAGGACTTGGAAATAGCTAACTCAAGTGGAAAATCAATTATCTGAGTGAATTTCAAGTTAAGTGGTTGGTTGGTGGGACATGGAGGTTGACTTTAATTGTAACTAAGTGATTCAAGTTGTAACAGAGTTGGAAGTGCAGTGGTGCATGAGTTGTGCAAGTTGTAAGTAGTTTAACTCAGTTAAGTGAGTTAAACTCAGTTGTGCTAGTTGTAACTGAAGATACAATAGTGAGAGATCAAAAGAATTAATTATTAATTAATTCACAATCATTGGTCTCACATGAAACTGAAGATTTACTAGTATTAACTGCATGCATGTCAAATCCAGTGGAGACCCAGTTGATTTCTAGGTGAAAGGGAAGTAAACTATCACTTGTGACGTTATCCGCTTACACCAATGAAATCACACACACATTGGATGTTCCCATGAGGATTGTGCAGTCAAGGTAGGTAAGAAGGCATCAATTCAGGGATTTCGTTCAGCAGGTATTGCGCAATGGATGTAGGATGTCTGGAGACAGTAAATTGAGCAAGGGATTTACCAATTTTTGTATGACAGTGTGAGATAATTAGCTGATGTACTGAGAGCTCTTGTGATTGGAGTTTTGTATGTAATTGTTTCATTATCCATGATGTAATATACAATAGAAGATAACGGAGCTTTCAGCTGTAAGATTTCCCCGGGAAATTATCTGTATTGTGTGTGATTGATCTTTCTTCATGATATTGTAATTGGAAATTGTATTTTAATTCCGAAAATATTTGTAGAAGTGATTCAATATTTAACTTAGCATATTTTTAGATCATGTGAATCCAATATATACATACATATTGTATAATTTCTACAGTTTGTGAAAGAAATTATTAAAATGTCTATTAACTTGTGTGAATCTAAGAGAAAGAAAAGGCATATAAATGAAAGGAACAAATTACACTTGAAAAAAGAAATAACTCACTCTTAACAACTAGACTTCAAGTATAAGTGAATAAAACGACTAAGGAAATTTAAATCTTTAAGTATCCTACTAAATCAGTAAATAAATGTAGTCAATAATAAAGTTGTTTCCTAGGGAACAACATCTATAGGAAGGGAACAACACTTTATCTAGAAATGAATTCAACAGAAAAGATACCAAATCCTAAGAATTAATGAGTCTAATTTAACCAACAGGAATTAACAAAGGGAAATAAAATTCTAAGAAACCAATAGCAATGAATCTAACTCTATGATATCGACTATCATTGTTGTAAAACACACTTTGATATTAAGTACAATTAACAAAAATTAAATCTAGAGAACAATCAAATAATTAAATGACAAAAATGAAAAGTGAAATACAAACTTATTGATACAGATAAGGACAATAGAAGTTCCAAGACCGGGCCCAAAATCATTGGAATTTACTGCCTGGTAATTAACTCAGCATGATGCGTTAAATTCAACAACAAAAGTCTTCATTAAATTATAGCGAACAAGTCATAGGAAATGTCTGTAAATATTACACTATAACTCAAAATAGTTACAGCTTTACTACTGAGGTTCAATCCTTGTTTTATATTACAAAAGCGATTCTATTTCAAATAAAAATAAATCCTAAGAATCTAGGGATTCTCAGGATGCTTAATTCAAATAATTAAAATCTCCAATGTTTCCTGGAATGGTTGAGCCGAGATCTCTTCTCCAACTGAATTGATCCATGTTAGAAGTCGATTTCATTTGTTGTACTAAAATTGATTCGAACAACTTCGTGTAGTCCACTTCTCTTTTACTATTCTAGGGAACAGTATATTAAATATTCATGTTCAAATAACAACACAAACCGTAAGTAAAATAATTTATTTCGTGATTTAAATCGATTCATAAAAGGGATAAAGAAATGGAAATATATTGACCTTTTTTCTAGAATCTATATCACATAAATTATCATATTATATACACAAAAATCTTTAAAACTAATATAAATATAATAGAATAAGGTAGGAAAATGTATCAATTCTGAAGCCCAACATCACCCCCTAGCTTATGTATTTGCATGGCCTCATGCAAACAAGTGATTAACATGAAGAGTAGTTAGATAATAGGATAGGTAAGGGTGTTCTCCATAATGCTGAAATTTGTTTATGCTCTGGATTTCTTGGAAATAAACATACTTACCTGCCTCAGTCAAATCATATTTAGATTTGTATTCAGATTGAGGATGTTATTAATTTTTCATAAAGCAGCATCGTTCTTTACTTTTATAGTTACATTTCTTCAACAACATGTTAATTTCACCCAAATAATTTTTCCATTGAACAGATCTATATCATTAACCATTAGAAAATGAAACTACGTAGAAATAACAACACCATCATCATCATCATCATCATATAAACAATGGAAAAAAAAAAGATCAAGGGAAGAGAAGCATGAACACGTAGAGACACAGATATTGGTATGAGACTAGGGGAAACCCCACTATGGGTAAAACCCTTGGAAATTCTTTTTCTTAGATATTCATTGAATGAGTTAGCAACAAGAGTACAATTATCCACGAGTACATATCTTTACGATGAAGAAAACAAAAGCATACAAGCACTAAAACCATACCCATACTTCCGCATGAAGGAAACTGAATCCGAGAACTAAAATGCACTGGCACTAGCTGTAGCAAACTGATGAACAAGGTTGATACTAAATGAGGACTGAAGATACATCAGCAACAGAAACAAAAAAAATTGATGTACAAATCTACAGATATATAGTACCAAACACTAATCTAAAATATCACCAACTGATCTCAACTCTAAAGTCCTAGATTTAAATCCAGGAGACTATCAATGACGCTTTGACGCAACTGTGATTGAATGACTGATGTCTGGAAGCATTGTGCAATCAAATAAAGGTGAAAAAAAATAGATCTGCCAATTAACTCTCTGATCTGCGGCCTTAACACGCTCAGCCCATGGCTCTGGGGCTCTGAGCCGCTACCACAACACCTTGTGCCTGCAGCTTAGCTTCAAAACATCCTGATCTGACCTCAGGGCTTTGGTCGTGCCCTTAACATGCTCTTCCAGTGGCTTTCACACCTTGACTGCTGGAAAAACACATCATTCTCACTTCTTTGCATCAGTAAGGATGATACCAAGGCCTTACCTTCTTGCGGCTCTACTTCAACAGACCCAGGTTTGGAATGTGCACCAGACTCTGACCCCGATCCACTGTGTGCCACTACGTGAGCTCCTTTTGACATACCTATGTGAGCCAAGAAATCAAAAATATGACCAAAGATGAAAATAGCATGGAGAATATATCATGAATGAATGTGTGCAAATGAGCTTGAGGTCACCTCTATTTATAACTTTGTGAGTGACCGCTTGGGGCTTTGACCGAATCAGCATGCAGTTAGGCCAATCCGTAAAATATTAAATAAATTCATAACTTAACTTCTGCTTAACCAATTAGGGTGATATATAGGTGGATTTTGATCCTCTCGAAAAGAGGAAACTAATTAAATTTTTATCTTAATCATCTGAGTTATCCATAGTGTAATTTGACTCTAGTTGAAAAAATTAACACTCCCTCTCAACTAGGAAGAATTCCACTTTGTAATCTCATCTTGTAGTACTCTGCATCATGGAGACATCACATCTCAACTCAATCTATTGATATATGTTCATCAAACAATATTCCATTCTGATATTCATGCATCATCATGTATCATCACTCAACATCTATGTCAAGTAGTCGTCATGTTGTGAACCTTATAAATCATTATTTTACTCTTCCTACTTATTTATGCTTATATCTTGATTTTTTTGTACATGTATGATGAACATTTTCATATCTAGAAGAAGAATTTGTCACCGGATGGGACCTTCGGCTACTACAATTCATTCATTATGCTTTCATTCTGCAAATTTTTCCATCGGCTACTACTCGGAATATCTTCAATCGAGAGCATATCAACGAGGAGCACATCTCAGGGAGCGCATATCCTAGAATCTCATGGGGGAGATATACCTCTACAACCCCATATCTAGCAAATAGGATACTCATCCATACAGGGGAGAACATCTTGACCCTCGTGTCACATCGGGGAGCTCACTCTCAACCTGGAATCACATAGGGTTATTTCTCATTGGGGAGCTCACTCTCAACCTGGAATCACATAGGGTTATCCCAACCCATCCTATTCCCTATTTATCTTCCCATTGATGACCCTAAATTTTCATGTGGTAGAACACCTGCATCATAATCCACTAGGGTTGTACACCCCAAATACACTCTCAACTCGTTGGCCAAACGAGGAGCAGTATTCTCGACAAGCTGACCCAGATTGTGGATATGATTCCAACTGGGTTATACTCTGCATAGACTAACCTTTGGAGGAGATACTTGACTTGTAAAAATGGACAAGGATCACACACATCCCATAGGTTAAAGATAGGGTAGAAACTTCTTCAACCTTATTTTCCAGAGTTCCCTCAACCTCAGGAACCCTCTATATTAATTCCTCTTTCTAGGAGCTCAAATAGAGAGGAGGAAGAGTTGGCTCAGTGTCCTCGATCAAAACTACTCTCATCTGGTATTTGTTGATTCATGTACTTAAAGGAAATCAAATCAAGTGTTATTATATAACATATATCATCATGTAGATTGCATCAAGATACCAATGACAACAAGATATTAAAACCTTCCTCCCTCTCATGGAGGTTTCAAATGTGCATAGATACTATAATCATCCTCCCTCTCACGGAGGTGTCAATCATAAGCCTTAGCTTGTTTCAAACAACTGAAATGTATTACTAAATGGAGAAATCATAGTCCCAACTATACGTATTTGGGATTCTCTTTCATCATCATTTATCCATGTCTTATCCAGATCATACTCGATCAGATATATAAGGAGCTTCTACATCATGCCTCACAACTAGACTTTCTAGCAGCATTATGTCCGACCTCGATCATGCTATGGACCTCTCATCCAAGATATCATGGAAAATATTATATTAAGTTAGCATCCAAATTTTCTCATCGATATTAATCCAAAACATCATTAGTTCATTCATATCGCTACATATCATGGGAGAAATATCTCAATCAAATAAAAGATATTTGGTGGCAATTCTGAGTGAAGCAGATCAATCATGAATTCAATCACATCATATACGAATGAATGTTCCAAACAGAACATCAATGCTTCAAAAAACTAACAAATTCCATATCATGTTCAATCAACATTTGAACTTGAAATTAGAGTATCCAATCATTTACATTACACAAAGACATTTCAATGGTTTTTCTATATGGAATTTATTTCCTAAATTCCAAAAATCAATTTATCATACCATGATACATCATTACAATATTCAAAATTCATCTCCCTCTTACTTATATTTTCATAGGATTATCACCTATCAAGGATAGAATATCAATGTGTATAATCAAAGTCATAATCAAAAATCAAGATCATACCTTGGAACTCATTATCCTAACTTCACCAAATAACAGTCGCATAAAAACAAATCTGAATCAAGGAGTTTTCATCATGCAACACTCTCTATGAGCCTAAGGCCTTATCATGCCAACATATCCAACCTTACTCAAATAAAATTTGAGTCAACAAAATAATCTCATCCAAGTTTAGAAGCCAGACACAACTGTTATCAAAGACATTGATTTCATAGTATCAATTCTTCCAACCAGAGATAGGTAATGCACATAACAAGTCTTGACTTCATTTCATGTCAAGTTCCCAAGTTTTTCATTTAATATTTATTTATAGGCCATTTCCGCCATTAGATGTAAGTGCATACACATCATGGTTAAATCATGCATGTTTATACTAAGTCACAATAACCTTTGTGCTAGGAACAAGGAGGCCAATACATAACCATGCATCGTATATACTCACATACAACACTAAAGGTCAATATGTCTACATAACATAGTCATCTGGGAAAATCAATCACCACCAGATCAAATCATGTCAAATCCAAATGTGCAATCATGGTAAGGTATATAAATATAGATGTGTCTCAATCATGTCAAAAGTACCAAACACAGTTTATCAATATCAAGCAGCTAAAACATGATGAACAATCAACGAAATATCCATATGAATGTCATGGTCACCGGCACGCACAAGTTTGGTTCAAACATATGAACTTTCATAGCTAACATATCTTACTGGCATCTGCAACACATCTACAGAACTGACATCTTCCAAGTGACTATCTGATTTCATGCTCAATTCTAGCAATACCAGAAATCAGTTCATAACGACAAGACAAATCAGAGATCCATGGATTCAGAGAATAGAATGAATTAATTGTACATAACTTCAATTATGTTTCTACTAGGCATAGTCACATCTATGAGCCTTCCTTTGCGTGAATGAGGCTCAGCCCTCTATCATGGATTAATCAATATTAAACATTTATAAATCATATTTCAATAGCAATCATGAGTAAGAACCAGTTCTCCCTCTGAATGAGAATCTACTTCACTCATGTCATCAACCTGTTTCTACAGGGATCATGCAACAACAAATATATTAGATCATAAAAATATATATATCATGATCATCAATATCATTTCATCCATATTTCATCAAGTGCTAGACTAGAAATATCAGGGTTTGCGGGTAAATGTGACAGCACAACCTTAATATACAATAACAATACATCATGTTAAAACATTTAAAGTAACTACATGTTATAACCACAGATAGTCAAAAATCTGAAACATCAATATCATAAGTATGCCTTTATAATCACAGTTTCCAATACCATGCACATCATAGTCAATAGTATCAAGTTAGGTTAATCAATAAAACAACAAGGGGAAATGAGATTTCATCATGTTGATCACAAGTATTATCAATACCATAGCAATGAGGTAAACTTCCATAAGAGATCCAACAGATATTATGCATATTAAGAATCAAGAGTACCATCCACTAAAAATCAGAATTAGGATCTCAAAACAATAGAATTTATCCACATATTAAGTTATGCTAGTATATCCATGATCGACAACCACTTCGAGTACTCTTGAAGAATCAATAAAATCATCATGATCAAAACCATTCAATACCATATGCACTATTTCATCAACATGAATCCCGATCACTCTTATATGTGGATGCATCAGCCATCTGATAAGTAGATATTCTCAATATAATGAAGGGCTTACCTAGCCACCCAATGTTGTAGCTAAATCATAACATTAAAACAATATACCATGCATGCCTTACGGTATTACCTGTGCACCTTCACATAGGTATATTGTAGTGCACAAGTGCCTCTTTACCTTTTTTGTATCTATCCGTCTTTCCTTTTCCATATCTAGATGCATTTCCAGATCCTCCCAACTTTCCTTCATTTCCCAATCTAGCTATCTTTCCTGCATTTCCAGAGATCCTCAAGAGGGATCCTCTCATCACATCTCATCATGGAGGTTAGATATATCTAGGAGCTCAAATATATATGCAAGAAGTAACGACTAGAAACAATATAATAGAAATCGGATCCATAAGCATAAAAAAGAGAAAGGGTTATAATTCAAGGAATACTTATCTTCAATGAGAGATTATCCTCTCCCTCTTAGACCAACTTTCAAGAGTCAGCCATAGATCATAAAGAATTATCACCTTCAATCAGTAAATTTATCAATACCTAGGTCAGTTTTCAAATCAATTGAAGTTCTTGAGCATCTTTCCAAAGGCTATACGAGGGTCTCATAAACCAAATCTCAAGACTTTACCATAAATCGGGGTTTCTCTCAAACCCTTATCCACTAACTGCCTAGGGTATTCTTCATACCCTAGAATTCTTTTAGGTCTCTACCATCTTCTAGATGTTTCCATAGAAGTCTCCTTGGGGTGATTCTCATGGATTTTCTTCAACCAGCTCTAATACCATGTTAATTTTTCATAAGGCAGCATCGTTCTTTACTTTGATAGTTACATTTATTCACCAACATGTCAAGTTCACCCCAAATAATTTTTCCATTGAATAGATCTAGATCATTAACCATCATAAAATGAAACTATGCATAAACAACAACACCATCATCATCGTCGTCATCATCTAAACAACAGAAAATAAAATATTAAGGGAAGAGAAGCATGAACACATAGAGACACCAGGATTGGTCTGATACCAAGGAAAACCCTTGGAAACACTTCTTCTTAGATATTCATTGAATGAGTCAGTAAAAAGAGTACAATCATCCATGAGTACATATATTTATTATGTAGAAACCAAATAGCATACAAGCACTAAAACCATATCCATACTTTTTCATGTAGGAAACTGAATCTGAGAACTGAAATGCACTGACACTGGTTGTAGAAAATTGATGAACACGAGTAATACTAAATGAGGACTAAAGATACATCTGCAGTGGAAACAAACAGATATGATGTACATATCTACAGATCTATAGTACCAAAATTCAGATCCGAAATATCACTAAGTGATCTCAACTCTGAAGTGCTAGATCTTAATCCAAGAGACTATCGATGATGCTTTGATGCAATTGTGACTGAATGGCTGATGTCTGGAAGCGTTACGCAATCAACTGAAGGTGAATAAAATTATATCTTCCTAACAACTCTCTGAGTCGTGGCCTTAACACACTCAGCCCGTGGCTCTAGGGCTCTGAGCTGCTACCACAACACCATGTGCCTACGGCTCAGCTTCAGAATAGTCTGATCTGACCTCAAGGATTTGGTTGCGCCCTTAACATGTTGTGCTAGTGGTTTTGGCACCTTGGTCAGAGGCATAACACGTCTTGCCCTCGGCTCTGCTTCAACAATTCCACTACTAGTTTATTTCATGCTCGTGGCTCTGCTTCAATAGACCCAAGTTTGGAATGTGCACCATACTCTGACCCTGATCCAATAAGTGCCATGTACGAGATCCTTCCGACGTACTTGTGCAAGCCAAGAGATCTAAAATAAGACCAAAAATTAAAATAGTATGGAGAAGATATTATGTGTGAACGTGTGAAAATGAGCTTGAGTTCGCCTCTATTTATAACTTTGTGAGTGACCACTTAGGGCTTTGAATGGATCAACATGTGGTTAGGTTGATCCATAAAATATTAAATTAATTTATAACTTAACTTCTTCTTAACCGATAGGGGCGATCTATAGGTCGATTTTGATCCTCTTGAAAAGAGGAATCTAATTAAATTATTATCTTAATCATATGATTTGTCCATAGTGGAATTTTACTCTAGTTGCAAAAATTAACACTCCCTCTCAACTAGGAAGAAATCTACTTTGCAATCTCAGCTTGTATACTCTGCATCATGGATAAATCACGGCTCAACTCAATATGTTGATCTATGTTCATTGATCAATATTCCATTCTAATGTTCATGCATCATCATGTGTCATCACTGAACATCCCTGTCATGTAGTCGTCATGTTGTGAACCTTATAAATCATCAATGTACTCTTTATGCTTATTTATTTTATCTCTTGATTTTTTATGCTTGTATGATGAACATTCTCAGATCTAGAAGAAGAATTTGTCACCAGATGGGGAGCTTGGGCTACTACCCTACATTCATCAGGTTGTCATTATGCAACTTTTTCCATAGGTTTACTACCCATAATATCTTCAATAGAGAGCATATCAACGGGGAGCACATCTCAGGGACTGCATCTCCTGAAATATCATGGGGGAGCTATACCTCTACAACCCCATATCTATAAAATAGGATACCCCCGTGCAAGGGAGAATATATTGACCTTGGTGTCACATCAGGTAGCTCACTCTCAACCTAGAATCATACAGGTTTATTTCACATCAGGGAGCTCACTCTCAACACGAAATCACATAGAGTTATCCCAACCCATCCTATTTCCTATTGATCTTCGCATCGATGACCTTGAATAGACTTGTGGTAGAACACCAGCTTTATAATCCACTTAGGTTGTACACCCCAAGTACACTCTCAACTCATTGGCCAAATGAGGAGTGGTATTCTCGACAAGCCGGCCCAGCTTGTGGGTATGATGCCAACTAGGGTATACTCTGCATAGACCAACTTGTGGAGGAGATACTCGAATTTTCAATATGGACAAGGATCAAAAAGCCCACGGGTGATAGATAGGGGAGTAACTTCTTCAACCTTATTTCCCATATTTCCCTCAACCCCAGGATTTCTCTATCTCAATTCCTCTTTCTGGGAGCTCAAACAGAGAGGAGGAAGAGTTGGCTCAGCATCCTCGATCATTGCTTCTCTCATCTAGTATCTACTAATTCATATACCTACAAGACGTCAAATCAAGTGTTATGTTAGAAGATACATAATCATGTAAATCTCATCAAGATACCAATAAGAACAAGATATGAAAACCATCCTCCCTCTCATGGAGGTGTCAAATGCACATGGATACTATAATCACCCTCCCTCTCCTGGAGGTGTCAATCACAAGCCTCAGCTTGTTTCAAACAACTACACTATCTCGCTAAATGGATAAATCATATACCCAACTATATGTATCTTGGATTCTCTTCCATCATCGTTTATACATGCCTTATCCATATCATACTCGATCAGCTCTCTAAGGATCTTCTACATCATGCCTCACAGCTAGCCTTACTTGCAGCATTATATCTGACCTCGGTAGTGCTATGGACCTACCATCCAAGATATCATGGAAAATATTATACTAAGGTATCATCCCAATGTTCTCGTCGATACTAATCCAAAACATAATTAGTCCATTCATGTTGCTACATATCATGGGAGTATTATATCAACCAAATAAAATATGTTTGGCAGAAATTCTGAGTGAAGTAGCTCAATCAAGTTGTCCTTTTAGACACTAGATGTTTTTCTTAACTTCTCTCAACTCAGTATAAGTTTCATCTTCTATAACCATCAATGACTTAAATTTTTGGAGCATCTCTTGACGCTCTCTCAGGGGTACTATATCTCTCTAAGATCGTGTTATAACTTCCTTTTGTTCCTTCGTTCTTATTCAAAACCTGAATAGTGGCTTCCACAATTAAAGGGGTGTATGGAGGGAAGTGTTTTATATGTACACTTCTTGTAATGAGGATTGGTGGATCTGTATGGATCCTTGCTTTAGTAGTCAAAACACCAGCAATATATATGTTTTACTCAGTTTGAATTCATAAAGTAAAGGAAACAAGAGAGTCTTCGAATTCAATTTGATTTTTGTTTTCTCATACTTCCTTTTCCTTAAAATTTCTCTTCTCATGATGCCTTTGGGCTTTGATGTCTCGTAACCATCTCTTCAACTGACATATCTTTCTTTGTTGCTTCTTGTTCTCATTTCTCAATAGCTTTGTTTCTCTATTGGTCTTACCTTTCCTTTTATCCTTAAACCATTTGTCAATATTTTGTGTAAAAAAATTAGCTAAATTGGTTGGAGAAGAAGAAAAGGAAATGACAATTGTGGCCTTAGGGATTTCAGTGATCATTTTCTTATTTGATTCATCCGTAACATCAATTATAGGTTCCATAGGTTCTTTATCAACTTGGGGTTCAATTAGAGAGTCAACATTGACTTCTTATTCCATGTTCTTCAAAGGAGTTCGCAAATTTACTTCCTCATGGGAGGAGTGTTCTAGGATGGTTGTGACATAATCTACAAAATTTTCTCAAAGAAAATTACTCTCAGGTTCACCTGATGGTTCTAAAGTGACGGTGGATATGGAATTAGGAGGATAATTGGATTGCATCTTTTATTCAGAAGGATTTTCTGAGCAACCTACGGCTTCTCCGAAATTCACAGAGTTTAGAAATATTTATAATCCTTCCAAGACTTGAGTTGCCTCCATTTCCTATTCTCAAGGAGAATCCTTCTAATGGGTTTCCCGTGTATCAATAAATTCTTAAGTTTCACTCCCCTCTAGTGGTTTTTCAGCAGAATCTATAGAATTTCTAGATTTAGCCAACCTGGTCGGTCTTCTCCTTTTTTTAGGCTAGGATGGAAATCATTCTTTTCTTTTCATTAGTTAATCATTGGGGGGCTGATGTTTGTGATTTTTCGTATGAGGTTCCCTCAACCATAATGTTTTCATTTTGAACGGCCTCCTCATTCTCTTCTGGTTGCTCGCTACTAGGTATAATGTTTCCAGATTTTACAATGGGTGTTTCGGTTTCTGGTAGAGCCTCAGACTTTCCTGTGAACTATTCCCATCTAACTTGTGCTCGATTCAATATTATGACAACTATAAATTTTATAATCCCATGGTGACTCACAACTAAGGCTTGATCCTTGGACCTTTTAAGTATCGAAGAAATTTCATGCAAGAGTGAATTCAGAAAATAAGGCAAGTTTAGGATTACCTTATGCCTTAACGCTTCCATTAGATTCAAATGTTGTCAATGTTCTGACCATCACATGTAATGTATCTTTGGATGATGTCTGCTAGCTCCTTCCATGGTTCTGGAAACGAGGCAGAATTGTACCCTTTCCCCTTTTGGACTGGTTCCTCTCTAAGGTTTGCAAATAGGGATGTTGCGCTCTGTAAAGGAATATGTATTTCAAACCACTTCTCGCCTTCTATAGAAAGACATGTTACTTCTCCCAAAACTTATTTTTCTTCCTATATTTTCCTTCCTTTGACCATTGTTGTTCCATTGCTCAATTTTCTTGTAAATTCCAGAGTGACTTCTTTATCGAAGCCTTGCAGTCACTAGAAATATTTTGACCAACTATTTGGTCCATAATACTGTGTGTTTTCTTGGAAATTCGCATTTGAGTAGGTTTATTGCATACTGAATGACCACCCATTTTGGTTGTTTCTCATGAAGAAATTTGGAAGCTAGAAATAACTCAATTTAGCATAGACTAGGATAGAAGCTCTGCACGGAGTAGAAAATTCAAAAGACCACAACATCCAATAATGTTAAAAAGTTTTAAGTGTTTGATTATGTATTTTTTCCTTTTCACCCCCCACCCCCCCTCCCAATGAAATTAAAGGTCTCCCATGACCTTCAATTGTCCATTTTATTTATTAACAGTTGACATGACTAATCAGATAGGAATGTATTAATCGATCATAATAGAATAGCCATAAAAAATTAGAAATAACGGGTGAGGCATGCGACGTAATTATTGGACGTATTAAATATAAAGAATGATGAAAAAAGAAACATTTACAACACCCAAAGCAATAAAATGGAATGAAATCATTATAAATATATTTTGAACTCTGAGCTTGGATAAGACAAATTTCGCCTAAAGATGTCCTTTAGAGAAAAGGTAAAGAAATTTAGAGTACACTTTAATAATTTTTTTTTTCTAAAACAATTACATCCTTGATGTGTAAAGTTGAAATTAATCGTTCATGCATACTCAACATTACCACTTTCCAACGAGAAATTTAATAGAGTTTCCATAATAATTCAATGATCTCCCTTTATTATTGCTAAGGGAGAGAAAAAATTGATAATTTTAGATGGTAGTTTCAAATGCACTTCAACACCATAAGCGTGTTCGTTGCTGCCTATAGGAGTCTATAACCTCGACAAGGTTTCTTTTTAACCCATTGATGTGTCAGTATCCCATTCTACTAGAAAATATTAATAACTTTATTTTTCAACTATTGACAAGAGGCCATTGTTCTAGCATGGTGACTAGTTAGTAACAATGTCGTTCACCAGAACTAATGAGGTGAACAAGATGTCTTATGATGATACCTCATGTCCTTTAACCCAAAGTTCAAATGACATTTCCCTGGATTGGTGACTAGAGTGGTAATTTCGCTGCATTAGGTCTTATGATCATGGTAAGTCGAATCATGATGAGAACCCTTGTCCTTTGTCCGATTTTAATTTTATATTATTTATTATTATTCGATTTTTTTTATGAGAAAATGCTATTGAATGGGGTGGCTCATCAACTCCTTAAGAGTCAGGGATGGTGTAAAACATATTGTAATAATTACCTTTTTAGCTTGCCATTTTTCTTCCCAAAATTTATTTTCAAGGAGATTGAATAATTATAAGAAATTAGAATGAAAGAAAAACTCTTCCAATGGTGATTTCAGAGATGTATTATAAATATTTTTATGTATTTACAATATCAGGGTTGTTAAATTTTTAGGATTTTTAGAAGTCTATTAAAAATTTCTTACAAAATATTATCTTACGGGATTCATTTGGGGTGAACTGATTATCTTCCCATGATAAGAAAGAAGGGCTTCAAAATCAAGCTAAAAGAAAAACCATTTCTAGAAAAACAGATACGGCTAGAAAACAACAATAATAAATAAGGGAAAAAATATTGTGACTAAGGGAACAACAACCGTGACCAAGAGAACAACAGTTGCGATTAAGGGAACAATATCTATGAATAAATAAATTGTTGCGTGTGTGTTATATTATTTCCATGACTAGCCACATGCGTGAAGCGGGGTGACGGATTCCCCCCCTTTGTTCCGCTAGGCGCAGTAGGGGAGTCACAGGGGAGGCGCAGCCCCCCTGCATAGGGTCTAGGGTAGTGCCCAGGGAAAAAAAAAATTGGACCCTATATTAGGTGGGCGTACCTACCTATGGTTTTGTGCATGGGTTTAGCACATGGTTTTGGGAATGATTTTTTTCTATCCATGGTATTTTGTAGATCCGATCAAGGGAACTAAGGTTATGTTCTAATCCAGGGTTAATGGATTGGGTTTTATGAAATCTTCGTCATGTATATGCATGTATTGTAACACTTAAAGGAACATAATGAAAAATAAATTTGGCAGTCCCAGTTTTGGGATCCAGGGGAAAATATATGTGTATATTTTTTTTATGTTTTATTCTCTTGTTATTTTTATTTTATGTTTTAAGAATTTGTTTGAAAATAATTCATGTACAAGGTTAAAACCTACATTTGGTATTAAAGTTGTTTCAACTTCAAGGGGATGCCTTTGCTGCTGAGGGTTTTTTTTCTTGGGCCTCTGGTATACCCTGCTTAGTGGGAGATCTGCGGGATCTATTATTGTGGTGAAATAATATGGAGAGCAGAGGAAAGATAGAGATCGAAAAATTTAATGGTTAGAGTTTTTATTTGTGGAAGCTCACAATGGAGGATCTCCTAGTGGATAAAGATTAGTGGATCATGGTAGATCAGGGAACTAAAGCAACACCAATGTGAGATGAAGATTGGGTGAAGTTATATCAAAAAGTAAAGAGCACAATACGGTTGTTTATCTCAGATTTGGTATTGTTGAATGTATCTCGGGAAGCTACGAAGAAGGATTTATGGGACAAGTTAGGGACTTTGTATCAATCAAAGTCTCTGGTGAACAAAATATTCCTACGGAAAAAGTTGTATAACTTGACGATGAAGGATGGAGATTTGGTGACAGAGCATTTGAATGCCTTCAATACTGTGGTAAGTCAGTTTTTATCTATTGATATTAAAATCTCTGATGAAGATAAGTGCATCAGTTCTTTGTGTTCTCTACCAGATTTATGGGATAGTAAGGTTGTTGCAATAGGTATAAATACAACTACCTTGAAGTTTATGAAATTGTCTCAGCCTTGTTGTCGGAGGAAATGAGACGGAAAAATATGGAGGGCTAGAATTGAGATGCCTTGTCTATACGAGGATGGTACCATAATATAAACAAAAATTAATTCTCGAGTGGGAGATCTAAATCTATAGGGTGATCTAAATCTCCAAGAAATCTTGTAAAGGTGTGTTGTAAATGTGGAAAGGAAGGGAACTTCAAAAAGGACTATAGATCTAAATCTCCTGATAAAGGAAATGGATATGATGATGCTCCTTCTACAGAAGTGAAAACCACCTCAGATGAAGGTAGGGATGTGTACTTAGCTTCTTCTTCAAATACACATGTAGATCATGAGGTATGGTTGACAAAATCAGGTGCATCCTTTCACTTCACTCCCCATAGGAGGTGGTTTTGCGAGTATAAGAAGTATAATGGTGGTGATGTATTCTTAGGAGATGATAGTAAGTCTAGGATCATAGGACGCAAAAAATTAAATTTGAAGTTGCAAGGTGGAAGGATTATAACACTTCCTGGTGTTCTACATATTCCTGAATTGGCCAGAAATCTGATTTGTGTAAAAAAGATGAATGATGCAGGTGTAAAAATAGTGTTCAATAAATATATCTACAATAAGGTTTAGGGAGCACTAGTATTGATGTGGGGAGTTCAGATTGGAACTGTGTACAAGCTTCTGGGTAGCACCATTATTGATGGGTGCAACATTTATGTGGTTCCTAAAAATGGAGCAGAAATCCTAGTGGTCTCCATGCTATGGCATCAAAGACTTGGAAATATTAGAGAGAAGGAACTTCAAATACTACATGGTAATGGTATGGTAGAAGGTATATCTAATTTCTCTCTGGATTTCAATTTCTATGAATATTGTGTATGTGGGAAGAAAAATCGGGTGAGTTTCCCTTCTGGTGCTAAGAGGACAAACAAGATAGTAGAGCTTGTGCACAATGATGTGTTTGGACCTATGTCAATTCCATCTGCGTAATTTTGTGTACTATGTTTCAATTATAGATGACTTCTCAAGTATTACAAGGATATATTCCTTGAGGAATAAATTTTAACTCTTTGATAAATTTAAATAAGTTAAGGCTCTAGTAGAAAACCAAACTGAAAAGAAGATAAAGGTGTTGAGGACAGATAATGGTGGAGAGTTCTGCAAGAAGTAATTTGAAGAGTTTTGTAAGAAGTGTGGTATAGCATGATAGAACACTACTCCATACACACCTCAGCAAAACAAAGTTGCAAAAAAAATGAATAGGACATTGATGGAAAAGGAAAGAAGCATGTTTAGTGGTATTGGGTTAGGAAAATAATTTTGGGCAGAGACAGTCCAGACTGCATGCTACCTAGTTAACAAATCACCTTCATTGGTGTTGGAGGATAAGACTCCACATGAGGTATGGACTGGTAATAAATCCTCTCTTTCACATTTGAGGGTATTTGTTTTTGATGCATATGTACATGTTCCAAATGATAAAAGAACCAAGTTGGATATTAAATCTCAAAGGTGCATATTTAATGGGTATAAGGATGTTTAAAAGGTTATAAGTTTTGGAACCCAGAAACAAGGAAGGTTTTGTACAACCGAGATGTGGTGTTTAGAGAGGTGAAATACGTTGTTAATAAACATGATGTCCTACCAAAGGAACCTGATAAGATAGAGTTTTAGCTAAAGGAGGAAGAATCTGACTCTACAACAGAACAATATTCAGAAGAGGAAGAGCCACAAACTCTAGTTGTGAGAAGATCAGTTTGAGAAATAAATCGGCCAAAAAGGTATATTCCATCTGCTTTATATTCAAATTTTTCTTTATCTATCACTGATGATGATCCCAGAACTGTTAGGTTGGCAGGGGATTCAAGGGATGGAAAATTCTGGAAGGAGGCCATGGTTGATGAAATGACATCCTTGCACAAAAATGAGGCATGGGATCTAGTGGAGTTGTCGGCTAGAAGGAAGCCCATTGGGAGAAAATGGGTGTTTAAGAAGAAGATGATTACAGAAAGAAAGGTGGACAAATACAAATCTCAGTTGGTAGAAAAAGGTTATTCCCAGGTGTCGGGAATTGTTTTTGGTGATATTTTTTCTCCTATTTCCAAGGTAACTTCTGTTATATTACTTTTATTTGTTGTTGTTGCATTTTATTTTGAGGTAGAACAAATGGATGTGAAGACAAAATTTCTTCATGGGGATATGGAAGAATAGATCTACATGAAGAAACCTAAAGGATTTGCGGTGAAGGGTAAGAAAGAACTTGTATGCAAGTTAAAGAAATATCGGTATGGGTTAAAACAATCACCAAGGATGTAGTATCAGAAATTTGATACATATATACGAGGACTTGGCTTCACCAAAAGAAAAGAGGATCACTATATGTATTTTAAATTAATTGGTGATCGCATCGTTTATTTGTTCTTATATGTGGATGATATGTTATTGTTTGGAACTGACAAATAAATTATCTACTATTTGAAGACCCAATTGTTCTCCAAATTGGACATGAAGGATAGCAGTGCTGCAAACTATATTTTTGGCATGGAAATTAAATGAGATCGGGAAAAGAGGAAGCTTTGGTTAAACCAGAGGAAGTATGTCGAGATAATATTGCAGAGGTTCAATATGCAGGATAGTAAACCGGTGAAGGTTCCTATTCATGTAGGTGTAAAGTTATCTATTGAACAATGTCCCAAGACACAAGAAGAAGAAGATGGCATGTCACGTGTTCCATATGAAAGTGAAGTGGGTAGCCTGATGTATGAAATGGTCCCTACTAGACCAAACATTTCACATGTAGTGGGATTATTGAGCAAGTTTATGTCAAAACCAGGGAAGGAGCATTGGACAACAGTGAAGTGGTTTTTCATATATTTGCATGCCACTAGTGATTATGGTTTGTGCTACAAAGGAAGACCAAAATTGGAAATATTTTTGGACATCCGTGGCTTTGTTGATGGAGACTAGGCTATAGATATGGATCAAAGAATATCTACAAGTGGGTATGTGTTTAACCTATTTGGAGGTGTAGTCAGTTGGATGAGTATAAGACAGTCTGTAGTGGCTCTTTCAACTACAGATGCAGAACACATGGAAACCACTCATGCAAGTAAGGAATAAGTTTGGTTGCAGAGATTTTGTTCAAGAATAGGGTTGGCATAGCGAGATATAAGGATATACTATGATATTCAAAGTGCAATTTTCTTTTCAAAGAACCATTCTTATCATTTAGAGACAAAGCACATTGATTTTCAGTTTCACTTTGTGAGAGATATGGTTGACGATAAAAAGGTGTTGTTGGTAAAGGTGGACACTTTGAAGAATTTTGCAGATGCATTGACGAATTTTATGAGCACTGATAAGTTCTCTTGGTGTAGATAAACAATGGGTGTTTCAGGGTTGGAGCAATTACTAAGCTCTCTTGTGGCCCCCTGTGGAAAGAAAACAACAAGTGGGAGAATGTTTTGTGTGTGTTATATTATTTCCACGACTAGCCACATGTGCGAAGCGGGGGGTAAGAGTGGGGGTGGATGCCCCCCCTTCGTTTCACTAGGCACAGCAACGGGGTCACAATGGGGCATAGCCCCCCTTGTCAAGGGGTTTGCAATGGGGCGATATCCCCCTTGCATAGGGTCTGGGGCAAAGACATAGGAATTTTTTGGTTTTTTTAAAGAGTTTGTTTGCAGATAATTTATGTACATGGTTAAAACCTACAGAAACAAAAACCACAACGTGGGGAACAACATTCGTGAGTAAGGGAACAAGAGTTGTGAGTAAGGTAACAACAGTTGCGACTAAAGGAAAAACAACCGCGTCTAAGGGAACAATAACTATGACTAAGGGAACAACAACTGTGACTAAGGAAAGAACAATTGTGAATAAGGAACAACAGTTGTGACTAAGGAAACAAAAACTATGAATAATGAAACCACAACCCTCCCTTTTTTTAAGTAGTGGAAAAAAAAAATTCACAAAAGATATGTACATTATATACAAATTGAAAGAGATTTTCATAATTATTCAGTTAGTTTTAGCTACAAGGTTACCTCCCCAATCATCTATAACCTAAAAATTAGAATCGTTACTTACCTCATGCAGAAAAGAATCATGTGTAAGTGGTTGGTGATACAGAAGAAGTCGGTACCCATTAGCAAGAAAAGAGATGCCAGAACCCTCAATTGTAGTAAGACGCAATGTGTCATTGTCATAAAATTTAGTGACCTCATATGGTCCCATCCATCTTGTTTGGAATTTCCCTGGGAAATGTTGGAATCTCTAGTCATATAATAGCGCCCATTCTCCTTTCTGGAAATTTTTTCTCTTAATCAATCCATCATGTCATTTATCCCTTTGTTTTTGAATGATAGTTGTGTTTTGTAAGGTCTATAAGCACATTTCGTCCATTTCATTAAGTTGTTGCAAACATTTTTTTTGTGCTTATGTGAAATCCAATCCAACTTCCCTAACGGTTTTGAGTTTTGTAGCCTTTAAGAGAGATACTTCCTCCACCCATTTAGTTACATAGTTTTTTCAAACCAAAATATATACTTTCTAATTTTATGGCGGGTTGAAGGGGGCCACAAAATCCATCACCCATATTTCAAAAGGTTCATGTACAATTTACAGCTGCAAAAGGAATTTCATCGGCTTGAATGGGGCGACCCATCCTCTCACAGTTATCACATCTCTAGGCATACTTCTTAGCATCTTTAAATATTGGGGGCCAGTAATAACCCATCTATAAAAATTTATGCCCAATTCTTCAATCATCGAAATTCCCACCATAGGGCTCATCATGAAAAGCTTTAATCATATCATAAATTGTGTCTTCCTTGATGCATCTATGGATTTGAAGATCGAAGCTTGTATGAAAAAGGTACCTGACGATCCAAGAGAACTACACACTGCGTTGAACAATGAGCTTATTTCTCGAGATGGTAAACGTGTTGGAAATTTCCCTGCTGTCAGGTAATTGGCAACATCAGTGTACCAAGGTTTTTTGACTGTCACAATGATTAGATTTTCATCTGGAAATTGGTCCTATGTAGATGAAGAGTCAACTGCTAACGAAATTCTAGACATAAAATCTGCAACAATATTTTCCTTCCCTAGTTGATCTTTTATTGTGATATCTATTTCTTGCAATAACAACAACCAATGAGTTATTCGATCATTAGTAATAGGTTTATTGGATAAATACCTAATGGTAGAATGATCAGTATATAAAAATATTGGGTATCATGTTATATAATGACAAAAAAAATTAATAGAATAAACAACAGCTAAAAATTATTTCTCCATCACTATATAATTTAGCTCCATCGATGTAAGATTCTTGATGATATAATAAATTGCATAAGGATTTGTATCTTCTTCCTGTACAAGTGACAATCCATATTGTTGTATCTGATGCATCAATTGAAATGTGGAATGGAAAATTCCAATTTGGCCCGCGTAACACGGTGGATGTTGAGACCAACTTTTTCATATTTGCAAAAACAACATCACACCTCTCAATCCACTCAAATTCCACATTTCCTGTCAATAAATACAATTGTGATTATATTTTTGAAAACAAATCTATAAAACGGCGATAATAACCAACATAGTCAAGGAAACTATGCACCTTAGTTGGTGTATGAGGAGTAGGAAGCGTGAGATTTACCTCAATCTTTGTTGGGTATACCTGAATGGCTGCAGCAGAAATGCAATGCCCCAGAAATATGTCTTTTTCATCATAATATGGAATTTTTGTTAGTTATGCATCATTCAAAAAAAATTCCAAATTCTACAAAGCTTGGTCAAACTCACTACCATAAGGATTAAAATCATCCATGTATAGTTCAAGCTATTCACTAATTAAGTCATAAAAAATACTCAAGGTTTCCCTCTGAAAAGTGGTTGGTGCATTGCACAGCCCAAATGGTAAAACCATGTATGCAAACATTCCCTAAGGATATGTGAACGTGGTTTTGTCCCGACCTTCAAGAGAAATCTGGATTTGATTGTATTTGCTAAAACCATCCAAGAAAGAGAAAAAAATATTTCCTATCACAGTGTCGAGGACCTGATCTACAAATGGAAGAGGGAATTGATCTTTCTATGTAGCTTTATTCAATTCTCTGTAATACACACAAATGCTCCATTAGCCATTTTTTTAGGGACTACAACTATTGGTGAAACACATTGGGTATCACAAATAGGATATATGAAATTAACATTGAGGAGTTTCTGCAATTCTTGTTTCAGTATATCCCTAAGGTGTGGATTTAATCTTCTTTGAGGTTGGTGAATGGCACAGGCATTTTTTTCTATATAAATGTGATGTTTACATAGTTAGGGGTCAATGCCTCGCATATCAAAATACTCTAGGAAAAAAAAAGGGCCTCTTTATATTTTTCGAGAATTTGGATTAATTTTTCATGTTGCAGATAATCTAGATTAGCACTACTTTTCAAATTCTTACTAGGCTCAATTTGTAATGTTACAAAATTTTAGCTTCCAAGCTAAATGGAACATTAGAGTTAGAAGCAGCTTTCGCCGGTGAATAAATGGGTAGAAAAGCCCATAAGTCTCCTAAGGAGGATAAAAAAACTCCAAGTGTGAAAGGATACACTCTTTCTAGCTCAATAAAACACCTCCATGTGTGAACAAAGATAAAATGAAGCTGCTTTGATCAAGTCAACATCACAGTTTTAGTGGAGGAGGAATCCTAGGATGGATAACGCAATTTTGGAGGGAAATGTAACTTGGGTTAGAAGTAACCTAAGTGAGTTGGGCCAAGGGCAAGAAAACTCACATCTTATATAAGGAAGAGGATGGCAGCATTTTTCATTATGTTATGTTGTAAATTATTATTCTTGGCTGTCGAGAATTGTTGCAGCTTGCTGCTTAGCAAGTTGCAGTGTTGTTTAGCACTGGGTGTTCCTTTCCAGGAATCCCACCTCTTTCCTTTGAGTTTCTCATTGGGAGAGTTTGTATTCATCATTCCACATTAGGTTTTTAGGCCAAGCTTCAGCCATCTTCATCAGCACAACTTTTCTGGAGATTGTGCAGTGTTGCTGGGTGCAGCAGTGGAAGGGATTGGAATCCCAGCTTCTAAGATAGTTTCTCATTGGAGGAAGGTTTCCTTCACTTGAGAGATCTGTTTGGAGATCTCCAGAGCTTATTTCAGATCTTTTTTATTAGACCACACATTTCCCATACCATCCCAGTGTTGTTTCTGCTAGGGAGTGCGTTATTTTACAGGCAGTATTCATTGCATGGTTTGGTGGCTTCGTTGCAATGTTTCCTTGTGATTGAGAGGTCCATCCTTTCATGGGAGGAAGCCCTTGAGGGTTATACATCATATCATACATATTTCATCCTTTTTCACTCATGTAATTTAGTGTTGCAGTGATTATTCAGTCATTTCCTGAATATCATATTTTATATATAGAGTGTGTGGCAAGAAACCCTTGCCGGGTTGTCTTGTATTTTGTATAGGAGATTATATCTTTGTACTTCAGAATTATTTATCAATATATGAGTAGATCTATGATTCTCCTATAATTTTATGTGCAAACCCTCTCTTAGACTGCACAGTCCCTTGAGCAGCTACTCCCGTATTTTGCAGTCTTGGGCTTTTTCACCTTTTTTCAGCTATACTAGTGTGGGAGGTCTGTTTAACCCACCTATTTCCATTTATTTTTTATATATTCTTGTATTTAAATGCTTCATATATGTATCCATGGGATTCAAGTGATGATTTCACTGTTTTATTGTATATGTTGCTAGAAATGTGTTTTTCATGCATGTTTTATGAGCAATCCTGGAAAAGGGATATTACAGTGGTATCAAAGCAAGATCTTTGGCTCAGCCTGTGGCTTCAAGACAAAGTGCTGACTCCCTAAAGGATGAATAATTCAATCTCTATAGACAGAGTCTGCAGATGGCTAGGTAGCCTCTGGATCTCATCTTTTTTTCAAAGGTGACATATCTAGTAAATGCCCCTGCAGTCAATCTCTGGAAAAGAATTTTGATATTCCTGAAAAGGGAAATTTACAGTGGCTTAGATTTTGAGATCTAGCTATCAGAAGAAGGAGATATGGATAGAAGCCATGAAGCTTCAGTTTGTACAGGAAGAAAGGAAGACAAGCTCACGAAGCTTCTTCCAAAATTTCTGAAGAGCTTTCAAGGAGAGTTGCAGAAAATAAGATTGGAGATGAAATATCCAAAGGAGGTTGAATCTAGAGCTGAATCTAGATTTTTACATGGTGAGTGTGAGCATGCAGCTACACTCCATGATGCACAGCACAGTCAAATTCCCAGAGCTATCCTGAGATGGATGGGAGGAGGAAGAATGCCTAAGAGAACGAATCTTAGTGATTTTTTGTGGGAGTATGAATCTCAAACTGAGAGGTTTAGAGATCATACTGATTTCCAAGAGTTTTTCAAGATCCAGATGGAGAAAAGCCAGCAGCAGGATGCAGTTATATTTCTTCTATCTACTTTTTCCGGATCACCTACATGTTCAGTTGGGCTTGGGTGAAGGAACTAAACTCCTATTTGCAGTTGCACCATATTACCGGAGATGAAGCTATTAGAGTTGCAGCACTACATTTCAGAGGTAAGGCTCATGCATGGTGGATTTTTTAATCTTGTTCCTTAAAAAATGCAAACACTTCCTCTTATGCAAGATTCATAGAAATTTTGATGGGAAGGTTTGGTGAAAAACTTCCTAAGACACATGAGCAAGGAAAACTTGAGAAAACAAAATCCTTGCATGTGATGGAGGAAACTCCATTTCAGAAAACCATGAGAAGAGCTGATGTCTTGCATTACATATTTCCGAAAGCAAAACCTCCAGTTCATATTCATGAACAAGAGGGCATGGGGATCACTTTCTCACAAAGGGATCCAATTGTTGAGATGTTTCCCACACACATTGATGAGGAAGAGGGCAACAACGCTATCACATCTAGAGCACATCTAGTGCCTCATGCAGAGGGAAGAGGATCACATGCTCCAATGAGAGGGATTATTGTATATTTTCAAGAATTTCCCTAGGATCTCATACATAGAGGTCCAAGCACAATCAATGAGCAGCATGATTGTGCAACATTGCAGCTGGGAGGAGGAGGAAAGGAGGAAGAGCAGCATCAGTTGATGAGAGGCATACACCCTTCTCTATTTCAGAGAGACAATGCAAGGAAGAGGCAGACTGATTTGCGCTGTAGAAGCAGGGGCAAGATTTCCCAATCACCTATGCAGTCTACTCTTGACATTGATGTCTCGCTTAATGGAGGCATTCCACCTAGGAGGCCACCTGATCTTCAATTGATGAGAGATGTCTTGTCTTTGGGTTCACCACTCTTGGATTTTGGAGAGGTGAAAAGTTTGGAGGAGAACTTTGGCATGGGGGATGTCAAAGAAGCAGGCAGCAGCATGAGTGGAGCTTCACATGCCAAATCACCATCGTTGTCACTGAGGAGAATTGATCCTCATTCGAGATCTCAGCTTTTGGTAGAGTACTCCAAGGATCTTGGTGCATGCATGATTCTTGATGACCCAGATGTTGTTGAAAGATACATGGTAGAAGATGTGGTCATCTATTCCTATGGCAGGACCTT
The DNA here is from genome assembly GCA_034641835.2 of Pinus albicaulis. NCBI lineage: Eukaryota > Viridiplantae > Streptophyta > Pinopsida > Pinales > Pinaceae > Pinus > Pinus albicaulis. The sequence goes on from CM076577.1 coordinate 753,657,744, forward strand.
CTTGACCAGATCTTCTAGTCTCAAGGAGAAGCTGCTACATGCAGCACATGAGGGCTTCTATTCTATGCACTCTGATGCATATTTCCAATTGATGGAGGAGTTCACTTGGGAGGGCATCTAGCATGACATATATCAGCATATGGAGAGATACATAGCCCGGATGGTGAAAGAGAGGATGTCACATCCACCTTCCTACTCATTGGGAATAAGGGAGAATTTCCAGTTGAGCCATTTCAGCTCAAGACTGCAAGTACATGATGGAGGAGGTATAATTTCATTTTGTATTGTACTTATTTTCCTTATTTGAGTAGCATGATGTATCAAGAAGAGTTTTTTATTCTTGCATATTATATGATGATGTACTTGCAGCTACTTGTAGCATTTACCTTGGCTATCCTTTTGATGAGCTATGGGGGAAGCCATATGTCTCTGGGTGTGCACCAATGACACCATATTGTAACTTCGTGTTTTCATCTTATGAGATGACCGTGGTAGAAAACAAGTGGCTAGAAAAGCACTTGTTGATTCTTAATTTGATGCAGGCCAAGGGTGCACTGTGCCGGTTCCATGAGAGGGACCAAGATTCACTCTCCGGTTGTCAATTGGCAACTTGGTTTTATTGTATATTGCTTCCATGTATTGCTGATATGTTCTTGTTCAAAGGAAGCTTGTATGAGGGAGAGATACGGAAGCAAAAAATGTTTTTGTTGTTATGGTTTCACTTGGGAGAGTATGGGAAAAATTATTCCCATACTTTTCATGATATTTCTGAAGAGAAGAAAGGCACATTCATGGTGCAAGGAGGCTACCCTTCAGCATTGAAGGATCATGAGAGACTTCCATGTAGGAAGGAGATCTTCTCACATAGCAGCATGATGGTGGATGACTTTGGCATATGGAATTTCAAAGAGAGGAGTCATGGAGCCTTATTTCTAAGGCCTACAACGCTGTCACATGGGAGAGTGTTCTTATTGATAAATTGTTCCAAGGAGTATATGTACCCCTTCTTCTTGCAGATTTTTATGAGGGAATCCTCATGGGGGAACTTAGACATGGACCTCACTTTCATCTCACACATGATGCATGGTAGGAAATACATTGATGTGCTTATTGATTACTCTATTGAGTATTTGTACTTTCTCACCATATGTAAATAGTGCATTTCTCCATATGAGAGCAAGAGTATTTTTGGGTTTCATGGTCACTTTAGGGCCAATGTTTATGATGATAGGAGCCTATATATACGTGACATTGGGAAACTGTATTGTTATTTCATATATGTACAGCTGATATACATTTATGCTTACTTCCCCATGTTGGGAGAACAAACATATACAGCTTGTAACTTGTTGCAGGACCACTTGCCGTATGACATTCTCAAGCAGCAGTTGGGAGAACTGTGATGTATCCACCAGAGAGACCATATGTATCATCCAAGCTTGCACATAACCTTCAGCCATTTTCTGATTTGGATGCCATGTGGTGATTTTGTGCCATTCATCTTGAATGGAATGGTTTAGGTTGGCATGACTCATGATTTTGGAGGTAGAGTCTTTGGAGGCTCAATTATCTTCTTGCCATTGGAGGGAAATCATGTTCCAGCCCAAGATCAGCATGCCCTCTACACTTATCATGAGTGGAGAGGAGGACAGCATGGGATAGGCCTTCTTGCCTATCATGTACATTCATTATGTTGGGAAAAATACTGAGAGGGGGGGGGGTGAATCAGTATTTAGTGTAGACAATAAAACTTTGATATTTCTTTCTTAAAAACCATACGCAACTTTCTTGAAGCAAACCCGCGTATATACGCGGATATCCTTTACAGAACTCACGTATATCCAGTGATCTAATTATGCATTTAGTTCTTGACTTAGATCATTGCATTACTCATTCATCAGATATTTAGAAAACAGTAAACAAGTGCAAGAAGAATAGAATAATCATCACACATAAGAAACCACACATGAACACCAGGATTTTTAGATGGAAACCCAATTCAAGAGAAAACCACCGTTGTCGTCGTCTTAGTCTTCAATTTTTATTATCAAGAAAACTTCTTACAACATGTACTAGTGCAGACTCATACCAGTACGCAGGCACCCACCTGCAGAAGGCTAAAGCCTTCTCTCGTTTACCAGCCTCTCCTGGAAGGGAGCAACAACCCCTTGCTCTCGTTTACCAGCCTCACCTGGAAGGGAGCTACTACCCCCTGATATTAGCACCAACCTCTACTGGTAGAAAGCTTCTACGTTCAGACTGAAGGTTTCAACCCTCAGATCCACTGCAGACCACGTTCATCAATTTTCAAACTGGATCAAACAGCTCCAACACAACCCTTTACTTGTCAATAAACAACCTTTTCCCAATGCATGAAACAGAACAGTGAAACCACTGTAACCAGAATATTAGAGATAACCCAGACTTCAGAATAAATATGCAGAAACACATTCAACCTTGAGCAACCATAAGATCAGATATCATACGTGCTTTTATTTAATCAGACCCGCGTATATACTCGCTTTTTATGAAGTGAACTCGCGTATACATCTGTGCATTTACCAAAATAACCCTAACTATCCATACGCGACTTTGTTGAAACAGATCCGCGTATACACGCACTTTTCACGAACTGAACCTGCATATATATCTGTAAAAGATAAACTTTGCACAACAGATCCGATCTATGAACTTACCCAGATTTCTTCAAGTTCTTCAGCAGATTTGCACCAGGTCTTCATCACTTCTTTTCAGATCATCCAAGAGATTCACCATTTCTAGATCTAGAGATCTTTAACCTTCACCATGTTCATAGATGCATCATAGATTCAGATCTATCAATCAAGAGCAGAGTTCAACGATGCAGATATACTTCAGAGTGAAGTATTCATCAAAGCCCAGACACTTGCACACCCATGCACAATGATTTTCTTCTCCTTATATAGATTTGGCCTTCATCAATACCATGAGTCAAAACCACATCACTTCCGATGGTATTCCTGGACGAGATCAAATAGACAATCCAGCGCTCAATACAATGGGTCAATACCATGGTAGTAACCCCTAGTTTTACATATTTAGAGCGCAATTGAGCATACGCGACTTGGTACGTTATTTCCCGCGTGCATACGTGACTTCCCCTAAACAAACTCGCGTATTCCTTGTGACATACACTTTTCATCACTGTTCTGGCCCATTCTGGAAATTCTTTCTTCTGCACCTTCTATACTGATTGTAGATACATCAGATGTATATCATTCACAAGCTCATCAAGAACAACTTCATTAAGTAGGTTTCCATCATCTTCATCAAGTGGGTTGCCATCAAGGACAACACTCAGCATCATATTGCCAACAATCTCCCCATTTGGACTTGATGGCAACCACGATGGAGTTTGAGCACCAGAACAGATAGATACATTGATTATAGTCATTATACAACAACCACGTTACTCTAGCCTTATTCAAACACCATGCCACTCTCCCCCTTTGACATCAAGGGCAAAGGGCGGGTCAAACCAACACAAGGTTTTTCTTCTCAAGTTCAAGCTGAATCTTCAAACCTATTATTCAATGAACATGACACTATGACCTTTCCTAACACCAAGGACTCATACTTACATCAAAGATCCAACCAAGTGGATTTACATATGTGACCCAAGTACCCAACCACGTGGGTTTACACATTTTGACTCAATTACCCAACCAAGTGGGTTTACAAATCTGAACAAGCCCTTTACATGGCTGAATATTACAAATTACATCATAGGTCATAGCCTTTTCATCAAATTACACATATGACTTTTATAACCAATACCAAAAGGACCTCAAGAGAGAGATCATATTTCAGAATCATCATACTGCCAAAATTGCATTACACCCAATAAGGCTAATGCTCCCCCTGAAACTGTACAACCCATGCATCCTTTCCAAGTGACCAAAACTCCCCCTTAGCTTGTGCATCCTGAACACTTTCAACAGCAAATTATCAAGGCATATTCACCCAATATCAGAGAAAGGAACAAAATTATAAGAGTTGAAGCATCATCAGAGATACCAAACAGTACTGTTGTTGTGCTGAGAAATGATGACCCCAAAAATTTGTCAGCAACCAACCATACACGGTTTTCTGTGTATGAACTCGCGTATATACGCGACTGCCGTTTAGGAAACTCGCGTATCCAATTTAATCTTCTGAATTTAGGCAGATTTTTTCTTCTGACTGGCAGAGACTACTCCCAGCTTCTGTCTTAGATATTCGAATGCTTCCCTGGGCAGAGGTTTGGTAAAGATATCAGCAACTTGTTCTCTGGAGGGAACGTACTCCAACTTCACCTTTTGTTCAAGCACTTGTTCACGTAAGAAGTGATACTTGATGGGAATGTGCTTGGTCTTCGAATGCATAACCGGATTCTTTGAGATACTGATGGAACTTGTGTTATCACACATAATGGAGATAGGAGATGTACATTTGATTTGAAAATCTTGTAAGGTTTGCATCATCCAAAGGAGTTGAGTGCAACAAGATGCGGCAGCCACATATTCTACTTCTGCTGTAGATAAGGAAATAGAATTTTGCTTCTTGCTGAACCAAGATACTAACCGGGGTCCCATATATAATGCACCACCACTAGTGCTTTTCCAATCATCAACATTTCCAGCCCAATCTGCATCATTGTAAGCATGAAGAGTAAGATCAACATTCTTTGGATACCATAGTCCAAAGTCTTGAGTTCCTTGCAGATATTTGAATATTCTTTTGACAGCCTGAAGGTGAGACTCTTTTGGATTAGCTTGGAATCGTCCAAAAATCCCAACTGCATGCATAATGTCTGGTCTAGTCCCAGTGAGATAAAGTAGGCTTCCTATCATTGATCTGTATTCTGGTTGATTCACCGCGGGAGAATCATCATGAGAACTGAGATTACATCCGGTTATTATTGGTGTACTTACAGGTTTTCATTCTTCCATGCCATACTTCTTCATAATTTTCTTAATATATTTTGCTTGTGATAAGAATATACCATCCGTAGTTTGATTCACTTGCAAGCCAAGAAAGAATGTTAGTTCTCCAAGTAAGGACATTTCAAATTCTTGCTGCATGACAGAAGCAAATTTCTGACTCATAGATTCTTCATTACTCCCAAAAATGATATCATCAAAATATACAACCACAATCAATAGTTTATCATTTTCAACTTTTGTGTATAGGTTGCTATCAGCCGACCCCTTTGAAAATCCTTGTTGATGAAGATATTTGTCAAGATGATAATACCATGCCCTTGGAGCTTGTTTGAGACCATATATAGCCTTTTTAAGTTTACAAACAAGATTTTCATCATTTCCCAAAATGAATCCTTCCGGTTGTTCTATATACACTTCTTCTTCTAGATCACCATTGAGAAAAGCAGATTTAACATCCATTTGATAAACTTTGATTTGTTGAAAACTTGAAAAAGCAAGAAACATTCTTATGGCTTCAAGTCTAGCTACAGGAGCAAAAGTTTCTTCAAAGTCTATACCTTCTTGTTGAATATACCCCTTGCAAACCAGTCTAGCTTTGCTTCTTATAACATCCCCATTCTCATTTAACTTGTTCTTGAATATCCATTTAGTTCCAATGACATTTTTATCATGTGGTCTTGGCACCAATTCCCAAGTGTGATTCTTTTCAATTTGATCAAGCTCTTCATTCATAGCTTGAATCCAACATTCATCTTTGCAAGCTTGATTGACATTGTGTGGTTCAATTGTGGATAGAAATGCCATATAGCTAGAAGATCCCACAAGAGTCCTCCTTGTTTGTACACCTGATTCCTTGTCTCCCAAAATTTGAGATTCAGGATGATTCTTTTGAACATATCTAGATGGAGCCTTTTTAGATAAATCATCTTCAGGTTCTTCATTGGATCCACTGTCTATATCATTTCTATTTGATGTAGAAGGACAAAAGTCACCATCATCTTCTTCTGTTGTTTTTTTTTCTTCTTTAGGAGCTGCAGGAGACTCATCAATAACAACATCAATACATTCAACAATCTTTCGAAGCCTTTTATTGTAACATTTGTATGCTCTGCTTGTAGATGAGTAACCAAGAAGTATCCCTTCATCTAATCTAGGTTCAAACTTGCCAAGCTTTTCATCATTATTTTTGATAAAGCATTTACTTCCAAAAACTCTAAAATGCTTCACAGATGGAGAATTACCATACCAGAGTTCATATGGAGTTTTGTCACTATTTACCCGAACATGAGCCTTGTTGAGAATGTTAGCTGTTTTATGTGCTGCTTCACCCCAGAACATGTCAGGAGTTCCAGAATCATCGAGCATAGCTCTAGCCATTTGTTGAATTGTTCTATTCATTCTTTCTACTACGCCATTTTGTTGTGGAGTACCTGCTACAGAGAATTGTCTTTTTATGCCATGTTGTTCACAAAATTCAAAGAATTCATTTGATGTATATTCTCCTCCTCGATCAGATATAAGACACTTGAGTTTTTGATCTAATTCATTTTCAACTAATGCTTTGAAGATCTGAAATTTTTCAAATGCTTCATCTTTGTGTTTAATGAGCCCGATCCAACACATTCTAGAGTAATCATCAATAAATAAGATATAGTATTCTTCCCCACGTGGTGACTTTTTCCTCATAGGTCCACATATGTCAGCATGAATGAGTTCAAGAGGCTCACTTGATGATCCTTCTTTGGCATTAAATCGTACTCTGGTCTGCTTACCGAATTGACAAGATTTTCATATGATACTTTCTGGTAGATTAATATTGGGAAGACCATGAACAGCTTGAAGTCTGCTTGCTTTGTTGATTTGAGAGAAGCTCAGATGCCCCAGCCTTCTATGCCATAGCCAATTTTCTGAAGACTTGCTCAAGTAACATTGATCTTTGCAGTTCTTCAATACATACAGGTTGCTTGGAGTTCTTTTCCCTTTTATAATAGTTTTACCTATATCAAGATCACGAACCACACATTCTTTTGAACTAAAGACAACTTCAGTTCCTTGATCACACATTTGACTTACACTTAACAGGTTATGCCTTAATCCATCCACATACATGACATCATTAGCCTTCGCCTTTTCTTTTAGAAACACTGACCCTTTTCCTTTAATTACAGCAGGAGTATCATTTCCAAATGTAACTTTCTTTTCTTTTTCTAGAGAATTATATGCAAGAAGTTTGCTTTTGTCACCTGTCATGTGTCTTGAGCATCCACTATCAATGTAACATTGATTTTCTTCACCTTCTGCAAATAACGCTATCCCAGAATTTTCAACCAGTAATTCCTTCTTTTTCTAGACTTTGGAACTTGAAGGAAAATGTTGTTTTGGCTGGACTTTGCTCCTGCATTCAGATTCTTCATGGCCAAAGTTATTGCAATAAGCACATTCAACTTAATTTTGAAGAGGATAAAAGTTGTTATAGGTGTTCTTCTTTGGTTCAGTATCCATCCTTTTCTTTCTTGCTTCTCTTGTCATGATGGTTTTATATGCAACACATTAAACAACTTTATGACCAAAATTGTGACATGAGAAACATTGACCATTGAAGTAGAAATTTCTGCGATCATGAAATCTTCTATTTGAATTTACCTGTTGGTTGTTACTTCTTTGAGAGATATCCCTATTAGTGTTCCTTGAATTGTGATGATCATGCTTTACCTGTAAATATTCTTTATTCCCTTGCTGAGTGGCTGAATGTAGTAAACCAGTTGTAGCTGCTTTTAGATAATCTGGTGCTAAAGCCTGAGAAGATTCTCCGGTATATCCAAGACCTGTCTTTATAAGAGGAGAACATTGAAACTTGATAATCTCATCTAAGGTTTCAGATCCTTTAGCAAATCTAAGATTCAAAGTCTTTGATTTATCAAGTTCTTTTCTTAAACTTACTACTTCACATTCTAATTTCTCATTGTGTTTCTTTGCTTCTTCAATCTGCCTTTTTAGAGTTTCTATGATTATTTTACTTTCTTCCAAGCATATTTTGAGTTGATTGTTTTGATCAAGAAAATCATTGTCATCTAGAGCATCCATAAAAGCATCCTTGTCGTCTCTAGAATTATTTTCAAATGCCATGAGAAGTCTAAGATCTTGTTCACATTCTTCCTCACTATTAGATAACCCATCACTGTCTTCATTTGTATAGTAAATTTTCTTAGTGCTAGATCGGTTCTTATTCCTTCTTGCTACTTCTTTCCCTTTAGCAGATATTTTATAAGGACACTTTGCAGCATAATGACCAACTCTTCCACAATCAAAACATTTGAAAGGAAGCTTACCTTTGAATCTTCCGGTTCCTAGTTGGAGTCTTCTCACAAAGTTTGCCTCATCTTCTTCTGAGATATATCCTGATCCTTCTGGTTTTTTAACTTCTTTCCCTTTTGTAGAAGCTTTAAAAACAGCTTCTTTGACTTCAGATGATCCTCCTCTCCTCATTTCATATGCAGTCAATATGCCATGAAGTTGCACCACAGTAAGAGTTTGAAGATCCTGTTTTTGTTCAAGAGCAGAGACTTTTGATTCAAATTTTGCCGTTAGCAATCTTAAGATTTTCTCAACCAAAGTAGATTCTGTGATTGTTTCTCCCAGATTTCTCATACGATTTAAAACATCATCAAGACGTAAAAAGAAACTGGCAATATTCTCATCACTATGCATCTTTAAATTTTCATATTCAATTCTGAGAGTTTGAAGTTTTGCACTTTTTACCTTTGCATCACCTTCATAACTTAGAATGATTTTGTCCCATATCTCCTTTGTTGTATTTAGCTGCATAACTTTGACAAATTCTGATTCAGTTAGACTTCCCGTTAGAGCATTGACTGCCTTTGCATTTATTTCATAATTCTTCTTTTCAGTCAGATCTGTTGGTATTGCAGCTGGATATTGATATCCTTGTTCAAAAATGCCCCATACATCTGTCCCATAGACTGAAGATAGGATCTCATCCTTATTTTCCAGAAGATTAAATTTCTTCCATTAAAGAGTGGAGGCTTGATAGATGCTGTTCCATCTTGATTGCTCATCTTGCTTGATCTTCCTTCTAGCGGTTAAGCTTTTTTTTCAGATGGACCTGCTCTGATACCAATTGTTGGCAAAAATACTAAGAGGGGGGGGTGAATCAGTATTTAGTGCAGACAATAAAACTTTGATATTTCTTTCTTAAAAACCATACGCAACTTTCCTGAAGCAAATCCGCGTATATACGCGGATATCCTTTACAGAACTCGCGTATATCCAATGATCTAATTATGCATTTAGTTCTTGACTTAGATCATTGCATTACTCATTCATCAGATATTTAGAAAACAGTAAACAAGTGCAGGAAGAACAAAATAATCATCACACATAAGAAACCACACATGAACACCAGGATTTTTAGGTGGAAACCCAATTCGGGAGAAAACCGCCACTGTCGTCATCTCAGTCTTCAATTTTTATTATTAAGAAAACTTCTTACAACATGTACTGGTGTAGACTCATACCAGTACGCAGGCACCCACCTGCAGAAGGCTACAACCTTCTCTAGTTTACCAGCCTCTCCTGGAAGGGAGCAACAACCCCTTGCTCTCGTTTACCAGCCTCACCTGGAAGGGAGCTACTACCCCCTGATATTAGCACCAGCCTCTACTGGCAGAAAGCTTCTACGTTCAAACTGAAGGTTTCAACCCTCAGATCCACTGCAGACCACGTTCATCAATTTTCAAAATAGATCAAACAGCTCCAACACAACCCTTTACTTGTCAATAAACAACCTTTGCCCAATGCATCAAACAGAACAGTGAAACCACTGTAACCAGAATATCAGAGATAACCCAGACTTCAGAATAAATATGCAGAAACACATTCAACCTTGAGCAGCCATAAGATCAGATATCATACGCGCTTTTATTTAATCAGACCCATGTATATACGCGCTTTTTATGAAGTGAACCCGCGTATACATCTATGCATTTACCAGAATAACCCTAACTGTCCATACACGACTTTGTTGAAACAGATCCGCGTATACACGCGCTTGTCACGAACTGAACCTGCATATAGATCTGTAAAAGATAAACTTTGCACAAAAGATCAGATCTATGAACTTACCCAGATTTCTTCAAGTTCTTCAGCAGATTTGTGCCAGGTCTTCATCACTTCTTTTCAGATCATCCAAGAGATTCACCATTTCTAGATCTAGAGATCTTTAACCTTCACCATGTTCATAGATGCATCATAGATTCAGATCTATCAATCAAGAGCAGAGTTCAACGATGCAGATATACTTCAGAGTGAAGTATTCATTAAAGCCCAAACACTTGCACACCCATGCACAATGATTTTCTTCTCCTTATATATATTTGGCCTTCATCAATACCATGAGTCAAAACCACATCACTTCCGATGGTATTCCTAGACGGGATCAAATAAACAATCCAGTGCTCAATACAATGGGTCAATACCATGGTAGTAACCCCTGGTTTTACATATTTAGAGCACAATTGAGCATACACGACTTGGTACGTTATTTCTCGCGTGCATACGCGACTTCCCCTAGACAAACTCGCGTATTCCTTGTGACATACACTTTTCATCACTGTTCTGGCCCATTCTGGAAATTCTTTCTTCTGCACCTTCTATACTGATTGTAGATACATCAGATGTATATCATTCACAAGCTCATCAAGAACAACTTCATTAAGTAGGTTTCCATCATCTTCATCAAGTGGGTTGCCATCAAGGACAACACTCAGCATCATATTGCCAACACATTCAACCCACCTTCATTTCAGGAGCACAAGGTGGAGGAGACTTTTCATGAGTTACCATGTTGGAGGGTGACTCACTTCATTTGGATGATAGCATGGGTAAGTGAGGCACTCATTCACCATGTTGGTCATCACTCCTACTTTGTGGAGGCCATGAGACAGCTAGCAGGTTTCCATTCACACTTTCCACCTTTGACTGATGCAGACATCTTGGTTTTGCACACTTGGGAGGAAGCATTGGATGAAAGTTTATGTGCAGATTCTCTTGATGCAGTGATGGAGGCTATTGATGGGAGGCCACATGAGGAGGAGGGGAGAAATTTTACTCTCCTTATGAATTTTCTTGAGGACAAGCAAATATTTTGGAGGGGAGGACTGTAATGTTCCAAAATTTTAGCTTCCAAGCTAAATGGAACATTAGAGTTAGAAGCAGCTTTAACCAATGAATAAATGGGTAGAAAAGCCCATAAGTCTCCTAAGGAGGATAAAAACACTCCAAGTGTGAAAGGAGACACTCTTTCTAGCTCAATAAAACACCTCCATGTGTGAACAAAGATAAAATGAAGTTGCTTTGACCAAGTCAACAGCGCAGTTTTAGTGGAGGAGGAATCCTAGGATGGATAAAGCAATTTTGGAGGGAAATGTAACTTGGGTTAGAAGTAACCTAAGTGAGTGGGGCCAAGGGAAATCAAACTCACATATTATATAAGGAAGAGGATGGCAGAATTTTTCATTATGTTATGTTGTAGATTATTATTCTTGGCTGCCAATAATTGTTGATGCTTGCTGCTTAGCAAGTTGTAGTGTTGTGTAGCACTGGGTGCTCCCGGGAAGGAATCCCACCTCTTTCCTTTGAGTAGCTCATTGGGATAGCTTGTATTTATAGCTGGGATAGCTTGTATTTTTCCGGAGATTGTGCAGTGTTGTTGGGTGTAGCAGTGGAAGGGATTGGAATCCCAGCTTCTGAGCTAGTTTCTCATTGGAGGAAGGTTTCCTTCACTTGAGAGATCTGTTTGGAGAGCTCCAGAGCTTATTTCAGATCTTTGGTATCATACCACACATTTCTCATACCTTCCCAGCATTGTTTCTGCTAGGGAGAGCATTATTTTAGAGGCAGTATTCATTGCATGGTTTGGTGGCTCTGTTGCAGTGTTTCCTTGTGATTGAGAGGTCCATCCTTTCATGGGAGAAATCCCTTGAGGGTTATACATCAGATCAGACATATTTCATCCTTTTTCACTCATTTACTTCAGTTTTGCAATGATTATTCAGTCATGTCCTGAATATCACATTTTATATATAGAGTGTGTGACAAGAAACTCTTGTCGGGTTGTCTTGTATTTTGTATAGGAGATTAGATCTTTGTACTTCAGAATTATTTATCAATATATGAGTAGATCTATTATTCTCCTATAATTTTATGTGCAAACCATCTCTTAGACTGCGCATTCCCTTGATAAATTTCTCCAGCATTTTGCAGTCTTGGGGTTTTTCACCTTTTTTCAGCTATAGTAGTGTGGGAGGTCTGTTTAACCCACCTAGTTCCATTTATTTTTGATATATTCTTGTATTTACATGCTTCATAGATGTATCCATGGGATTCAAGTGATGATTTCACTGTTTTATTGTATATGTTGCTGGAAATGTGTTTCTCATGCATGTTTTATAAGCAATCCTGAAAAAGGGATATTACACAATTTCAACGGGAACACTATTATGAATTGAAGTTGTGGGTAAATGTTCATTTTTCAGAACCTCCAGTGGATTTCATTAGGCCTCATTATCTAGCATAGCTTTTAACATTTGACATGTTGTATTCCCAATAGTATAAGGTTGGTTAATAAAATTATTAATCACATTATCCTCGGTTTGTCTTTTAAAAATAAGAGTTGCATCCAAAGTAAGAGGAGAACGCATATTTCCTTCCTGATATTTGGGGGGAATTGATTGGTAATTATCGATGAATAGGTTGGGTCTTGCAGGCGGGTACAATACAATATTTTTAATGACATTCCCTTTTGCAATCGTCAAATTTCTTGTCTGACATCCAATATACACATTTTATATTACCAGCCATGGTCTGCCTAATATTAAAGGATTCTGATCCAACCTATTTATAGGATTGAGAACCATAAAGTCTACTTGGTATTCCCAGGAATCTACATAAATGATAATATCATCCAAAGTTCCCTCTAGTTTTACTACCAATCTATCAGCCAATTCCAAGATAATGGAGGTTGGTTTAAATGTTATGATTCCAAGGATTCCACAACTTTCTACAGTCAAAATATTTATTGTGGCTCCTAAGTCCACTAGGTTGTTTGGGAAACTATGACCCTGAATTAGGACAGTAACCACCAGGTTTCCAAGGACATCATATTTAGTAGGTATATGTTTCCCCAAGATGTGATCAGGAAGTGTCCCAATAACATGGATTGTAGGAGGGTCTTTTTGTTTCCTCCTAGGATTTTTAACATATAGTTCTCTAATGGTTTTAGCATAAATCAATACATCCTGAATAGCTTGGAAAAAAGGAATTTTAATACATAAGTTTTTAAATTCCCCTATGAGATAAAAATAAGAGTAAATAGGTATTTTGATCACATCAAGTCTCTCAAGGAATGCAGAAGCGACGTCCATAGTTTTGGCAGGCTCCTATCATTTGGTTTCCTTGTCAGATGTTTATGTTTTAGTTACAACTACAGTGGAAGAAGGATGTTTCGGTAAGGGATACTCCTTGGTGGGATTTTCATCATTTTCCTACTCTTTATTTTTTGTACATTCTTCTTGAAAGATAGTCTATCCAGACCTCAGTCACAACTCATTACACTCAAAGGTGGTAGAGTCATGATTTACGTTTTCAAAAATCTCAAAATAATGTACAGGCTTGTTATTCGGATTAGGATGCGGTTGAGTAGGTAATTGAGGACATAAAGGCAGTGGAACATTTGGGGATGGTTGGAGTGGATCTTGCAATGGCGGTTGTGACTGAGGTAGCATATCAAATGATTGATTAACTGGTCTCGCAAGACACTTCCAATTTTGAGACCACATTGGTCCTTGAATATATGAGTTTTCCCATTGTGAAGGATATGAATTATTGGTTGGATTTTTCTATGAATATGTATGATATTTTTGGCTTGGAAATGAGCATCTAGTGAATGGCTTATTCATCTAGGGCAGTGCAGAATATGGTTGATATTTCCAAGTGGTATTAAAATATTGATGACCCTGCCATGTTGATCCAAGAATATGTCATTGAGCATATTATCCAGAATAAAATAGAGAAGGATCTTGTACCATACGTGGAGGGTGATTTTTCCACTACCATCATTATGCCATGAGGTACATTGGTTCTGTCTCTTCCTCAGCTTCCTTTTGTTAGTGTCAGTATTTTCATCCTTCTGCTAGTGATCAAATAAACTCTTTCATGTCATGTTAAGGGTCCCATTCTGAAATTTTTGTCATTCCATTAGGTCATCATGCAAAAATTTGGTCACTTGGTGCAGATTTAGGTCAAGCCTCACTCTTTTCAGAAAATTCATTACTTTTTGGCTCATTTCACCACTTTGTTGAGTGTACATCAGTCATGAGTTGTCATCATCATTTCATTCCTTTCATCATGAAGTTCATTCAGTCAGAGTCTTCATTAGGTTTTAGGGTTTCAAGGTCCATCAAATCACCATTTGCATGCATAAAAGACCAACAAGTAAGAGAGTGACAATAAACACATTTTATAATGAAAGTTTGATTTATAAATACAATTTCAATTCAATATGTAATTTTATGTTTCTTAATATGTAATAAGTTATCATAGTTCCAAGGAAGTTGCATACTCAAGGTTCCAATCAACCAACTAATTCAATGTTCTAAAAATCCATAGTGTTCAAAATCCATCAAAAGATCAAAGCCAAAGATCAGGTTCAAAAGGAAAGTGCAATGAAATAGTTGAGTTCAAAAGGAAATGTGGGTCCTAAAGCTAATTTATGATATTTCATCAAGTATAAAGGGCCATCAAAGACCAAAAAGACACTCATTTGCATCCTCATGCATTGAGTTCTCAAAATCCCAAGTCAACAATTGAATTTTGAGTGAGAAAGTCGAGTTTTTTGGAAGGCGGTGTGCTTCTCCTTAAGGCACTGTGCTTTTGATAGAGAGGGTGTTGTGCTTCTCCTTAAGGCGTTGTGCTTTTACCTCGTAGGCCTTGCACTTCTCCCTAAGGCGTTTCTCTTTTTCCAGCTTTCTCCCACATCTCCAAATCTTCATTGCAGGTGGTCCAGTCATCAAACAAGGGTTTCTTCAATAATTTTCAAGTAGGTTACACCTTTCTAAACCCTCCTTTCAATTTATAATTTTGAATTCATCGTGTAAACCCTCCTCATTTACCATTTCAAGTTTTGAGCCAAGAAACCCTATTTTTCACCATTCCAAACCAAGGTTGTTTCTGCTAGACTCTATTTTCACTTCCCACACTCTAAAATCACTCTCATTATCCCCATATCACCTTATCCCTTATCCCCAAATCCCATTTCCTGAAACCCTAATCCTAGACTGCATTTTCCTAGGCAATCCCACCATATCCCTATAATCGAATTCCCTACCATATCTCCCTAATTTTTTCTATCCCCCACCACTTCCTTAAGCTCCCTAACTCCCTTCCCCAATTCCTTAAATTTTCCTACATTAATCCCATATCCCTAAACCTACCATCCTACCCCTTTCCCTTCCCCTTACCTAGGGTTTCAAAACAAGACAAATACTATGGAGGAGGAAAGAGATATTACGGAGGAGGAGATGAACATAGAATAAGAGAGGAGACAACACAAAGGAGGGAGGATTTTGAGGCTTGAACCATCCAACACTAGAGAATTTTTGGCCTCACACATGACATTCAATTGCTTCAAACATGTGGGTTGTTTTGACTTCTATGAAATGGTCCAAAGAGTACAACATCACCCTTCTTTGACCAAATTTTTCATCTCTAACCTCAAAGACAAACAAGTGAACATTGCAGGAGTAACCTTCACCATCTCCACAGATATCATTGTTACAGCCACAGGGATACCCAATGTCACTGAAAAATGGTTTAAGGCGAAATATGTAGATGCACATCATCATGAACCATTTCTCAAGCCAAGGTACAAAAATGACAAAAAGAAAGTCTTTCCTTTCAGCCACCTACTTGAAATATTTTCTCCCATGATGAAGATCATCATGAAATATTTCACTTGTGAGGGCAGATTCTCTAGACTATATTCTTATCACATCAGACTGCTCATGCATTTCACAAGGGTGAAATCACTTACAATCCCTCACTATTTGTACAGGAGTATTCATAAAATGCCATACATAGTGCAGAACAGAGAGTATGAACATCAGATGAACAGCCTCTTCCATCACTCTCTCATCAAAATAATTTTCCTTCATCATCTCAATCAGTTAAACATCTCATGGGATACCTTTATTGAGAATCATGCCTTCAATACTCCACCACCTCAGCCTACTAGACCAATCCCACCACCAGCATCAATGTCTCAAAGACAAACAGGGTCATCTATTAGGGCTACAGTTAAAGATTTCAAAGAATTTAAAGAAAAAAAAAAGGTCAAAACCTACCAGAGGGGACCTAGGAAATTTTTTTCTCCACAAATTGTGGAAGGGGCCTTGCCTTCTTCATCAACGAAGCAGGTACATCAAGATGAGCAGTAAGAAGAGACAGTTTTCCATGAAGAGGAAAATCTTCATGAGGAAGAAAGAGACTTTGAGTTGATGGACTTGGATGATCAAGATGATCAGGAGGCCTCAAAGTTGATCATTAAAGAGAAGGATGTCATGATCGAAGAACTGCAGTACAACATGGCAAGAGCCCAATTTTTCATATCGTTCCTAGAACAAGAGAACAAGCAACTAAAAGATAAACAAGTACTCATGGAGCTAGAGTTGTTAAAGGAAAAAAGACAAGACATCAAGGGTAATAAAATTATGGCACCTAATTATTATGATCATGATGATACTCAAAACATCAATTCAAGACCAAAAACAAGAGGTCTTAAGAGAGCTCTAGAGCAGCAAAAACATGAGGCAGAGCAACTTAGTTTTGAAGAAAGTATTGCAAAGGAAGTTAAATACGACAGAGAGGTATGGCTAGACAGAGTTAACCTCCACCATTAGAAGCTCCTCCATAAGGCAAATAAATACAATGTTATTCTCATACACATGTCCAATGGGTACATCACTAAAAACAAGATCTGCAGCATCAAGCTCAAGCAGTTGAAGGAGAAATACAAGAAAACCCTAATCAAGAAAAAGGAAGAGGATAAACTTGAGATCCTTTCTGATGCCTCCATGATTTCTTGAGACACATCATCAGTACTCTATCTACAAATTTTTAAGGTTTTTGGTTAATTTTTTGCAATTTTGGGCATTTTGACAAATTTTAAAAGGTTTTCAGCATAGTCCACCTGTCAAAGGCGCAGCGCCCAAGGCATTGCACTTTTTCTAGGAGCCTCGAAATGATAAATGGCCACCACCAATAGATTCATAAGGTCCTCTACATTAAATTTTTACTATTGGAACACTAAATTTGGACATTCTGATAGGGAGAAAAGGCCAGAAACATCCAAAAAATAACCTTGTTGCCTCATTTTTCAGGTTGGCGCTGCGCTTTTGACCAATTTTGAGAGATTTAACTTTTGAGGGCCTTAGCTTCATATTTTAGAACTTAAGGGAATTTTTGGAAACTAGACAGAAGCATCTTTCCAATGAGCTATCATGAGCTCAATTTTGACTTCAAGAAGGCCTCCAAAACTCACCTTGAAGTTGGCGTTGCACCTTTGCCAGTTGCTTGATATTTTCTAGTATTTGAGTTTTTCTCAGTTTCTGATATAATTTATGATTTTTTACTGATGTAATTCATCCTTGTAAATTTAATTATGACCTAAATAGCTACTAGAGGGTACATACATTGGGTAAAAGTGTACTTTTGAATAAATGAATCAGTTTCATCAAAGTTAGGGATGAGTTTGTTAACCTCCCTAGTCTTTGGGTTTCCAGTTTAGCACTTTGTGGATCAGCTCCACAACTCATGGATTCGACCCCTGAGCTGGGGAGAATCAGTTTTGGTCTATATTATCCACTTATTTTCTCATATCAAGGGTTGGATGATGTTGGATTGATCTTGGAACATTTTTTGTAATCAGACTTTTGTCTAATAATAACAGACTCAGTTGTAGCTATTTTGATGGAATTCATGTGGTAAATGATTTGACATTGTTTCTTCTTGTGTTATGAAAATGTGTGAATTTATTGTGGTTCATATTCATTCCATTTCCAAATTCAATTGTTCCTAAGTCTAAAAGACAGAATTCATTAATTTTATGCTCTGTTTTGGAGGGATAATTACAGTTTATTTATTTTTCTTCTTAGTAGAAAATACTTCATATCTCTTATGCTCTTTTCTCAAATCATATTAGTCCAAACCATTTCATCATATATCCTCTTGTGTTGAACTGCTTACCTATTTTTCTCCATTAGATCCCTGTAAATTTGATCCTTGTTTTCCCTGACCTAATTTCTTCCCTGGCCTATTCACCATCCAGCACCTCAAAAAATAAATCAATCAAACCCTTGTGCTACTATACCTAGCCTAATATCTCATTTATCTAGTCATATTGGCTAAGATCCATTGGAGAGAGCCCTCTCCTACCTAGTAGGGCTAGCTACTTGGAAAAATATTGGTTTGTGGTTACCTTTGCTGGTCTCTTCTCAGCCTCAAAGATCCAGTGGAGTGCTAACA
Source organism: Pinus albicaulis (assembly GCA_034641835.2). NCBI lineage: Eukaryota > Viridiplantae > Streptophyta > Pinopsida > Pinales > Pinaceae > Pinus > Pinus albicaulis. The sequence continues at coordinate 753,676,304 of CM076577.1, forward strand.
GCTTGAATACAGCCTTTAATCCAGGGAGTGAGGTACATCGTTTAGTTGAGTGATCCTTAGTGCAGATAACACATTTTTCAATTGTGTCCAACAGACATTATTTTAGATTATGATTCTTCCGGAAATGAGGACATAAAATAGCTAGGGCCTGGTCTGCATCAACCTGTTTTTTATTCACCTGTAACACATCCAACTGTGTAGTCAATGTACTCAAAATATTAGTTTTAAAATTTTATAAAATATTACCAATTTATGCTTGTGTAACTCCTTCGCATGTAGTTCTGCTAAATCTTCTGAGAGGATCATGAATTCTAGGTTTGGTTCATGTACTTTCTCGTGATCACGTGATACACAATTTTATAATATCATCATATTCTTCTTTAGAAATATCACCCTATCCGATTATATTAAGTGTTTCTATCCATTCGTCTTTCATACCCATAATAAAATTAGTTTTCAATACATCTTTGGGTAGGGTGATCTTTGCAAATTATATTGAAACATTTCAAAATATTCTTTCAGTGTCTCATCTTCTTTTGACATCATTTTAAATATTTCCTTTTTTAAGTCTCTAGACCGACGATAGTCCTGATATTTAGTGAGAAAAGTTTCTTTCATTTGATCCCATGAGTTTATAGTGACTCATCCTAGTCCCATGAACCAATGTAAATATACTCCTTAAGGTAGAAGGAAACAATTTTAATTTCTGGGGAGCAGTAATATAGTCATAACCTCGGCATAGAACATCAAACTCAAATAGAAATGCATGAGTATCCTCAGAAGCCATTCCATGGAAATTTGGAAGATTTTGCAATGGGATGGCTTTCATTGTTGCATTTGTTTGTGGATCAACATTAGGATATCCTATGGTTTTAGTTGGGTTCTTGTTATTTTATTTTCGATTTGGTCAAAAATCTGCCAATAATCTTCAGGAATTTTGTGATCAGGAGATATTATCTAGAAGTAATATGTTGGTTGGGCTCTGTACCTTGACCAAGTCTCACATCACTATTTATATCAAGAATTTCAGGTTCTCTCCTCACAATAGGTGTTTTAGGAAATTCTTGCTCAGAAATTTAAAGGTATGGCTCACTTGTCTCACCTTCCCCCTCTCTTAAATTGCAATACTTCCCCTCACTTTTACTAGAAGGATTGAGGTTCCCGGAAAATGTATCTTGAAATATTTTCTCAAATGCTATAAATTTATCATGAATCTCAGTGTTAGCTACAACATATGATCCTGCTACATGAGGGGAAACATAAAACCCTTCCCAGATATTGTTTGGGGGCCTAATGACACTTGAGACTCATATCGGTGAATTATTTCGCCTAAAAAATTCATTCTTCCAAGGCCAACTTGACCTCCGATTTTGGTGGTTTTTTGGGGTATATTTTTTTTCATATCTATCGGGTTCCTAGTCCTAGGCTTCTTTCTAGTCATACACACAAAAAAATCTAAATGTATCAGCTGAGGGTAAGCATTGGCACAAGTGTTTTACTTAGTGCATGCGTAGGTTCTTACCTTTTGTCTTTAATACCCAACCCTTCAAGGACATGTCTTAGCACCTCTTTGACAACCTCCCCAGAAATGACGCCAAAATGTTGAAACAATTAATTGCTTACTGAAAACAACTAATCACCTATACATTACTTATCAACCCAAGGTTTCGTTTGTTTATTTCAAGATTGTCCACACATTTTGTGCAAGAAATGATGCAATTGTAAGTTAACTTGTGTGATATAAGAGAAATCAAAGGAATATAAATGAAAGGAATAACTCACACTTAAGGAAATAAATAAATCACGATTAACTTGTAGACTTCAAGCCTAAATGAAAAAAATGACTAAGGAAATAGAAATCGTTAACTCTCCTACTAAAGCAGTAAAGAAGTCCAATCAATTATAAATTTTTTTCTTAGGGAACAACATCTACAGGAAGGGAACAACACTTTATCTATAAATTAATTCAGTAGAAATGATATCAAATCCTGAGAATTAATAAGTCTACTTTAACCAACATGAATTAACAAAGCGAAATAACATTCTAAGAAACTAATAACAATGAATCTAACTCTATGAAATCGACTATCACTGCTGTAAAACACACTTTGACAGAAAATAAAATTAACAGCAATTACATCTAGAGATAAATTAAATAATTAAATGACAGAAAAAAAAAAAAACAAAAAAAAACAAAAAAAAAAGAAGAAGAAGTGAAATACAAACTTATTGATACAGAGAAGGATAGTAGCAGTTCTAGGACCAGGCCCAAAATCACTGGAATTTACTACCTTGTAATTAACTCAGTGCGATGTATTAAATTGAATAACGAAAGTCTTTATTAAATCATAGCGAAAAAAGTCACACGAAATGTTTGTAAAGATTAAAATATAACTCAATATAGTTACATATTTACTCCAAATTCTTCAACCTAAACTATTGAGGTTCAATCCCTCTTTTATATTACAAAAGAGATTCTATTTCAAATACAAAGTGATCCTGAGAATCTACGGATTCTCAGGATGCTTAATTCAAATCATCAAAATCTCCAATTTTTCCTGGAATGGTTGAGCCAAGATATATTCTCCAACCGATTTTCTCCATGATATAAATTGATTTCATTTGGCACACTAAAATTGATTTGAACAGCTCCGTGTAGTCTTCTTCTCCTTTAATATTCCAAGGAACAACAACTGATATTAAATATTCTTGTTCAAATAACAACCCAAACCGTAAGTAAAAAAACATCTTTCATCATCTAAACCAATTCATAAAAGTGATAAAGCAACGGAAAGTAATTGACCCTTTTATAATATTATATACACAAAAATATTAAAAACTAATATAAAGATAAGAGAATAAGGTAGGAAAATGTATCAATTCTGAATCCCAACAAGTTGCAACTAAGTTAAAACCCTAACCTTAGACTAAGTCCACCACATGTTCCAAATAGGTAGGCACACACTGACGGGTGTCAAATCATCTACTCCACATATTTTTATGCAACACAGTATATTTTATGCACCCAAAAGAGTCAACTCACCCACTTCACATATTTTTATCAAAAAAGTGCACTATCCTAATCCAAGTGACAAATAGATTAAAAGTATGTTATGAGACAAAAATCACATCATTTAAAATATCTCCCATCAAACTTTCCCACCAAGCAAAGTGCTCCTCAGATACTAATTTCTCAATGAAATGAAGCAGATTCGTGGATAACATGTTCAAAGAAACCAAAATTAACACACCCCCATTATAATGAACATATCTTCCACAAAACTAATCCACTTAATTTTCAATTTTGAAATTACACTATGTTCTTTGATTCATCATAATTTTGACCACATGTGAATCATGAGGAACATAATCTTTAACAAATTCACCCTTCTCTACTCTAAAATAACTTCAAAATATTGAAGGTTTACTTCCCGCATTCAAGGAATACTTCATTAGAAACCTACCAAGACATATGGATCAAATAAATTGAGAAAACAAATGTTAAATTATGCATAAATTTTAGAAAATACCAACATGGGTAACAATTCATTGATCCTCAAATACCAATCTTGTAGTATATTAATTAAATCATAAAGAGCCTTCATCATTTTACAAATATGGGTATCTCATCCATGCACCTAAATACCTTTGGTGAGTAGACTGAAAGTCTCATGAAGTTAAATTCCCTATTTTTAAGAGAATCTAGTGACAATAAATTTTAACTTGTACCTTCCAGTTATCCTATTAAGTACATGCTTGGAATAAATCACTAAATCCATAGTAGGTTTCATAACTATCTCCTAAACATCATAATCATTCATGGCACCCATTGATAGATACTCTATGTAGACTTCTTAAAATTTAAAGGCTCACTCAACTTCTCATTACTATGAATTAAAGTTAAATCAATATTCAATGTATCAATAAATTATTTAGGTTTCCTTCCCTCACACTTTGAGAAAATATTTTTAGGATGCTCATGGCTACAATATGGTGGTGAACTACTAGTTATTGAATATAAATATACACTACAATATTTGATAGTTGAAAAAAAAATATCAAGTTTCTATATGAAACATTTAAAAATAAAACATCAATCATATCAAGAACATCATCTAAAGGGATCCAGAAAGATATGGATCCCATTCTAATCACTTAGTTAGGGTGTCACCCCGTAACACCACTTTTGTGTTGACATTTTGTTCTTAAAATATGTTGAACATATCCATATCAAATATAATATTTCTTGATACTCCAAGACAAATCATGCAAGGGAATTTGACTTTATAGGGCTTTGAATGAATAGCTACATCAACAATAATGGTTACTTGTTTTCCCCCTTGCTTATTTGGCTTCTTCTCCTTATTGATTTTATTCTTCTTCTTATCCTCTTGGTTACTAGCACCAATATTTTCACCAAGTGAGGAAGAAGAAAGGGAGGAAGAGAGATTGGGTGAAGAAGGAAAAGGGTCAACTTTAGGTTGATTTTGTTGAGGTGGAGGACTCAATTATGGAACAATTTGGACATTCGGAACCAAATAGGTCAAAAATAACCAAACTGTCAAACCTATGGTGAATCCAAGAAGTGACAACGTAGCCATATACGGATCACCAATATTTCCAAAAGAAGGAAAAGGACTAGGATTCCCATTAGAGGGGTTTCCTTGATTGGTGAACTCTAGAATAGTTTCCATCAGGTTCAACCTAAGGTCTACTAAAAATAAAAGTGAGAATTAATTGATTTTATAATCAAAACAAAAACAATATAAAAGTGGTAAATAGGAAGAAGGGATTTGAAAGTCACTTCGACCTGCAATATATCGTTTTCAGTATGTGTGGGAAATCTCCCATAATTTTGTGTTCAGTGTATCACAGTTAATGAGGTGGTCGACTCGATTACCTATGGCAGGATAGCAACCTAATGGGGACCTCAAAGATATACCCAAAGTTACATGGTAGCATTGTCTAATGCATCTTGTACGATAGTAACTATTATTATATACTTTTCATACGTGGAGATCCATCCGATATACCTGAAGGGAACGATCCTATATACTTATGTATGTGGAATACTAACTACCAGAAGAATGTTACGTAGACAAGTAACAACATTTCCTATGTTTAACGAAACCATAACATGTCTCTAGCCTAGACCACTATGTGTGTCGTTAATGTTCCAAATGCTCCTTAGGTTAATTCATAAATTTTATAATTTTATCTTCAATTAAGTTTCAATTTCTAGGCTTACCAAATGAATTCACCCGAACTTCATATGATGTAGTTATCATGATGAAAATAACTATTTTGCTTGGATGAATACCTTTCTATGGGAAGGAAGAAACAAATAATGATGCAACAAAAAAGAGCTTCCTAACTATATCTTTCAATTTCATTATTCTAATTCAAAATTTGAAAGCCATAAAAATTATGCAATTGTAATCTATGCACAATTTCCTAAAAATTATGCAATTGTAATCTATGCACAATTTCCCTAAAAATTATGCAATTGTAATCTATGCACAATTCCCCTAAAAATTATGCAATTGTAATCTATGCACAATTTCCTTTCCTCTTGTGAAAATGATAATTCTAACTATCCAAATGTAATCTATGCAAAATCATTCTTCAAAAAAAAAAAAATATGATTCCAAATCAGTGAAAGAACAATATAACGAGACTACTTCTAAACAACAATACCTTCCTTTGTTAGGAAAAATACTAAGAGGGGGGGATGAATTAGTGTTTTTAATTCACTTAACTTTCAATTTCTTATTCAAAATTTTGTATGTTACTATTCTTCATGAAACCAACATATGTACGTGACTGTAGCAAATGAAAAAATTGTATCCAAATAATTTAATTTGTCATAACTTTCACCAGTGAGTTAACTTAATCATTGCATTATTAATTCATTAACGATCCAATATGTAGTAAAGGACAGATATATCACAACACGTAAGAAACACACATAGAACACTATGATTTTAGGTGGAAACCCAGTGTGGGAGAAAACCATTGTTGTTATTGTCTTCGTCTTATTCTTTTATTATAAAGAAAAACTTTATTACATCTTGTACTGGCACAGACTCTTACTAGTATGCATACACCCACCTATAGGAGGCTACAACCTCCACTCATTCTCTAACACTCGTTGGAAGGGAGATACAACCCCTAATCTCGTTTATCGGCTCCTAATAAAAGGGACCACCTACCCCCTGAACAAGTTTACCAACTACCATTGGAAGGAATATTTGACTCCCTCACTAAAGGCTCCAACCCTCAGCACCCTATGTGGACCATATTTCATAATATTTCAGATTGGATCCACCTGACTCAAAACATCAAAACCTGTAGGCCACCTTTCATCAAATTTTCACACTAGACCCACACCCAACATTGTTCTCAATAACAATTAACCATTATGAAACCAAATACTAAATCAAATCATCCAATCACTGAATAAAACAAGATACCATACTTAATCATAGAATATCGAATCAATGTTGAATCACCATAACCAGGTCACATCACTGCACAACCGCTAATCAATGTATCAAGGCATAAATAAATCTATTAAGTAACCAACCATGAATAAATATAATTATTCACTATGTCATCAACACAGTTGGTGAAAACCCTTATGAGATTTACATTAGAAGGTATATGATATTGTTCTGAAGAATTCATGTGTATATATGTGCTTCCTTTGTATAACACCTGCATACATATATTAGATTACTAAACATGGAATCATTTGGCTAAGTGAATCACTATAACTTTGAATCAACCACTTATTCAAGTACTAAACCATTAACAAATCATTGAACCATACCCATTCATACTTTTGCAACATTAAAACTGATCAATATTTTAATCCACAACTAAATAAACCCAATCAACACCACCAGATATAGACCATGTTTATGAAGACATCATTGAAAAACAACAGAAAACATAGAAGAACTCATTAAATGTCATCTTCAAGTAGCATTTCAAACCCTAGTACATATACATGACTTCCACAAGACATATTAGCGTATGTACGCATTTATCATGCATAACACCTACTTATATATTTCAACACTGAATAAATTATCACAGAATTTATACATGGCAATATTGAACCACATCTGCTTATGTCCGCAACTAACCAGAATCAAACCATCACACAAATCTTAAATTACTTAATCACACCTTCGTTGCAAATCACAACATCTATCAAACTCAAATCTTGGCACACATATTGTTACAGTCACACATCATTATATGTAGATCATACCATCATCATAGATCTATCATTGTTAGCTACAAACATAAACATATCAAGAAATATGTATTCATTTCATATATATCACATCTGAGCCATCTCCATGCTCCTTGGTGCACCCTTGTTCCAAATCATATCAGACATTAATAATCGATTCACTTGCATGCATAACACCTTGATCTCCATCTCCTTATATATATCTCACCTTAGTGAATTCCTTAGTTAAATCCTTTGGTAATGCTGTTATTATTCATTGAAAAGATCAAATGAATGTTTCTGCTCCAATTACTATGGGCCAATACCATGGTAATGACCATATTTCCATGGTTCAAATTATGTACGTGACTTTTACTCACAAGACCTGCATATGTATGCGACCTTTCTTCACAAGAATCAAGTGGAATTTCTCAAACTTCACTTTTGTCATCCATCTACAACTGAATTTCGATTTATCTCTCCATATCATCAGTAACATTTGTACCAATATACATGAGTTCCATAATCATCATATTTTCAAAATGTTGACATTAAGTACATATTTATTAAGAAAGATTCCATTATGGACAACAAATTAGCCATAATTCCAAGAATCTCCCCCTTTGGACTTGATGGAAACCAATTTGGTGTTTTGACACCACCTGCAAACACCAATACTTCTTTCCAAACACCTATCTCTAAACACCAAGTCTTCTCTCCAAACACCGAGCTTCTCTCCCCCTTTGACATCAAGGGAAAATGGTTGAATTAGGTTGGATAAAGTACTTCCCTTGTAGTGCTAATGATTGTAGGTATGATCTGTTGAATATGAAATCTACATATTGACCATGCTTCCCCTAAGCATATGCTAGAATTTCTGAAGATATGAAATAAAAGTACAATTCTTTATGACTCAGAAAAATATGACCATTTCTATCGCCAATGACTCTATGCTCCCATGATTACATCAATCACCCAACATATTAGGCTTACATATTTTACAACAATGTCCCAAAATGGCATTACATATATGACATGACTTGATCCCAATAGCCCATACATGACTGAACGTTACAATGATTTACAACATGGGTATTTTGACCTTTACATAAAAAGGACATATATAACCATAAAAATACTCTTAATAACGAAGTAGCAAGACCATGATAGTCAACAGCAACCATCATGCACCATATATAATTCTGTAGCATAATCATATAATAGCAGCAACATAAATGTCATAATGACAACATCATGATGATCCTCATAGAGAAGATAGTGTAGCATCAATATTTCCAATATCAACACTTGAACAAAAATGCAATGTTTTCAAGTATCATTAAGAAATTGTAGCAGAAGCATACGATTGTGCAACAAATATTTTTTAATAACCCATCCTCTTGACCTCATGTCATCAAAGTCAACATGCTCTCTCCACATATAGGAAGATTCATAATCTGCAAGCAGAAATATCAATTTATTGAACCACAACACCATAGGTAGCATATGCATCAACAATATGTGAGCAAACAAAGAGTACCTATAGCATAATAAGCCATCAACTGACATCAATAGTTACCATAACATACATAACTTCCTTATCAAGATAATAGAGATAATAATACACCCTTAACAGCTTCACCAAAATGAAACTAAAGTAGCATATAGGCATCATCCATAACTTCTCCACATGCAATCAAAGCATCATTGATTACATGTGACATAATGACAATAACATATATATCAACTAAAGATGCCAACAAATAGTGAGTAAATCATGATCTCATCATATACATCTGTGGGATGCAGTGAATTTATAGGGTAAATAAGGTAGTTTGGTTTTTTACCAATATAGGACTTATATCCACATAGGAGGGAGGATAAGCTCTAGGGGCAAGAGATAAGACCTCAAGCATAGGATTTTGAGATCGCAATCAATATTAAATGGTTAAAAGCATCTTAGAAACTTATAGAAAGAGAATATTCGAAGTTATTTTTTATTTTTCCAAAAATTATAGAACCATCACACCTCAAGAAAAGGAAACATGTGATGGTAAGTGCAGTTGCTCAGTTATGCAACATGCAACAGTGTAGGTTGCTAGAAGATAAAGTGTGATGTGTCCAAAAACTAGGTTTTTGAGTTGATTAACCCATAGTATTTGGAATTTTTGGAGAGATAATGCTTAAGGATTTGCAAAGGGATGATTTCAAGGTGTCAAGGATGATGATTGATCTGGTTTGCAAGCCATTTAAGTGGATGTGAAAAAATGAACTATAACATATTTCCACCTAAATTATAAATTTATAAGGATTGGATAAGTATTGAAGTGCTTTACTTTGTGACAATTCTGGATCAAGAAAATATTGGTTGAGATCATCATTTGTTACAATATATATTCATCATAATATCATTCCTGATGTAGGCATACCCATACTCAGCCTATAAGCCAATATTACATGTACAATAATCAAATTCATATTCACTGATGATAAATGGTGGACCCATGTTTGAATAACTTTATGAATGATCATAGCCATCATATTTTTCAATCTTTTATGAATCCTAAAATCATAGCTAAGATGGATGAAACTATATCTAGGGTTTTCTACCTCATCACTCTATAGCACAAGTATAACCATGTGAATAAATGAGTTGGATTATAACATGGTAGACACCATATGATTACCATCCAATGATGTATTTCATTAACAAATTTGAGAGGAAACAACTATAATGATAATGGTCCTCAAGGTATTATAGTAAAACCTATGTGATTACAATAAATGAGTTGAAGTTGAACACCACACAAAATCTTTTGGTCGAAGGCCAATGATGAGAACCTATCACTGAAAGTGAGGAAACTTTCCATTGAGGTATGCAAGTGTAACGCCCTCCTCCCAAATCTACCCAAATAACCATCCAACTGGGGTAAACATGTGACGAAGAGTTAATATGATCTGATTCAACCTCCTAGGTCACCTTAAGGAAGTGGAACTGACACCACACAACAACACAGCCATTTTTCACATGCTACAGGACACCCAAGGGTCATCCCAACCTTATACGAGGCTAGCCCCTAAATCAAACTTACATTTTCCTGAATCAATCCCCCAGCTTCTCCCTTAACATGGGAAAGAGTGCGACTGGGGACTTTTCCCAATAGTTCTGAGCCTGTGACCCTGATTTCTGTGCCACTTTTTCAAGACCAGAGCTCAGGTCCCTGCCTTGAACTCCATGATACTTTTAGGAATGAAACATAACAGTATAATAATGATACAAATGTAATTACTTGAACAAGGACTTGATTGGACCCATACTAGCCATGATAGGAATTTCGTCAAATATGTCATAAATATGTAATATACATGTTTAAACAACATATCTGAGCATATGGGTCTTATACTTATCTCAAAATCACTAAGAATCATTGTTTCCTTGTCACATTAACTGCATTATCATCTATTTGGTCATATATACATTATTCATTCATTTGCAAATCAAAATATGATGAGATCCATACATCATTATTGACATAGAACACATTCATAACCATCATATAAACAACAGAATAAAAAGCATAGAACGGCCATATAATCCACATAATATCAAACATATTTACCCATCAATACAAGAGTAAAAGAGCTCTTACTACCATAAGAAAAATGCAACCAATTCTAGTACTTCCACGTTCCACCCAGCCATAGACATGGTTGAGCCAAATGTCTCTTCATCCAATCACCCTTGCGCCATATTCCAAGCATGAAAGTGGGATCTAAGAAAACACATTAGTCAAAACCAAACCATGGATTCCAAACACCAAACCACCTCAACCCTCCACCAATGATTCCACCTCACGGTCGAACATCACAATCCATCACTAGATTGGTCTCTACCCAAGTTTTCCATGGCTCCAAAGTGTTTGTTCCAACCAAGGATCCAGGACTAGTAACTCAACCCACAGTTGCTTCCGAGCTCCAGAGTGTTTGTCCAACCTAGGCTCTAGGACTATTAACTCAACCCACCAATGGATTTAGAGTGTTTTTCCAACCAAGACTCCAAGACTAGTAAATCAACCCAAGTTGTTACAGGGCTCCAGAGCGTTTCTCCAACCAAGTCTCCAGGAACTAGTAACTCAACCCATAGCTAGAGAAACATGAGAACCAACCATAAAACAAAAGTAAATGAACCCATAACACCATCACTATCTAGGAAATGGAAATTCTAGGCAAATCCACTATCAATCTAGAAAATCCTCCATGCCAATGACATATCATGACAAAGAAACCACATGCATACACCATGCATACCAAAACTAGTGAGGAAAACATACACGCAACTCAGTACCTACAAGAAAAAATTGATCTAGTTTTTGATCCTGATGTTTTCTTGCACTTTCATTCTCTTCCTTTTCCTTCTTTCTCCAAAACTCCAAGTATGTCGTACTCTCCAAGAGTTCTCCAAGAAACTCTAAGTATCCAAGTGTATGAGAGAGAGAGAATAAAATGAGATCTCAAACTGAATTGAAAAAAGCCATTAATTGATCCTCAGAAACCTTTTTATTAATGAGGCCTCTAATTTCTTAAATTTTCCATTATTTTCCTTCATTTTCCTCCTCACAAGCAACCTGTGACCTTTCACCTCCCATTTCTCCTATTTTATTTTCATAAATAAATTCCATTAAATTCCACTTTGCCTTTCCAAAGCCTTAGCCATTTCCTTTTCCAATTTCCATAGCCATAATAAACCATATGAAAACCCACACTAAGATATTGTTTCCCAACATTCAGCTTAGAATATGTGTCCCGTGACCTTGGTTTTTATTTTTCCATTATTAACTTTTAGTAAATGGAATTTTTCACCAAGGTTATTACTTTGAGTTCCAAGGCACTGAAGGGAGTTTCTAATTCAACTTCCTGGATAATGAGTTGATGCAAACATAAAGCGACCCATCACAAGAGGGCCTTGATGTATCCCCCATCAACCACATGAAACGGGCATCAAGATTTGAGACAGAATGTAATATTGCAGAGTTTATTCTAGAGTGGTAGACATGAAGTAGGGCTTAAGGTATTGTAGTAGATGTAAACTAAGGGTGTAATTTCTCTTGAACATATCGACAACACTGAATGGTAGATCTAAGACTTTTGTGATCCATAATGTAGATAAAAGTCTTTCATATTAATCACATTATTAGGATTTGGTCGATGTTTCGAACCATCTAATGTGGTTCATCCTCGGGACACTGAATGGATTTGGAAGCATTAACTTAAAGACCCATAATTAAGGTGTGATAAATAGTAAGGCAAGTGGATTCCCCAACCCAAAGCAGTCACAAAAATGAAGTGAAAGAGTTTCATGTTCAAGAGTGACTTGCTACCATTAATAGGTAGTATGCCTTCTTTTCCCAATTTCCCAACCATTTATGGCCAACACTACTTTATTTTTGACAAGCTTGAGGATAACATATGCTTGATCTATAAGGTCATACTTCAAATGGATCCTTCTGAATATTTTTAATGAACCCTGAGAAGGAGTGGTTCATCCTCGTCATGCTTGATGAGTCCAATGTTGTTTAATAACTTTAAGAGTCTAGATAAGGCATAACTCGACTTATTTTTCATGTTTAGAGTGTTTGAAAAAATAGGCAAAAAATAAAACTCCAAGATTTTCCTTTTCATAAATTTTCATCTTGGGCCCAAAAAGGTGTAAAATAATACTTGGGAGAACCTTTTAGCCATGTTCGACTAAAGTAATACTTTTTCAAAAATAGTCCATCTAGTCCAGAAAAGGGTTAATTTTATATTGGGTAGATGTATTTTCATTTAATTTAACAAGTTCGAAAGATACAAGTGCTCGATAATATTTTCATGTTTAGGAGCCTGAAAAGAGATGAAAGAGGACTCCTACTAGAGGAACGAGTGGTATAAAGGATAAAAACTATTTCTGATCATTGTAGAAATTATGATGTATATTTGCAACTGCTTATGAGATTTTTAATCAAAATCACAAGACACAAACCTACTCTACTGCTCTATGGAATTCAATTTTCAATTTAGAACATCAATCATAAACATGCAATAATAATAACACACATGCACACAATATTTTTTCCAGGGAAAGCAATCTGCTAAAAACTCCAATGTCTACTTGCATTAACCTAATGAATAGATAAGTATTACAATTTCTTTTCTCAACTGAGCACAACCTGCAAGTGAATAACATATCTCTCTGCTCAATGAGAAGCTCTGACCTATAATTAGTTAATTTTTTATTTTTCTTGAGCCCCTATTTCCTTGGGAAATTCCTTGATAAATTAGGCCCCTATTATTTATGAAATTCCTCAAATTGATTGCACAACTCCCAAGGTTGATAATCTAACTGCATGCAACACCTTTACACTCAATACTAGTCTACAATTTATGTTACACTGCCTTGGAATCTCCACCAAGCCCGGGGAACTTGAATTCTCTACATGCACTAGATATTTTGGGTTGATTGATCAGTTTACTAGATGATCACTGAATTAGACTGAAGTCCCACTACACAACTAATCTTCCACTAGTTCCTCCAACAATTAGAAATAGTTTAAATGAAAACAAATTGAAATAATTGAACTTGATTTCTACAAATTAGCAATCACACATGCTTAAATACACTCTAACTCAAATTTACTAAGCTAACTAAGTGAAAAGATCCATGTCAACTAAGTTAAATTCATACAAGTTTTCTGTTGATGTGGAAATTTGAATTTTCTCAATTTAATCAAGGAAAAATCAAATTGAGAATTTCTTGTTGCATTTTTCAACACTCCCTCTCAGCAAGAAAGGCATTATCAATGACCCCTATCCCTCACCTGTGGAACTTGAACTTCCCTCATAAAAAATTATTTGTCAAAATATCAGCATATTTTTACTCTACCAAAATGTATTGTGCCAACATTATCTACCTCTACACATAGTCACGTAAAATAGTGATACCAAATATCTATATGCTTGGATCGAGCTTGAAATATAGGATCCTTGGAGAGCTTGATAAAACTATGATTATCACAGTAGATCGCAGTTGGATCCATCATCTGACCAAATAGTCTGACAAGTATCTTTCTCATCTAGATCACCTCACATGTTTCTTGAATTGCAGCCATGTATTTTTCTTTTGTCAAGTTGAGAACCACATGTATTTACTTCATGTTGTACCAAGAAAAAACTACGGACCCAACATTGAAAATTCCACTTGATGTATCCTTTTAGTGTCATGGACTCCCTACCCAATCTGCATCTATGAATGCACAAAACTTCACTCCCTTTGTTCGTTTGTACTGTTAGTACCCTATAAATTATAGGATCTCAAGGTGACTGGATACTTCATATTTCGTGCAAGGTTTTCATTATTGAAAGTCTTTTCAAAATCCAAATGATTTCAAATAAAAATAAAATAAAAAAGAAGAAATAAAGAAAATAGGGTATAAAAATAAGAGAAAAAGAAAACAGAAAAGAGAAAAGAATGAAAAGAGAAAAAAAGGAAAAAAGAAAGAAGAACCCCAAAAAAAAGAAATAAAATTGAAAGTGCTGCAAGTTCAAATTCCACTACTCTTTTAGATAAGTCTACCCAGTCATACAGTTTAATCATGATTGGACAGTTTTCAATTTCTGTTGATAGGTTAGAAAATAAATATTTTCCAAACTGTTTGATCTTGGCTTATCAGTAGAAAGGTAGAAAATGAGATTGGTTCAACAGCTTGATCTGAACCAATAGGAGAAACAAGGGATAGGGCTTAGGTTAGAATGTTAAAAGAAAATTTTCAGGGTCTACAAGTCTAAATGCACCCTAAAAAGGAAGAAAAAATGTTAGATGAGTAGTTCGGGTAGGTAGATATTCAAAGGAGGAAGAAACAAAAGGAAAAAAATGAAATGGTGACTTCAAAATCATGTGAGGGTAAGCCTATTTCACCTGAAGCGCGATGCAAGTCTTTCCAAGCACCAAATCACACTTCGCAAGTTCCAAAGGACAGTGCTAAAGAAATTGGTAAAGTTAGTGATTCGCGAGCTGTGGACGGTCCCACGTTCCTTGCCACGTCACTTCCTGCCCCCCCCCCCACCCCGCAAATTTCACTTTGCGAGTGTCAAAGGACAACGCTAAAAGAGAATGGTAAATTTTGCGATCTGCGAGCTACGGGCATTTCCACGTCTCTTCCACTCTCCCTGCACCTTTTAAAGTTTAACTCCCAATGCTTATATCAAAAACCTAAGATATGCAATTTGCGATGCAGTCGGCCCACTTTCCCCTGCCACATCACTCACCTCCTCCCTGCACTTTGCGTCTATGAGAGTTTACCTCTGCGCTTATAACTAAAACTTAAAATTTGCGATCTGCGGGCTGCAGTCCAGTCCCACCTTCCATCCGCGTCACTCCACCTCCCTGCGCTTCACACTTCACAAGATTTACAGTTTACCCCTACCGCTCATACCTAAACCCTCCGATGTGCAATATGTGATGTCTGTGGGCCCCTACTCTCCACATCACCTCCCTCTCCCCACATTTTTTACTTTGCTATAGTTAAGGTTTACCAACTACCACTCATAGCTAAATCCTCTGACGTGTGATTTGTGATGGTTGTCGGGTCCCACCTCCCCTCCACGTAACACATTCTCCCCGGCGCTCACCCCCAAACCTAGTCCCACAGTCCCGTCACCCCGTCGCGTCATGGCTAGACACCTCTCGCATTTCCCTTCATATCTGCCTTTCACCTCGCCATCGATGGCCCTCAATTCATTTCGCCCCCCCTTCAGCCTCTGGGCATTAACAAATGGGGGTGGGGGTTTGAAATGGGCGGTATCCATTACTGCCTCCCCCTCCACATGTCGCACTCCCACAATTTCGCACCCCCCTTTTCCATTACCGCTTACCACCGAAGCCCCCCTCCGAAAATTTGTTTCTACCACCCTCCAAACCACTACTACATGTGACTGTTTCCAATGTCGTCGCGCCATGTCTTCCATCACCTTTCCACTCTACCCCATCACATCCCCTCCCTCCAATAGCATCATTGCACCATGAATGGTCGGTACGTTATCCAACAAACCCGCACCAACTCAATAGTTACCCTCCAGCCATGTGTTAAAACCTGAACTCACCGCAAAGCCAAAGTTTACATTGTTGTTACTACTAAATTGCCATAAGTTGTGATATTCACAGACATTTTTCAGAAGAGATCACGACCAGCTATCTTAGCCGAAGGGTGAATTGCATGTCAAAGAAGGAATAACCAATGCTCAGTAAGCCTGGTTATAGTCTCTTTTCAACTTGTTCATTTCTGATCTCGATCCCCTTCGGTCTTACCCCTTCCCCAGTGCCAATTCATACCGTTTCTCCCTTCTCTATTCCCCTTTCTCTTGCAACCCATTCTCCATTGCAAGTGAAACAGAGAGTGAAAAATCAAATCATGCCTCCCAAGGCAGATCAGCATCCTTTCAATCCCATGGTCTACCCCCAGGTAGACTTGGACCATATTCTCCTGCCTCACAGTGATTACAAGATCTATGAGATAGAGTCAGACCTCGACCTGTTCGATGTCTACTGTTGGCTCGAAGATAAACTCCTTGATGAGGTAGATGGTACCAGCCTGTGGAAGACCAAGCTCCCACATTACACCTTCCCTATAGTCCATAGCTGCCTTGAACTAATTAAGAAATGTCAGTCTTGTTATGACATTAAGCAAAGAGCCATTGTGAACTCTTTAGGAGAGATTTTTCTTCATGTAAATGCCCCATCTATTCAAGAGATGCTACAGGCCCCCCTTGTTGAGTACATTGTCCCTTTTTCATATGAAGCCCTCATAGGACTGTACAAGGAATTATATTTTTCCAGTAGATCCAAAACCATGGAGCTTTTCATGGCCCCCAATGCACCAATGCCTACAAAAAATCCCCCATATTCATCATCCACCTTCCCAGAAAGGACCCAACAAATTGTCACCACCATGTCTTATTTGTTAGGTTATCATAATGATCAGTGGATAGATGAAGCCATAATTGGTTTCTTGTCTATCCTATCTGCAAAAGCCAAGCCCACTGTTATGTTCAACTATGCTTAGTTCCTTGCTGATGCAATCCACGATCAGTTCTTGAATTTTCAAACAAAAGGGGTATTCAAATACATCTCTGTGTTGGTGTAGATGTTTACTTGTTTTCAATCTAGCAAGTTTGAGTTCGACATGACAAAGAAAGGTGAAGACTCTCAAGCCCAATCTATCATTTTTTGGAAAACTCTATTGAGAAAGGAGTAGGAGGACTGTTCATACAATAGCTTTGTAGACCTATTTTTTCATACAGCAATCAGTGCACTCAATAGCACCATAGAGCCTAGGGTCAGTGAGGAAATTAAGGAAGTGATGCAGTTGATAGAGCAGATCAAGACAGCAGACTGGTATCTCTACCATAACTACACGAAGATCAGGGTTTATAGCAATGAATTGGCCCCCTATAAACTACCCAAATACCTCTCCATGAGGATATTTTCCCTCACGTATATCAAGAAAATCATAGATTTTAATGAGGTAAATTTCATTTCAACCAAGAAGAATTCACAATTCAGAATCAAATCCCAAATCGACCCATTCATCTGCAACAGCAGGGCAGCAGGGGGAGAGGCAGAAAAAATATTGTAAGAAATGAAATTCACACACAGTTTCACCTGGTCCTATGATCCAATGGGGATCATCTCCAAGAAGAGGGTGGAAAACAAGTCCACACCCTACACCCATATCCACAGCCTAGAGATAGAGAAGTACATGAGCCAAGAAGAATGGGTGGCAGACACACTCCAGGAGGTTGAAGATCAAGTCATCTCTACTTCAGGAATCCAAACACAAACTCCACAAGAGAATAAAGCAGTAGTAGTTCAAGATGACAAAGGAAAGGAGCCTGAAACGGAAACAGGAAGTAAGAGGACCAGGGAGGACCCAATAGACATGGACATCGATTCCTCCACTAAGGAGTTCAAAATGAAATATAGGAAGAGAGTCAGGATCAGCATGGGCCCTGACCAAGGAAATGAGGAGAACCAGAAAACTATCATCACAATTTGGAATTCACCAAGTTCGGCTTCAGAAGGTGGCCACCAGATATTCTCCACATCCTCAAACACCGTCCCATTCCAACAGCAGGATGTGCAAATTCCCACATCTACTTTGCAGAACAAGAGGAGGAAGACATCTATGACACATTCACATTAGGGGAATTTTGAGGTCTAAAATGGGCCTCCTAAAAAATTATAAAATAATAGTGGAAATAATAAAATAATATTTGATTACATCATCATATTTTAGAGAGAAAAAAGAAAAAATTACTTTTTCAACTTGTATTTTCAACTTATCTCCCAAATTTTTACTCAAATTTCGAGCAGGAGTACTCGTTGGATGAAAAATTTAATTCCTCATCCAAGGATTACCCATGTTGCATACTTTGATGGGTCCTGCTACACGAAAAATGAGAAATAAATGAAAAACGTGATTGTAATCACGTTTTTTATGTATTTCTCATTTTTCATGTAGCAGGGTCCATCGAAAGTATGCAACATGGGTACTCCTTGGATGAGGAATTAAATTTTTCATCCAACAAATACTCCCCCTCGAAATTTGAGTAAAAAATTTGGGAGATAAGTTGAAAATACGAGTTGAAAAAGTAGCTTTATTATTTTATTATTTTTTAATCTTTTTACCCTTTTACTCAAAAAATGGTGAATCATCCCCCATGGTTGACATCATCATCTTGAATCCTATTGGTTCTTATAATTTTATTTTTTTGTACATTTTTCATAGGAGGCCCATTTTAGACCTCAAAATTCTCCTAATGGGGAGATCAAGAGAAGGAATGAGGTTATCAAGACCAACACCTACAATCAATTTTGGAAACAGATAAGCAACTCCCAGAGTAGATTTCTATCATCCTTTGACTCTAAGAAGGGAAGAATGAGGATGGAATTCTTTGAAACACAATTTCCTCAACCCAAAGGTGCAGTGGACTACAAGTAGGCATCATTTGAGTTTAATGCAAAGAACATCCACCCAATAGACCAGATGGAGATGCACAAGAAAATTAGGGAAATTATCTCCTCCACCCTAACCAACACATCCATGAGCCTCTCAAAACTGCAGGTGACTTTGTCCAACGCACAGTCACAATTAAAGTTGGAAAAGGTCTCTGCCATGGCCAAAGATTCAAAGATAAAATCTCTGGAGGATTTAGTGATACAGCTCGGGTACAATCCATCAAACATAGCAGTGGTACAAACCCTTGTGAGGAATAAGAATGCAGACATAGTTTCTTTTAGGAGGCATCTTAAGATGCCAGTAACAGAAGACCCTATGGCTAAGGAGATAGAAGCAACTGAAACACAGAAAGCAGAAATGATGCAATTAATTGTTGAAAAAACATAGAAGATCAAGAAGATGGAGGATGATATGGGTAAAATGATCAAATATAGATAGAAAGAAATAAGGTATTCCGTGAATGGAGCAGTAAAATAAGCGGCCAAGGCCACGATCCCCCTACAAGTGGTTCCTCTCACAGTGATCCCAATAGCTACAAAATCCACAAGAGCACTAGGGGAAAGTACTAAGCAGCTAGCCAAGGCAATGGAGAACATGTCTCTACAATCAGCAAAGATCAAAAGGCTTCAGAATCAACTTAATGACCTGCTAGATCAACTCAAAGGGAAATACTATGCCCATGCCACAGAGCTGCAGATCAGCAAAAAGATAAATGAGAGCTTGCAGAAGTCCCTTCAGGAGTCCTCAATTGGCTCCATGATGGGAAGGGTGAAACAAATTATATGGTTGGATATAGTTGAGTCTGTAAATGATATATGGCCCTCCATTCAAAAAAAATTTGAACAAAGGGATCTAATTGAGGTAGTGAAGGTTTCCATTGAGAAAACAAATGAGTAACTTGGAGATAAGCACCAAACTGCCAATAAGATCATCAGATTCCTAAATTCCAAGAGCATAGTTGGAGCAACTGGAAGTAGCGTAGAGAACAGCATCTGTTCTTGAAGTTAAAAGGGTGTTGAATAAGAAGATTCTGGTCACACAGCTAGAAGAAATATGCCATCAGCTAGAGGTTGGGGTGAGTAGGTTTTTTAATAGGATTCAGCCACTGAAAAAAAGAGGTTTGCCTTCCTTGTTTATCATCAACTATAAACTGATGCCCAGAGCTAATTATGTAAAGAGGCTAACAGAGATCTCCGAGGACATACCCAAGCTCACAAAATTTGAAGAACACCATGACCGGGAAATCATTATATGAAGTCATCAGCAACGATGTCTTCATACAGCATGAGGTGAAACACATTTTTCAGCTGAAACCTACATTCATAAAGTACACTGAGGCTGAAGAAGTGTACAGAAAGCTGAATAGGACCAAGATCCTGACTCCAGAGAGTTGGGAAAATATATGCAGGCTCTAGGAAGGATTACAACTCAGTTTAGTGACGAAGCTGGTAGCTCAGTGAATTGTCAGTGTCAGCGCATCTAGTGTATCAGATCCGCTAGCATAGCAAACCACCACAGCATCAGATAACGGCTCCACAAGGACATCGAGCACCTACCAGAGGGCCATTCCAATGAAGGGACATTTCCACTTCTACTTTGGACATCTATCTAGAAACAGTCACATGCATCCGTGCATGGAATTCCAAACCCATTTTCAATTACTCTTAGAGTAAATGAACCGATTTCCCTTTCGATAACGGCAAGCCGGTGTAAACAGTTTAAATACAAGTTTTTATTCTGTAACAATGGTTGGACCCTTGTTTTGTAAACACTTTCCATTTCAAGTATTTGTACTGTTCATTTTAGAGCATCAATAAAGAGAGCATTCTGCAAGATTCATGTGTTGTGTGTCCTGGTGATGTTTTTCCTCGTTCATGTTTAATGTTTTTCCCACTGTAATATTTGCACGTGTTTCACTTATAATTCTATTTGTAAAACAGGAAGGTTAGATTAAGAATTGATGTTTCAAAGTACCTTAATTCTAATTGTCTTTACCAATGTTTTCTTCTAATGTATGATTTAATAATTCTTAGTTTCTCTTAAGTCATTACTGAAATCACTTTTCTTCATCCCATACTTCCACTTAGATATAAACACCAGTATTCGCAGTCAGTGTGCCTTGCATTCACTCTGGAATTTGATGTGTACACCCAGCCTATTTTGACTCCATAGCCCAATGGAAATTTTTTAGGAAATACCCCTCCTATCCAACCAAGAACAATCAAACAAGCAACTCTTACGATCAATTTAACTAGCCTAATATCTGCAAAATTAAACAAATCTAAATCTAATAGATAGATCCCTCTCTGAATCTAGGAGGGTTAGATCTTAGGCTTCAAGCGGTTTTTGATGTTGCGCTTTATTGTTTAGTCTTTCCAATCTTCTAAATTATAGAGTGATAACATATTTATGACCATACTGGTGAATAGCTAAAAACAAATTAATTTTCACTCGAATTCAGAAACCCGAGCTTAAAAAACACTGAATGATACACCTTTCTCTTAAAGAATTGTTTCTTCCCATATTCAATAATCAGTTTTCTGTGATTGTGGGCTAAGTTCTGGCTCCAAAAATATTATCCACCAAAATCCTCCTCCTATCATAGATGATCCTGAGAAAATATTGAGGAAACTTCCCAGAACGGAAAGCCCAACCAGCAGTAGGGTTCTTCATAGATCTAGCTCCTTACCTGACAACTTTGTCACTTTGCAATACATTCAATTTGATTTGTAGTTCGAACTAGGTCTATTCATAACCAAATCTCGTAATTGGAATTACTTTATAGTTGTTTATCCCTCCATACTCCGCATCACTACCCCCCCCCACCTTCACCCACCATTTGTCTTCATCCACCACCCACACCAATCATGGCAGCTATATATGCCCCATTGGTGCTACCAGTTCCTTTACCCCCTATGCCCCAAGACTACCAGTCCAAGATCCCCTAGTTTGACAGCATTGATCCTATGACATCCCAACAATACATTGATAAGATGAACGATAGTTTTGACTTGTAAGAAATTAATGATGACAATGTCCATTTGAGAACTTTTACCCAGAGTTTAGGTGGTGAGGTTAGGAAATGGTTTAAGGACATAACTACTAATAATATCCATGATCTCCCTACTTTTCACCAAACTTTTATCAATAGGTGGGAAGTTAATAAAAACCCACTGCAAATCCTATCAGAGTATGAAACTATCAAAAGATCCCCCGAAGAGAATATGCAAGACTATTGTACTAGATTTAACACCTTATATAATTCTCTCCCTGCTAATATGAGACCACCCCAGGGGATAGTGCTTCTTAAAATCCCTGACGGATTTGACCCAGACATGGCCTATCAGCTTAGAGAAAGAGACTTATCAACCTTAGAGTAAATTCAGAAAAATGTTGTGAGTGTAGAGGCTAACTTGTTAGCTAAAAGGGCCAGGATGAGGACTAAGAGGAGAGTCACCATAAGAGAAGAGCCTATAGCTTCCACATCTGATACCAAGATTGATAACTTGGTAAGTACTATGGAAAGGATGATGGAGAGGATGAGTTTAAATGAAAGAGAAATACCTAGAGACAACCAACCAACACCCCAAAATAGAAATCAAAACCCGAGGAGAAACCCTCCACAAATTAGGCAGAGAGAGCAAGGCGGTCCTTATCAGCAGATCAAGCCTCCCTTTCAAGAAAAATATGTTGATGATAACGAAGGGGCAATGGAAGAAGAGGAGGAAAATCATATAAATCTGATGGGAATCAATGAAGAGGACCTTGTCTTCCTCACTAAAGAAGAGCAGGACTTGTTTTCACTAGCCCAAACTAACCTTGAGCCCGAATAATCTGATGACTACAAACTAGGCTTTGAGGATTCCATTATGGAAGTCCACAGAAAGTACAACTTAAGGAGAAAAAAGAATGTGGAAAGTTCAAATAAAGGGAATTCAGAGAACTGTACTAGGAAATTATTTGAATCTGAAGCTAAGAAAATGACTGAAAACACTAAGAAAATTTTAAATAATTCAGAAAAGAAAAGCATAGAGAACAGTTCCAAGAAACCTGTAGATGTTCCTACCAGAAACCCTCAGAAGGACATCCCCAGTACAAGAAAACTGACCGAAATTACCCAAAGAATAGAGGTTAAAAGGTTTGATATGTCAAAGCCACTGAGAAATCAAACTCCCTTCAATATTGAGAGTGAACTTGCAAAGGTAAATATTTCTATCCTCTCACTGAACTTGTCAACAAAAATTTCTACAGATCGCAGGTCTTGAAAGTGTTAAATATAGGCGAGATTACAGACACTGTCAATTTGAGTGATGACCAGCCTCAACTCTTGTTTGGGCCAGAGGTTAATGGCATACCACAAGAAGGAGGGGTTCCCCATTTTTATGTCATTTTAAATGTTCATGATAAAATACTTCATAATGCCATGTTATATTCTGGTGTCTCACACAACCTTATGCCCCAAGCTGTCATGGAGAAACTTGGCCTTGAAATCACTAGACCCTACAGGGATTTATACTCGTTTGATTCTAGAAAATTTAATTTCCTAGGGTTGATCAAGGACCTTTGTGTCACTCTAGCTCAAATACCTGCGAAGAGTTTAGTGATGGATATCGTTGTGGCAGACATTCCCCCAAAATACGAGATGTTGTTATCTCACTCATGGGGGGGAGTAATTACAAGGAACTATGCAACTAGACATGAATTATGCTACCATTCTAGTGTTTGGTCAATTGAGGAAGCTTTATAGAGAAACACTGATGAATTACATGGTAAGTAGCCAAGAAAAGCCTCACAACTACCCTCTGTACTTTTTTCACACTAACGTAGATTCTTTCATTTTGTATAATGATGGAATCATTGATTCATAGATTTCCCAACTATAAAATGATCCCACAAAAACAGTGACAGCCAAACCCAAATGGAGAAACCAGACCATGCCCCTAAACCTCTTTGGAACATGAGTTTTGATGGCTCATGTGGCCAAGCTGGCTCTGGGGCGGTAATCTAGGTGTATAACACAGGAGACAATAGTGCATAGGTTCATTCGTACAAATTAAACTTCCAGTGCACAAACAACATTGCCGAGTATGAAGCCTTGATGGTGGGGTTACAAATGTTGAAAAGTTTAGGAGCAAGGAGGAACTTTGTGCAGGGTGATTCTGAGATAGTCATTAAACAGGTTAAAGGGATATATGCAGCCAAACACCCTAGACTGATAGCTTATGGAAATTATGTCCTTGATTTTTTTAGGACCTTCGAGGAACATGATTTGGCAGTCATTCCCAGAAACCAAAATGTCCTAGCCAATGACCTAGTTGTTTCAGCAAGCACCTGTAAACTACCTCACCCAAACAAGAAACATACAATTGAGATCAAACATTGTCCTATAGTACCAGACAACATGAGATACTGGCAAGTTTTTGGCAGTGATAAACAAATTGAGAACTTCCCGCAATCTAGAGATGAAATTGAAAACAATAATGTGGATATGGATTGTGAGGGAGACAATCTTATCAAGGTAAAAACTGCTAACGAAACACAAGCCATTGTTCTGGAAAACGTTGTTCTAGATGTAAATACTATTGTAAATATTCCATCTCACAACACCGTTTATAATACCGATAAACAACAAGACCTGGAAAAAGAGGAATTTGAAATACACCATCTTAAAGACAATAATTTTCCTAGGGGATATTCCCTTTAGAAGAGTTATTTGACTTTAATGATGTGGCCAAAAAACCCAAAATAGAGCCAACTAAAATAGACATTGAGGAATGTAATATAGGCACAGAGTAGCACCCCAAAATCATCAAACTATCTAAATCTCTGCCTACTATTACAAAGAAAAAATATATAGCCTTATTCAAATAATTTATCGATGTGTTTGCATGGAGTTATGGGGATTTATAATCCTATGATACCAGCATCATTCAGCACAATATTCCAATTAAAGAAAATCAAAATCCATTAAGGTAGAAACTACGAAGAATAAATCATGTTTTAATGCCTTTAGTTGAGAAAGAGATTAAAAAGATGTATGAAGCAAAAATTATAGTTCCACTCAGGTAATCCCAATGGATTTCCAATATTGTCCCAACTAGGAAGAAAACAGGCGAGATTAGACTTTGCATTGACTTCAAAACCCTTGATAAGGTATCTCTTAAGGATAACTACCCTTTACCTAAGATGGATCACATATTACAAAGGGTAGTGGTTTCCAGTAGGATATCTTTGTTAGATGGTTTCTCTGGTTATAATCAAGTGTTAGTACACCCTGATGACCAAGATAAGACAGCTTTTACAACTCCTTGGGGGACTTTCATGTATGTGAAAATTCCCTTTGGAATAATGAATACTAGAGCTAACTTTCGAAGGGCCATGAACATTGCATTTGTTGATGGCATTGGCCACTTTATTGTGATTTATTTGGATGACATCACTGTGTTTTCTAAAACTGATGAAGAACATTTAACGCACTTGAGAAGGGATTTCGAAAAATGCATAAAATTTTGACTCTCCCTAAATCCTGAGACATTGTTTGGCTTAGAAGAAGGAAAAATGTTAGGCCATATTATCTCTAAGGATGGAATCAAAATTGACCCCAGCAAAACTGAAGGAATATTGAAAATCAGACATCCTAGAAATTTGAAAGAACTCCAATCCTTCATTTGTAAAATCAACTTCCTAAGAAGATTTATACCTAACTTGGCAAAGCTTTTGAGGAACATCACTAACATGCTAAAGAAAGGATCAGAAATAAAGTGGACCATAGAAGCAAAATAGTCTTTTGACTTGGTCAAGCTAGCATTGACAAAGGCCCTAGTACTAATCAGCCCGGATTTCACCAAAGATTTCATGATTTTTTATTTTTCCTCTGAACATACTACTGTTGTTGTTTTTTTACAGAAAAATAGTGAAGGACAAGAACAACCAATAGCCTTTTTTATCAAGGCATTAAGAGATGCATCCCTGAAATATAATATCATGGAAAAATAGGCTTTTGCATTGGTTAAAGCACTAAAATATTTTAGAGTCTATATTTTACATTCACGTGTCATTGCTTATGTTCCAAATGTAGTGGTCAAAGACATTCTAACATAAAATGGCCCTAATGGAAAAATAGGGAAATGGATTGCAGTGATCCTAGAGTACGATTTGGAAATCAAGCCTACCAAGTTGGTCAAAGGCCAAGGACTAGCTAAATTGATGGCAGAATCTAATTTGCACGCACTAGACATCAACATCGTACATGCATTAGATGGTCAAGAGGAACTGGTGACTCCACCGATTAATGAAGCATTCTTGAATTCTCCATGATATGTTGATATTTTCTATGTACTACCTAATCTGAATGCTCCTCCTAGTTTATCTAAAACAAAGGCTAGATTTATAAAACTCAAATTTGTTAAGTTCTGCATTTTGGAAAATGTTTTGTATTGGAAAGATATTGGAGGTGTTTTTCTTAAATCTTTATTAAAGGATGATGCAGATAGAGCAATGCAGGAGTTCCATGGAGGTGACTGTGGTGGCCATCTCTACTAGAAAATCACTGCTAACAAAATCATGAGAGTTGGTTTTTATTGGCCCACCATTTTTTATGATGCCAAAAATATGGTTATTGCCTACCATAAATGTCAAATCTTTGAAGGGAAGAGGAAGCTATTTCCCCTACCCTTGAAACCTATTGCTGTAAAAATCCCTTTCCAGTAGTGGTCCCACTAGACTTAATAGGAGAAATTCACCCTCCATCCTCTACTAAACACAAATGGATCCTTACTACTACAGAATATTTCAACAAATGGATAGAGGCCACCCCTTCTAGGAATGCCATTGACTCTGTCATCATAAAATTCCTAGAAACCAACATCCTTTCTATATTTGGTTGTCCTAGGAAAATTATTATAGACAATGTTGCAACCTTCAGATCCAAAAATATGGTTGATTTCTATCACAGATATCATATAACATTGGGTCATTCAATAGCCTACTACCCTCAAGGTAATGGACTAGATGAATCTTCAAATAAAATCCTGGTGACCATCATTAAAAAACTTCTAGAGGAGAATAATAAATCATGGCACAATAAGCTGATCAATTGGCATGTCTCCATACCAATTGGTTTATGGAATGGATGCAGTATTTCCTTCTTCCTTGGGAGTTCCAGTAATGAAGATAATCCAAGAGATCCAATCTGAACCAAATTACATTTAAATAAGGATTAATGACACCATTCAGCTGCAGCAGTCAAGATAAGAGGTTTACAACAGAACCCAAGTGATGCAAGATAATATCTTTGGCAAGAGAACCCAAGAAAATGATTTCAGTTTAGGTGACAAGTTCCTGAAATGGGATTCCAGGAGAGAGGATAAAGGCAAACATGTAAAGTTTGATAATATTTGGCAAGGACCATACATCATTCATGATTTCAGGGAAAACAATGCTTACTTTCTCAAATGGTTGGATGGTACCAAAGTATCTGGAGGTCCTGTCAATGGTAGGATGCTAAAACATTATTTTTTCTAAACTCAGGCTAAATTGTCATCATTTTAAATACCAAAGTATTATAGTTTTCAATAATTCATTGGACGAGGTTGAAGCCCCCATTGAAGGCCCTAAGCCTAGTTCGATGAGAAGATATAGAAATAGAAATGGAATCGGTTGGAAAAGAAAGGAAATCAGTTAAAAATGTGCAGAAAAAGGAGCATCCAAGGCTACTAGTCTCAAGTTATTGACACTTCTTTTCAAGAAGCGCCATCCCCAACTGGAGCCACTGTTAGTACCCTATAAATTATCGGATCTCAAGGTGACTGGATACTTCATATTTCATGCAATTTTTTCATTATTGAAAGTATTTTCAAAATTCAAATGATTTCAAATAAAAATAAGAAAGAAATAAAATAGGGTATAAAAATAAGAGAAAAAGAAAAGAGAAAAAAGAAAAGAATGAAAAGAGAAAAAAAGGAAAAAAGAAAGAAGAACCCCAAAAAAAAGAAAAAGAAAACTGAAATTATCGCAAGTTAAAATGCCACTACTCTTTTAGATAGGTCTGCCCAGTCATACAGTTTAATCTTGATTGGACAGTTTTCAATTTCTGTTGATAGGTTAGAAAATAAAGATTTTCCAAACTATTTAATCTTGGCTTATCAGTAGATAGGTAGAAAACAATATTGGTTCAACAACTTAATCTGGACCAATAGGATAAATAAGGGATAGGGGTTAGTTTAGAATGTTAAAAGAAAATGTTCAGGGTCAACAAGTCTAAATGAACCCTATAAAGGAAGAAAAAAGGTTAGATGAGTAGTTCGAGTAGGTAGATACGCAAATGACGAAGAAACGAAAGGAAAAAATGAAATAGTGACTTCAAAATCCTATGAGGGAAATTCTATTTCATCTGAAGATATGTGCAAGTATTTCCAAGCACCAAATCACACTTCGCAAGTTAAAAAGGATAGCGCTAAATAAATTGGTAAAGTTCATGATTTGCGGGCTGCAGGCGGTCCCATGTTCCCTGCCACATCACTCCCCCCCCCCCCAACAAATCACACTTCGAGAGTGTGAAAGGACAACGCTAAAAGAGAATGGTAAATTTTGTGATATGTAGGCTCCGGGCAGTCCCACATCCCCTACCACGTCACTTCCACTATCCCCTCACTTCACAAGTTTTAATGTTTAACTCCCATTGCTTATAAAAAAAACCTAAGATCTTATATTTGTGATGCAGTCGGTCCCACTTTCCCCTACCACGTCACTCACCTCCTCCCCACACTTCGCACTTTGCACCTGTGAGAGTTTGCCTCTGTGTTTATAAACAAAACTTAAAAGTTGTGATCTGCAGGTTTTAGTCTGGTCCCACCTTCCCTCTGCGTCACTCCACCTCCCTGTGCTTCTCACTTCATAAGATTTACAGTTTACCCCTACCGCTCATACCTAAACCCTTTGATGTGCAATATGTGATTTTTGTGGGCCCCTCTCCACGTCACCTCCCTCTCCTTGCATTTCACACTTCGCAGGAGTTAAGGTTTACCATCTACCACTCATAGCTAAATCCTCTGACGTGTGATTTTCGATGGCTATTGGATCCTACCTCCCCTCCATGTAACACATTCCCCCCAGCACTCACCCCCGGACCCGGGCCCACAGTCCTATAATCCCGTTGCGTCAACGCTAAACACCTTTCGCATTACCCTTCATCTTTGCCCCTCACCTCGCCATCGACAGACCTCGATTCATTTCAGGCCCCATTCAACCTTTGGACGTTAACAAAGGGGGGGGTCTGAAATGGGCGGTATCCATTACCGCCTTCCCCTCCACATGTCACGCTCTCGCAATTTTGCACCCCCTTATCCATTACCGCTTACCACCAGAGCCCCCCTCTGAAAATTTGTTTCCACCTCCCTCCAAACCACTGCCGCCTACGACCATTGCCAATGCCATCATGCCACGCCTTCCATCACGTGTCCACTCCACCCCATCATATCCCCTCCCACCAATACCACCATTGCACTATGAATATTCAAGCCATTATCTAACAGACCCGCACCAACTCAGCGGTTACCCTCCAACCATGTGTTAAAACCTGAACTCACCGCGGCGCCAAATTTTACATTGTTGTTACTATTGAATTGCCACAGTTTGTTATATTCACAAATATCTGCATAAGAGATCACGACCAGCTACCTTGGCCGAAGGGTGAATTTCACATCAAATAAGGAACAACTAGCACTCGATAAGCCTTGTTACAGTCTCGTTCCAAATTTTTTATTTTTGATCGCAATCCCCTTCGGTCTTACCCCTTCCCCAGTGTCAATTCATATTTTTTATCCCTACTCTATTCCCCTTTCTCTTGAAGTACATTCTCCATTGCTGGTGAAACAGAGAGTGAAAACGAAAATCATGCCTCCAAAGGCAGGTCAGTAGCCTTTCAAACCCATGGTCTACCCCCAGGTAGACTTGGACCATATTCCCCTGGCTGATAGTGATTACAAGATCCATGACACAGAGTCAGACCTCAACCTATTCGATGTCTACTACTGGCTCGAAGATAAAATCCTTGATGAAGAAGATGGTACTAGCCTATGGAAGACCAAGCTCCCACATAACATCTTCCCTAGAACCCATAGTTTCCCTGAACTAATTAGGAAATGTCAGTCTTGCTATGACATTAAGAAAAGAGCCATAGTGAACTCTGTAGGAGATATTTTGTTTCATGTAAATGCCCCATCTATTCAAGAGATGTTACAGGAACCCCATTGTTTATAACATTTTCCCTTTTTCATACGAAGCCCTTATAGGATTGTATCAGGGATTATATTTTGCAAGCAGAGCCAAAACCGTGGAGCTTTTCATGGCCCCTGATGAACCAATGCCTACAAAAAATCCCCCATTTTCATCATCCACCTTCCCAGAAAGGACCCAACACATTGTAACCACCCTATCTTATTTGTTAGCTTATCATAATGATCAGTGGATAAATGAAGCCATAATTGGTTTCTTGTATATCCTCTCTGCAGAAGCCAAGACCATTGTTATGTTCAACTATGTTGAGTTCCTTGCTGATGCAATGCACGATTAGTTCTTGAATTTTCAAACAGAATGGGTATTCAAATACACCTATGTGTTGGTGTACATGTTTACCTGTTTTCAATCCAGCAAGTTTGAATTCGACATGACAAAGAAATGTGAAGTCTCTCAAGCCCAATCTGTCATTTTTTTGACAACTCTATTGAGAAAGCAATAGGAGGACTATTCATACAAGAGCTTTGTATACCTATTTTTTCATCCAGCAATCAATGCACTCAGCAACACCACAGAGCCTAGGGTCAGTGAGGAAATCAAGAAAGTGATGCAGTTGACAGAGCAGATCAGGACAACAAACTGGTATCTCTACCAGAACTACACGAAGATCAGGGTTTATGGTAGTGAATTGGCCCCCTATAAACTACCCAAATACCTCTCCATGAGGATATTTTCCCTCGAGTATATCAGGAAAATGATAGATTTTGATGAGGTGCATTCATTTTGGCCTAGAAGAAGTCACAATTCAGGATCAAGTCCAAAATCTTCCCATTCATCTGCAGCAGCAAGGCAGTAGGGGGAGAGGCGGACAAAATACCGAAAGAGATGGAATTCACACACGGTTGTTGGAAATAATGAGAGGGGGGGTGAATCAGTATTCCTTTCAATTAGAGCATTAGTTAATATTCAATTATTATCAATGTTTGTACAATGATAGCAGCAAACAAAAGGAACACAAATGCACACAATTTTTAAGGTGGATACCCACTCTGGGACAAAAACCACCTAATGCCTTTCTAATAATTCTTTAATATTAAACTCCAATTGAAAATAAAACTCCAACTTCCTATAACATAGAAAATAATTCTTCTCCAGCTCCCAGTGGATGGACGCTCCAACGCCTGAGATTCTACAGTAGTCAACTGAATGGATGCCCCAACACCCAATGAGCTACAACTCACCCTAGCACCACCCTACCACCCTATAGAAGAGTAAAAGAAGAATGGACTCTTGTACTAGGGAAAATGGTCCACTTTACAATGATATAGAATGATGTAGAAGAATAAGACACACTAGACCATAACCCCAACTATGACACAACCAACTAATGATGATCCTAGACCTCCTAAAACTACCCCTTCAACTCTTGGTAGATAGACACTAGAAAAAATTTTACAATAACATATTTACAATGACTTAGTACAATGATACCTTTACAGTGATTGTATGCAGTGTTTCCCACTTGAAAACTTTATGTGATGAAATTCTTGTTGTTTTTCTACACCTTAGTTTCTTCTCTTTTCATGCCACCCTCTGTTGCACCTTGCTTTGATTTGCTGCCCTAGAAAGTCTGGTCCTTTGCAACCCTTGACAACACATGATCTAGCTTTTTCTTGCCTTTTAGGACCTCGATATTGAATCTGGTGTATCTCTGTTATTTCAAATCCCCAATATCTGATTTTCAATCCTATAGTATTCCTTAGAGTCATCTTTCCAATGCCACAGGTCTGACCCAATTTGGATTCTTCAAGAGAGAGTTATTCCCAATCTCTCACAATTCCATAATTATGGATTATTTCAGTAGATCGAACTTGTACGGAATGACACGTATCACTGTTTCTTCATTCAGCTCTGAAATTGATCAATTAAAAACCAAATTCCGTGCACTATCTACCACTTTTTATATAATTCCAATCTGAAACTCAGAGAGATATTTATGACGATTTTCCCAAGGTCACTTCTTTGAGATGAATTTCAAGAGCTTACAAAAACACTAACTTCCACAGATTATATCTCTGAAAATATTACACACCTTGATCTGAAATTTTCACAGGAGCTTGCTCAGGATTTCGGCTTCACCTCATAAAAATTTCAGCTTCTTAACCTTCGTAGAAAAAACTTTAGAACAAAAATTTCGCGATGACCTATTTCAGATGGAGAAATCCCTTGCATAAGGAGGATATGAGGATCACAATTTATATAAATGCTTAGGTTGAGAGGGGCTTCAACATGTGAACATGGGAGGGATTTTAGGAGCTTAAAAAATATTAATTATGACTTTTCAATGACCCATGCCACAACCCCATGGGGTTTTAGCCCACTAAATGGGGTTACAAACTTCAAACATGAATATCTCTCAAACCATGAAGAATTACTTTGCGTGCCATATATCAACAGAAACATCTCGACAAGAAGAAACCATCAAAAGAATTATTGACCCAGAATATAGTAATTTTCTAGGTCAAAATTCCCATGCAATATTGGGGTAGCCCTGGTGTTGCTTGGGTTGACATCAATGACAACTGCTGATCAACAATCTCCCCCTTTGGAATTGATGGAAACACAAGTACTCCCCCTACAATCATGACACCTCTTCCTACAACATTCTCTCCCCCTTTGACATCAATGGAAAAGGGTATCTCCCCCTAACACACAACCATCCTGCGGACCTGTACACACATCCACTCCCCCTTTATATTATTAATAAGGTAAATCTAATGAGAACTTGGGAGAATCCCAAGCTTCTGGTGAAGATATTCAAATGCTTCACGAGGTAAAGGTTTAGTGAGGATATCAACGATTTGTTCTTTTGTACCAACATACTCAAGTTTGATATTATTTTCAGCACTTGTTCTCTAACAAAATGATATTTGATTGGAATGTGTTTTGTTTTTGAATGCATGACAAGATTCTTGGAGATGATAATGGCACTAGTGTTGTCACAGAATATGGGAATAGGCTTACTAAATTGTACTTGAAGATCTTGCAAAGTTTTTTTCATCCAAAAGACTTGAGTACAACATGATGTCGCTGCAATGTATTCTGCTTCCACTGTAGATAACAAGATTGAGGTTTCCTTTTTTCTCAACCATGATACAAGACAACCACCTAGATAGAATGTTTCTCCACTAGTACTCTTACGATAATCAACGCTTCCTACCCAATCTGCATTTGTAAAGGCTTGAATAATGAGATTGTTACCCTTGGGATACCACAAGACATATTCTTTTGTGCCCTTTAGATATCAAATAATTCGTTTGATGGCAATAATATGTGATTATTTTGGTGTTGCTTGGAATCTTGCTACTTGTCCAACTGCTTGCATAACATCTGGCCAGGAGGCTTTTACATATAGAAGACTACCAATCATAGATCTGTACAACCTCTGATCCACATCCTTAGATGAGTCGTCTATGCTCAATTTGCAACCTCTTACCATCGGAGTAAGGATGGGTTTGCAATCTTCCTTTTTCAATTTCTTGAGCATTTCCTTGATGTACTTGGCTTGACATATAAATATTCCTTTCTCTTGTTGATATATTTGAAGCCCTAAGAAGTATGTCAGCTCACCAAGTAAAGACATCTCAAACTCACTTTGCATCTTTGTAGAAAAATTCTTACTTAGTCGATCATCATTGCTACCAAATATTATATCATCCACATATACCTCAACAATTGTTAAATTATCTTTATCTATTTGTACATAAATATTGCTATCAACAGTACCTTTCTTAAACCCTTGTTGACGTAGATATCCATCAAGACAAGATACCATGCTCTGGGAGCCTGCTTGAGACCATATAGAGCCTTCTTTAACTTGCAAACATAGTCTTATTTTTCTAATATTAGAAAACCTTCAGGTTGTTCGATGTAAACTTATTCTTCTAATTCTCCATTCAGAAACGCTGACTTAACATCCATTTGGTAGGCTTTGATTTTTCTTAAACATGAATAGGTGAGAAAAATTCGGATGGCTTCCATTCTGGAAATTGGTGCAAATGTTTCATCGAAATCAATTCCTTCCACTTGTGCATAGCCTTTGCAAACCAATCTTGCTTTGTTTCTGGTAACTTGTCCATATTCATTCAATTTGTTCCTAAACACCCATTTAGTCCCAATGGCATTTTTATCTTTTGGTTGTGGAACTAATTCCCAAGTGTTATTCTTCTCGATTTGATACAATTCTTCATTCATAGATGCTACCCAATTTTCATTCTAGTTGGCTTCCTCAAAACTACTAGGCTCAAAGGTTGCTAAAAAAGCAATGTGAGCTTGTTGTGATGAACGAAGTTGTCGACCTTAATTTATGTCACCAATGATTTTATTAGATGGATGGATCTTTCGAATCCATTCTTTTGTTCTCCTTGGAGGAGCTTCTTGTTGTTGTTTTTCTATATCTTGATGATCATTATTTACTTCTTCCTAGTTGATAGTTTCTTCTTGTTATAGAATTTTATCTGTGTCTTTTTTAGCCTCTGCCTCAAGTTTCAAAGATTCTAGATTCTCATCATTATTCGCTAGAACACCATCTTCATCAAATGTAACATTTATGCTCTCCACTATCTATTTTCGTCTTAGATTATAACATTTATAGGCCTTTCTTTTGTGGGAGTAACCAACAAAGATACCTTCCTCAACATGTGATTCATACTTACCCAAATTTTGATCTTCTCTTTTGATATAACATTTTCTTCCGAAGATTCTGAAATATTTTACATTAGCTGGTCTTCCTTTCCATAATTCATATGGGGTATTGTTGCAATTATTTCTTAGAAGACTTTGGTTGATAATGAAGTTTGTCGTATCAATTGCTTGAACCCATAATTTTTCATCCAATTTTGAGTCCTTCAACATTGTTCTACCCATTTCCTGTATGATTCTATTCTTTCTTTCAGCAAATCCATTTTGTTGAGGTGTTCGTGTTGTTGAAAATTGTCTTTTTATTCCATTTTCGTCACAGTATTGCTGAAATAATTTGGAAGTGGATTCTCCGCCATTATCTGATCTTAGACACTTTATTTTCAAATCAGTTTCATTTTCGACCAAATCCTTGTAGATCTTAAAGCACTCAAATTCTTTAGATTTTTTCTTTAGGAAACCGATGGTTGTCATCCTGGTATAGTCATCTATCATTAACAAGAAATATAATTCTCCTTCTAAGCCTTTTTTTTCCCATAGGACCACATAGATCAATATGTATCAATTCCAATGGATGTGATGCAGAGTGTTCTTTTGTTTTAAATTGGACTTTTGTCTTCTTGCCATGCCGACAGGCCTCACATAGTGTGTTGTAAGGTTTTGATATTTTTGGCATTTCTCGTACTGCTTCCTTTTTGCTTATCTTGACAAGATTGTCAAAGTTTATGTGACCCATTCGTTTGTGCCATAACTAGCTTTCATCTTCTTTAGCTAGTAGACATGCTTTAGTTGCTTCATCCAGAACATACATGTATTTTGGAGCTCGACTTACTGTAGCCACAATTTTACCATACCTGCCTTTTCTGATTTCACATTTTTTGGAGTTGAATAGCATTGTGTGTCCTTGACCACACATTTTTCCAACACTGAGCAGATTGTGATTCATGTTTTCAACCAATAGAACATTCTTGGCTATAACATCTTTGCTTCCGAGAGTGACGGTACCTGATCTATTGGGTGTGGAGCCTGATTATCTTGTTTACTTTGTATCATAGCATTGGACCCCTATAACTTACAAAGGGGCAGCAATGTCGCTCGTAATTAATCGCTGCCATGGGGGGTCCAAGGGGGGGGCAGCACTTTTCGGAGCCCCCCCCTGGCGGGGGTTTTCGGGGGCAGCGCCCCCGAAGCTAAAAACAGATGTAAATTTGCCTTGTAAAAGTATAGTAATTTCTAGTCACTCTGGGCCGTTCATTAGGCAAATGATCTGACGGTAGAAGTTATGTTTAAATTAGGGTTTTTTGCCCTAGAAGGCAACCCCTTGTTTTTATGAGGGCATTGTATTGTGGCTGTGTATTATGTGTGTATTCTCGAAGCAAGAAACAGAGAGGGAGACTGTGAGAGAAAACAGAGGATATTACAGTGGATATGCTGTAGGTTTTGTCTCTTCATTTTTGCTGGATAATAAAAAGGAAGGACTGGCTGTTCGGGGTGGACGTAGCCCAAACTGGGTGAACCACGTATATCTGTGTCTCTCTAGTTTTATGTGTTTTTTGTGCTTTTATTTTCCGCACATTTTTATGTGTTGCATTGCTCCATAATATATAATTTTCTAACATGATCCTATAACATTTGAAGATCCATCATTTCCAAAGGATACGGTTCCATCCTTCTTCTCTTTCAGAGATACAAATTTCCTTCTATCTCCAGTCATATGCGTTGAACAACCGTTGTCAACATACCACACATCTTTGTTACTTTGAGCCTTGAGAGCAAGAGCACAATTATCAGTCTTCTTCTTCTTCCATTTTCATTCATTCTATGGCTTTGAATATTCTTCTAGAGGATTTTCAAGTCTGCAGTCTCTGGATATGTGTCCAAAGTTTTGAAATTTGTAACATTCCATATTATTTCTTAAATGTTAAAATCTATTGATGTTTTTTTTAGCCCTGGGAGGTTCATATTTGAAGGATCTCCTGGAATTTTATTAGTTCCTAGGGTACGTGAGACATTCTACAGCTTTATGACCAAATTTTCCACATGAATAACAATAGCAATGAAAAATATGTTGGTACCTGGATGGAAATCTTCGTCGAGGAATCGTCTTCCAAGGATTTGCTTGCAAATCTTGTGCAATGAAGTATACATGCATGTCATATTTCATAGGTTCATTGTATTTTGTTGTAGAAGGTCATGCTTCTTCTTCTTTGTAACCGAGGCCAGTTTTTTCGTTGTAATATCATTGATTGTTGATGATTTCTTCCAATGTCCTTGAGTTGTTAGCATATTTTTGGATAGTTTTTCCCTTCTTCACTTCCTTACGCAGCGAGACTACTTCGGCTTCTAATGCTTCCCTTTCTTGGTTGCTTTCTTCCAACTTCTTTTGAAGTGACTCTTCAATACATTTGTGTTCTTCAACTTCAATTTTGAGACCTTGAACTTGTTATTCAAGAGTAATGGAACGGATCTTCTCTGCCTTGAGCTCTTTTATAAGCTTGACTGCTTCCTTAGAAAATTCTTCTATGGTCAATCTTTCTTCTTTGTTGTTTGATACCTCTTGTTTATTGTGCTTGGCCATAAACAATGCTCTCTCATTGGCTTGTTATTTGCTGTCATTGTCTTCAGTGGATGATGAGCTATCTTCTTTAAAGAGAAAGTTCCTTTTGGATCTTTGCTTTTTTAATTTCTTAAAGCCTTTCTTTCCTTCTGAGTTACTCAAATATTGTTGTATAGATTTGAAGCTTTGCTTCTTTGAGATTTGAGTCACCTGCATATATATTCTCAAGCTTGTCCCATACATTTTTGGTAGTTTTACAACCCAACACTTTATGATAAGCAGATTCAATAAATCCACTGAGAATAATATTCTTTGCTTTTGCATCATTTACTAAATTATCCTTACCTTGTTCTTCCACGGTTGATGTAAATCCATTTTGAAAAGTGTCCCATACTTCATAACCTTGCACCAAGAGATAGACCTCCATTATTCCTTTCCAGAGTACATAATTATTTTCATTGCACAGAGGTACACCATTCTTGGTATGCTCCATGACCTCCTTCCAGTTGTTAAACTGCTATTGAAGGAACCAAGCTCTGATACAAATTGTTGGAAATACTGAGGGGGGGTGAATCAGTATTCCTTTCAATTAGAGCATTAGTTAAAATTCCATTATTATCAATGTTTGTACAATGATAATAGCAAAAAAAAGGAGCACAAATGCACACAATTTTTAAGGTGGAAACCCACTTCGGGACAAAAACCACCTAATGCTTTTCTAATAATTCTTTAATATTCAACTCCAATTGAAAATAAAGCTCCAACTTCCTAGAATCAAGAAAATCATTCTTCTCCAGCTCCCACTGGATGGACGCTCCAACGCTCGAAATTCTTCAGTATTCAACTGAACGGATTCCCCAACACCCAATAAGCTACAACTCACCGTAGCACCACCCTACCACCCTATAGAAGAATAAAAGAAGAATGGACTCCTGTACCATGGAAAATGGTCCACTTTACAATGATATAGAATGAAGTAGAAGAAGAAGACACGCTAGACGATAACCCCAACTATGACACAACCACCTAATGATGATCCTAGACCTCCCGACACTGCCTCTTCAACTCTTGGTAGATAGACACTAGAACAATTTTTACAATAATGTATTTACAATGACTTAGTACAATTATATCTTACAATGACTGTATGCAGTGCTTCCCACTTGAAAACTTTATGTGATGAGCTTCTTGTTGTTGTTCTGCACCTTGGTTTCTGCCCTTTTCATACTACCCTCTGTTTCTCCTTGCTTTGCTTTCCTTCCCTAGAAATTTTGGTCCTTTGCAGCCCTTGACAACACATGATCTAGCTTTTTCTTGCCTTTTAGGAGCTTGATATTGAATC
The DNA here is from genome assembly GCA_034641835.2 of Pinus albicaulis. Classification (NCBI taxonomy): domain Eukaryota; kingdom Viridiplantae; phylum Streptophyta; class Pinopsida; order Pinales; family Pinaceae; genus Pinus; species Pinus albicaulis. The sequence goes on from CM076577.1 coordinate 753,715,429, forward strand.
TGGTGTATCTCTGTTATTTCAGATCCCCAATATCTGATTTTTGGTCTTGTAGTATTCCTCGGAGTCATGTTTCCAATGCCATAGGTCTGACCCAATTTGGATTCTTCAAGAGAGATTTATGCCCAATCTCTCACAATGCCCTAATTATGGATTGTTTCAGTAGAGCGAACTTGTACTGAGTTCCACGTGTCACTTTTTCTTCATTCGGCTTTGAAAGTGATAGAAAGAAAACTATATTCCGTGCACTATCTGCCACTTTTTACATACTTCCAATCCGATACTCAGAGAGAGTGTTATGACGATTTTCCCAAGGTCACTTCTTTGAGATGAATTTTAGGAGCCTACAAAAACACTGAATTTCATAGATCATATCTCTGAAAATATTGTGCACCTTGATCTAGAATTTTCACATTAGCTTCCTCAATATTTCAGCTTTGCCTCAAACAAATTTCAGCTTCGGAACCTTCGTAGAAAAAATGTTAGAGTGAAAATTCCATGATGACCTGTTTCAGATGGTGAAATCCCTTGCATAAGGAGGATATGAGGATCACAATTTATATAAATGCTTAGGTGGAGAGGGGATTCAACAAGTGAACGTGGGAGGTATTTTAGGAGCTTAAAAAATATCAATTATGACTTTTCAATGACCCATGCCACAACCCCATGGGGTTTTATCCCACTAAATAGGGTTACAAACTTCAAACATGAATATCTCTCAAACCGTGAAGAATTACGTGGTGTGCCATATACCAATGGAAAGATCTCAACAAGAAGAAACCATAAAAATAATTCTTGACCCAGAATATAGTAATTTTGTAGGTCAAAATTCCCATGCAATATTGGGTTAGCCCCTTGTGCTACTTGGGTTGACATCAATGAAAACTGCTGATCAACAACATTTTTACCTGGTTCTATGATCTAATGGGGATCATCTCCAAGAAGAGGGTGGAAAGAAAGTCCTCACCCTACACCCACACCCACATAATAGAGATAGAGAAGTACATGAACCAAGAAGAATGGGTAGCAGACACACACCAAGAGGCTGAAGAGAAAGTCATCTCTACTTCGGGAATCCAAACACCAACTCCACAAGAGAAGAAAGAAGTAGGAGTTCAAGATGACAAAGGAAAAGAGCCTGAAATGGAAATAGTAAGTAAGAGGACCAGGGAGGACCCAACATACATGGACATAGAGTCCTCCACTAATGACTTCAAAATTAAATATAGGAAGAGAGCCAAGATCAGCATGGGCCCTGACCAAGGAAATGAGGAGAACCAGCAAACTATCACCACAATTGGGAATTCACCAAGTTCGTCTTCAGTAAGTGGCCACCAAATCTTCTCCACATCCTCTTCCATTGTCCCATTCTAATAGCAGGATGTGCAAACTCCCACATCTACTTCCACTGCAGAACAAGAGGAGGAAGACATCTATGACACATTCAGGGAGAACAAGAGAAGGAATGAGGCTCTCAAGACCAACACCTACAATCAATTTTGGAAAAAAACAAGCAGCTCCCAGAGTAGACTCCTATCAGCCTTTGACTCTGAGAAGGGAAGAATGAGGATGGCATTCTTGGAAGCACAAGTTCCTCAGCCCAAAGGTGCAATGGACTACAAGAAGACATCATTTGATTTTAATGCAAAGAACATCCACCCAATAGACTAGATGGAGATGCACAAGCAGAATAGGGAAATGATCTCCTCCACGCTAGCCAACACATCCATGAGCCTCTCAAAACTGCATGAGACTTTGTCCAACGCAAAGTCACAATTAAAGTTGGAAAAGGTCTCTACCATGGCCAAATATTCAAAGATAAAATATCTAGAGGATTTAGTGATACAGCTCAGGTACAATCCATCAAAAATAGCAGTGGCACAAACCCTTGTGAGGAAGAAAAATGCATACATAGTTTCTTTGAGGAAGAAACTTAAGATTCCAGTAACAGAAGACCATATGGCCAAGGAGATAGAAGCAACTGAAACACAGAAAGCAAAAATAATTTAATTAATTGTTGAACAAACAGAGCTGATCAAGAAAATGGAGGATGATATGGGTAAAATGATCAAAGAAAGATAAAAATCAATAAGGGATGTCGTGAAGGGAGCAGCAAAAGAAGCAACTAAGGCCACAATCCTCATACAAGTGTTTCCTCTCACAGTGATCCAAATAGCTACAACATCCACCGGATCAATGGGGGAAAGTACTAAGCAGCTAGCCAAGGCGATGGAGAACATGTCTCTACAATCAGCAAAGATAAAAAGGCTACAAAATCAACTCAATGACCAGTTGGAGAAACTCAAATGGAAATAATTTTCCCATGCCACAAAGTTGTAGATTAGAAAAAAGCTAAATGAGAGCTTGCAGAAGTCCCTTCAGGATTCCTCAATTGGCTCCACGATGGGAAGGGTGAAACAAATTATATGGTTGGATATAATTGAGTCTGTAAATTATATATGGCCCTCCATTTAGATAAATTTTGAACAAAGGGATCTAATTGAGGTAGTGAAGGTTTCCATTGAGAAAAAAAATGAGTAACTTGGAGATAAGCCCCAAACTGCCAATAAGATCATCAGATTCTTGAATTCCAAGAGCAACCATGAGTTGGAGCAACTGGAAGTAGCAGACATAACAACCCTTGTTCTTGAAGTTAAAAGGGTGTTGAATAAGAAGATTTTGGTCACTCAGCTAGAAGAAAGATGTCATCAGTTGGAGCTTGGGGTGAGTAGGTGTTTTAACATGATTGAGCCACTGAACAAAAGAGGTTTTCCTTCCTTGTTTGTCATCAACGATAAACAGATGCCCAGAGCTGATTATGTAAAGATACTGACAGAGATCTCCAAGGACATATACAAGTTCGCAAGTCTGAAGAACACTATGACTGGGAAATAATTATATGAAGTCATCAGCAACGATGTCTTCATACAGCATGAGGTGAAACACATTTTTCAACTACAACCCACATTCGTAAAGTACACCAAGACTGGAAAAGTCTACAGAAAGTTGAACAAGACCAAGATCCTGACTCCAGAGAGTTGGGAAAATCTATGCAGCATCCAAGAAGGATGAAAACTCAGTTTAGTAACGACAATGGTAGCTCAGTGAATTGTCATTGTCAGTGCATCCAATGTATCAGATCCGCTAGCACATCAAACTACCACAACGTCAGATAACGGCTCCACAAGGACATCGGGCACCTGCAAGAGGGCCATTCCAATGAAGGGACACTTCCACTTCTACTTCGGACATTTGTCTAGAAACAGTCACATTCGTTCGTGCATGAAACGCTAGACCCAATTTTAGTTACTCATAGAGTAAACGAATCGATTTCCCTTTCGATAACGGCAAGCCAGTGTAAATAGTTTAAATACAAGTTTTCATTCTCTAATAAGGGTTGGACCCTGGTTTTGTAAACACTTTCCATTGCAAGTATTCGTACTGTTCATTCTAGAGCATCAATAAAGAGAGCATTTTGCAAGATTCATGTGTTGTATGTCCTAGTGATGTTTTTCCTCATTCATGTTTAATGTTTTTCCCACTATAATCTCTGCACGTGTTTCACTTATAATTCTATTTATAAAACAGGAAGGTTAGATTAAGAATTGTTGTTTCAAAGTACCTTAATTCCTATTGTCTTTACAATTTCGATGTTTTCTTCTAATATATGATTTAAGAATTATTAGTTTCTCTTAAGTCGTTACTGAAAGCACTTTTCTTCATCCCATACTTCCACTCAACTATAAACACCAGTATTCGCAGTCAGCGTGCCTTGCATTCACTCTAGAATTTGATGTGTACACCCAGCCTATTTTGACTCCATATCCCAATGGAAATTGCTTAGGAAAGACCCCTCCTATCCAACCAAGAACAATCAAACAAATAACTCTTACGATCAATTTAACTAGCCTAATATCCGTAAACCTTAAAAAATATAAATCTAATATAGAGATCCCTCTCTGAGTCTAGGAGGGATAGATCCTAGGCTTCAAGCAGTTTTGATGTTTCACTTTATTGTCTAGTCTTGCCAATCTTCTAAATTATAGAGTGATAACATGTACCATAGTCCAACCTCGGTAGTGCCTCTAAGGTACCGTAAAAAACCCTTAGTTTCCTTCCAAAATAATTTGGTTTGCCTAACCATAGCTTGGCTTAGTTGGTTGACTACATAGCACATATATGGTCATGTGTTCACAAGGTACATCAGTGAGGCCACTAGCTACCGATAAATGGTAGCATCCACTTCCTCACTTGAAGTGGAATCCCCCCTCCTTCAGTTGGTCGCTAGAGGTGTCTCCATGGGTTTGTCACTCTCCATGAAAAATATTTGTAGTATCTCATTTGAATACTTTCCTTGAGAAACAAATATTTCCCAATTTCCTTTCCATACTTCCAACCTGAGGAAGTAGTGCTTGAGACCCATGTCCTTCATTTCAAATTCCCTTGCAGTGTCCTCCTTGCAAGATCTGATTAGTTTCTCATCGCCGGTTAAAAAAAAAATCATCAACATATAAGAAAATAACAAGATATTTAGCTTATACCAAGATATGATAGAGGTTTGCATCCGCTTCACTTTTTGTGAAGCCCAAACCAGTGAGATAGTTGTTGATCCTAGTGTACCAATCATGGGGTGCTTATTTGAGATCGTACAATTATTGCTTGATTCTGCGTACATGAGACTCCCGATAAAATGTCTCAAAACCTTCTGGTTTCTCAACATACACCTCCTCCTTGATAACCCCATTGAGACATGTTTTTACATCCATCTGGTGGATCTTCCACCCCATGTGCACAACCAAAGAAATAATTTATCTAATGGATGAGTACCTTGCTACAAAAGAAAAATTCTCCTCATAGTTAATTCCGTCAACTTGAGAGTACCCCTTGGCCACAAATATAGCCTTATACTTCTCTATGCTTTCATTTTCTGCACGCTTAACCTTGAATATCCATCTTGAATCCACAACTAATTTCTATGTTGGTCTTGGGGCCACTTCCCAAACATTTTTCTTTACAATGGATTCATATTCCTCCACCATTGTATCTGTTGGCAATATGATGCAGAGTGTTGTCCTTGATGGCAACCCACCTTGATGAAAATGATGAAAACTGACTTGTTGAAGTTGTGCTTGATAGAATATGTTCTTAATGAAGTAAATCTAATGTATCTACAGTGAGTACAGAAGGCAGTGAAGAAAGGAATTCATGTTGTGCTAAATCTATGGTGAAAGAATATGTCTCAAGGAATACACGGATCTGTCTAATGGAAGTCGCGTATGCACGCGGAAAATAACGTTCCAAGTCGTGTATGGGCAAAAGCGCTCAAAAAGTGCAAAACCAGGGGTAACCACCATGGTATTGACCCATTGTATTGGGTAATGATCCGCCTAATTGACCCCGTCCAGGAATACCATCGGAAGTAATATTGTTTTGGCTCATGGTATTGAAAAAGGATTAACCTATAAAGAGATGAAATTCATTATGAAAATGATGAGTGTGGGTGCAAGATGTCTGAGCTTGAATGAATACTTCTCTCTGAAGTAGATCTGAATGGAAAGGGTTACACTTGAATGATAAATCTGAGTGTATGATGCACCAATGATGAAGAAGGGATCTAGATCTGAAATGTGCTTGTATTTGCTAGATCTGTTCATGGAATGATTAGATCCAAGAAGAGGCGAACATCTATCTGAAGTGAAGGGTTAAATCTGTGTGAAGTATCTGTTCTGAAGAAATGGAATGACCTAAAATCTCTAAAAAACCATACGCTAGTTCGCTGAAGAGGAAGCGCGTATATACGCGGCTTCGCTGAAAGAAAAGCGCGTATGCGCAATTAAATTGGTTCTTTAATATGTACAGAAGTATACGCTGGTTTGTGTGAATGGAAGCGCGTATATACGCGACATCAGTGAAGTGAAAGCGCGTATGCAAACTAGGGTTTGCTGAAGTCTGTGGTAAGAAATGACTGATCTATTCTGCTGTATTAATGCTATCTGTATTCTACTGTTCTGAGTTGTCTACATCAGTTTGGTTGTATGATTAAGCTTAAATCTATGAAGAGGGTCCAGTCTGAAAATATGATAAAACGTGGCCTACAAGTTTTGTTCTATTGAAGTTGATGGATCCAGTGTGAAAATTGATGAAACGTGGTCCGAAGGGGTGCTGAGGGTTGTAGCCTTAAGTCAGGGGGTCGTAGATCCCTTCCAGGAGAGGCTGGTAAACGAGTCAGGGGGTCGTAGCTCCCTTCCAGGAGAGGCTGGTAAACGAGCGCAGGTGGGTGCCTGCGTGCTGGTAGGAGTCTGCACCAGCACATATGTTGTAAGATGTTTTCACTATAATAAAATATTGAAGGCTGAGCAACTGCAGCGGTGGTTTTCTCCCGACTTGGGTTTCCACCTAAAAATCCTGGTGTTCATGTGTGATGCTTTGTGTGATGGTTTATTCTGTTCTTACTGCACATGTTTATTGTTTATTGAATATCTGATGAATAAATGATGGAATGGTTTAAGTGAAGAATTAATGACATAATTAGTTCTCTGTGTATACGCGAGTTTAATAAAGGGTATCCTCGTATATACGCGAGTCTGCTTCAGGAAAGTAGCGTATGGATTTTTGAAGTAAAGAAAAGCAAAAAGTTTTGAATATGCTGTAAATACTGATTCACCCCCCCCTCTCAATATTTTTCCCAACAATTGGTATCAGAGCAGGTTCTTCTGCAGAAGCTTGATCGCTTGAAGAAGATCCGTCGCAATGGGAAGTCAAGAAGGAGTGATGTCTATAAAGCCACCTCTATTCAATGGAAGCAATCTGATATTCTGGAAGGTACGAACAAAAGCATATCTGCAAAGTCTTGGTGCAGATGTATGGGCTATCGTGGAAGAAGGCTATCAATACCCGGCAAGTATTCCCACTGATGCAGCTGAAAGGAAGAAGTATGAAACCAATGCCAAAGCAGTAAATGTCTTGTTAGGAAGCATGTCTGAATCAGAATTTTCTAAAGTGATTCAGCTACATTCAGCAAAAGAAATATGGGACAAAATCATTCTAAGCTATGAAGGAGATACAAAGGTAAAAATGCAAAACTCCAAACTCTTAGAATTGAATATGAAAATTTGAAGATGCATAGTGATGAAAGTGTTGCCAGTTTCTTCCTTCGTCTAGATGATGTTGTAAATCGAATGAGAAATTTGGGTGAAACCATAACTGATACTACTCTGGTGGAAAAAGTCTTAAGATCCTTGACTTCAAAATTTGACTCTAAAGTCTCAGCTATCGAAGAAAGGCAAGATCTGCAAACTCTTACTATTGTTCAATTACATGGTATTCTGACTGCTTTTGAAATGAGACAAGGAGGTCCTTCTCAAATCAGAGAAGTTGCTTTTAAGGTATCTGCAAGAGGAAAAGAAAAGGAAGTCGTCAAAGAATCTAGCTACATATCCGATGAAGAAGAAGCGAATTTCGTGAGAAAACTCCAACTAGGAACTGGAAGATTCAAAGGTAAGCTTCCTTTCAAATGTTTTGAGTGTGGAAAAGTTGGTCATTATGCTACAAAATGTCCTTATAAAGTAAAAGAAGTAGTAAGAAGGAATAAGAACCGATCTAGCTCTAAGAAAAGTTACTATACTAATGAAGACAGTGATGGGTCATCTGATAGTGAGGAAGAATGTGAAGAAGATCTTAGACTTCTCATGGCATTTGAACAAAAGGAAGAAAAGGATACTTTTATGGATGCTCTAGAGGAAAATGATTTTCTTGAAGAAAACAATCAACTCAAACTACGCTTAGAAGATTATAAAATTCTCTTAGAAGAACAAAAGATAATCAGAGAGACCATTGAAAAGCAGCTTGAAGAAGCAAATAAACATATTGAAAAATTGGAATGTGAAGTGGTAAGTCAAAGAAAAGAAGTTGAGAAAGCAAAGACCTTGAATCTTAGATTTTCTAAAGGATCTGAAACCTTAGATGAGATTATCAAGGTACAAGGTTATCCTCTTATAAAGACAGGTCTTGGATATACCGGAGAATCTTCTCAAGCTTCAGCACCAAACTATCTAAAAGCAACTACAGGTGGTTTACTACATTCAGCAACTCAGCAAGGGAATAAAGGATCTCTACAGGGAAAGCAGGACCATCTCAATTCAAGGAACACTAACAGGGATAGCTTTCAAAGACGCTACACCCAACAGGTAAATTCAAATAGAAGATTCCATGATCTCAGAAATTTCTACTTCAATGGGCAATGTTTCACATGTCACAATTTTGGTCATAAAGCTGTTCAATGTGTTGCATATAAAACCATCATGACAAGAGAAGCAAGAAAGAAAATGTTGGATACTGAACCAAAGAAGAATACCTATAACAAATTTTCTCCTCTTCAAAGTGAAGTTGAATGTACTTATTGCAATAACTTTGTCCATGAAGAATATGAATGCAGGAACAAGATCCAGCCAAAAGAACATGTTCCCTCAAGCTCTAAAGTGTGGAAAAAGAAAGAACCGCCAGTTGAAAATTGTGGGATAGCACTATTTGCAGAAGGTGAAGAAAATCAATGGTACATCGATAGTGGGTGTTCAAGACACATGACAGGTGACAAAAGCAAACTTCTTTCATATAATGCTCTAGAAAAGGAAAAGAAAGTTACATTTGGAAATGATACTCCTGCTATAATTAAAGGAAAAGGGTCAATGTTTCTTAAAGAAAAGGTGAAGGCTAAAGATGTCATGTATGTGGATGGATTGAGGCATAACCTGTTAAGTGTAAGTCAAATGTGTGATCAAGGAACATAAGTTGTTTTTAGTTCAAAAGAATGTGTGGTTCGTGATCTTGATACAAGTAAAATTATTATAAAAGGAAAAAGAAATCCAAGCAACCTGTATATACTAAAGGGCTACAAAGATCAATGTTACCTGAGCAAATCTTCAGAAAATTGGCTATGGCATAGAAGGCTGGGGCATCTGAGCTTCTCTCAAATCAACAAAGCAAGCAAACTTCAAGCTATTCGTGATCTTCCCAATATTAATCCACCAGAAAGTATCATATGCAAATCTTGTCAATTCGGTAAGCAGACTAGAGTACGGTTTAATGCCAAATAAGGATCATCAATTAAGCCTCTTGAACTCATTCATACTGACATATGTGGACCTATGAGAAAGAAGACACCACGTGGGGAAGAATACTATATCTTATTCATTGATGATTACTCTAGAATGTGTTGGATCGGGTTCATTAAACACAAAGATGAAGCATTTGAAAAATTTCTGAGCTTCAAAGCACTAGCTGAAAATGAATTGGATCTAAAAATCAAGTGTCTCAGATCTGATCGAGGAGGAGAATATACATCAAATGAATTCCTTGAATTTTGTGAACAACATGGCATAAGAAGACAATTCTCTGTAGCTGGCACTCCACAACAAAATGGCGTAGCAGAAAGAATGAATAGAACAATTCAACAAATGGCTAGAGCTATGATTGATGATTCTAGAATACCTCACACTTTCTAGGGAGAAGCAACACATACAGCAGCAAACATTCTCAACAAAGCTCATGTTCGGGTAAACAGTGATAAAACTCCATATGAACTCTGGTATGGTAAATCTCCCTCCGTAAAGCATTTTAGAGTTTTTGGAAGCAAATGCTTTATCAAAAATAAGGATGAAAATCTTGGCAAGTTCGAACCTAGATCAGATAAAGGAATTTTCCTTGGTTACTCATCTTCAAGCAAAGCATACAAATGTTATAATGAAAGGCTTCAAAAGATTGTTGAATGTATTGATGTTGTTATTGATGAGTCTCCTGCAGCTCCTAAAGAAGGAAAACAAACAACAAAAGAAGATGATGATGACTTATGGCCTTCTACATTTGATATAGACAGTGAATCCAATGATGAACCTGAAACTGATATATCTGAAAAAACTCCATCTAGATATGTTCAAAAGAATCATCCTGAATCTCAAATCTTGGGAGACAAGGAATCAGGTGTACGAACAAGGAGAAATCTTGTGGGATCTTCTAGTCATATGGCACTTCTATCCACAATTGAACCACTCAATGTCAATCAAGCTAGGAGAGATGAATGTTGGAGGCAAGCCATGGATGAAGAACTTGTTCAAATTGAAAAAAATGACACCTGGGATTTGGTACCAAGACCTCATGATAAAAATGTCATTGGAACTAAATGGATTTTCAAGAAAAAGTTAAATGAGAATGGGGATGTTGTAAGAAACAAAGCTAGACTGGTTTGCAAAGGGTATACTCAACAAGAAGGTATAGACTTTGAAGAAACTTTTGCTCCTGTAGCTAGACTTGAAGCCATCAGAATGTTTCTTGCCTTCTCAAGTTATCAACAAATCAAAGTTTATCAAATGGATGTTAAATTTGCTTTTCTTAACGGTGATCTAGAAGAAGAAGTCTATATAGAACAACCGGAAGGATTCATTTTGGGAAATGATGCAAATCTTGTTTATAGACTTAAAAAGGCTCTATATGGTCTCAAACAAGCTCCAAGGGCTTGGTATTATCGTCTTGACAAATATCTTCATCAACAAGGATTTTCAAAAAGGTCTGCTGATAGAAACTTATACACAAAAGTTGAAAATGATAAACTATTGATTGTGGTTGTATATGTTGATGATATCATTTTTGGGAGTAATGAAGAATCTTTGAGTCAAAAATTTGCTTCGGTCATGCAGCAAGAATTTGAAATGTCTTTACTTGGGGAACTAACATTCTTTCTTGGCTTGCAAGTGCATCAAACTGCAGATGGTATATTCCTATCACAAGCAAAATATCTTAAGCAAATTCTGAAGAAGTATGGCATGGAATAATGCAAACCTGTAAGTACACCGATGATAACCGGATGCAATCTCAGTTCTCAGGATGATTCTCCCACGGTGAATCAACCAGAATACAGATCGATGATAGGGAGTTTACTTTATCTCACTGGGACTAGACCAGACATTATGCATGCAGTTGGGATTGTTGGACGATTCCAAGCTAATCCAAAAGAGTCTCACCTTCAGGCTGTTAAAAGAATATTCAAATATCTACAAGGAACTCAAGACTTTGGTCTATGGTATCCAAAGAATGCCGATCTTACTCTTCATGCTTACACTGATGCAGATTGGGCTGGAAGTGTTGATGATCGGAAAAGCACTAGTGGTGGTGCATTCTATATGGGACCCCGGCTAGTATCTTGGTTCAGCAAGAAGCAAAATTCTATTGCCTTATCTACAGCAGAAGCAGAATATGTGGCTGCCGCATCTTGTTGCACTCAACTCCTTTGGATGATGCAAACCTTACAAGATTTTCAAATAAAATGTACTCCTCCTGTCCCCATTAAGTGTGACAATACAAGTGCCATCAGTATTTCAAAGAATATTGTTATGCATTCAAAGACCAAGCACATTCCCATCAAGTATCACTTCTTACGTGAACAAGTGCTTGAGCAAACAGTGAAGTTGGAGTATGTTCCCTCCAAAGAACAAGTTGCTGATATCTTTACCAAAACTCTGCCCAAGGAAGCGTTCGAGTATCTAAGACAGAAGCTGGGAGTGTTCTCTGCCAGTCAAAAGAACAAATTTGCATAAATTTAGAATATGGCAGTGGATACGCGGGTTTCCTGAAACACAGTCGCGTATATACGCGAGTTCCTGCACAAAAAACCGCGTATGTCTGATTGCTGACAATTTCTCGTTTGAGGCCTCTCAAAGACAGCCTTTCGCAAGGTCATGGTATTTCGATATCATGGTATATCTCGGTGGTGTTCCAGCTTCTCATAATTCTTTTCATGTTTGAAGGAAGATGCTCTCGATGATTTGTTATGAAAGTGAACAAAGATGCAAGTGCACAAACTAAGGGGAGCCTTAGTCATATGGAAAGGATGCTTGGATGCACAGATTCAGGGGGAGCTTTAGCGTTGCTGAGTATAATGCATTGTTGGCATTATGATGATTCTGAAATATGTTCTCCTTCTTGAGGACTTTCTGGTGTTGGTTATGAAATGTCACATTTGTAATTTGATGAAAAGGTCTTGTTAAGACCCATGATGTAAGATTGTAATATTCAGTCTTGTAAGGACTTGTTGAATTTGTAAACCCACTTGGTTGGGTAGTTGAGTCTCAAATGTAAATCCACCTGGATGGATCTTTGATGTAATTATGAGTCATTGGTGATAGGAAGTTCATAGAGTCATGTACTTTATTGAAAAATATGCTTGAAAATTCATCATGATCTTAGGGGGAGAGTATGTTGGTTTTGGTCCGCCCTTTTCCCTTGATGTCAAAGGGGGAGAGTGACATGGTGTTTGAATGGTGTCAAAAATGGAGAGAGTGACATGGTGTCATTGTATTCTTAATGTACCTATCTGTTGTGGTAACCAAACACCATTGTGGTTGCCATCAAGTCCAAAGGGGGAGATTGTTGGCAATATGATGCAGAGTGTTGTCCTTGATGGCAACCCACCTTGATGAAGATGATGACAACTTACTTGTTGAAGTTGTGCTTGATAGAATATGTTCTTAATGAATTAAATCTGATGTATCTACAGTGAGTACAGAAGGCAGTGAAGAAAGGAATTCAGGTTGTGCTAAATCTATGGTGAAAGAATATGTCTCAAGGCATACGCGGATCTATCTAATGGAAGTCGTGTATGCATGCGGAAAAGAACGTTCCAAGTCGCGTATGGGCAAAAGCGCTCAAAAAGTGCAAAACCAGGGGTAACCACCATGGTATTGACCCATTGTATTTGGTAATGATCCGCCTAATTGACCCCGTCCAGGAATACCATCGGAAGTAATATTTGCTTTGCCTATGTAGATGGAAAAGGGTAAACCTATATAAAGAGAAGAAATTCATTATGAAAATCATGAGTGTGGGTGCAAGATGTCTGAGCTTGAATGAATACTTCTCTGTGAAGTATATCTGTATGGAAAGGGTAAAGGTTGAATGATAGATCCACAGCAAAAGGAATAAGGATGCAACCATAAATGATGAAGAAGGATCAGACTAAAGCCAGATTATAGATCTGTTTATGGAATGATTAGATCCAAGAAGAGGCGAACATCTGTCTGAAGTGAAGGGTTAAATCTGTGTGAAGTATCTGTTCTGAAGAAATGCAATGACCTAAAATCTCTGAAGAACCATACGCTAGTTCGACAAAGAGGAAGCGCGTATATACGCGGCTTCGCTGAAAGAAAAGCGCGTATGCGCAATTAAATTGGTCTGTAAAATGTACAGAAGTATACGCTGGTTTGTGTGAATTGAAGCGCGTATATACGCAACATCAGTGAAGTGAAAGAGCGTATGCAAACTAGGGTTTGCTGAAGTCTGTGGTAAGAAATGACTGATCTATTCTGCTGTATTGCTGCTATCTGTATTCTACTGTTCTGAGTTGTCTGCATCAGTTTGGTTGTATGATTGAGCTTAAATGTATGAAGAGGGTCCAGTGTGAAAATTGATGAAACGTGGTCCGAAGGGGTGCTGAGGGTTGTAGCCTTCAGTCAGGGGGTTGTAGCTCCCTTCCAGGTGAGGCTAGTAAACGAGATCAGGGGGTCGTAGCTCCCTTCCAGGAGAGGCTGGTAAACGAGTCAGGGGGTTGGAGCTCCCTTCCATGAGAGGCTGGTAAACGAGCGCAGGTGGGTGCCTGCGTGCTGGTAGAGTCTGCACCAGCACATATGTTGTAAGATGTTTTCTCTATAATAAAATATTGAAGGCTGAGCAACTGCAGCGGTGGTTTTCTCCCGACTTGGGTTTCCACCTAAAAATCCTCGTGTTCATGTGTGATGCTTTGTGTGATGGTTTATTCTATTCTTACTGCACATGTTTACTGTTTATTGAATATCTAATGAATAAATGATGGAATGGTTTAAGTGAAGAATTAATGACATAATTAGTTCTCTGTGTATACGCGAGTTTGATAAAGGGTATCCGCGTATATACGCGAGTCTTCTTCGGGAAAGTAGCGTATGGGTTTTTGAAGTAAAGAAAAGTAAAAAGTTTTGAATATGCTGTAAATACTGATTCACCCCCCCTCTCAGTATTTTTCCCAACAGTATCAACCCATACAAGTTTTCTCTACTGCTTCCTTGAAATAGGATGGATCATTCTATGCAAGCTTAGTTATTATATCCATGTATCTAGTTTATTGATCAGGTGACCTTCTCTTCCTGCGCAAATTTGAAGGAGCTCCCACATTCTCCCTCGCATCCTACACAAGTCAATAATATTCCCTGGTCTTTTTTCTGCTTTCTCTGGATGGTTCTACTTGAGTAGGTGTCTCCACTCTCTGGTCCTAAATTTATGGTTGCTCCATAAATTTATAAGGCTCCTCCTTTGGAGATAAAATCTCCTCTTCTGGTGGGATCTGAAGCTCCCTCTCAAGAGAGCACCGCATCACTTTTTCCTCATCAAATTTTACATCCCTTCACACAATTTTCATTCTGAGGTATGGAAATTACACATGGTAGTTGTGAGGATATTCTATGTAACCCACAAATACCCCCAATTATATTATCATCTCAATCTTATCCTTGATTCTTTGAAGACATAATAGTTAATAGAGGCTCCAAAAATCCTGAAGTGTGATGCATCTTCCTTTCTCTTAGAGAAATCCTGCTCCGATGTAATCATGCCCAGAATCTGATGAGGACTCTGTTTTTGCAAATAGACTATTGTGTTGCATGCCTCTACTAACAAATGCAGTGGTAGGCCTTGGTCATGTGACATATCCCTCACATTTCCCACAATGATACAGTTCTTTCTCTCATCCACCCCATTCTGCAGTGGGTTGTGGGGTGTTGTCAACTCTCGTTGAATGCCTTCTTTCACACACAAATTTTTGAATTCATTCGACATGTAATCACCTCCATTATCGCTCTTAAGAGCCTTCACCTTCTTGTTATTTTCTTTCTCAACCAATGCCTTTAATTCTACAAACTTGGAGAATGTCTCATCTTTCTTATGCATGAAGAAGATCCAACACTTTCATGATAAGTCATCAATAAAAATGACAAACTATTTTTTTCTCGAAGTGGAGGTTGTCGAGAAAGGTCCATAACCATTAGATTGGATCCTTTCCAAGACTGCATGTTCTTTTTTGTCCCAATCATGGAATGTGTATTTTGTTTACTTCCCCAAGGTACATCCTTTACATACATGTTGTTGCTCAGATGCTCTTTTGGGGAGGCATGTGGTTATTTTTTGCATAATCTACAGGGTTCCATGATGAAAATGTCGAGGTATTTTGTGAAAAATTTCACCGACAGTTCATTTATGCACTTTCTCCTCCTTAGTGCTTAATGCAGCATAGTCATCCACATCTAGCTTATATAGGTTCTTCACCTAAACCTCGATCTACTTCACCACATTCTTCCAAAATTTTAATGGAGATGAGATTTTTGTTTAGGCTCGAAACAAACATGACATCCTTGAGCCTGAGATGAGAGTTCGACTTCTTCTGACATCTCGGTCGTACTATACCTTTCGTCCTCCCCCAGCTCTATGTGCGTCTGCAAATATTTTTCCTCCAGGTCACTGAAAAACTCTCTACACCCTATCATGTTGAACGATGCACCTAAGTCCAAGTACCACGTGCTCCCCATCATTATGTTGATAATGCATGCGATAAGGGTAAATTCAAGCAGAAAATGTGAAGCCAAGGCTTCACCTACTGATATATATGTGAAGTTGCTTGAGGTTTATGTAAATTTTGTAAGTAATTCAATTAGGGTTTTAAGCCTCTTATGTCAAATTCATAAACACATAAACATGAAAATGAAACTCAATTTTTGTATAAAAACATAAGACAATATCACCATAACAGTAAGCACACAGCAGCAAATGATGAAAGAGTTCACCCCTCCTGGGCTACGTCTCTTGGTCCAACATACAATTGTTGAGCCTCTTTCATTATGCTAAAAAAATGGTTTTTACATACATTTAAAGTGCTCAAATGGATATGTTGATAGCTCCAAGGCTTCATAACACTCAAAAACCCTTTTAGCCTCTTTCTTCTCCCAAAAAAAATAGAAAGTGAAAATTTATGAGCCTCCCAAGTTCTTTAGCTATTTGTCCTACAATTTCTCCCTTCCTACAAACTATCCTACAATTTCACCCCAAAAATCGTTAACGGAGTGAATTTTTCTCTACCCATTGGCGCAAATTGTCGCCTCATTAATTTTTCCTCTAATGGCTATGGATCAAATATTTAATTAATATATGGGGGCGCATTGCATAAACTTTAAACAATTATTTTTAACTATGGCTATTAAGAACCATATTGTGGTGTAACAGTAAGTCGTTTGGATTGCAAGTCAGAGGTTGTAGATTTCACCCCTGTCAACCTCAACATGAACTAGTGCCAACGGGGATGCGCCACATGGCAGCCTCTAATTCAGCCACGTAGCGGCCTCTCATTGGTCTACCCAACAATCAACAAAAACACTCCATATCAAACCAATCGAAATGTGACAAGTGGTAATCATCTATTTATCGAAGGAGCCCATTCATCATGCTAACATCAACATGACCTCACTTGTATCGACTGCACAGCCAACATGCCTGCAAAAATTTTGCTTGTTTGGCCAAAACTTCATATCGCAATTACAGGATCATACAATGTCGGTTTTGTGCGAAACAATTTTCGCCGGATTCAGAACAGCAAGATCAATGCAAGAACACTAGTTTCGTTTCGTTCAGAGAACTTTAAATTTTGAGCATAAATTTGATCCACCAGATCACCTGCTACTCCTCTTGAGGTCTTGTTACTTTCATTTTTGTGTGGTCACTTCATGGCATAGTGGAAAAATTCATGAAAATTGAAGCATTTGATTTTGGAGAAGTCTTTCTTCTTCCCCCCTTGGCTAGATTCTGGTTTGGTTTGATATTTATTCTCTTTTTTCCTCTTTCCCTTTCCAACCAATGCAATTTTTTCTTCATCTTCTCCCTTGGATGAAGTCACATCTCTGGTATTCCGCCTTATTTTATCTTGTACCAAATCGGACCATAAGTGTCCCCAAGTTGGTAGTTTCTCCCTCCCATTCATTGAATTTTGGTAGCTATGTCATCTCTTGGGAAGGCCTATAATGGCTAGGCTTACCAATTTATCCTCTGCAACATTAACACCAACCCCACCAAGTTCATCACAAACTTTTTTGAACCTGCTAAAATACTTCGAAATAGTGTCATTCTTCTATATCTTGATATTTTGAAGTTTATCCTTGAGCGTCAGCTTCCCGTGGTCACTACTATTCTCGAACAATTTTGGCATTGCTTTCAACATTGTGAATGGATTTTCTTTCCCATGGATATTTGAGGACATTGTTATCCTGTGCTCCCTCCAATATTATTCTCCTTGCATTAGCTACATATTTCTTCCAATGAGAAAGATTTTAGGCATCAAATGACTGTAGTTTTGCAACATTTGTCTTCATGTATTCTAGCAATCCATTATCATCCAATACCACCTCCATGCGATGAAATTAGAGTTGCCTTCCAAGGAATACTTTAGCCTCAACCCGTTGAAGGTCATCTTCTCAGCTCTGAAGAGATCCTGCTACACTGAACTGCAAAATCGAACCTCCTGAGAAACAACTTTGAAATTCCTACTCTAATGTGAATCTTGCTCTGATACCATGTAGAATTATGATGAATATTTGCAATTGCTTATGGAATTTTAATCAAAAAAAAAAGACACAAACCTGCTCTACTCCTTTGTGTAATTCAATTCACAATTTAGAACATTAATCAAAAACATGCAATGATAAATAACACATATGCACACATTATTTTTTCTGGGGAAATAAATCTGCTAAAAACCCGAATTCCCACTTGCATTAATCTGATGAATAGAGATGTATTACAATTTATTTTATCAACTGAGCACAACATGAAAGTGACTAACCTATATCTCTGCTCACTCAGAAGCTTTTGACCCAGACTTAGTCAAATTTTTCCTCTGCTTGAGCCCCTATTTCCTTGTGAAATTCCTTGAGAAATAAGGCCCCTATTATTTAGGAAATTCCTCAAATTGATTGTGCAATTCCAAAGGTTTATCATCTGACTACATTCAACACCTATACACTAAAGACTAGTCTACAACTGATGTTACACTGCCTTGAAATCTCTACCAAGCCTAGGGAACTCGAATAATCCACATGCAGTAGCTATTTTGGGTTGATTGGTCAGCTAACTAGATTATCACTGAGTTAGATTGAAGTCTCACTACACAACTTACCTTCCACTAGCTCCTCCAATAGTTAGAACTAGTTTAATTGAAAACAACTTGAAATGAATGAACTTGATTGCTACATATTAGGAATCGCACATGCTTAACTAAAATCTAACTCCTCTAACTCGAATTTATTGAACTAACTGAGTGAAAATATTCGATTCACCTCAATTAACTGCATCCAAGTTATCAGTTGATGTTGAAATTCGAAGTGGTTTCATGTTTACACAATTTTGAAACAAAGAAAAAACTTTTCTTGAAAGTGGTTCATTTTTACACAAGCTTGAAACAAAGGAAAAATTGTGCTTGAGATAAGTTTTCACGCCCCCAGTATAATGACTTAATTCTAGGCACATTCCCCCCAAGCTTCATTTCATTCACCTAAGTAGACTATCAGTTACTAATAGGTGGATGGAATGAAGGCTCATTTACGAGATCAAGTGAAAGACTTGACTCAACATTTATAAGATCTAGTCAAAGACTAGAATCAATTAGAGGGGGATTTGTTTCATTTTTCTAATGAGCTTGACACAGGAGAAGAACTATGCTCAAGGAACCTTATTCATTTTTTTAACAAGCTTGACACAAAAAAATGAACTCCACTCATGGGACCTTGTTTCATTTTTTTAACGAGATTGACACAAGAAAAGGAAATCTGCTATGAGGTTATTTACCTTGATCATGGTACCCATGAGGCCATGGCTTTGAATATGTTCTCGTCATATGGAAGAACAATGCTCTGGAAGGTATCAAAGGATCAAATGGAAATATCAGGCTCCCATTCCCACAATAAATTATGAACCATATCACCTACTGGATCTAGGTCAAAAGGAGTTGAGAAAACAGGGAAAGGTTATTTTTCATCATTAGGTATGGGCATAGGACAGGTTTCCACATAATTAACATGTGGTGGGTGAGATACCACTTGCATATTTGAAACATTTAGGGAATTCGGATGACTGGCAGTCAAATCAGGACCAAGGAATGAAAGTTGATCAATAGTCACAATTTTTCCATCATCCGGGAAAAACATCACTCGAAAAAATGTAGACATGATAACATTCATCACATAAACATAGTCTCACCCAAAGAGTAAATTCAAATTAAAGGGGCCTTGAACTACCCTAAAATTAATACAAGTAGTTTTTTCTTTGAAGGTAACAGGAAACTGTGGAAGGATCCCTAAAGGTTGACAAGTTCTTCTGTTAAAACCTAACATATTTGGAGCAGAAAACGTGAGTTGTGGGAACCTAAATCTTGCCATGCAATTGAAGATAGAATACTAATAGAAGCTCCCTCATCTATAATAGTCTGATAGATGGTTTTATCAAAAGCATTCACCCTAATTTGGAAAGGCATGCAAGAAGGGATACAACGTTCTATTAATTGGTTCCAATCAAAGGAAATGACCTTATTAATTGGAGGAGGTTATGTGACAACAGGAAATCTGTCCCCTTATTCATTAGAATCATAATAATCAAGAAGAACCTGAGAGGTATGAACTCCACTCTGTACGGGAAAAGTGTGATCAACTGAAAGTGGAATTAGGTTAACCACTTTCTCAACCAATGGTTGGTTGTGAATTGACTCATGGGATTCACATTCAGAGAGAGTGGGATTGACTAAAGATGGATTCGAGTTAATTACTTCATCAACTAGTGGGGGATTCAGGGAAATTTTTCGGTAACCAGTTGGAAGATGATGTTGAGAAGTAGTAGTGGTTTCCAATAGTTTGGAGGCATCATCCAAATGAGGGCAAAGGTGAATTGGATGATTCCCTTCACATGACTTGTAGGGAAAATTAACTTTACCCTTATTTCTAGGAACCTTATTATCACTAATTTATGGTTGGTCACTAGCATGATCTCTAGAGTTTGATGATAAGGGATGATATGAGCTTGCATACCACACTTCTAAACCTTGGGGAATACTAGGAAAATCTCTAAGGAGGTGGTCACCCGTACAAAGCATGTAAGGTAATTTGACTTTATGGGGCTTTGAAGGACTAGCTACATCAACAACAATGGTTGCTTGTTTTCCCCCTTGCTTATTTGGGTTCTTCGTCTTCTTCATTATCTTCTTCTTATTAGCCTCCTAGTTACTAGCACAAAAATGTTTACCACGAAAGGAATAATAAAGGGAGAAAGAGAGATTGGGTGAATAAAACAAAGGGTCAACTTTAGGATCAAGTTGAGGTTGATTTTCTTCAGGTGGAGGACTCGAATGTGGAACAATTTGGACATTTGGAACCAAAGAGGTCGAAAATAACCAAACTGGAAAACCTATGGTGTATCCAGGAAGTGAAAACGTAGCCATATAAGGGGCACCAATATTTCAAAAAGAAGGAAAAGGACTAGGATTCTCATCAGAGGGGGTTCCTTGACAGGTGGAATCTGGAACAGTTGACATCAGGTTCAACCTAAGTTCTACTAAGGAGAAAAGTGAGAATTAACTTATTGTAGAATAAAAAATATATATATAAAAGGGGTAGCTAAGAATAAGGTATTACCAAGTCACTGTGAACTAAAACACGTTGTTTTTGGTATGTGTAGGAAATCCCCCTAAATGTTGTGTTCGGTGTATCACAGTTAACAAAGTTGCCAACTCGATTACCTATGGCAAGGTAGATAGCTAATAGGGACTTCCAAAATATGATTGGAGGTACGTGGAATTAGAGTTTGTGGTAGTGTTGTCTAATGTATCCTATATGATAGGAAGTATTCTGATATACTTTTCATACGTGGAGCACCATACAATATACCCAAAGGTAGATGGAGAATGATCTTATATACTTATGTACATGGAATACCGACTACCCGCAAAATGTAACGCAGGCAAGTAATAATATCTCCTATGTTTAACGACACTGGAACACGTCTCTAGACTAGACCACTATGTGTTTCATTAATATTCCAAATGATTCTTAGGTTAATTAATAAATTTTAGAAGTTTATATTCAATTAAGTTTCAATTTCTCGACTCACGAAACAAATTCATTTGAACTTCCTATGATGCAGTTAGCATGATGAAACAAACTATTACATTTCGATGAAGACCTATCTATGGGAAGGAAGAAACAAACAATGATGCAGCAATAAAAAAATGCAACAAAAAAGAGGTTCTTAACTAGATATTTCAATCTCACTATTCTAATTCAAAATTTGAAATCCCTAAAATATGCGAAACCATGCAATGTAATCTATGCACAATTCCCCTAAAAATTATGCAAATGTAATCTATACACAATTTCCTTTCATGTTGTGAAAAGGATAATTCTAACTACGCAAATGTAATATATGCAAGATAATTATTCAAAACAAACACAAGATCATTCCAAATCAATGAAAGAATAATATAGCAAGATTACTTATGAACAACAGTACCTTCCTTCACTAGGGAAATGAAAGAACCAATCAAGTGGAAGTAAAGGAAATTCCTAATGAAATCAAATGTAATCTGAGATTTCATTAACAGGGGACTCAAACTAAATTTGGGTGAGAATTCCAAAGATCAAAAGAGATGACACTCAAAGGTGATTAACAATCAAAATTCATTAAGAAACCAAAATAAACCGAGTAGTGACCAATTTAGAGACTCGAGAAAAACATTGCAAAAAAACAGAACTCAGAGCAAGGCACAAAAATGCAATTTTTTTCATCCTACAAGAACCGTCGCATTTTAGGTATGAGAACCAGTGTGATGCATCACACAAACAGAGAGATACAAGTGCGTTGGGTCACTCTATCTTAGACCAAGAAGTGCATTGGGGCTAATTTTGTTCAAAAAATGAAACAAAAAACCCTACCAAGCTCAGAATAATGTTTTTCTAAGAATTATTACTATATAAACAAGTCAAATTGGGTCGCATTGAAAGGTATAAAATGACTAGGCAAAGGAAACCACTATAGGAACATCTTGGTCCCCAATATGGTCGCAAATTTATTTGAAGGAAAATTATCTACCGCGGACAGAAGTGAACTCCCTAGAACTATTGGTTTGATCTAGAAACAACAAATATAAAGGGATAATGTTTTCCTTAGAGAAATTAAACCATGGAGGAAATACCTAACTAGAGTCCAACGCAAGTTGTCCTCTTCTCCCTACTTGTGAAATTTATCTCTAGCTCCAAATGCTATAAATGGAACATGCATAACAACTATAAAAAACATGATAACTACAATATACAAATAGCATAGACTAATATATCGAATGAATGAGTCAAGAATTATTTGAAATACATATGCATCAAATAGACATAAGTATAGGAAAACAAAACATTTTGTATTAATGAAATGTAAGAGAAAATTACAACCCTTTTACAAATCTTGACCATGTAGATGTATCCCACTTAACTTGTCCTTTCTTAGCCACAACCCAAGCCTTCAATCACAACTCAAGGATGGTAATGGATCCTCAGGTAAAAATTGTTGAACCCTTAGTTAAACTGAGAGGGGGGGGGTGAATCAGTTTAACACATTCATTGACTTTTAAAACTTTTTCATTAACACTTGTTTACACCTTCATTTCATATTCAACTTAGCATGTGAGTAATCTTAGAATGTGAGCAACAAGCATTAATATAAAGTAACAGTAGACTTAATATGAGAGCAGCAAGTATTAAACAGATGATATAAACCAGATCAACACATAAACATCATGCACAGAGACACCAGATATAAGTGGAAACCCATAAAGGGAGAAAATCACATCTTATTATTGTTGTGATGCAAAGGCAAGATCCAACTCCCTCTCACCACTGATTTTCTGTAGGCACAAACCTACAGGAGGCTCCTACCTCAATTCTACAAGCTACAACTTGCAAGGAAGCTCCAACTCCCATCAATTTTCTGCAGGCACCAACTTATAGGAGGCTCCAACCTCAGTCAGTTATAACTGACATTTTATCAAGCTACAACTTGATGTGGAAGCACCAACTCCCATCTATTTTCTGTAGGCACCAACCTACAGGAGGCTCCAACCTCAGTCACCTACAACTGACATCTATCAAGCTACAAGTTGATAGGGAAGCTCCAACTTCCTTACTCTTTTAAAAGGAAAACACTTGCTGATTTACCTTGGATATCAGCTCCGTTATGTATCATCTTCACTGCTATGCATCAGTATTCATATCTGCCTTATATCATTTCTGCATCTTCTCAAATTCACTATCAGCTCCTCCTTCTCTTCTCAGCTCCTCCTTCTTCTCTGCCTCACTGCTTCATTTTTGCATTCTCTAACTTTTCACAACATCTTGTTCTGCTCCTCCTTCTTCTTCTCTTCTCTGCCTCAATTCCATACTCAGCATTCTCTATGCTCACTCTCTCTCACCTCTTGCAGCTTTATTATTTTCTTCAACTCTCTTCAATTCTGCTGCACACTCTCTTCTTCTCTCACTCTGTTTTCGTCAACCTTCTCCCTTTGGATATTACCCTGTTTTATACAAAAGAGCTTCATGGCTGTTTGTATTCTACTGGGAATTCGAAATGGAAAACCATGTCTCTTTGCCTTCTACCTCCTCAACTCTTTTATCCGCTCATTCAGAAAATATAACTGTAGGTACCAATTTAACATTACAGTGGGATATTTTTTCTCTTCCAGAGACTTTCCAATGCATCACAAACAATAAAAATCAAAATTATTTACATTCAATTACAATGCAAACTCCAGCTCACTCATTCAGCCTTTTGGCTCGCTGCGCATTTGTATTTTCTTTGACTGTGTCTTTGTCCTTTTAGGCTCTGTTTGTTTCCTTATTCACTATCACAGGGTAGAGGCCATATGTCATACATATGTAACTGTGCTTTTTATATCAAGCTAATTGATTCTCGGCATAATAATAATAAGTCGTTTTGATATGTGCACTGCCGTCGTGTAATTACTATGTATCTGTAACAGCGCCTTTTATATATAACATAACTTCAGCTCTCGGCATAATTATAATAAGTTTTAACATACAAACTGCCTTTTTAATACAACTTAAATCAACTCTCAGCATAGTAGAAAAAGCCTATTTAACATATAAAATGCCCTTTCGGGCCCACCATCCGAACTTTGTTTTGTGTTCCGATGCGATGAGTCTCCTCTGATGATTTCCGATTGTGATTACACCCTTTGCGATTGTTTTGATGCGATTGATTTTCAATCACAAACTTCATTGATATGTTCCACTGTTCAGCCTTCGTGCCGATGCGATGGCCCCACACTACATATATATATATATATATATTGGTTCATATATATTCTCTGCCTTATTTTACTTTCCAATCGCAATCGCAAACTTCAGAGATCCTCTTGTGCCTTTGGTCGTCTGATTTCCGCCGATGCGATTAGCGAGGGTCCCACCAGACCATACTTCGGCATTTCAATGTTTTATTTTATATTTCTCTTTTATCTGTCGATGCTCTTTAACAAAGGAAATCCTTATTTTCAAGTTTGTATTCCAGTAGGCCCCACTCCGACTTCCTTTAAGATCTAACGGCTATCGTTCATTGGGAATGGACGGTTGCGATTAAATCACACCATCGCAATCGCATGGTTCAATGATCCGTTGTTCTGTTTTACTCCGATGCGATGAATCACTTTTAAGCCGGAACTCAACCATATATGAATCGCGGTTTATAAGCCCATCGGGTCCGGGACTTCATCGCAATCGCAACTTTGTTTACATGTTCCGCTGCATAGTTTTTCTCCGATGAAATTAATCGCAACTTGAATACTCCCAATGAGATTGATGTATTATCCCTCGGCTGCTTCCGATTGCGATTGATCGCAATCGCAACTCCCAGTTGCATGTTCCGATATATTTATACTTCGATGCTCCGATTCTCCGATGCGATTAGGCCGAAATTCAAAATCATATCAATTATGGTTCATTGATCCATCGGGTCCGGACTTTCATCGCAATCGCAACTATTTGTTTACATGTTCCGCTGCACAGTTTTTCTCCGATGCGATTAGGAAAGGGTCCCACCTTATGGTAATTTGTTTCTTTCGATCATAAAGCACTCCACTTATATAAAGCACTGCATATATATATGCTTTCGCTTTCGCCTTTAGTGTAACCTCCAGCTGGGTAATGATTCTCGGAATAGGATTTATATATGTATACATTGCCGCTTGGGTTAAGATTCCTGGAATTATGTTTATGTATCCTCCTACCTAGGTTACGATTCCCGGAATGAGGTTTATATATATATACTTTACCACTTGGTTCACGATTCTCAGAATTTTATGTATATATATCCTCCGGCTTGGGTAATGGTTCCTGGAATTTATGTTTAGTGTATCCTCCGACTGGGGTAATGATTCTCGGAATTGCGTTTATGTATCCTCCAGCTTGGGTTACGATTCTCGGAATTTTATGTCGGGGTTCACACTAAACATAATGCTCTCCTTTAATATTATATTAAGTCTTTGGATCAGACTTAAGCCTAGCACTAATATATGTAGTAAAATAACCTTTGTTAATATTGTGGCTTTATCTTTGTTCCACTAATTTCTGGTTCTGCCCTCGTTATATACAAACGATTTCTGCCTCTACCTCTGCTACTCGACCATTTCATCTCTGCCTCTGCCTTCACTGTGCCCTGCCTCTATTGCTCAACCTCTGCCTGTCTCTGCCTCTACTGCTCGACCTCTGCCTTCGTTGTGCAATTCCTCAACATATTTTAATTAACAAACACAACTTCCACTGTTTCTTTATATGATTCCGCTTACCCCTGATTGTTCGACATTACAATTAACGCACAGCACATTCAATCTTGTTCGACATTTTCTTCCTCTGCTCCTTGACTGATGCTGCTCCTTACTTAGCTTTTTGTTGCCTCTGCTACCTCTCTGCTGCCTCTATTCCATGTCTTCTATTTTTCCTTATTGTTGGTTCAGGTGCTGCTCCTTTGTGCTCCTTTGCCATCAATGACAACATTTCCAAAAAAAAGCAGTAGCATCAAGGCATAACCAAGAGTCTCAAAAAGCCAACCCAAACACTATGGGAGGCAGTGAATTTATAGGGTAAATAGGGTAGTTCGGAATTTTACCCATTTAAGACTTAGATCCACATATGAGGGAGGATAAGCTCTAGGGATAAGATATAAGACCCCAAGCATAGGATTTTGAGATATAAATCATCATGAAATGGTTAAAGCCACCTTGGAAGCTTTTGGACAGAGAAGATTCAAATTTATTTTTTATTTTTCTTAAAATTCTAGAACCATCACGCTTGTAGAAAAGCAAACACACATTGGTCAGTGTAGTTACTTAGTTATGAAACATACAACAGTGCAGGTTGCTAGAAGAGAAAGTGTGATGGGTCCAAAAAGTAGGTTTTTGAGTTGATTAACCCATAATATTTGGAATTTTTGGAGAGATAATGCTTAAGGATTTGCAAAGGGATGATTGTAAGGTGTCAAGGATGATGATTGACCCGATTTCCAGTCCATTTGAATGGATGTGACAAATTTACCTATAAAATATAGAGTTTGGTTAATTTTGTCCCATAAATTTGAAGCTTTAATGGTATCTTTTACAATTTCAAATGTAGATCCACACATTATTTTCCAACCATCACAATTAACACCAACCTATCTAGAATTTTTTCCATACTTCCTCATCATACCAATAACCTAGATTATAAATTGGAAACTTAATTCCCTATATCTATTGATGGTAACTGTATATTTGAATCTTCTTTTACTCGAGAACCTTGGATAGATTTTTTATAATGATTAGTTGGCTAGAATTTTCCTTTTTCAATTTCATTTTATGTGTTTTACATTTGCATATGGTTTAATGTTCAGCGTCCATAATAATGTAGTCATTGTGATTCCTTCTGACATTCGAGGCAAACTATTTTATGGAGCATTGAGACCATGTCTTCACACAGTCCCAAATTAATAATTAAATGTTGCACACCTTGTTGATGATCAATATTTTTGTTAATTTCATGCTAGTGAGAACGATACAATATTATTCAACTATAATTTGGAATATATATATATATATTCCAAGAAAAAAAATATGCTAATGATGAATGTTTATTATCATTAAAGTGGGATAGCATGAATGAAATTCAATACAATGGAACTCTTTTAGTGAGTCCCCTCGTATATAAGATCCAAAGAAATAACCTTAGAATACTCTAGAAATCTGATTTTGACTAATTAAATCTAGTAGCTTATGTACTTATTGACCTTCCTTTTAGAAGAAAAAAAATTTCTTACTCCACTTTTGAGGGGTTATTTTTCACATTCATTTTTAAGTGAAAATTTTGAACATGATCATAGGAGATAACTCTATTTCTTGTCATTCTTCTTGTGAGTTTTCAATTCTTGAATGTCTTACATAACAATCTTTAAAAGTGGTTACAAATTTGCATGAAAACACTTATCCATTTCTTAAAATGAAATAAAACTTTTAACAATATTCACTAGCTCATGCATATTTGCACAAATACTATGAGTAACCCTCTTTGGGAATGCAACTAGTTTGAAGTCTAGAAAGTGAGACAATGTTTCTTAATTTTGTGTGGTGCTTCATCATTATAATATCTCCACTTTTTTAATTGGATCAAATTATAAAAATGTTGGCATTCACCTTCTTTGCTAAACCATATTCACATTTATTCATTAAATGCAAAAGTGGATGTATCATAGTTGTAAAATCTCTACAGATGTTGTATACTTACTTTTCTGAAATAAACAATAAATGGTAATTAAAGGATAGCTACACCCATATAGAACCACAAATAGTTATCTGAAATTCATAAGTTAGAGGGGACACATACAACCTACGTAAAGACCAAGTTGGATAGTCTTTCACTTGTAATAGTTAAAATTCATTTTGAAGAACTTTACCAAAAGGGTGAGTTGGTGGTAATTGAAGCATCTTGAAGAGTTGCATATTAAATTGGCTATTTTTAAGTTGTGTATTGTAGCTAAACAATGGATTTTCCATTGCTTATTGTCAAGTAAAAATTGTAATTCTTTACGGGGAGAACAAAGAAATATATAAAAATATAAATGAACAAATAGTATCGATCATATCATCATTTAAAACTATCATTAAAATATAGTTCCATATGGTGGGATCCATGTTTTGTAATTAAAATTTGCAATGTCATTTTCTTTTTTGGTATTCAAATAAATAATTGCCATTATCTTCTATATTTCTTGCTTTGCAATAAGAGAATATTTTTTATTTAGAAAATGTACCTTTGTACAAACTTTTCTTTGTTGTGTGGTAAGCATGTATTCCTTTTTTCCACTTCCATTAAAGAGAAGAAATTGTGGGGTTAAAAATTCATCGCAATGTGTCCCCTGCCTTAATAAGAGTTCATATGCATTATAGAAATTTGAACTTTGTAAAGGCCCTTTGGCCCCTGTCCAAGTATAAAATTTTGGTAGGCAATCAACATGATGGACATGCAGGAATTTTCATAAATTGGAAAATTTTCTCAAAGGGTTCTCCATTGCTCTTCCTTTGATGGTAGTATGATGTGTTTTATGGAATCCATTATAATTATTGTTTGCTCCATGCCAAACCTAATCCAAATCTTACTTCATGTTGGGAACAAGATGCAAGAATCTTGGATAAATTTGCAACTAGACAAGGGAAAGAAAGAATAGAAGTACCATCCTTTGTCGCCTTCTGATCCTCTGAGTTAGCTATTGCAAGAGAGAACTTCTGTCATCTATGTGAGTGCAATGAAAGGTATTTGTGGTGAAATATGAGGGTGGGTGGGTTTGTACGGAAGCACTCATGTAGAGTCCCTCAAGGAGATGGTATCCATTTTTGGTTGGCCAATTGGAAATATAGCAAAGCATATCATGGGAAGTGGGTTATTTGGCATGAATTTCCTTTTTTGTCAATCTCCCTTCCCATAGGATGGATTATGGATGGTTTCTACTTTGATGAGGTGGATTTTCTTGAGGTAATGAACAAGCATCATTTGAATTTTTAGGGGAATCACTTCAAGGTCATGAATGTTTTAGATAACCCTAGTTTGGAGGCTTTTCTATGTATTACAATGAATCATCAACATGTGCGGTGAAGTATTCCTACTTTAGTTATGGAAGTAGCCTTTTTTATTTAGCTCTTTGCAACCTAGAGTTTGTACATTCTCAAGGATGGGAATTTTCACTCTTATGATTCATGCTTAGGGGTGTCTCATTTTGGTATAAAACCGTAAGGTTGTTGGATATCTAAGCCATACTTTATCTTCCTGGTACACTATCATGCTTCCTTTTCTATGTGTTCTTAGCTGATAAAATGTTGGAGATGATTATTTATGTTGGGGAAACTAAAATTTAGTCAAGAGCCATAAGATGGAATAACTCTTTTGACTACTCAAGTCGTTCCTATGTTCTTAGTCTTCAGTGAATTCTCTAATTCAAGTTTGTTTTTTTTTCCATTATATTTGCTTCAGTTTGATGGATATTTGAAGTTGAGTTTCTTAGTGAAAATCTAGCCTCACTTCCTACTATTATTCAGTCATATATTTACTCTGTTCCTTATTTGTGGGGTAATTCTCTATGGATCTAGACTTGTATGGTTTTCCTCAGCTGCAAGCGAAGAATTGTTGTGAATTTTATGGTGTTAGGGTATTATCTTTGGTTTGGGACTTGCTTAATTTGGGGGTTAAAGCTCTACTTGATATTGAGAATTTTCCTTTGAATTTCACTTGTATTCATCATTCTTATTAGGCCTCCCTTCTATCATGGGGAATGAAAAATAGATTGAATTACAACAAATGCAAGAAGGAATTCTCACCCTTTATTTAAATCATAACCAAATTGATTCCAATATAACATTAGCTATGGAAATTATAAAATTGATCATCACACCCTTATTCAAAAATTAGAAGATGGAATATGTGTTATCCATCAAACAATGGAGAAAATCTAGGTGAATTTAGGCTAGCGGTGCTCAATTCTCTCTCTAGTCAGCACTTAAGCTAGTTCTCCTCATATGCTTGGTCCAAATTTAAATGAAACAATTTAGGATATGGAAATTGGCTAAATTGATGATGTTTTGTCTTTTCTAGCTGCTTAGGTTTTATGGAGTTTAAAGTGTGTAAAATTTTAAGTTTATTTTGGAATTTTTGCATTCAATGATGTTACAATGTAGTAGTTTGGTATAATTGACATTTTGAAGTTCGAGTCTCGAGTAAAGCTCTTTCTTATCCACATCAACTAGGACTCTATATTTCATATTTTGAAATATGATGTACTTGTTGCACTTCAATCATAAATTTTACTTAATATAATGTTCTCTTTTTTGTTTTAAAAAAATGAATAAAATAAAATTCATCACAAATTACACTAAATTAATGATTGGACTATGTAGTCCGTCTATGCTATAAAGTGTTTTTTTCATTTGCATGAATTGTTTCTTTGACCTTTCTAATCATAAGTATTTGTTCATAACAAGTAGCCTAATGCCTCTACATATCATCACATCACATTGCATAATTGCAGTCTTGGTACTATGGACTCAAGGTTGATGAGGTCTATGTTATTAGCAACCCCAAAAATTATCTTTCATCATGTCCTCATTGAAGATTATTTTAATAAAGTGTGTATATTAAAGGAACTTTATCTTGTTGCACCTTTGTTTAAATAACAAGATGATGTGAAAACTGTAGTATGTAACTCTTACATGTCTTTGTGTGTGCTCATATTTGGTTGTTTGGATTATTGGTCATTATTAGGTAGGGTTGATTTTTGGGTAGAGAATTTGTTCCTATTCTCTAGGAGGTGATTAGATCTAGTTGGTTTTGATAAATTCTCTCCAACTAGTTATCTTCCAAGATTGGTGTGTGGTTGAAATATTCACTCAATCAGTAAATTCAGTGTCCAAAATAGTCTATTTATCTTGAAACACCATTTGTATATTTATATTTATACTATTATATTACTTGATTAATTTAGAGTGATAAATAAAATTTGACATGTAATAATCGGTATTCTCATATTTTATAACATGGTATTAGAGTAGGTATGGGCCGAACTCCCAGGACCAAATACATGGGAAGAATAGTATAGTGTGTTGTTTTAGTCGCATGTTTGTCCATTAGCTCCGTAAGTATGGGAGAGCCACTATCAAAGTTGGAGATAGAAAAACATATACATTACATTTCTCACTCCATTTCTCACTTGTTGTAGTCCATTTAAAAATTTGAGGCGAGCGTGAATTAGTCCTTGTAGTGATCTGACCCAGGATTTGATATCTGCTAATAAAAATTGTGCACCGAGACATAGGAGAACTATGATATGGGCATTTAAAACTAAGAGTGTTGAAACCAATGAAAGTTGTTGGATGTCATGGGGCAAATAAAATTGTTGTTGCAGCCACCCTTTGAAGGATACACCAATGCAGATTCTAAAAATGTAGCAATATGGATACACCAATGCTCTGCACTGTGGTAGTCAACCTATGAACATCAGAATTTATGAGTCAAGGATTGCCTCAGAGGGCATGCAGATCTGCGGACCACATAATTGAAGCGCACGAATCCATCATCAGCGCAGTCAACATGGTCTCAACCATTCATTCCTAGAGAAATGGTGCAGATATTTTTCATGGAGATATTTTATTCGACCTCCTATTTTACCATGGTATCCTACAATTTGCTGTGGAACATAGAGGATTATGAGGTTCGACGCAAGATTTAAGCCTCTCAACTACTTCTCCATAAGAACATGTGCCTTCAAAGCTCAGCAGATCCAGATTTGGAAAATGTTTTGCACTTTTTTTTTTACTTTGAAATTTGTTAGGGTTTGGGCCGGCATTTGTAGAAAAAAAAGGGCTCTTGAGAGCTGACCAATGTGGAACGTTGAAGCCTGCATAGACCTGTGCGAAATGTAGAAACTGGAAGCTTGGTTGTGGATGGAGCATGGAACTGTGCAATAGCATCTTTACCGTGTGGAATAAGATCTTCTCTGCCGCATCTTAAGCAGCACACATCACCAAAATAAATGATATGTGGGTATAAGTGTCAACAATACTCCTTTGACTAGTAAATCTTTTATTCAATCAAAGAAAATTAAACTTGGTTTCAAAAACAAATATCAAAGTCTACTCAAAAGGAAACTAATGCTACAATGTAGTTTTAAACTTCTAGTAAACCATGTATTATTATGTTCATTGATGTACACAGTTCACTATAAGTTTATAACTACATCAAGCTATTGATTGTGAAAATATACAAGTTTATAACTACATCAAGTTATTGACTGTGAAAATATTCATATTAAAAATGAGAAATTAGTATATATATAACAATAAATTAACAAGAAATTGAAGAGGTATTTACGAGCAAATGAAAGGTATAGAAAACCACAATGTGCATATGAAATAAATGTTGCATAGGTTAAGGAATTGGGGCTCTTGAAGCTTCAACTTACACACTAAAAGATCTACATGTTGTAGAAACTCAAATTTGTCACATATATTAATTAAAAAAAAACAAGCACAATGTTTGTCAATCAAAATTTCAATTGTAAATGGAAATCTCTCATGCATTCGCTTTTTAAGCTATTTATACAAAACAAAACCAAACAAACTTGTTAATAACCTTCACTTAGCAAAGTGATTTTTAATTTTATCACTCATCTAGATAAAATTTCACCTTTGAAGTAGCCCAAAATCATGCCAAAATTGTAACCACAATCAATTGTACGATTTTTTTGCCAATATATGTGTTTTTCCTTGTTCAGTGGCCATGTTGATCGGACTACTACGACTGGGTTTTCACGGATCCAAGAGAGAACAATCAATCTCAAGAAACTTGGAAACAAATACCATGTCTTAATTTTCACCCAGTACATCTGCATATATCTAAATAAGGATAAATTACCTAAACGTATTATTTCATGTAATATCTGGTAAAAACAATTTTCCAGTGCAAAAAATTGTTAAAAATCAAAAAATAAACTAAAGCGATAAAAATGTATTTTCTATGGTTTTATTGGTCAAAATGAAGGCCAAATGTAACAAATTTGCAAGCACTACTACAAATTCACTCATTTTTTACGCCCTTTTGTCGTTCTTTCAACACCATGTCATCACAACTTATGACAAATATGGATTCCAGTAAACGCCGCACACGGTACCATCGAAATTTGAACGTCACGACTTATCGTCGCAATTTCGATGAACAACATCGTCGAAACCATGGTCATCGAAGCCATATGTTTTCGTTGAAATCCCTTTCCATAACCCTCGTCGAAATTTGGACATCCCCATTGTTCATTGAAACGGCAAAGCACGGTGTTTTCAAAACCTTAGTCATCGAAGCTTCATGTTTTCGTTGAAATCCATTTCCATAATTGTCATAAATTCAACAAAGTACATGTTGGTTTGCATATACCATGTAGAATTTTAATTATATATTCAATCAACTCATGAAATTTACTAAATCAAAAGACAATAATCTACTCTACCAATCTGCGGAAGTAAACTCACGATCGAGAACACAAATCAATAACATGCATAATGATTCAACACATAAACACAGAGATATATCTAGGGGAAAGCAACTGCTCAAAACCCCTTACTATATGTATTTCATTAATCAAAGGTTCTAGATGAATACAATATGCTCTACTCAAACTTGAGTTCAACCTGCACTAGTATTTTCTATCCTCTGCCTCATTGACTGCCCTTGACCAATACTTAGCCAATTTTCCAAACCTCCAAGCTCCTATTTCCTTGCAATGTTTCCTTGGGAATTAAGCCCCTATTAATTAGAAAATTCCTCAATTGGAAGTGTAATACCTTTAGGCCTTCCTTTGACTGCATGCATGAGTTGTATACTTTGGAATATTCTACAACTTATAATACATTGTCCTTGAACTCCAATTTCAACTAGGTAACTTGAATTTTGTGTATGCATGAGTTAATTTAGGTTGATTGATCAGTTAATTGGTTAAACACTGAAGTTGTACCCCACTACTAGACCTTCAACAGTTGGAACTATTTTAACTTACCATAACTCAATTTAACTGAATTAAATTGTTACAACTAACAATTAACTCAATCTAGGCTCCTTAAATTTAGGAATCATTGTAAATAACTCAATTTCTCCCTCCACCTCGAATTAACTAAGCTAACTAAGTGATAATGACTCAGTTAAATCATTCAATTTGTCTGTTGATGTGGAATTTTGATTTTCTCCTAATTTAATTAAGGAAAAAAATAAATTAGGAATTTATTGATGCATTTTCAACACTACCTCTCAACAAGAAAGGGATTATTAGATATCCCAATCCCACTTCTATGGAACTCAAATTTTCCTCTTGACAAGGCCTTTGTTAAAATATCTACATATCGTTCCTCTGTTGAAATGTACTACACAACATGATTTGTCTCTACACACAATCTTGTACATGGTGGTACCAGATATCATTAAGCTTGGATCGATCGTGAAAATCTAAATTCTTGGAGAATTTGATACAACTCTAATTGTCACAATGAATCATGGTAGGATCCAACATCTGACCAAACAACACAACAAGAATATTTCTCATCCAGATAACTTCACAAGTTGCTTGACTAGCAAACATGTACTATGCTTCCTCTTAACTAAGTGCAATTGATCTCTGCTTCATTTTATAGTCTATTGACCCAATATTGAAGATTCCTCCTGAAGTGTTCTTCCGATCGGATGGACTACCCACCCAATCTACATCTTTGAAGCCTTGCAGCTCCACTCCCTCTATATGTCTGTAGCAAAGTCCAAACTGGGTGGTGCCTCTGGCGTAGTGTAGTACATGTTTAGTATCCCTCCAAAATAATTTGGTCAATCGAACCATGGTCTGGCTCAACTGATTGACCGCATAACACATTTTTAGTCGTGTGTTCACCAAATACATGAGATAACCCACCAACTTCCTATACACGGTAGCATCCACTTCCTCATCTGTGTAATGTCCCTAATTTTCTGCTTTTAAAAATAGGAAGTCAAATACTCTAAGGGTCAAGTGGACCCTAAGGAAAATATTGATTGTGGATTTATTTTATTAATTTAAATTAATAAAATGAAAAAGGAATAAATGGTGCAAAGACAAGATAATTATTAGAGATCAGAGATCCAAATCCATGAGGATGGATAAGGATCATAATATTTTCCCAGTTCTCCCAAAAATCCTTAGGGGAAATAAATTAAATATAGCAATTTAGATTGGAGATAAAAATCTAAAAAGCTACCCCGGTAAAGATGAAATTACTGGGAAAAGGTGGAATAAAGCTAGAAAGAGGAAAAGCTAGTTTTAAAGTACTTTTGTGGAAGAAACAAAAGGAAAGCCTAGGCAAACAGGAAAGCAGCATCCTGATTTAACTGGATGCAATTAAGGGAAACAGGTTGATGGAAAAGAAATCTTATATAAGAAGATTCAAAATAGACAAGAGGTTATCGATTGCTAGAGAATGATATCTCTGCTCGAGGGGAGTTGTGGAGAAAGAACTCAAAGGTTGGGTGGAACCTAGTCTACCTTAATTGGTATGCACTAGTTAACTTCAGTTATCTCATACTATGTGTTGTGATAAATTTAATGATTAAGTAAAATAGTATGAATTTAGTTATAAGCTTATGGAAATTTGATTTTTATTACATGTTCTGATGTCTATTGTTAGTTAGAATGAATAAGGAAAGGTCTGTACAGTGAATAAATATGGCTATAATGAATATAGACTGACCTGTG
Source organism: Pinus albicaulis (assembly GCA_034641835.2). Lineage (NCBI taxonomy): Eukaryota > Viridiplantae > Streptophyta > Pinopsida > Pinales > Pinaceae > Pinus > Pinus albicaulis. Next base: position 753,751,348 of record CM076577.1, read on the forward strand.
TGGTTGTACAGACATAATTCTGAATAGTACCAACTCTCAGAATGTCTAAACCTTGAAGGCTTAGATCTGAGGTTAGGTAACTCTCAGAAAATGGTTATTAAACTAATATTTCTGGTTTAATATTAGTTACAAATCAGAAGATATCATGTGAAAACTGCTTATGCATGACAATAAGAGAATACACAGAATAGTAAGAAAATTCATATGCTGTGAAATACTTGAGTAGTACCAATTATGAATTAAGACACTCTAGACATAAATGTAAAGTATGGGTAACTTCAAGATGCATTCAGGAATTGATATTGCAGATAAATTAATGCCTGTACAGAATTATATAGAAATTAACAGATACTTTCCTTTAAAGATAAAGAGATCCTTCCCATCTAGGATCAAATAGTATTATTATAAACTGTTTAGTCTGAGCAGTTATACATTCATCTAAAATCTGTTTATAATAAAAGAAAATGTACAAAGAAGGACTCTATATTTCTTCTGAAAACTGTAAGTATCTCGGTGTTTTTATGCAGAGACGCATATTATAAAACCACATAAGTATCTTGACCAACCTGTATAAAATAGTCCTCGTGTTATGAGCAGATATCTAGAGCAGTGTACTTAAACAAACCCAAGGGTAGGGTATATATATATATATAATACCTACAATGAACAGAAACGGAAATTAGTTCGAGGGATGGTGGAAGTAAAATTGTAATTATAAGAGAGTTAAGTGGAATAAGAGTAATATTTACTACCTTATGGGTTGTGTGTGAAGTAAAATCTACAATCATACAAAAGACGCAATTAGTAGCGAGAAAGGGTGCATTGTATATGAAAATTTAAATAAAATGTTGCGATAAAATCTCTGAGTATGAGTAGTGAACGTGTATATATATATATTCGTCAAAAGAATAGATTTTACATATATGAAATAAAAAACGGAAATGATGTGTTAACTCAGTATATAGAACTAAAATTTACCAAACATATAAGAGTTCAATCATGTACGTATATTGAAAGTTGAAAAGAGAGACATTATTCATAAACCTCATGAAATGAACAGGGGAAAATGTGATTGTTTACGTAAATTAAATTCAAAGCTCTCTGTAGAGAGAGAGGGTCAATTAGGTTTTCGAGTTAGAAAAACCAATAAAGGACTCTAACCCGAAATCCCATAAAAAGGCGAATCTCGTTATAATATTCGATCTGATAAATTGATGCTGAGGGTTCAGTTATCAAAACAAATAACATATAAAAACCAGTTAAGTTAGGGAAACCCTTTTTAATAGGAGACGAAAAGGAAAATAGATTACAGGTAGTATACCTGGTTCTCCATCGATGCAACAAGGAGGGACAGGAGACGTTCCAGCCATTCATCTGCGTTCCCATAAACGCTATTAGATTTGAAATAAGTACGACAGTTGTATACTTAACTAAAATACAACAATACTATTATGAATATAGAGAGGCACAAGGAAATTTAAAAGACTTTCTCATTTCCGAAGGAAATACTTAGTGGAAATATAGGAGAAGAATTTCCATATAAGAATCAGTCATGATACTGTGTATTAGAAAAATAGATGGAATAATCCGAGAACGAGGGTTATAAGGACAGATATTTCAACTGTAAAAATGGAAAACGAAATGAGCAGAGTGAATAAATAACAAAATCTCTGTGTACAAAAATCATAACGATAATCATGGAAATGAAAATGCGGCAGAGGGACAGTATAAGTCAATACCGTCAATACCTCACCACCTTTTTTACTGAAACATTCTCAATCCCTAAATCTTCCAGAGTTAGCATAATATGCTTACAATAAAACACAGTAAATGCATTTGGGGCAATAACAAAATACGAATTCCAGATTTCATGTGGATGTGGTAATTCTACTTACTTGAAAAACACACCAGAAAGGAACGAGCCCATCCTTTTCATTTTGGTCACAAATATAAATATTGTTTAAGGGAGTAAACTAAATTTTATGAAACAGTGGACAGAAACAAAAACACTTCTAAATATAAAATTTGATAACGATTACAACCATCGAGACGTATTTCCTGGATGAAACGCAGAGGTTATCCCTGCGTGAAAGCGGATTACTCCTTTCCGGAAGAGAAAACACGGTTATCATGCTCAGGTAACAGGATTGGAGCCGAGGACAAGTTACGCGTCTAATTTTTGAGTTGCAATATTGTTATATCTGTGCTAAAAATGCGTAAAATGAAAATGGGTTCCGGAAAATGAAAACGAGTTAAAAACAAAAGTCAAAGAATTGTTGATAACCCTGAGAGAGGTGTAATTACCACCCTCCACGTGTAGAAGTTCCGTCTCTAAATAAAGTTCCCGCGGATCGACGAGAAACCCAAGTATGATAAAGTCATATGATGTAGTACCATTTGGTAAATGAATGGAAATCCTGAGAGATATCAATAATGTATAGGTTGGTGAGATAAAGACAGTGGAGAAATCGTAGTAATATCACCATACATGTCAACCATAATGTGGAAAATGTAGATTCCAAGAAAACGTACCATAATAAATACCCCAGGAGTACTATATTATGGATAGTTATATCAAATCTGAATTATCGTGCATTACAAGGTAAGAAAATATGTACTGAAGGGTGTGGTAGTAATAAACATATCTCATACGTTGTGGGGATAAATATGTCTCATATGTTGAGAAATAATTTAGGAATAAGGTGTTCAAGATTTATCAATAATATCAAATATATATATATATATATATATATATATATATATATATATATATATATATATATATATATATATATGGATCCATTATGTTATATGCATACATAGGATTAAAAGTGGAGTTCATTGTTAGTGGTGAATAATATGCTAAAAGGTTAGGTTATAGCTTGAAAGGTCAAGCTAGTTAAGTATATGAATTAAAGAGATTTAGATTGGGAAATGAAATAAATTAATACTTGTATTAAATGTTAAATACTAAGGGTTAACCAAACATGGAAAAGTGAAACCTTACAAAGGAGCCTTACCACGTGGTGAGTCAAAAAATATAACATACGAGTTAAAGAATGGATATAAGCCAAAAGCACATATGTAAATATGAACCCTTAGAAAAATATGGTCAAGCAATAGTAATAATTAAATCAAAGTGGGTCTTGATTTATACTAAATGCATAGGGAATAGCTTTCAAATTAAAAAAAACTCTATGGGTATGGGTTGAAGGATACGTGTATGGGTATAAAATCCTTGGTCATAAAGTAAATCCCTTTAAGGGTATTATAAACCGAAGCCATTTCTCTAGATATTACAATGTATCTTCCAAGACATAATTATGAATAGAAATGAGTAAGAACAACAAGAGGTAAGGGTATGTGAATAAGAGGGAAGTTTAAGGTTTTGATTTTAATATTAAATAAGAAATTGTATTAATAGTTATGAGGAGAATGTAACTATAGTAATACAAGCTATCAGGGAGAATTAAATGAGGAAGAATCTTCCATCATAGAATTATAATTGAGTTTTATAAGTTGAGAAATTGTCATTAGTAGTATGTAATTCAGATAAGGACATGTAACGGCAACACAACATATTCTAAATGATGGAGGTACGTCAGAATATGACGAACAGAAATCTGACCATAGAAGTATTTGTACTATATTTAGAAAAGAAAAAAAAAATGTCGAATTGGAGATGTTACAAATGGTATCAGAGCCCCTGTTAAAAACACTGGGCCATAATGTGTGCTCACAACAGAGAAAAATTGTGTTGCTGTAAATTGCTTATTAAAATAATTTTTCACTAATGTTTACTTTTATGAAGTGAAATAGTGCAGAAACATATAGTTGTAAACCATGAGGAAAGAGGATGAGTTGTATGTGGATCTAGGCGGTGAAGAAAATCCAGCAGATTCAAATGTTCATTGAGGGTTATGATGCATCGAATACAAAGAGAATTGATGCAATGGAAAAACCCACAATGAAAGGCTATCATTAGCCAGTAGAGAGCAAGAAAGGTTAATCAGAGAATTGACCTCTCGGAACAGTCACGAAAGTGAAGGTTTGGGAAGAAAGAGAAAGGGAACTGTAAATTACTCAGAATATTCTAAGGAAGATGAAGCCTCTAGACAGTATTCTAGGAGGAACAAGGAATTTCAGGGTGAATTTTGAAAAAAAAAAAAAAAAAACCTCCCTCCTGTGATGGAGAGAAGGAGGAATATAAAAAATCTTGGCTTCTAAAGATGGTAAAGAAATTTTAAGTGGAAAATCATGAACTTAAAAGCCAGGTTGGCTATTTACAAAATTTCAAGGTAACGCTACCTTGTAGTGATAGGAAAATAAGTGAAAACAATGTCACTTGAAAGGATATTCAAATTAAAATTAGAAATGGACATAAGAATGATTGATCATAGAATGACAAAGCCAAAGAGTTTTAAGAGCTTAGGTTGGAACAACTTGGGTTATTACCAAACTCATCAACCTGCTTTGTTAATTGCCTTATATACTAAAATAAAAGGCAAGGGTAGGATTTTGGAAATATTTTCATTGATGGCAAAGGAGCACAAAGGAGCAGCACCTGAACTATCACTAAGAAAAAGGAGCAGATAAGAACTAGCAATAAGGAAAAGGAGAAGATCAGGAAATAATGCAGTAAGAAAGCATAAAAGAGAGGCAAGGAGCAGCATTAGACCATCAGCAAAGGCAAAGGAGCACAAAGGAACAACACTAGAACACTGGCAAGCACCAGAGGCAACGAATGCAGCTAAGAAACAAAGGCAAGGAAGCAAAGGCAGCAAAGAGGCAGTTAAGAAAGAAAAGGAACTCAGGAGACTCAATCAGCGCGTGTAGCAAGCGCAATAAGAAGCATAGGCAATCCAGGAGAGATACGCAGAAGCAGCATAGACAGCGAAGGCAAAGGCATGCAGTAGAGGCAGCGAAGGTAGCAGAGGCAGCGAAAGCAGCAGAGGGAGTGAAGGTAGTTAAAACCTCGTGCAGCAGAGGCGTGCAACAGAGGTAGCGAAGGTAGTAGAGGCAGCATCAATGTGCAGCAAAGAGGCAGAATAGAACAGTGGCATTTGAACAAACAAGTGAAATAGGTGAAGTGGACTCGTGTCGGGCAGAAAGAATCTGCATTCCGGGAGGTAGCAAGCATGGGCAACAAAGGAGGAAGAGGAATATGAGTTAGACCCCGTGCACATATTATGAGTGCGGTTAATGTTGATCTGGGATCAACGGTACCGCGGGGGCACAAACATCCCGATGGTTAACCCAAGGGGGTGCCTCCGCAGTTGACCCGCCCATTGGGCGTTGACCGCAGATCGATGGTTGTCATTCACTGCAGTAGCACATGCCTGATGACCATTCTGTACCGAGGAATTCCTTCACAGTGTCTTGAACTAAGACCCGCTTTCCTAAAGCCCAAAAGTACAGTCGTGGACCAAAGTGATCAACGGATGAGATTAAAGGAGATAGACAAAAGAGATTATATCGCAATCAAGTGGGACCCGATCGCATATCGGACATCGCAAGCTTAGGAGAATAAGCGCTTGAAAATCGGGTTGAATCGCTGAAGCGTGAAGTGCAATAATGAAGTGGTGATGCAAAGATGCGATGCGAAGATGCGATGTGATGCAAAGTTCATCGCATATTGCAATCGGAGCAAGAGAGATATTGCACAAACTTAGAATTCATACGAAGTAGCGATGCGAAGTTCATCGCATATCGCAGATCACAAAGCTCAGAAGAGATAGCACTCATAAACGCCAAAGTGCAATAAAGGGGCCGGATGCGATGCATCTCTGAACAATTATTCAAAGGGAAAAAGTTTAAGGTCAAGTGTGAAAGAATTCAGCTTTTAGAGTATGTATGAATCGGGTCTCAAGGATATATTATAAAAGAGAAACCATGGTGCAGAGGAGAAGAAGCGGAAATATGAATGAGACGCTCAGAACCAGAAGGTGACTGTACATGAAACCGTTGAATACATTTTGAAATCCGCAGAATAGTGAGGGCAGGATTAGAAAGCTAGTAATTTTTTGTTTCGCACCGCTTTGAAGGATAAATGGTAAAAGGTGAAACGAACGTGATAGCATTAAGAGGGGGATGCATGGTAGTCTAAAACCACCTATTTCGCGTAGGTTGGGAACAATTAAATAACATGCAACTTGGTGTGCGATTTCCGTCGGATTGGGAAGTTAAAAGAGGTGGAGTGCGATGACCGTTCGATCGATGAAAGGATGATGTGCATGTGGATATGCATAACGAACATTTACAAGCAAAGTGTGAGTGAATGCAACTCAAAAGACACAGGAAACGGAAGAAGAAGAATAGTTATGTAGCAGAGCTAGAATATAGCAGCAGAAAAGACTCAAGAAAATTAATAAGACCCGACACTCGTGCAAAACAATGGTTGATGCGGTAACAACGGTTTTTGAAGAAAATTTTGAATTTTGTGGGCACAAGAAGAAGAGGTAGAGTAAGGCAAAAGGAAATTTGGTGGCACTGTTGAAAATGTGCCAGCTGGGTCGAGTAAGGAAAAATGCGCTTGGGCAGAACTGATATGATGAAACTGCAGAAACTTAAAAGACAGTGACAGCAACATAAAGGAAAAACAGACAGCGAGCCAAGAGCTGAAAGGGCTGAGTGAAATATATTTGTTGTAACTATAAATTTAAATGAATTAATTATTTCTATTGTATGTGATGCAAAGGGAAGTCTCCGTAGGAAAATCAAAACTCCAATTTGATATTGTAATAATTGTATATATTGTTGTAATAGTTGGAATATGCTGAGTGAGGAAATGAGTGGGTGAAAGGCAAGAACCGTGCCTGTTCACTTCATATTCCCTGTAGAATGCAAACAGCCATGAAATTATTTGTATAAAATAGGTAATATCCATGTGTAGAAGGTTATGAAAACAGAGAGAGAAAAAGAGAGAGTGTGCAGTAGAATTGAAGATAGTTGAAGATTGTTAGAAAGCTGCAGAATGGAAGAGAGCAGAAGAATATAAGAAAGTTGCAGACAGTTAGAGAATGGAAGAAGAAGAAGGAGCAGATAGAGAAGTTGTGAATATCCAGAGATGATTTAAAGCAGATATGAAGGCTAGAAGGATATCGGTGAAGAAGGAGAAAAACAAAGCTGATATCCAGGTAAATCAGCATATAATTTTATTGTAGAGTGAGGAATTTGGTGCTTCCATATCAAGTTTTAGCTTAATAGATTTCTAGTTGTAGCTGGTTGAGGTAGGAGACTTCTGTGGGTTGTAGCCTACATAAAATACATGGGAGTTGGTGCTTCCATATCAAGTTGTAGCTTGATAGATGTCCAATTGTAGCTGGTTGAGGTAGGAGCCTCCTATGGGTTGTAGCCTGCAGAAAACAGACGGGAGTTGGAGCTTCCTTGCACGTTGCAGCTTGCAGATTTTGATGTAATAGCCTCCTGTAGGTTGGAGCCTACAGAAAATTAGTGGTGAGAGGGAGTTGGAGCTTGCCTTTGCATCACAACAATAATAAGATGTATTTTTATCCCTTATGGGTTTCCACTTATATTTGTGGTCCATATGCATGATGATTATGTGTTGATGTTCTGTATTTAATCTGCTTAATACTTACTGCTCACATATTAAGATTGATGTTTCATTATGTAATAAGTTGATCATGAAATGAAGGTGTAAATAATTTTAAAGGAAAGTTTTAAAAGTCCATGAACGTGTTAAACTGATTCACCCCTGCCCCCCCTCCCCCCCCTCTCAGTTTAACTAAGGGTCCAACATAGGATAATGTTAAAAACTACCTACCTACTAGCTATAAGGAGAGAAATGAGGGATTTTGTCTCTTGAATTTCGTAAACCAATAATACTGAAAATTTTTCTAATTGCAGGATAAAGTTAACTGTGATTAGCAAGTAATGAAAATAAAATTGAAGGTATGAATTTGGAACCACTTATCATGGATTAAATACTTTTAGAAATAGAAATTTCTCAAGAAAGTTATACATAACTGCAAATTATAAACATTCTATCAGAAGAAATATAAAATATGTTGCAAGACAAAAGAGGCTAGAGACAATTGAAAAGAAAGTTACAGATATGCATGATAAACAACTTGTTTTGGTTGATGAACTTAGATGTAGTTTAGTAAAATAAAGAAAAAAAATTCAGCAAGCTGGAATTGTATGCAGAATTGACATATAATATTTCCCAAGATTGTTGAAAGGTAAACAAGTATAAATAACCTTATTTAAAGTTAAATGGTTCATTTTTCAATTCCTATGTAGTGATGATAGGAATGGGTTTATTATAAAACCAAAAGACATAGTAAATTGTGAAGAGAAAAAAATACAGGGTATCGGTGGTGATGGAAAAAAAAATAGCGTTAGAACAAAGGACAGCAAGAAAAGGTTGAAAAATGTATGTTGTAGAATTAAGATAGCAAACTGAAAAAGAAACTGGTAGAAAAATTACCAGTCAACAGAGAGTAAGGAGATTGTTATGGATGAAATTCCTCATATATCCACCTAAACGGGAAGTTGATTGTTAAATGAAGATTAAACCACGTGTTACACCAATCCTTAGAGCATACAAGCTGAATAACCCAATATTGTAAGAGTTAAAATTGCAACGAAAAAACGTTTTTGAATAGAAACTATGTAAGACCAAGTATATCCCAACTAGGAGTACTGGTAATGTTGGTTAAAACAAAACTTGGAACCTTTGGAGCAAGTATAGACTACGGAAAATGACGTAAACTGATGATCAAGAATGAATATTCTCTACTCAGGATAGATGGTCAATAAGCTATCATAAAAATGATAAATAAAGAAGAATTGTATAAAGAACAATATACATAAATTATGAATTAGAAATTTTACAGGATTAGATTAGTCATGTTTTATCCCTTTATGTGTCAAGTAAACCAGAACATAAAGAACAATTCATAATTGTTTTACAATTCTGCAAAATCTAGAATACATAAGTGACATGATAGACTTTTAAAAAAATGAATTTTATAAAAACATTTCAATGATTAAGTCAAGTAAATTTAGAAGAAGGAGGAGTAGTGGACTGAGGAAAGGCTCAAGTAAGCATGAACTGCTTAATATTTCCTGATATGTCAACCCTAAAATCAACCATGGGTATTGAAAAATAATAGAGGAGATGGGTAAAAAGTGTTTTAATCTTAACCTATACAAAAAAATCTCTCTACAGCAACAAGGAAAGAGAAAAATGGATAGACCGAAAAAAGGAAAAAAAAAAAGGTCAAAATAACTTGAACAATTAAAAGACTTAAACGAATAACTACTCATGTTTGAAGATTCTAACCCAATCCAAGAAATGATAAGTGGTACTAAGGCTTGGGAAGAGGGATTAGAGGTAATATTATTACTCAGTTATAGCATATGATTGAAGAAAATTTAGATAAATATAGAGAATTATATTGTGTATGTCGTAAGGGTTCTACTGAAATGTATGTTGTAAGTAGTAAAGAAAATTACCTGTAAAGTAAGAAGGGGATTTAATCTCAGAAAATTTAAGACTGGAGTATAATTTCTTCAACAATATGAAAAATTTTAAGCAAACTAGGTGGGTGTCTTTCCTCAATGAGTTTGAAATAAACTTCAAAACTGAAAAAAGGAATAGAAAATGAGATTTCAGATGTTTTAATGCGATATGCCTCTAAAATTTTGAAGAATATTCAAGTAATAAAAGTTTTTATTGTGAATAATTGAGGCAAATAGAATGAGTGCAGCAGTAAGGCAGGGAAAAACCTCCAAGTAAAACAGCAATATACTAAAATATTGATATATATTTCAAATCAGGAGGAACTGATAATTTCAAAAAAACAGAGGGTACATTAATAATGTGACCCCAATACAGCAAAAATTTTAGAAAAATATCATAGATGTCCTTAGATAGGATATGCGAGTAAATCAAATTAAATTCAAGATTTAAAGTAGAACTTGTTTGACCTGGTATGAGGAAAGAGAGATGAAAATCCTATGTGAAAAATGTTGATAAGAGACAATGAAACCTAAGTATCATACCAAAATTTTAGATATTATTCCTATTCCAGAATGGAAATAGGAAGTTGGTTGGATAAAAAAAATTGAAATTGGTTGACTTAGAAACCGACATTCATAAAATCGGTTAATGTATCCAAGACCGAAAGGGTAAATTGAATATCTGATACACTTGATAAGGTAAAGTTCAAGTGGAATTTGAAAACTGTGTTATAGAAAAAAATCAGTGTCAAGTTGAGCTTGAGCATGGTGTATTACTGTCGTAACCGACTGAGAAAAAAAATCAAATATTAAGTACATGGGGTACATGTATTGACTATAAAAAAGGGATAGAACCTTAAACAGGACCAATGCATATGACAAAGTTGTTTTTTTTTTTTAATTCATGAGCTTCTAATGAAGAGGTGTTTGTTTTGTGAAGCTAAGTGTAACAGGAATTGTACAACTCCGATAAAAGGATTCAAAGTGAGAAAACGTGCAAAGAAATCACCAAGGAATCTAAACGTGACCATGTGTTCGTGAGGAGGAAGTCTCACCGAAATACATGGAATGATAAGTAGTTGTGCTAAAACTGCACTATACTACTGTGAACCCTGAAGGGTTTCTGCTAATAATTGACTTTATTGAAACATACTAAAGTTCAGAATATTATCATGATTAATTCTTATCAATATATATATATGATACTACTCATGTGAATTGATACGCATTGTGGACCAGCGGAAAGCAGGAATAAAATATTATTTCAAATATACTTCTTATACTGAAGCAGGGAGAAAAACAAACTTCAGAGTATAGCAGTGAGCGAAGTAAAGGTAGAGGAATGTACTTGTACTCTAAAGAAAACTTCTGGGAACAGAGGATAAGATGAAGGAGGAATTTTCATCCCGATTTGAGAAATCAACATCGAAATTATTAACACCGAGATCAATGTTCTGTTTTTAGAGGGGGAATATGTAATATCCATAATTTTCTACTTTTAAAAATAGGCAGTCAAAGACTCTAAGGGTCAAGTGGACCCCAAGGAAATATTGATTGTAGATTTATTTTATTAATTTAAATTAATAAAATGAATAAATGATGCAAAGACTAGATAATGATTAGAGATCAGAGATCCAAATCCATGAGGATGGATAAGGATCATAAGGTTTTCCTAGTTCTCCCAAAAATAACTGGAGGAAATAAATTAAATATAGCAATTTAGATTGTGGATAAAAATCTAAAAAGATACCCCATTAAAGAGGAAATTACTGAGAAGAGGTGGAATAAAGCTAGAAAGAGGAAAATCTAGCTTAAAGTACTTTTGTGGAAGAAACAAAAGGAAAGCCTAGGCACATAAGAAAGCCTAGATACACAAGAAAGCAGCATCGTGATTTAACTGGACGCAGTTAAGGAAACATTAGGGGAATTTTGAGGTCTAAAATGGGTCTCCTAAGGAAAATGTACAATCAAAATTCACTTTATGAGAACCAATCACATTTTAGGGGATGACATCATCCCCAATGGTTGAGGTGGCATTGTTTGAGTTAAAAGTACTTACTTGTTATATTCTGAATGGTGGATAAAAACTCATGGTTAACCATGGTAGTGCTCTAAGTACTTTTAAATTCATAAAGTAAAGTACTAATAATAAATGTCATTTCGTATTTTTTTAATAAAATATTATTATTATCATTTCATATTTCTTGAAAGAAACAATGCATATCCTTACATAATCTTCATGTCTTTACACATTTTTCAATAAATATTATATTATGTCATATTTTAGAATATATATTATATTCATTTTTATATTATATACTATTTTTTCTTATGTTATAAATCAAATAAATTCAATATGTAATATAAAAAAAATACATAATATAATATACTACATTTATTATATTATTTTAATTTACGTTTATATAGTATATTAATTACATGTTATTATATAATTTAAATAATATAAATTTTAATTAATAGTATATTATACAATTAAGTATTTATGAATTTATATTTATAATTTATTTTAAGTTATTTAAGTACAAAGTAGAAATGCATTAGTTGTTCAATGATAATGATATTTTATTGAAAAGTTCATTCTTATTTATAGTCACATCAATACAATTTTTTTAATAAATTTATTTTGGTACACCTTTTCAATTTAATTTAACCATGGTTACATGGATTGTGGTGCAAAAAGTAAAATGCAAATTCATAAATATTATTTTATTGGTTTAACTATTATTTTATTATTTTCTCAGGAAGCCCATTTTAGACCTCAAAATTCCCTTAATGGTAGGCTGATGGGAAAGCAAGCTTATATAAGCATATTCAGAATAGACAAGAGGTTGCCTATTGTTGGAGAATGAGATCTCTGCTCGGGGGGGTTGTGTAGAAAGAGCTCAAAAGTTGGGTGGAACCTAGTCTACCTTAATTGATATGCACCAGTTAACTTCAGTTATCTCATACTAGGTGTTGTGATAAATTTAATGATTAAGTAAAATAGTATCAATTTACTTATAAGCTTATGGAAATCTAATTTTGATTATGTTATCACTCATAAAAATGAGCATCATTTGACAAAGTTCTAGAGGTTCATGTGTCAAAGGTAAGGTCATAGAATTCATTTTTCATTACTTGGTCAAGGAAAATTTTTAGTTTTTCTTATTTAGCTTATCTTAAGGTCTAAACCCACCCTCATTCAAATCATCTCATGTCACATCAATCACAATTTTCTAATATTTTTCATTTTCCAAGGTTTTATCACCGAAAGGGTAATTTTAGCCAAGAAACCACACTTTCGTAACGAAATACACAAATAAATTGCACTTTTTGCTATGAAGCTGCTAATACTTTCGTAGTGAAAATGACCAGAAATACACTAGGAATGCTATGAAAGTGAGGTTTCATGTTTGTCTTGTCAAATTAGATGTTAGGTGTCAGAAAATGATTGAAAATTATAAGTTAGATTCCATTCGAGTCAGTTAGGGTTTAAGATCAAAGTACAATGGTCATGGTTGAAGTCATTATCACCATTTTAAGCATGTATGAGGTCATCATTACCTTTTTGGCATGTATGTGTTATGATTTAAGCATGAGTTGTCATCTAAAACATAAAACTTTATCTTAAGTTTCTATATGTCACTCAAAATTCATTCTTTCATGTGAAACATCTCAATGTCACGGCTTGAGAGCTGCCCCTTCACACCAAGCAGCTTGTTGTCCAATTTGACTTTACAAGTGTCACCTTTTTAAGAGGGCAGCTTGGCTATAAAAGGAGATGGTCATGTATAATAAAGTACACAAAGAAGGCTCTATGGATAAGATATAAGCTCATGGACCTTAAGCTATTCATGGAAGACCCTAGGTTTTCTGAACCATGCATCAGTTCAAGTTGTTTAAATTTTCTACTAGAGCTAACAAAGAAATTGCGGTGTTTTTTTATTGTTTGAGCAGTTATTTTAAAGAGCGTATTACGGATGAACAGAGATGAATTTGGAAATAATGAGAGAATTTATTTGCAAGCAAATAACAAGGAAAAATAACCTCTCTCACTTTTATCATAGGTGATATCAGTTAGGAGATACAGGGTTTTCTTTGAAACCCTATTTTCAGAAAAACAGAGTTTTCCTGTTTTACACATGTTTTTCAAATGCAGATTCTGGACATATGGAGATGGTTTTCTAAAAACAAAGAGAGGTTTTTCTTCAAAACATTATTATTGAAAAAACCTCCTCCATTTTTGCAATATACATCATGGATTAGGATATATATTCTATGTTCTAAGACCGATGTTTCAGAAGAAAAAAAACAGGAAAAATCTGCAAAGATGTTTTAAATATGAAAGGTGAGATTGATGGTGTTCCTAATTAGTTTGATGAGGTAAAAAACATGTAGAGAGGAACAGAAAACTGAATTACCAATTCAAATACCTCCAATAACAGCTAGAACTAATTCATGAGGAACTGGAGAAGAAAGGTCTAAAAATGACAGTAGTTGAGGAGCCAATAGCTCAACTCATCATCAATGAGGAAGAAACACCTCAAGAATCATAGTGTGATTTGATTTATGATTTTAAAGGTTATTGGCATGTTGGAAACAAGGTTTTTATAGCTGGAAGACACATTTTTTAAGCTAGACAAAAATCTGGAAATTTCATTGTTTTTAGCAGTTTCGTAGCGTTCCTAGGCTTGAAGACAGGAAAATGATACGAAACTGTTGTAGCTTTATTTTTGAATTTTGAATCATTTTTAAAAGCTTCTAAAGGGTGAAAATGATATGGTAGAGGTGTCAAAACATGAGGAATACAGAGCAGGAAGAAAGAACCAGAAATATTGATGGAAAAAGGCATTTTTGTAACGCTACAAAATTGTCATACTTTCGTATCATATTGTTTTGAAGCTATATGAGCAGGCTTTTGTGCACTTTTGGACAGTTGGACACTTTATAAGGTTCAAGGGATCTTTCCAGCAGTCATCCAAAGCTTAAAGACCACGTGGTGAAGCCAACTCATCATCCAAACCCTTCATTGAAGATAAGGAGCAGTTTGCCTAAAAAACAGGGTTTGTTTCCAATTTTAGAGGAGGTAAATTAAGATGTCATGTAGTGATGAGTCCCATCACACCCTATTCAAATATGTGAATTCATATTTTTCAAAGATGTAATTGTTTTAGGAGATAAGGTTGTTATTGTAATAATGAACAGTTTGAGTCCTATTAGGAAAAGGACTGTCAAGTAGGATAGTTGTCATTTTCTCATTAAATAAATGTTTTATGATTATGCAAGGTGTCATTAGGAAAAAAATCGATGAATCTAGCGAGGAGGCAGATCATCTCATGATGTAACAAGTCTATTAAAGGGCAGAGAGTCGAATTTGTCAAGGATTGGAGACTTTTTGGCAAAACTGCAGCTTTATGTAATTAACTGTTTTCAGTAATATAGAGACTTGTTTCTTGACAAACCTAAGATTCTGATTGAGTTTTTAGCATATATCTAATCTATATTTTCTATGTGTACCATTTCCAGTGGTTTTCATCTTTAATACTCAGAATTCATTCATGTAATTCTCTGATGAATTGACTATGTTATTTCTTATTTTATGTGTGTTTTCCTTTGCTAAAAAGGCTTACCTGCCTCAGCTTCCATGTAAAGTGAACTATCTCCTGAATTATTGCTTTTTTTACTCCATAAGCCCAATGTTTGCATATTGATGTTCTTTTCAACCTACACTTATCATAAACAAGTCATTTTCCAGGTAGAGTTAGCCATCTAGTTTATCATTATCAAATATCATTAACCCTTTTTAAGAGAGCCCTCTCAAACTGAAGAGGCTAAGCTTCAGTCACAAGTTGGTTTGAAACAGTTACATAAATTTTTCTGGTTAGCAGCCAATTAGGTGCAATTTTGTGATAACAGATTATATGCTGTGATGTTTACTGTTAGTTAGGATGAATAAGGAAAGGTTTGTACAGTGAATAGATATGGCTATAATGAATATAGACCAACCTGTATGGTTGTATAGACATAATTCTTAATAGTACCAACTCTCAGAATGTCTAAACCTTGAAGGCTTAGATCTGAGGTTAGGTAACTCTCAGAAAATGGTTATTAAACTAATATTTCTGGTTTAATATTAGTTACAAATCAGAAGATATCATGTGCATGATAGTAGGAGAATACACAGAATAGTAATTAAATTCCTATGTTGTGACATACTTGAGTAATACCAATTATGAATTAAGAAATTCTATACAGAAATTTAAACTATGGATAGCTTCAAGATGCATTCAAGAATTGATATTGCAGATAAATTAATGACTGTACAGAATTATATAGAAATTAACATATACTTTCCTTTAAAGATAAAGAGATCTTTTCCATCTAGGATCAAATAGTATTATTATAAATTCTTTATTCCAAGGAGTTATACAGTCATCTAAAATATGTTTATAATAAAATAAAATATACAAAGAAGGGCTCTATCTTTCTTTTGAAAATTGTAAAGTATCTCGGTGTTTTTATGCAGAGACGCAAATTAGAAAACCCCATAAGTATCTTGAACAACCTGTATAAAATATTCCTCATGCTATGAGCAGATATCTAGAGCAGTGTACTTAAACAAACCCAAGGGTAGCGCATATATATATAATACCTGCAATGAATAGAAACATAAATTAGTTCAGGGGATGGTGGAAGTAAAATTGTAATTATAGGACTTAGATTTGAGTGGAATAAGAGTAATATTTACTACCTTATGGGCTGTGTGTGAAGTAAATTCTACAATCATATAAAAGACGCAATTAGTAGCGAGAAAGGGTGCATTGTATATGAAAATTTAAATAAAATGTTGCGATAAAATCTCCAAGTATGAGTAGTGAAAATTTATGAATGTATATATATATATATATATATATATATATATATATATATATATATATATATATATATATATATATATATATATATATATATATATATTCATCAGAAGAATAGATTTTACATATACGGAATCAAAAACGGAAATGATGTGTTAACTCAGTATATAGAACCAAAATTTACCAAACATATAAGAGTTAAATCATGTACATGTATTGAAAGTTGAAAAGAGAGACATTATTCATTAACCTCACGAAATGAACAGAGAAAAATGTGACTATTTATGTAAATGAAATTTGAAGCTCTCTATAGAGAGAGAGGGTCAATTAGGTTTTTGAGTTAGAAAAACCAATAAATTACTCTAACCCGAAATCCCATAAAAAGGATGAAACTCGTTATAATATTCTATATGATAAATTGATGTTGAGGTTTCAGTTATCAAAACAAATAACATAAAAAAAAATTGGTTAAGTTAGGGCAACCCTTTTTAACAGGAGAGGAAAAGGAAAACAAATTACAGGTAGTATACATGGTTCTCCATCTATGCAACAAGGAGGGACAGGACACGTTCCAGCCATTCATCTGTGTTCCCATAAATGCTATTAAATTTGAAATAAGTAAGGGAGTTGTATACTTAACTAAAATACAACAATTCGATTATGAATATAGAGAGGCGCAAGGAAATTTAAAATACTTTCTCATTTCCGAAGGAAATACTTAGTGGAAATATAGGAGAATAATTTCCATATAAGAATCAGTCATGAAAAATCAATGTTACTGTGTATTATAATAATAGATGGAATAACCCAAGAATGAGGGTTCTGAGAACGGATATTTCAACTGTAAAAATGGAAAACGAAATGAGTAGAGTGAATAAATAACAAAATCTCTATGTACAAAAATCATAACGATAATCATGGAAATGAAAATGGCGCAGAGGGACAGTATAAGTCAATACCATCAATACCGCGCCACCATTTTTATTGAAACATTCTCAATCCCTAAATCTTCCAGAGTTACCGTAATATACTTACAAGAAAACACATTGAATGCATTTGGGGCAATAACAAAATATGAATTCCAGAGTTCATGTGGATCTGGTAATTCTACTTACTTGAAAAACTCACCAGAAAGGAACGAGCCCATCCTTTTCGTTATGGTCACAAATATAAAGATTGTTTAAGGGAGTAAACTAAATGTTATGAAACAGAGGACAGAAATTAAAAAAAATTCCGAATATAAAATTTGATAATGATTACAACCATCGGGACATATTACCTGGATGAAATGCAGAGGTTATCCCTGCATGAAACTGGATTACTCCTTTCCAGAAGAGCGAACACGGGTCTCATGATCAGGTAACAGGGTTATGAGTTTTGAGTTTTGAGTCATAACAGAGTTATGTGTATGCTAAAAATGCATAAGATGAAAATGGGTTCTGGAAAATGAAAACGAGTTAAAAACGAAATTCAAAGAACTATTGATAACCCTAAGAGAGGTGTAATCGCCACCCTCCACATGTAGAAGATCTGTCTCTAGAGAAAGTCCTTGCAGATCGACGAGAAACCCAAGTATGATAAAGACATCTGAAGTAGTACGATGTGGTAAATGAATGGAAATCCTGAGAGATATCAATAATGTATAGGTTGGTGAGACAAATATGGTGTAGAATTCATAGTAATATCACCATACATGTCAACCATAATGTGGAAAATGTAGATTCCAAGAAAACGTACCCTAATAAATACCCCGAGAGTACTATACTGCAAATAGTTATATCAAATCTGAACTGCCGTGCATTACAAGGTAAGAAAATACGCACTGAAGGGTGTGGTAGTAATAAACATATCTCATACGTTGTGGGGATAAATATGTTTCATATGTTGAGAAACAATTTAGGAATAAGGTGTTCAAGATTTATCAATAATATCAAATATATATATGGATCCATTATGTTATATGCATACATACAATTAAAAGTAGAGTTCGTTGTTAGTGGTGAATAATATGCTAAAAGGTTAGGTTATAGCTTGAAAGATCAAGCTAGTTAAGTATATGAATTAAAGAGATTAGATTGGGAAATGAAATAAATTAATAGTTGTATTAAATGTTAAATACTAAGGGTTAACCAAATGTGGAAAAGTGAAACCTTGAAAAGGAGCCTTACCACGTGATGAGTCACAAAATATAACATATGAGTTAAATAATGGATATAGGCCAAAAGCACATATGTAAATATGAACCCTTAGAAAAATATGGTCAAGAAATAGTAATAATTAAATCAAAGTGGGTCTTGATTTATACTAAATGCATAGGGAATAGCTTTCAAATTAAAACAACTCTATGTTTATGGGTTGAAGGATAGATGTATGGGTATAAAATCCTTGGTCATAAATTAAATCCCTTTAAGGATATTATAAACTGAAGCCATTTCACTAGATATTACAATGTATATGCCAAGACATAATTATGAATAGCAATGAGTAAGAACAGCTAGAGGTAAGGGTATGTGGATAATAGGGAATTTTAAGGTTTTTATTTTAATATTAAATAGGAAATTGTATTAATATTTATGAAGAGAATGTGACTATAGTAATACAAGCTATCAGGGAGAATTAAATGAGGAAGAATCTTCCATCATAGAATTCTAATCTTCCATCAATTAGAAGATACGTCAAAATATTTATGTTCGTCTTCCATCAATTAAGATAAGGAAATGTAACGGCAACACAACATATTTTAAATGATGGAGGTACGTCAAAATATGATGAACAGAAATCTGACCATAGAAGTGTTTGTACTATATTTAGAAGAAGAAAAAAATGTCAAATTGGAGATGTTACAATCTGAAGTGGCATCCTCTTTCTTCAATTTGGTGGATAGAGGAGTCTCCATCAGTTTTCATTTGTCCTTGTGGAAATTTTGAAGTATCTCATTCACATAGTTTCCCTGAGAGACAAAAAGTTCCCCATATCTCTACAATACTTCCAAACCAAGGAATGTTGCATCAACCCCATGTATTTCATTTCGAACTCTCTTTCAAGATCCTCCTT
The DNA here is from genome assembly GCA_034641835.2 of Pinus albicaulis. NCBI lineage: Eukaryota > Viridiplantae > Streptophyta > Pinopsida > Pinales > Pinaceae > Pinus > Pinus albicaulis. Next base: position 753,770,763 of record CM076577.1, read on the forward strand.
AAAAGACTTGATAAGTTGTTCATCACCAGTCAGAATCAATTCATCAACATATATTACTATAATCAACAATTTACTTTATACCATAATGTGGTAAAGGTTTTCATCTGCTTCACTTTTGACGAAGCCCAACCCGGTGAGGTAGATATTGATCCTAGTGTACCAAGCACAGGGTGCTTTCTTCAGCCCATACAATGCTTGCTTGAGTCGACACACATGTGACTCTCTATCGAAGGTCCAAAATCCTTCAGGTTCTTCAAAGTACACCTCCTCCTCAATCACTCCATTGAGGAATGTTGTCTTCACATCCGTCTCGTGGATTTTCCACCCCATCTATGCAACCAGAGCTAGAATTGATCTGATGGAAGAGTACCTTGCTATAGGAGAAAAGGTCACTCCATAGTCAATCCCTTATTAGAGTACCCCTTGGCCACAAATATTCCCTTGTGCTTCTTGATGCTTCCGTCTGGTGCAGGCTTTACCTTGTAAATCCATATCGAACCAACCATTGACTTGGCTGCAGGTCTCGAGACCACTTCCCAAACATAATTTCTGACAATGGGATCATATTCCTCTACCATAGCATCAAACCATACCGGATCCTCTATTGATTCCTCGAATGAGGTTGGTTTTGTCTCTACTATCTCACTCAATAGAGCCATGTAGCCTATGTACCATTCTGGTGACCAACTCTGCCTACGTTGTGATGTGGGTGATCCCACATTCTCTCTAGAATCCTACAATAATCTGTCATCTTCCCTTGTATGCTTCCTTCCTTCCCTATATCTCTTTTCTTGAGTGGTTGTCTCCACTCTTTGCTCCTCTGCATTTGGTTGCTCCATGTCTTCTTGATATTCTTCCTTTGGAGTCAACAACTCCTAATCTGCATGCAACTGAAGCTCCCTCTCAAGGGAACACTTCATTTCCTTCTCTTCATATTACTTCACATATCTACGAATAAATTTCATCGTGAGAGATGGTAATTACACTCGATAGTTGTGATGTGTATCAGTGTACACCACAAATATGCCCAACTCAGTTGTTGGCTCTATATTTTTCCTTGCATCCTTGGAATCATGGAAATATATTGATGATCCAAATATCTTGAAGTGTGACACATATGGTTTCTGCCCTAAAAAATATTCTTCAGGTGTACTTATCTCGAGAATCCGATGAGTACTCTTGTTCTGCACATATACAATTGTGTTGCATGCTTCGGCCCACAAGATCATAGGTAAGCCCTAATCATGCAACATCATATGTACATCTCCCACAATACTTTTGTTCTTCCTCTCAGCCACCCCATTCTATTGTGGGTTATGTGGTGTTGTCAACTCCCGTCGAATGCATTACTTTACACATAATTTTTTAAAACATTCGACACATATTTTCCACTGTTATCACTCCTGAGAGCCTTCACTTTGTTGTCAGATTCTTTCTTAACAAGTGCTTTAAATTCAACAAATTTGTAGAATGTTTGGTATTTCTTCTATATGAATAAAATCCAACACTTAAGTGATAAATCATCTACAAATATAACATAATACATATGCTTATTCGTGGAGGTTATCGAGAAAGTTCCACATACATCAAAGTGGATGTGCTCTAAGGTGTACTGCCTCATGGTACACCCCTTGCATGTATTATATTACTCTAATGTTCTGTTGGGGAGGACTGTGGTGATCTATTGCATGATATTCAAAGCTCCATGGTGCAAATGGATAAGTTCTCCATGCCATAATTTGTTGAAATACTGGCTCTACACCTTCTCCGCATTTGTGCTCAAAGCATCACAATTTACCACATCCCACCTATAGAGGTTCTTCACCTGAACCCCAATCTGCTTCACTTTTCCCATGGATATGTGCATCAATAATTCCTTTCCTTTGTTGAATATCACATCAGAGCCACTTTCTTCCAATACCATGATGGAAACAAAGTTCTTATTTAGACCTGAAACAAACATCACATCCTTGTGCCTAAGATGGGAGCTAGACTCTCTCTGAAAATTAATTGTACCAATTTCGGTCATGCTATACCTCCCATCATCTCCCATCTCCATGTGCATTTGTAGGTCCTTCTCCTCCAAGTCACTAAACAAATATTTTTTACCCATCATATGGAATGAGGCACTGCTATCGAGATACCAGAAACTTCCCATCATTTTTCTTGCCATGCATGTAATGAGGGTGAAATCAAGCTCAAATTATGAATCTAGAGCTTCACCCATCACTCCTTTTGAGACCTTCTTGCTTGTTTTCTTGTGTGGGTATTTCATGGCATAGTGCCTGAATTCGTGACAGTGAAATAAATTAATTTTGGACAATTCCCATTTCTTGCCCCCTTGACTGGAATCTCCTTTGGATTGAGATTTCTTCAATTTCCCTTCCTTTTCCTTTCCAGTCAAGGAACATTTCTCCTCATCCTAGACCTTGGTTGAGGTCCCATCTCTGTTGCTCTGCCTTATTTCTTCCTCTACTAGCTCGAACAATAACCTCTCCCATATTGGTAGTTTCTCTCCATTGTTTACGAATCTTGATAATTGTGCCAGCTCTTGGGAAGACCCAACAGATCTAGAGCTACCAAATATTCTTCAGGAACAGTAACACTGACCCCTCCAATTTCATCACGACACTTGCTAAACTTTCTCAGGTACTGCAGAATTGTTTCATTGTTTTTCATATTAATACATTGAAGCTTTTCCTTGAGTGCCAGCTTCTTGTGGTCACTATTCTTCTCAAAAAAATATGTCAGTTTTTTCCACATCACGAATGAAGTTTTTTTCCTGTGGATATTCGAGACAATATGATCTTGAACTCCCTCCAATATGATCATCCTCGCTTAGCCACATCTTGTTGAAAATGGCAACAAGAAAATTATGATTTAATTTTCCTTTGAATTAAATTAGGAGAAAATTGAAATTCCACGTCACAAGGAAACAAGAATGTATTAACTAAGTTAGTTTGACTTATTTGGCTTAGTTAGTTCAAGTTGAGGGCCTAACTTGAGTCATGTAGAGTGTCTCATAAATTTTAGGATCCTAGTTTGAGTTTAATTTGAGTTGTAATAATTTGATTCAATTAAAGTCAGTTAAACTAATTCCAACTATTGGAGGAATTGGTCGAAGTTCTATTAGCGAGGTTTGTACTCATTGATCAACCAGTTAACTAATAAATTGGCCATAATTAACTCATGCATGCATGATCTACGAGTTACCAAGTTGAGTTTGGAGTTCAAGGTAAGTATATTATTAGTTGTATAATTATCCAAGTTTTACAGGTGGTGAATGCAATCAGAGAAGGCTCTATAAGGATTGTGCAGTTATGGATGAGTAATTTCCGTAAATAATAGGTTCTAATTCCCAAGGAAATAGCACAACGAAATAGGTACTTTGGCAAGCATAAATTTGGTTAAGTATTGACCATAGTAGGCCTGTGAAGTAGTGAGATAGATTATACTTGTGCAGAGATTGTTTAGGCTTGAACAAGCATTGTATTTCTTATATATTTTCTAATTTATGCAATAAAAATTGGAAGGGGTTTTGAGGAGTATATTTCCCCTATATATATCCTCGTGTTATGTGTGTTAATTGATTCATGTTACATGTTTTTTATATTGATTCTCAATCATGAATTTCTTTCTGCGTATGAGTAGAGTATATTTGAGTCTTATGCTTTAGAACATTACATGAGTAGTATAAAATCTACAATTAATTTATACATGGTATCAGATCTAGATTCACAGTAGAGAAGATAATTTGAAGTTATCTTATCAGGAAGAATGAGTTTGCAGATTTATTCTTCAAAGCCAATAGGATAGCTTTCTATGGTTTAAGGTTCGAGTGTGCCATTGAGGGTAGCTCAAATTATATTGCTTGGAAGGACCCAATGGAAGAAGTCATGGAAGATAATGGGTTGAAGGAATTCATTGATAATGACGTCCCAAAACTTTCACTAGTTGATGCTAAAGATCTATCATATTGGAATAAGAGTGTCGCAAAGGTGAGAAGGATCATATTGGAGGGAGTATGATACCATATTGTCTATACTCCTCATGGGAAATAAAATCCATATGCAATGTGGCATACATTGACAGATTTTTTTAGAACAGTAGTGACCACAAGAAGTTTACACTCAAATATAAGCTTCAGAATATCAAAATGCAGAAGGGCGGCACAATAGCACATTACTCAATAGGTTCACACAGTGTCATGATGAATTTGGGAGTGTTGGTGTTACAGTTGTAGAAGATGATCTAGTAAGCCTAGAAATTCTAGGTGTTCCCAAGATCTGGCATAGCTACCAATATTTGGCCAATGGGAGGGAGAAGCTACCAAAATTCAAAATACTATGGTTAGATTCGGTACAGTAAGAGTTCAGGAGGAACACCAAAGACGAGACCTCATCCAAGGTTGAAGATGAGGATAATTGTGCCTCGGAGGAAAATGAAGGGAAAGGGAATAAATCCCAATCCAAGGGAGATTTTTTTCAAGCAAGCAAGAAGAAATAATTTTCAGAGATTAATTTTTTCACTATCATGAGTTGGGACACTATGCCACGAAGTGTCTGCACGAGAAGGTCAAAAAGAAGCCCTCAGGAGGAGCAATAGGTGAAGCTCTATCTCCACAATTCGAGTTGGATTTCACCCTCATTGCATGCATGGTGACATTGGTGATGGGTAATGTGTGGTATCTGGATAGTGGAGCCTCATTCCATATGATGGGAAACAAATAATTGTTCACCGACTTCGAGGAGAAGGACCTTTAGATGCACATCAATATGGGAGATGATGGAAGGTATAAAGTGACAAGAATTGGTACAAATACTTTTCAGAGAAATTATGGTTCTCTGCTCACTTTAAAAGATGTCATGTATGTTCTAGGTCTAAAGAAGGATTTATTTTCAGTTGTATGTTATAATATTGTGGCTATGATGTGATATTTAGTGAAGGAAGGCTTTCCTTTATCACATCACCACGAGACAAGTGAAGGGGATTGGGGTTCGGGTGAAGAAACTATATAAATTGGATGTACAATATTGTGCTACTTTCAACAGGAAAGAAGATAAGGTGTAGATTCAAGACATCGGTGAATTATGGCATATGCAAGTTTCCCATTTGCACCATGGAGCTTTGAAGTTAATGCAGTAGATTTCTACATGAGTCCCCAAGGGTGCACTAGAGCAGATAGATACATGAAATGGGTGTACACTCAGGAAGTACACCAAAGCCAACTTTTATGATAAGAACAATAGAGCGCAAGCAATCCTAAAAAAAGTTCACTCAGATGTGTGTGGACCTTTCTTGAAGGCCTCCATGGAAAAACACAGGTATTATGTTATATTTGTACATGATTTCTCGCGTAAGTGCCAGGGATTTTATTCATGCAAAAGAAAGACTAGACATTCTCAAAATTATGTGAATTTAAATAACTTGTTGAGAAAGACACTGGTAATAAAGTGAAGGCTCTCAAGAGCGATAACAGTGGTGAATATGTGTCGAATGAGTTCAATAACCTATGTGAAAAATAAGGCATTCGATGGGAGTTAATAGCAACCCATAATCCACAGTAGAATGGGTTTGTTGAAAGGAAGAACATAAGTATTGTAGGAGTTTCACGGGAAATGTTGCATGATAAAAGCCTATCGTTACACTTGTGGTTTGAAGCATGAAATACATCGGTATATGTGCAGAACATAAGTCCTCATCGGATTCTCGGGATGAGTACACCAGAATAATATTTTTCAAGGAATAAACTAGATATGTCACACTTCAGGATCTTTGGTTCATGATTTTACTGTCATGTTTCCAAGGATGAAAGGAAAAAGCTAGATTCGATAGCTGAGTTGGGAATATTTGTGGGGTACACTAATACACATCACAACTATCAGGTGTACCTGTCATCTCACAAGATGACAATTGTTCGTAGAGATGTGAATATCAATGAAGATAAGGTCATGATATTTTCCCTTGAGAGGGATCTTCAGTTACATGTAGATGAGGATATTTTTGCTCCAAAGGAATAACCTCAGGATGTTGTGGAGTAGCCACAAGCAAAGGAGCAGAGAGTGGAAGCACCCACTCATGTATAAAAATCTAGAGATGGAAGGAAGTGCACAAGGGAAGCTGACATATTATTGCACGATGCTAGAGAGAATTTGGGAGCAACTGCATCATAGCGCAGGTAGAGGAGGTCACCAAATTGGTATGTTAGGTACATGGCTCTGATGAGTGAGCTAGTTGAGACAAAACCATCCTCATTCAAGGAATCATTGTATAATCTAGTATGGGTTGATTCCATGGTATATGAATATTATTCGATAGTCAAAAAAATGTTTGGGAAGTGGCCCCAAGACCAGAGAACAAGTTAGTGGTAGATTCGAGGTGGATCTACAAGGTAAAGAAATTAGCATACGGAAGCATTGAGAAACACAAGGCCATATTTGTGGCTAAGGTTTTATCTCAGGTGGAGGGAATTGATTACGAGAAGACCTTTTCTTCAGTAGCAAGGTACTCTTCTATCAGGTCAATTCTATCACTTGCAGCACAGATGGGATGGAATATCCATCATATGGATGTGAGGACAGCATTCCTCAATGGAGTGATTAAGAAGGAGGTGTACATGAACAACCAAAAGTATTTGAGACCTTCGACAGATATTTTCATGTGTGCATACTCAAGTGAGCGTTGTATGTATTGAAACAAACACCATGTGCTTGGTACACCAAGATCGATAGTTAATTCACCAGGCTTGGATTCACCAAAAGTGAAGCAGTTGCAAACCTTTACCATATTATTTTTGAAGATAAATTGTTGATTATAGTATTATATGTTGATTATTTGATTTTAACCAGTGATGAAAATTTGATGAAATATTGCAAGATAATTTGAGATGAAGGAAATGGGACTCATGCATTATTTCCTCGGTTTGGAAGTATGGCAAGAAGATAGGGAATTTTTTATCTCTCAAGGAAAGTATGCCAACGAGATATTGAAGAATCTCTACATGGAGATTAGCAAACCCATGGACACTCCTTTAGCAGGAAGTTGGAGGCCCAGAGGATGCCACTTCAAGTGAGGAGGTGGAGGCAATGATTTACAGGTAGCTTGTGGGTTCACTCATGTATTAGGTGAAGACACTACCAGACATGTGTTATACAGTTAACCATACTAGTCAATCAAAGGTTAATCCAACCAAACTGTATTGGAAGGCGGCCAAACATGTGTTGAGATACCTCAGAGGCACTACTCAGTATGGTCTTTGTTATAGACAGACAGAGGAGGTGAAGCTTCAATGCTTCACAGATGTATATTGGGAAAGTATTCCATTAGATCGGAAGAGTACTTCAGGAGGAGTCTTTAGTAATGGGTCAGCAATAGTTTCTTGGTATAGCAGGAAGCATAGATCAGTTGCACTAAGTTCAACAGAAGCAGAGTACATGGATGCTAGTCAAGCATCTTATGAGGCTATCTGGATGATGAAGACTCTTGTAGAGTTATTTGGTCAAATGATGGATCCTACTATGATTTACTGTGACAATCATGTTTGTATCAAACTCTCTAAAACTACAGTTTTTCATGATAGATCCAAGAATATCGACATTTGGTATTACCATCTATGAAATTGTGTGCAGAGGCATATTATGTTGTTGGAATACATTCCTACATAAGAATAAGATGTAGATATTTTAACAAAGGCATTGTAAATAGGAAAATTTTAATTCCATAGGGTCAGGATTGGGGTATCTAATAATCCCTTTCTTGTTGAGAGGGAGTGTTGAAAATGGAAATAAGAAAATCTTGATTTAATTTTCCCTTGAATTAAATTAGGATAAATTGTAATTCCACATCACAAGACAACAAGAATGTGTTAACTAAGTTTTTTTTTACTTAGTTGGCTTAGCTAATTCAAGTTGAAGGCCTAACTTGATTCCTGTAGAGTGTCTCCTAAATTTTAGAAGCCTAAGTTGAGTTTAATTTGAGTTGTAATAATTAATTCAGTTAAACTGAGTTAAAGTTAGTTAAACTAGTTCCAACTATTAGAGGAACTAGTGGGAGCTATAGTAGTGGGGTTTGTACTCAGTGATAAATTGGCCATAATTAACTCATGCATGCATGATCTACGAGTTACCCAGTTGAGATTGGAGTTCAAGGGTAGTGTAGTATCAGTTTTATAATTATCCAAGTTGTACATGTGGTGCATGCAGTGAGAGAAGGTCCTATATTGATTGTGCAGTTATGGATGAAGAATTTTCCTAAATAATAGGGGCTAATTCCCAAGGAAACGATGCAAGGAAATAGGGACTTGGGAAATCATAAAGTTCATTAAGTATTTACCATAGGAGGCTTGTGAAGCAGTGAGATAGATTATACTTGTGCAGAGATTTTCCAGGCTTGAACAAGCATTGTATTTCTTCTCTATTTTATATTTAATGCAATACAAATAGGAAGGGTTTTTGTGCAGTGGCTTTCCCCTAAATATATCCTCGTGTTATGTGTGTTAATTGATTCATGTCACATGTTTTTTATATTACTTCTCAATTGTGAATTTATTTCCACATATTAGTAGAGTAGATTTGAGTCTTATGTTTTAGAACATTAAATGAGCAGTATTGAATCTACAATTAATTTCTACACATCCTACTTCCACTGAGCGAGATCCTGAGCATCAGATGTTGGGGATTTTTCTACACATGTCTTGATGTACTCTTGCAGCCCGTTTTCATCCAATACAACCTCCATGCGAATCTTCCATGCCAAAAAATTTATGGTTCCTTACAAAGCATACTCGAGCCTAAGTCCATTGAAAGCCATCTTCTCATTATTAGATAAAACCTGCAACGTTGATATTGAATTTCAAACCTCCTGCAATGAAAACTTCAAATTCTCTTCTATATTATGAATCTAGCTCAGATACCATGTAGAATTTTAACTGTAGATTCAGTCTACTCATGAAATTTACTAAATCAAAAGACAAGAATCTGCGGAACTAAATTCACGATCGAGAACACAAATCAATAATTCAACTCATATACATAGAGATATATCTAGGGGAAAGCAACTGCTAAAAACCCCTTACTATCTATATTGCATTAATCAAAGGATCTGGATGAATAAAATGCTCTACTCAACCTTGAGCTCAACATGCACTAGTAATTTTTATCCTCTGCCTCATTGACTGTCTTTGGCCAATACTTAGCCAATTTTCCAAGCCTCCAAGATCCTATTTCCTTGTGTTTTTTTCTTTGGAATTAAGCCCCTATTGTTGAGGAGGTAAATCCCCTCTGCGGACAGAGGCGATCCCTACTAGCCCAGCAGGGGTCTAGCAACAATCAAACAATGTTACGACGCAAGTTCCTAGTTACGGATGAAAAGACTAAGATAGAAGCCTACCTGGAATCCAATGCTATGATCTGAAGAAGAAGCGTCCCCGTTCCTCAGCCTCGGCAGATCACAATCCCTCCACGATCTCCGCGGATGAACACCTGCACATGCAAGAAACAAACAGATACAAGCATAAAACCCGGGATACGTAACTAAATATCAGTCAAAAAGGATATTACTCATATTAACATAATGGAAAACAGAGTGGAACCATAATCGTAATCATCTATTAAATGACAAACGAAGAGAGATTACAACCAAGTTCTGACGTCGTGGTCTCCTTCGGATGGGTCTCCAGTCGTTCACGTCTCGCAAAGCTTGCCAAGGAAAGGGAAAACCTCTCCAGAGTCTCTCGACGATGGTCTCCTTACTTGAGTCGGCCTTAAGGGAAAAAGAGGGCTCTTTACAGCACAAAGGCTCTTGGGAATATGGAGACTCAAAGCTTAGGCACTTCAAGACTAGCTTGCCATGGAATTGAGCAGGCTTTTATAGATGGGGAAGGAGGGAGTTGGGATCCCTATTATTATGGGATTGGCCCTATCAACAAGGAAGGTTCCATTGGAGGTGGCAAAACCACTTCCCTTCCATAGAACTCCCGCAGCCAAACCTCCCAACTCAAGATAGGCAATGGTTTCTGAGTTTGTTGAAACTCAACTTCCGCCATCTTTATTTAAAAAACAGTCCTTAAATTGGGTGGCGCGACTACTGCTCTATGACAGAGCGCCAGTTGGCGCGACCTCTTTTCAGGATTCCCCCCATTGGCGCGAGTACTGAACTGTCTGCCCGCGCCAATGCAAAAGGAGATGTTTTTCATAATTTTTGCAAGGAGATGTCTTAAGGGAAATTGAAGCTCATGCTTAGAGGAATGCATTGATGATGTTTTCAAGGCATGACAATGTTCACAGGTCACAAAATGGGTCCTCCATTGTGTGGGACGGGGAATGGTAGGGACAGTGACAAATTACTGTGTAACACCTATTAATTAGGAAATTCCTCAATTGTAATTTTGCAATACCTTTAGGCCTTCTTTTGATTGCATGCATAAGTTGTATAATTTAGAAAATTCTACAACTAATAGTACATTGTCCTTGAACTCCAATATCAATTGGGTAACTCTAATTTTGTGCATGCGTGAGATAATTTAGGTTGATTGAACATTTAACTCGTTAAACATTGAAATTTCACCCCATTGTTAGACCTCCAACAGTTGGAACTAGTTTAACTGACCATAAACCAATTTAACTGGATTAAATTGTTACAACTAAAATTAACTCAACATAGGCTCCTAAAATTTAAGAATCATTATACACAAATCAAGTTCTCCCTCAAAATATAATTAACTAATCTAACTAAGTGATAATAACTCATTTAACTCATTCAAGTTGTCTACTGATGTGGAATTTCGATTTTCTCCTAATTTAATTAAGGAAAAAATAAATTAGGAATTTATTGCGGCATTTTCACCACACTGAGCCATCGGATGACAGAGGGTTATTGGGTTTGGTATACGACCACGTGGTGTTTTTTCCAACAATATTTCCATAGTCTCTAGATTATCCGTAGGCATAATCGTTGACGGGAGACTAGCAAAAACATCACAAGACCGGCGCAGTCTTGTCAAATGATCGATCAGAATACAATTCGATGTACCAATGAATTGTTTTTCTTTTGAAATATAACCATGTTTGAAAAGAGGTGGAGGGCATGCGGGCCCATGAACGACAAAAACCAAAAACAGCTAACCAGGACCCTCCTATAGTTGTTTTGAAAATTTGGGGGGAGGGGGGGGGGGGGTTCCGCTTTTGATCTCAACCATTGATATTTTCTACTGGAGATTTTTGTCAAACCATTTAATGTGGAACCCCCTCCCTACATTAAAATTTGATGAGCCTGGGGGTCCCGCATACCATAGATTTGGTTGATTGTTGGGCATTGACTAATATGCGTCGTTGATTCCTCCAATATTTAGAAGAAGGATAAACCTTGATCTGTGTATGTACGCACTCTATGCATAACCACTCTCTTTCACCTAGTTACTTCTCTATATTCCTCAAATCTAGAAAGTGTTCTTTCATGTGTGTTATTCATTTATGCATTTAATTATAAAATCGAGCAAATTTGTTTTGAAGATGCATTCCACAGTTTGATAAGTTAAGTCGCAATCAAGATATGTAATAGCTTGGTTAGCCTAGTGATGAGTTTAAATAGCTTCAAAAGCCATAAATTGTTGGCTATAATAGTTTGGGCAAAAATTTTAAGAACTTCAAAACCAAAATTTATCCCAAATTGGATCTCTCTTCTTTTCAAGAGAAAAAAAAACATCCTACTTTCATTATAGAGAAGTAGATACATTTTTTTGAGTTCATATGGCATGGCCTTGCATCTCTGTGTCACATATAAAGTCTCAAAAATTACTCATAAAATTTTTAAAAACTTTTATAACTAATACTTTGTGTTTCTACCAATTGTTCTAAAATATTATATCAACTTACATATTACTTTCCTTTAGAGCCTATTCTTCACAACATAGTTTCTTGATTGTTCTAAAAATCCATCTTGATGATAAGAAATAATCATGACAAGTACAAACAATAAAAAAAAAATATCCAGATTGCAGGGAAATATCCTGAATAGGCCATTAAAAATATACAATTTCCGAGCTATAGAGAGTATTGTTATCAATGGCTTGGTAGAAGATAATTTGTGGCAAGAAGTGGCATCCCCCAAACTAGATTTGTTAGTGTTACGCCTTTGCACTCCAAGACCTACAACCTCCGACGGATCCAACCAATTAGATAATCAACCTGCAACCTGATTGAAAATTTAAATCATATTTGATCAAATAAAAGCAAGTACGGTTCACAATAAATATATCACAATGTAATTAAGGACCCTCCTCGCTTTAAATCTAGTCCCATCATGCTATGGATGGTGACTTCAATATATCCCCTAGAATCATAGCATCATCATCAATGCTAATATGGAGGATAGTACGTGTTCTCGGCATGCGCCCTCCCCCTCCATGCAAGTCGATATTGGTATGGATGAAGGTCCATTAATTGCTAAAAAATTAATATTCGCTTGAGCTAACAGGAGGTAGGTCACAAGGCTGGGAAATTCATTGTACTATAAGACTAAATTGATTTTTTAAGTGTGGTAAATATTTCCCTTCAATATTATATCCATGTGAGAACCATTAAGCTACAGAGGGTGACTTCGACATATGCCTTGGCATCGAAGCATCATCATTAAGGCTAAGTTGTAGGGTAGTATGTGTGATCGGCATATTAGTAGTGGGGGGATTTGTTTCTTCAACTTCTATCTTTTCTAACTTTAATATGTCAAGCTTTATTATTTCTAGACCTAATTAATATATTCATATAAATATGACAAGGGCTCATGAAAACTGACTAAAGTGAAAGCGCAAGGTCTTACCTCTCGTCTTATCACTTTCACTCCTTGTCCAAAATGTTTATATTAAAAATTGAATGCAAAAACTAAAGAAAAACTTCTAGGTATAAATCTAACTTCTAGGTGCCTCTCCAACAATGGTGCCAAAATTTTGATCTAGTTTATTTGCATAAATTAAGACATAAATCTGATCAACCTAGGAGTTTGTAAACTTAGAATCATGCCACTATATGTGAAGAAGTAGTCGCATTGTCACTTAAGGTTAAAGAATAAAATTGTTTCTAACAAATTCTAAATGAAATTAAAACTTATGGCTATCATTAATTAGCTAAAAATGAAATTTGGAAATGAAAAAACACTAATATAAAAGGAAAATGTCAATATTGACTAATTCATTGCAATGGAAATAATAAATATTTTAACTTGCAAAACAATACAATATTCTATTTTGTCAACTCAGTGGGAAAGTAACTAATCTTCTTTGATATAGGCTACAAAATTTTACACATGTATAAAATCATGTTGTGAGATTATATGCCTTGAGAAATTTCCACACAACAATACTTTACATTTCACTTATGTAGATCGTTGACTAAAGAAAAAATTATAAGCACACATTCTTGAATGAAAGACTATTATAAAGTAAGGTTAGAACATAACTAACTCAAGTTTAATTGGTTGATTATGCATACATTAAGGCCTCTATTGGTATAAAATTTGTTGTGGTGTCCTTATCTCACTCTCTCAAGTGGATTAAAGACTTGCAACAATACTCCTTTGACTCGTCAATCTTTTACTCAATCTAGCAAAGTTAAACTTAGTTTCAAAAGAAAAAATGAACTCTATTAAAAATGAAACTAATGATGCATATGAATACGAAGAATTTTGTACATATATAACAATGAATGAACAAAAAATTGAAGAGGTATTTACCAACAAATGAAAGGTATAGCAAACCACAATATGTGCATGAAAGAAATGTTGCACAGGTCAAGGAATGGGGTCCCTCCAAGCCTCAACTTGCACACTAAAAGATCTATCTACTGTAGAAACTCAAATTTCTTGCATATATTAGTTAAAGAAGGCAAGTAGAGTTCCTTTTAATCAAAATTTCAACTACCAAAGGAAATCTCACATGTCTTCACTCTTTAATCTATTTATATAAAACAAAATGATACAAACTGACTAATAATCTTCACCCAACCAATTGATTTGTAATTTTATCACTCATCTAGATCGAATTTGACCTCTCAAGTGATCCAAAATCATAACCACACTTAGTTGTATGGATTTTTAGGTAAAATATGTGTTTTTCCCTTCTGAGTGGTTGCATTAACCATGCATTGTCCAAACCCTCAAAATTGCCTTTTTGTGAATCCAATAGGACACTATCCATCTCGAGAAACCTAGAAACAAAATCCATGTCTTTTTTTTCCCCAGTAAATGTGCATATCTCTAAACGAAGGAGAAATAACCAAAATACATTATTCCTCATAAAATCTAGTAAAAACGATTTCCATTGCATAAAAATCATTAAAAAACAAATGAAATGATAAAAATACCTTTTGAAGGGTTTTTTTGGGTCAAAATCAAGATAAAATGTAACAAAAGTGGAGGGTGATAGTTTTATTATGGACGAAATAAGGTTTATTAAGATGGTTATTTTTTCATAAAAAATGAGAACCAACATGAAGTGTGCTTCTATTAAATGAAAAAAAAAAAAAAAAAAAATATATATATATATATATATATATATATATATATATATATATATATATATATATATATATATATATATATATATATATATATATATCACTTGTTTAATGTGTTGATCTGAATTTATGAAGGAAACAAAATGGAATATATATTTATAACAAAAATATAGAGATAAAGTAAAAAATGTCAAATGAAACAAAGTCACTTGAATGATGGTAGCTTATCTCCAGGAAGAGATGTGATGGCTACGTGCATTCACTAAAGAACATTAAAATGAGGCTAAAAGGCCCTTAACATAAAGCATCAATGAGGAAACCTTAAACGTCCAAAAACCTAACCTTCGTAGATGAAACACCAAAAGTTTTGTGGCCCTAAAGGGGTTATTTGGTATGTCAAATTCTTAGGGTCGTAACATTTGCATACCATCTCTATTTGTCACATTTATATCCCATTTGAAAGGTATAGCTGACATGTACACATTTTTACTAGGACCGATCTAATCCTATGGATATTTCCTCAACTCCTTCAATGTAAAAAATAAAATACTTTAGGGCCACAAAAGAGACCCGAAATTTCAGGACTCGAAAAATTGTTAAAAAAAAAAAAAAATACCAAGCTAAAGAACTATGCTTTGAGCTAGTTTATTAGTTGGGAGGCCACCGATATCCACCTAGATCAGTCCTCCCCCCTTATGAAGCAATACTCTCAATTTTGTTAAGTCCCCCCATCAGATGGGGAAACTTTTTTTGAACTTGGCCTTGGGTGATCCACTTGAATTGGTGTAGGAGATACCTTGCTTTCATAACCCAATAAATTTGGACCCTTTGTTAGTGAGTGCTCTCGACCTATGTTTCCATCATATGACCAATGGTTTTTCTTTCCATGCATTCGAGGTTGAGATATGTTGGTTTCAACTACTCTACTATCTTTGATGTGTCCAATAATGGTGGAAAGTATGGTTGAAGAAGGTCCACAATGAACGTTGGGTGTAAGCCAAGGAAGAAGGGATACTTAGCTCAAAATCATTATCACCCACAACCTTAGTGATGGTATAAGGCCTATATCGAAGTGGAAGAAGCTTCTAATGGGGTGTTGTAAAGAACTATTTCTGCAAATGTAACCAAACCTTGTCTCCCACCTGGAATTTATGTGCCACCAAGTGTTGATCATGGAATTTATTATACGTAGTATTGGATTTCCATAAAATATCATGGATCTGTTAATGGATGTACTGAATCCCTTTGATGAATTTCGTGACTTTTCTGACCTCAGAGTGAGAATGAAAATATGTTTCATGTGTGGATGCAAGGGGTAGTGCTACATCAATAGGACCTGTTATCACAAAATTGGACCTGATAGGCTGCTAATCAAATCAATCTCATGTAACTATTTCAAACCAATCTTTTGATTGAGGCTTAGCCTCCTCAACCTGAGAGGGCTCTCTCAAAGGATTAATGATTTTTGATAAAATATAGATGGCTAACTCTATGTGGGGTAATAATCATATAGATGATAAATGTAGGTTGAAAATCACATCAGCAAGTACACATTGGGCTTATGGAGTCAAAATAGTTTCAGTAAACCAATCAATCTACTTAACATGGAATTTGAGGCATATCAGAGTTTTAGTCAAGAGATACACATGTGAAACTGTAAAAAACACAGTGATTTTATCTATATAGGAAGTCAGAGCATCAAAGATGAATTCTGAGTAACATAGACAAACACCGCTGCAATAGGATAATATAAATATGAAATTAGAACAAGAACACACTAGAACTCCTTCTGAAACTCAAGTTGGCTAAGTAGAAATCTATGTATTAGCTGAAAACCAGTCAATTAAAATAAGCACAGTCTTTTGCTAAAAATGTCCAACCCTGGTACATTCAACTTCTTGGTCATTTATAGACCATTTACAACATGAGATAATATTATCTTTTGCCAGATACATCGAATTCCTGACTCTTGACACCTTGCATAACCATATGACATGGTATTTATTACAAAAAGACAGTTATTCTACTAAACAGTCCTATTAAAAATAGGATTCAAACTCCTTATTTCTATCCCTAACAACCTTATCTAAACTAAATTACATCATTTTCCAAGTTTGTTCACACATGGTCGAATATGGATGATAGGTTTCAAATCTTTATGACCATAATGCTAACCTCCATCAAAGTAGGAAACAGTCCCCTGTTTTCTAGGCATAGGGTCCTTTGCACTCTTGAAACATTCTGACCACCATGAACTTCTTTCGAGCTCCTTAGCTGTTAGAAATTGAATTAACACATTCCAAACCTCCTCCTTAAGCTCCAGCTGTCCAAAACCATTTCCAAACTATTCAAATGGGTTGTAAGAGACTGCGCTACGAAAACAACATAGTTTCGTAGCGCCTTTCGTAGCACTAATCTTTTACCCCTTTTTCTTCAAAATCTTGACCTCTTTCCTCAAAAACTAACTTAATTATCTTTAAATACCTCCTCCTTAGAATTTTTAGTTCTTAATTCATGTTTTTACCCCTCAAAATTTGATGAAAAAGGTCAAGAAAAACTGCTACAGTAGTTTCGTAGCACTTTTCTCCCTTTTTACACTGTCTGCGCTATGAAACTGCTGAGTGAGCAGTTTTGTTCAAAATATTCCAAAATTAAAATTTCAAATGTACAAAAACTCAAAATAAACTGATTACATCATATCAAAAAGCCATATGAATTGAAAACACAGTCATTTCAGCCTTCATGAGGTCCTCTCTTCATTTTCACTTAATTTAGCTTTTGACTCTTTAATGATTGTCATTTTATCACCTTTGTTCTTTAACTCATCCTGAGTCAATTTCAGCTGCTGCTCCAAGTCTTCCACTTGATCTTTAAGTCTCCTATTATTATCTCTCAAGTGAGTATTTATTACTCTGACAAATTTGGCTTCCTTTATTGCTAGGACTGTCCATGTGAAAAACTGCTCTGCACTGCTTCGAGTTTCAGAAATAGAACCAGTTTTACCTTCCCACAGTGCCTTCATTAATTTGAACTCTGCTTTCTCAACACTGTGCTTTCTAGCCCTCTTTATCATCACAGCAATTTCTTGTTTTTCCAACCTCAATTTCTCCTCAAGATGTTGAAACTCTGTCATTTCTTCTTTCCCCTTCTTTGTTCTGATGGTTGCATGCTTTACTGTAGGTGATGAGAGATCGACCACTTCTTCAGGGGCTTTAGCTGTCTCAATAGGTTCTTGAACTTCCTTGCTGCCTTCCTTGAATTTCTTAGCATGCCTAGTTATATCTTTTCTTGCTTGAAAGATGAAGGCTGCATTTTCACCCTCAAACTCAAGCTTCTTTGCAGACTTAGCCTTCATTTTTTTATGCTCATCTTCTCCAATGAACTCAGCTTGAACAATGGGTGTCAATAGCATGCAGAATGTCATCTAAGTTTCCCTTTATCACTGGGATGTCCTCTGTAGTTGTAGCAATTTTTTTTCCTTTCAATGCCACTGCTTGGCTTCTTGTTACTCTTTTTATTTTCTTCTTGCTGACATCTTGTTTCTGTTTTGCCTCTTTGACAATATTTGACCTTTGTTTTGCAGGTGATGGAGTTGGTGTATCAAGCACTTGTGTCTGCTCTGTCCTTTTCTCAACTTGTTTCCTTGGCTTCAGTTTTTCAAATTCCTTTGGTTTTGCAACCACAGGTTGACTAGACTCTACTACTGGTGATGATGGAGTTCCTTTAGTTTTAGAGTTACTAGTAGGAGTTAGGGTTTCCAACTCAAAAACATTTATAAAAAAAAAGGATGACCAATCCCTGCTTATCTTTTGAAGCTCATTCAAAATCAATAACTTCATCAAACCATGATGAAACAAAGATGTTTCACAACCTTCAGATTTGGCTTGTACTTTATCAGCCATTTTTTCAAGACTCCTATGCAAATAAAAGGGCAAATCAAGTGAAATCTTACTAGTGAAATACAGAAGCAGCTTGAAATGATATGTGTAAGCCTTATGATATCTGCCTTCACATGTAAAATACCTCTAAATTTTGAACAACAGCTTTGCATAAGTGTCTTTGATGCAACTTCTAGGGATAGAATTATTGAGGTCCATATCTGCATACTCAAGTTTCATGAATTATTTGCATGGCTCCATATCAAATTTGAAACCTTTAAACCAAGTTTCTTGACCTCTTGGTATCTCTGTCACAGCGGCAATAATCTCTGGTGAAATTGAGACACTTAGCATCCCAACCTTAGTAGTTGTTCCATTGAAGTTCAAGGAAAATTCTTTGGAAACATGTGTGTGGAAACCCTGCAACTTTTCACAAAACCGAAGACAACCTACTCTTATGAACGCCTCCATCACTGCTAGATCTTCAATTATGGCCTTCATATCTTCAGGCTCATGACTTAAGCAGTGTCCCCCTCTGTGAAATTTCTTTTCCTCTGCCATGCTTCTATGAAATCCTGTCAACCTCGCTTGATAAATTGAATTAGCCTGGATTGAAAATCAGATACAGTAGCCTCGCTTGATTAATTTATATCAGCCTTGCTTGATAAGGATGAAGAGAACCTTTGTATGGAACTGCCACAGGTTTTGCTTGACACTTCATAGCTTAGACACTCGAATGGAGGCAAAGGAAACGAGAATGACTAATTAGGCAAGAGTTTGAATTTAAAATGTCATCTCATAACTGAATGATGCCTCATTCATACCCTATCATGAAAATGATGACTGCAATGTGGGTAAGTACACTGAATCTCATCATTAACTGACTCATCATATCACAAACCTACCATTTCCAAACGGATTCTAACATATTTCATCTCAGATGAAAGAATAGTTTAGAAATCGCGCTTTCGTAGCGCCGGCAGTGTATTTTTCCTTGTTTGCGCTACGAAACTATTAGCGCTTTCGTAGCACAAATAATTTTTTTTGAACTAGTGGCGCTACGAAAACGAGGTTTCTTGGCTAATTCCACAGTTTTGACCTGAAACTTTATGAAATGACTCACAAATGAAAATGATGGATATTTGACATGAAGGGACCTTAAAAAAGACTTTATTTGGACTTAAGGATGGGCTTTGAACTTATGAAAATCTAACATACCCTTGATCAAATCCTAAATTGAATTCTAAACCCAATTTTGAACCATGACCAAAAACAAACTTGACACAATGATGATTTGAAAAAAAAAATTGGGTGATAACAGGACCCAATGGTTTAAATCCCAGGCCAACCTAAAAATAGTTGTGGCTAGTTTAGCCATGCAGGTATCTATTGTAGTTGTGTTGAATATAGGGGATACATTTATCCCATGTGCATGGATGCTTAGAGTTGTACAGGTGCAAGATATGTACGATCATCTTGTTGGTGACCTCTATCTAACAATGAGTTTGGGGGTAGAATGTAGCAGATTTGATGAGATTTGTGTCCAACAGTGACCAAAGGCCCGACCAAAATGTACTTAAGAAGTTATTGTCTCGATATGATATTATAGTCTATAGGATCGCAAAATATACCCACACTCGTTCAAATAAGATATTGGTAGTGGCCTCATTGTGATATTATTCTTGTAGGTCGTTAAAACCGTTATCTCAGACAATCAATAAACAACCATGAAGTCACGTTCATTTCCCTGTTTGGGTTAAGGAAGACAAGACATGTAATCCATCGATATGGATTCCCAAGGCTTATCAGGAGTAGGTACGGGGTTGTAGAAGCATTGTTTCTTAATGGTTGGTTTATAAATAGCATAGGCAGTGCAAGACCTGATATGCTTTCTAACATCCTATTAAAGTTTCAGCCAATAGAGATAATTTTATAGCATGGCCATTGTAGTTTCCATACCAAAGTTTCGTACTACCTGACTTTAGTTAGCTTCCCAAATCAAATTTTCACACTCATTTGAAGGAACATATAGATGGCCCAGATGGCATAACAGTTTGTCCTAGAGATGAAAGTCAGTGATGTTCGTACATGTGCTCATCGTTTGGTAGGTAGTAGAAATTATAGGATCACTCTCATAAATTTGGGGCCACCCAGAGGCCTCATGTCTGCAAGAGTGGAGCATCATGGTTAATGTCACAATTGGAGGTCTATTGAAGCAAACAATGACATGATTGGTTCTCCCTATCTTATATTTTACATTTAGATGAAACTACTACAAGTATCTAGACCACTTTTGATGGCACTCATTCTATAATTTTTTATGTGTATGTATGAATTGCAAATGCGTGTGATCAGTGTGGATGATTGTATCCTTCCTAAGAATTTAATGCTTCCATTAGTGCCAAAATTGTGCAATGGAATGAATTATTTTGTCATAGGTGGGTGTTGAAGCCTCGAAAATCGCTACTACAACATTGGGGGATAACCACCCGGTCCGAACCTTAATACAGCTCCTTTTTCGTTTATGATAGTGGCTCCGACTGGTTTAACTAGGTCCATTTACCTCTTCCCTATCGCTATTGGTTTATGATGTTTCCTTAAATACCAATAGACAGGGACATCAGATCAATTATTCTTGCTGATCAGGCAAGAGAATGACCCTTAAGCTGATCTGGGTTCAGCCAAACTACAACTAAGATTTTGCCTCTTTGAGAAGAGGACTTAAAATAATGTAAATTTAATCTAATTTCAAACTTATTCTATAATGCAAGCAAAAAGAAACTAATCTAAATCCTATCTCAATCAGGTAGATGAAAATCTAACCCAACTAAGAGCAAGATAATTAAGTGATGAGAACTAAAATATGTCTGGCTTTTAATTAATGTCAAACTAACGAAGAAATTCAATTAGCTCACATTTGTGAATACCAAAACACATTCTATTGAAACCATTTGACTGAAATAATAAATCAACAACACTCCGGAATAAATTCACAAAAATGATATCGATTGACAAATCAGTCAAGCCAATAATTAAACAATGATATGTGGAAGAAATTCACAACACATTACTATTTAATAAATCAGT
This sequence comes from Pinus albicaulis, assembly GCA_034641835.2. Taxonomy (NCBI): domain Eukaryota; kingdom Viridiplantae; phylum Streptophyta; class Pinopsida; order Pinales; family Pinaceae; genus Pinus; species Pinus albicaulis. Next base: position 753,792,232 of record CM076577.1, read on the forward strand.
TTTATAAGATAGATTTTTGAGTAATGGCTACTCAGAAATCAGAGTGTAATTCATAAGAGCAGGGATACATAACAATTTGAGACAAATTATCCATATCAACAGAAATGCCAAAAACATGAATAAAATGAAACAACAATTTTATTAACATAAAAATGAAGCTGATATTTGTTACAGAAATGCCAAAAATACCAGTTAATTGAATCTGCTTCTCTGATCCTGGTCTCTAACAATACTTTACATTATTTGAATTTCTGCTTTCAAGACAAGAGCTGCAGAAATGCAAACTCTGTCCATCATGCATAATTCAAGATATAAAGAATAAACCCTCATTAATGTTCAGATCTGAAATTTTCTCTCCTCCCCATCTACAACTCTAAATCCCTATTACATAAATGCTTTTAGAAGTCTGGAATTGCAGAGGAGAGCAGCCCCTTTTACATTTTGCAATCTGCAATTTATAATCTTTCCAAAAGTGTTTTTAGAAGAGAGTTTGTTGAAGAAAAATCTACCCAATCCAATTTTAATTGCTCAAAAATTCCAATCTTTAATTGTTGGAGTCTTCTCATTGATTGAAATCTTTTTCCTCAATATCCCTTCTATTTTTTTTTCCTGCAAAAAGAAATTAAAATGAATTAAGATGCAACAATAAAATCCAAATATTATTTCTAAAATTAAAACAAATTCTATTTAAATAAATAAAAATGAAATTTTAGCTTCTTATTGATACTCATAACGATCTTAATTAACCAAGGATATATTGATGCATGAATCTACAATTAGAAGAGGCTGGGCAAATGAAAATGAAGAAAACAAAACTCAGAAAATTGATTTTATTTTTAGAAATTCGGAGCTTGATCTTCTGCCTGATTTTTGACCCAATAAATGATCAAATCTGTTATTGAAACCTCCTTAGAAATGTTCTCCTTGATTTTCTCTTTTCAATGAGCCGTCTTGGGCCTCATTTGGCCAAGTAAAACTCAATCTATGAGTCTCCAAAGTTGATAAGTCAAATCTGAAATAAATCTGGAAATTCTGTTGCAGGGCTAAAAAATCAGAATTTTAATTGAAAATCTAATCTAAAATTAGATTCTAATTATCTAATAGTTAATCCCAATTTAATTTTTAATCATAATTTAAACTAATTATTTAAATTAATATTAATCTAACTAATTAATATAATCAGCTATACATAAACAAATTAATCTAATTAATAATAAATCTAATTAAATTAATTATATTCTACATATTAATTAATTTAATTATTTTAAATATTAAATATTAAATCTACTATTAAATTAAAACTAAACTAACATTCCATTAATATTAAACTAATCACAATACTAACATTAAAATAATATTGAACTAACATATACTAACACTAAACTAATATATATTAACCTACCATAAAAATACTAACTTAACATTATACTAACCTACCTACACTAAAGCTCCACTACCATTCTACTATACTAATATTACATTAATACTATACTAACACTACATTAATATAAAACTAAACTAAAACTAACAAATAACCTACTACTAACTAATATAAAACTAATATTACACCTATAATAAACTAATGTTAACACTAACAAACACTAACCTAAAACTAACGTTATCAACCACTAAGTTATAAGACTTACCATTAATGCTAATAAATCATCATATGGAATGAATGCTATTCAATCGCATCGGACAAAAACAAATGTGACTCAATCGTATCGGGAGATTCGAGAGTCATTGCATCGGGATAATATAAAAGAGTCTAATCGCAATCGGGGTTTTTTAAGTCATCGAGATTATTTGAAATGCATCCCATGAATAATTCCGATGTGATGCTAATATTAATACTACACCTACCATTATTCCCTTTATACTCACGTGTGAGTGAGTTAAAAGTAAAACAAGGTAAGGCAAGGGTTATGACATCGCAATCGGCCATTGGGAGGGTCATCGGTTTTTCTAAGAAGTGCACCCATAGAAACTTCCGATGCAATGATTAACTCCCGATGCGATGTGTTATTATAATATTTTTATTTTATTTTTTATATCAAATTTTAATTTAATTAAATTAATCATATTTTATATAATAATTAATTTAATTAATTTAAGATTTAATATTAAATATCAAAAAAAAAATTATTTTATTTTATTTTTATTTTGGTTTTATTTAAATGATGTTTAATTAAATTATGAAATTATCTAAAGGATGATTTTCTTATTTAAACTACAGCCACTTTGATAATAATGAACTACAGCCACTTCGACATTTTAGATTTTTTCGAGATTAATAATTTATTTGAAAATTGGAAAATTGGAATAAATAACTGAAATCCCGATGCTTTATGATTTGGCTGTATAAGTAAAAATAAAAATTGTTAGTAATAACTAATTAGGGGTTAATATTTAAACTAAATACATTATTGAGCTACGCATTTTTTAACCCAGGCGACATACTTGATTAGACTTCAAAGGAGTGTCATTTACAAACCGGTTGACCAAATGAGACGAAACAAACGTCAATAGGAAGCTTATAAAAAATCGATTTCATCCGAGCAATCAAAACAAGAATATAAAAAAAATGAAAAACTAACAAAATCGTAAGATAATTGACTTAATAAAATCCTAAAAGGTGTTTAGTCAAAAATTTTATAAAAAGGGTCCCCATTATTTGATGTGAACAAGTTAAAAATGAGGGGTTGTTGTACCGTACAACAATTGGCGATTTACTGGAAGAAACAGTTATCTTTATTTGATATAAATGAAATTTTCCTAAAATTAAAGTAAAAATAATTAAAGAAGAGAAAATTATTTTTGGAATGCTTGACTAGGTTCATTAATCTGAATAAAAGCAATAATCATCTTACTGTAATTTTCTTTAAATTCCTCATAAATTAAAATATTTCATAACTCTATATCAGTCCTTAATTAGTTGTAGAGATAAAGCAGGGGCACTTTACAGCTTAGCTTTTAAAATGTACTCATTTGTCACAGGTAGAGCCATTGCTGCCAGCAAACATCTATAGTCTTGACAGGCTTACCTTTTAATCATGAATGATTCAGAATCCTATCTATTTGAGAATTATTGACCTAGAGATAAATCCATTTATATATGTTTATTTTTTTTTTATTTTTTTTTTTTTTTAATTCTTAAAAGTCATTGTTCTAGTTTGGTAGCCAGATAATTGACAATGCCATTCATTAGTTATAATTGAACTGAACAAGCTGGCTCGTGATGAGACCCCGTGTCTTACAATTGTTTGCAATTATAAGCCATTACCCTGGTTTGTTTATTAGTGTTGGTAATGTCAGCCTATTTTTCTCCTATGATCATGGTAAGCAGGCTCGTGATGAGACCTCTTATCTTTTAAGTTTTAAATATATTTTTGGATTACACTCTAGAAAAATAAAACTCTTTTAAATAGGGAGAATCATTAACTCCTTAAGAGTTCAGAATGACAATTTCATAGTTAAAAGTGCTTTGCTGTAAAGTGTCTTTACTTGGTTAAAAATAACTTTTCTTGACTGATAATAGAATTTTGAAATATCTTAATAAAATATTGAAATCTCAAAATAATTATAATTTTGATGAAAAGGAAATTTCTCAGATTTCATGATACTTCGTCAACTCCTCTTGTTTTGCAATCTCTTCCTTAAGTATGTCTACCTTTATAATAAGAAAAACAAATTTTGCTAAGAGATTTAAGAAAAAGCTAATAGGAGACTATTAACAATTTTTCCTATGTATGCCAACCATTGTTAAGTAATAAGAAGGCCTTCCATATAAATCATGGCAAAGTCACTGAAATCAACACTGACAACCAAAGGAAAAGAATTCTTAAGTTAAAGTGAGAAAAGAAATCAGCAAACAAAAATAACAATGAAGCAATTAAAAAGTGGAAAGGAAAATCCAAGTTTTTGTAATACAAACTCTAACAAGAATGTTTATACCAATGTCTCAACAATATGAAGTAAAATAAAATAATCATGTAATCATTCCTTCTTATGTCGAGATCCAGAAAACTTATACCTTGCAGGGTTGTAAGTGTTTTAGGCTGTAGATAGCAGTGATCATAAAATTCAGCCATAATGAAAAATTTCTGTCTGATGTCAATATTTTTGTTTTCAAAGAATTATCTTAATCATTTTTTAATAAAAGGAATGATTTAAAGAAAACAGATTAAAGGTTCAAAAACTTCCTAGTGTAGTTGTTTCGATGAACACTGTCGTTGCTTCTTGAAAATAAAACCAGGAGAAGAGTATAGGGCTTTCCAAAATATGATTCTTGCGATATTGTTTTAAATTTCAATTGGGTTTTCTAAATGAATGAATGAAAGCAAAGTTAATGAATGCTTCAAATTCTAATGAATCACAAAATAAAATTTCCCTGAATTTGTTGCCAATTTGAAATGGGTTTGCTGCTTACTTCAAGTTTTGAAAACAAATGAAAACCTGCAAATAAAACAGAACAAGAATTAAAAATAAACTAAGTAAAAGAGAAACTAATAATAGATGAAAATGAACTTGTAAATGTGTACTTGGAAGGAAATTGTCTGTAGATTTACCTTATGAATCTTCCAATTCTTCCTTCGATTTATCAAAATTCTAACTTTGTTCAAACTCATCTCTTACTTATTCTAAATCGGAGTGTGCAATCAGCCTAAATAAAATCTGTTTACTCATGTTCAAGAAATCTGAAACTCATAAAATTCACAAGAAATAAATGTGAAAATAGGCTTCCTTTTGAATTGCAACAATAATTATTTCCTCTGCTCATTCCGAATTATTTTGAGAAAAATTTGTATTGTTATAGTGACTGTTTGATAATTTCTTTAGTAAATAAATATGATGCATATTGCAGCATCGGATAATAAACTAAAGAACAGAATGGGAGAAAGCCACTAATTATGGAAAAATATTAACACAGATTTAAATGTGTGGACACAGCTAAATGGACACTCTTAAGGTCACTTTAACAAATTTCGAGGAAGATAATATGAACCTCATGTGATTTACAGCGAAAGGTTAGACTGACTAATAATGATCAAATTGGAATTAGGCTTATAATAGACAGTCATACATTTCATGGGATAATGAGATCATGAAGTTTTATATCCTCAAAATTTTTAACAAATAAATTTTAGGAGAAAATCATATGAGGACATTTCAAAATAGAGAAAAGTGACTTTGAGGTGATTGGTTCCAAGTGCAACTTCAATTGAATTTAGTCAAGATGTTTTTTTGAAATGGGTAGAGTAGAGATATTGTTGAAATAGATTTTGATTTAAAACTAGGAAGCAAGAATTAGAATTTTTTTGATAAGAGGTAAATATTTCCTTTAAAATGTATATGATATGAGAAGGGTTGATTGCTCGCTTTATTTTTATTTGCAGAACTATTAAGAATAAATTAATTACATAAAACAAACAAACTAAATTAATTCTACTTCTATTCTAACCACATACATGAAAATGACTAGGCATAGTCATATTTCCAGTGTAACCATTCTCTCATTTTAATTCCTGAATATATGTACAATTCAAATGTTAGTAACAAAAATACAAATCTAATTGAACTAAGAAAATTAAATCTATAATCAGAATGTACATTTATTGTTAACATCTTATTTACAATCTCCTTCTTTTGAAAAGTCTTTTTCAACTGAATTCCAATTGGATCATCAAAATATGGATGGGTTTCCATTAAGGATTGGAAAATGTTTAAAAAAGGAGATGAAAGGTCAGATTGTGGATATGAGCTTTTAGATTCAAAGGCCTGGAAGAAACTATTAGTGTTATGTGTAAATGTTAAGCTATTGACAATCTTCCATGAAGGAAAAATTTCCAAATATTTTTCAAATGAATTAATGAAAAATGAATGGAAATCTTTCAAATGAAATGGAAAATTATTAATTAAATTGGATTGTTGGCAGACTTCTAAAAATACATTCTCTTGTTGATATTTCCTTTGAGAAGATAGAAGCTTTTGATAAAACATTAGCATTGATTGAAATTGAAATTGAAATAGCTTTTGATGCTTTTGATTATAATATAAAACTTCAATTTTCCAACAGGGCAATGTATCAATTGAATGTTTGATAGTAAAGTGCTCAATATGCCAGTGTAATGTATCAAAAATCTGAAAAATAAAATCTGAAAATAAATCTGATTTAATACAAAATACGTGAGGAAACAAAAATAAAATGAAATCACTACAGCCCCAAGGGTTAGCTCAAGCGGTAGTGAGCCATCGTGGTCCTCTCTGGTTGAAAGTCAGGTTCGGTGCGGGTCCTTTGAGGTTAGGCGCGAAAGTCCGCCGAACGGTTTCGCGCGTGCCATCCGGAGAAGTAGGGAAGTACGCCGGGTTTTAAAATGACTTTCCTAAATGAAACAAAAATAAAATGAAATCACTATTTGTACAACTAATGTTACAGCACAATCGGGATCGTGTTGAAATAATTTCTTTTTCACAAGGATTGGCCAGCATTATGGAATTTGAGTAATTTCAAATTCCAACTTGTGAATTAGAAGGGGAATTATGATTATGAACATGAATGAAAGCTTGATCATGATATGAATCATAAATTGGAATATTTTCTCGAATAGTGAAATCATGAAGATAATTATCTGCTTTAGAATGAGGATTGGTTGGAATAATTTCTAAATTAAAATGTTTCTCATTCTCAGATGTTATTTGAAGTTTCTGATGATGATTTTCTCTAGAAAAATCAACATCTTCAATTTCAAAGTAATTATCATAAATGACTTCACAAGATTCTCTAGAATTCCCTTCAATTTCATCCAATATATCAAAACAAGGAGGGACAAGAATTTCATGTTCATTAATGGAAAAATAATGATCATTAATTGCTCCTCTATCTTGATAAAAACTTAATGGTAATTCATTTAGATCAGCCTCTGTATTTTCTGAAATATCATTAACACCAAGAGGGGAAAAATTACCATCATTAAAAATATCAGGATAAAGGGAAAAATGTGAATCTGAAATAATGCATTTAAAAATGTTTCGGTTTGAGAATTCTTGTGCATTGTGATCATTGTAAATTTCAGATTCTAAATTATTCCTTTGCGTACTCATGCTTTTTTGAAGAAGATTGCTTTGCTGCTCTGATTTCAGCATTTGCTCATCATGAAAAGATTCAGAAATTTGTACAGCAGTTTGCATGCTATTATTTACTTTGATTGTTGTTTGCACTTGCTGATTTGCAATCTGATTTTCTGAATTTAATGCAGAGAAACTTTCAAATTCCAATGCAGGTCTTTCTCCAAAATTGTTGTTGTTGTCTTCTTGCATTTGATTAGAAATATTTTCCAAGCTTTGTGAAACCTCTTCATCACAATTTATTTGCACACCCAAATTGGAATTCTCATTTATGTTAGAAGGGGATGGAACAAAGCTTGAATTAATTTCATATGGATCGGGACTAGGGGGAAGAGAATAATTATGTTCAAACCAATCTAGTGATTCTTCTTTCATAGGTTCATCTTTGACATTAAATTTTAAACAATTCAAATGAAGTCGAATATTAAAATCTCTAATAGACTCATTTTCATTTCGTAGATATTCAATTTCATCACATACCTGATCATAATCATAGTGGTCAAATTTACAAACGAAAATTGTAACAAATTGATCCCAGCTGTGAATTGAGGCAACCGGAAGAGTTCTACACCAGTTTGTGGCTTCTACCCCAAATGTGAGAGTAAAAATTATGCATAAGATGCCTTCATCAATTCCTTGAAAATCATAATTTGAAACATTTTGAATAAACTGAAGGACATGATTAAAAGCAGAAGAATTTCTCTTACCATTGAATTTTACCTGAGACAAGAGTCTTACCACTTCGGGTGGAGTATTGGAAGATGCACGTCCATGGATACAACTCCAAATTGGAATTTTAAGAGGAGTCATCGTGATTGAATAAAATGTTAAAATTGAAAAGACTCCAACAGACAACAAGTTTCAGGCCCTCCTTCTAGTGCCAAAAATGTTGAAGCCTCGAAAATCGCTACTACAACATTGGGGGATAACCACCCAGTCCGGACCTTAATACATCTCTTTTTCCATTTATGATAGCGGCTCCGACTGGTTTAACTAGGTCCAGTTACCTCTTCCCTATCGCTATTGGTTTATGATGTTTCCTTAAATACCAATAGACAAGGATATCAGATCAATTCTTCTTGCTGATCAGGCAAGAGAATGACCCTTAAGCTGATTTGGGTTCAGCCAAACTACAACTAAGATTTTGCCTCTTTGAGAAGAGGACTTAAAAGAATGTAGAAATTAATCTAATTGCAAACTTATTTTATAATGCAAGCAAAAGAAACTAATCTAAATCCTATCTCAATTAGGTAGATGAAAATCTAACCCAACTAAGAGCAAAATAATTAAGTGATGAGAATTAAAATATGTATGGCTTTTAATTAATGTCAAACTAACGAAGAAATTCAATTAGCTCACATTTGTGAGTACCAAAACACATTCTATTGAGACCATTTGACTAAAATAATAAATCAACAATACTCCGGAAGAAATTCACAAAAATGATATCGATTATCATATCAGTCAAACTAATAATTAAACAATAACATGTGGAAGAAATTCACAACACATTACTATTTAATAAATCAGTGTTATAAGACAGATTTCTGAGTAATGGTTACTCAGAAATCAGATTTTAATTCATAAGAGCAGAGATACTTAACAATTTGAGACAAATTATCCATATCAACAGAAATGCAAAAACATGAATAAAATGAAACAACAGTTTTATTAAAATAAAAATGAAACTGGTATTTGATACATAAATGCCAAAAATACTAGTTAATTGAATTTGCTTCTCTAATCTTGGTCTCTAACAATACTTTACATTATTTAAATTTTTTCTTTCAAGACAAGAGCTACAGAAATGCAAACTCTGCCCATCATGCATAATTCAAGATATAAAGAATAAACCCTCATTAATGTTCAGATCTGAAATTTTCTCTCCTCCTCATCTACAACTCTAAATCCCTATTATAGAAATGCTTTTAGAAGTCTGGAATTGTAGAGGAGAGCAGCCCCATTTACATTTTTCAATCTGCAATTTATAATTTTTCCAAAAGTATTTTTAGAAGAGAGTTTGTTGAAGAAAAATCTGCCCAATCCAATTTTAATTACTCAAAAATTTCAATTTTTAATTGCTAGAGTCTTCTCATTTATTGAAATCTTTTTCCTCAATATCCCTTCTATTGTTTTTTTTGCAAAAGGAAATTAAAATGAATTAAGATGCAACAATAAAATCCAAATATTATTTCTAACATTAAAACAAATCCAATAAAATTCTATTTAAATAAATAAAAAGGAAATTTGAGCTTCTTATTGATACTCATAACGATCTTAATTAACCAAGGATATATTGATGCATGAATCTGCAATTAGAAGAGGCTGGGCAAATGAAAATGAAGAAAACAAAACTCAGAAAATTGATTTTATTTTTAGAAATTTGGAACTTGATCTTCTGCCTGATTTTTGACCCAATAAATGATCAGATCTGTTATTGAAACCTCCTCAAAAATGTTCTCCTTGATTTTCTCTTTCCAATGAGCCGTCATGGACCTCATTTGGCCAAGTAAAACTCAATCTATGAGTCTCAAAAGTTGATAAGTCAAATCTGAAATAAATCTGGAAATTCTGTTGCAGGGCGAAAAAATCAGAATTTTAATTGAAAATCTAATCTAAGATTAGATTCTAATTATCTAATAGTTAATCCCAATTTAATTATTAATCATAATTTAAACTAATTATTTAAATTAATATTAATCTAACTAATTAATATAATCAACTATACATAAACAAATTAATCTAATTAATAATAAATCTAATTAAATTAATTATATTCTACATATTAATTAATTTAATTAATTTAAAATTAATTATTTTAAATATTAAATATTAAATCTACTATTAAATTAAAACTAAACTAGCATTCCATTAATATTAAACTAATCACTATATTAACATTAAGATAATATTGAACTAACATATACTAACACTAAACTAATATATATTAACCTACCATAAAAATACTAACTTAACATTATACTAACCTACCTACACTAAAGCTCCACTACCATTCTACTATACTAATATAACATTAATACTATACTAACACTACATTAATATAAAACTAAACTAAAACTAACAAATAACCTACTACTAACTAATATAAAACTAACATTACACATATAATAAACTAACGTTAACACTAACAAACACTAACCTAAAACTAACGTTATCCACCACTAAGTTATAAGACTTACCATTAATGCTAATAACTCATCGTATGGAATGAATGCTATTCAATCGCATCGGATAAAAACAAATGTGACACAATCACATCGGGAGATTCGAGAGTCATTGCATCGGGATAATATAAAAGAGTCTAATCACAATCGGGGTTTTTTAAGTCATCGAGATTATTTGAAATGCATCCCATGAATAATTCTGATGCGATGCTAATATTAATACTACACCTACCATTATTCCCTTTATACTCACGTGTGAGTGAGTTAAAAGTAAAACAAGGTAAGGCAAGGGTTATGACATCGCAATCGGCCATCGGGAGGGTCATCGGTTTTTCTAAAAAGTGCACCCATAGAAACTTCCGATGCGATGATTAACTCCCGATGCGATGTGTTATTATAATATTTTTTTATTTTATTTTTTATATCAAATTTTAATTTAATTAAATTAATCATATTTTATATAATAATTAATTTAATTAATTTAATATTTAATATTAAATATCAAAAAAAAAATTATTTTATTTTATTTTGGTTTTGGTTTTATTTAAATGATGTTTAATTAAATTATGAAATTATCTAAATGATGATTTGCTTATTTAAACTACAGCCACTTTGATAATAATGAACTACAGCCATTTCGACATTTTAGATTTTTTCGAGATTAATAATTTATTTGAAAATTGGAAAATTGGAATAAATAACTGAAATCTCGATGCTTTATGATTTGGATGTATAAGTAAAAATAAAAATTGTTAGTAATAACTAACTAGGGGTTAATATTTAAACTAAATACATTATTGAGCTACGCATTTTTTAACCCAGGCGACATACTTGATTAGACTTCAAATGAGTGCCATTTACAAACCGGTTGACCAAATGAGACGAAACAAGCGTCAACAGGAAGCTTATAAAAAATCGATTTCATCCGAGCAATCAAAACAAGAATCTAAAAAAAATGAAAAATTAACAAAATCGTAAGATAATTGACTTAATAAAATCCTAAAAGGTGTTTAGCCAAAAAATTTATAGAAAGGGTCCCCATTATTTGATGTGAACAAGTTAAAAATGGGGGGTTGTTGTACCGTACAACAGTGGGGTATTTACAAAAAAAAACTGATAGTATCTAACCATGGTAGGCCACTCGATGATTGTGTTAAGTGAGAATTTCACTCATAGCATAGTTTGAATCATCTATCATAATCTAAAAAGGTTGTTGCAAATCAGGTAAGGAGAGCATTGGGGTTGATCACATAAAATGTTTTATATCAATGAAAGCTTCTTGTTGCAACTTTCCCAAAATGAATTTTACTTTTACACCACCCTTAGTCACTTAGATAAGGGCCCATGCAATATGGGATAATCCCAACATGAACCTGCAATAAAAGTTGACAAAGCCTAAGAAAAATTGAATATCATTTAGTGTGGTTAGGGTTTTCCATTCAATAATGAAGTGAATCTTGGATAGATCCACATGCACACCATGCTCATCAACAATGCAGCCCGACTATTAGATTTTTTTCATGAAGGAGCATTTTTCCAAGTTAGCATATAGTTTGTGTTGTCGCAGAGCGTTATGGACTTGTTGAATATTTTGCAATTTTTATGATCAAATCTTACTAAATATGATGATATCATCCAAATATACAACCATAAAATAATTGGTGAAATACCACATTATATCATCCATCAACCTCATGAAATTTGTTGTGGAATTTGTCAAACCAAAGGGAATGACCTTCTTTAGACTTCAAAGAAATATTCCATACATCATTTTTTTTCTATGGGACTTGGTGGTATCCAGACTTCCAATCAATTTTACTAAATTACTTGGCCCCTTTGAGTTGGTCAAGAAAGTCATCAATTTATGGGATTGGGCACTGGTTCCTTACTGTGATTTTTTATGGTCCTATAATCAATGCAGAGTCGCCAGGTACCATCTTTATTCTAAATAAGTACAATTGGGTTTCCACATGGTAAGTAGCTTGGTTGAATGTGCATCTTCTAGAGAAGCACTTGGATTTGGCACTTTATTTACTCATTCTCCATAAGAGAGAAATGATATATTGGTCCATTGGGTGGAGGTGCGTCGAGGGTCATATTGATTGAATGGTTGAACTCACAGTATAGATGTACCCCAGTGGGTGAGGATAATATGTCTTTATATTCTTCCACGAACTTGTGCACTTGCTTCTCCTACATGGAGAGGCCCTATGTGGAGGCCAAGGATGTAGCTACGACCTTATGCTCACTTTTATATTGAATCATGAAGAAGAAAAAATTCCCAATTTGGAAGAAGACCTTCCTGCATTTCTTAGTGGAGATAAAAGAAATGGTAGTAGGTGGAACTACTTTTTGTATCCTATATAGTTCTCTGCCCAAAGTAATAATAAACTTGTGAGCTCTAAACTCATATATATAATAACACTTTAACAAGTATGGTTGGACTAAAATAATATTACAAACTTCAAGGGGTGTAATATCACACAATACCTCATCTTTGAAGAGCTTGATGTCATATGAAAAGCGACACGGTCGGCTAATGTGAAGATATCACTCTTGGAAAATACACCCGATGGTATATGGAATTGTCAAAAAGTCAAATTGCTTGATGAAATCTACTAATATTAGGTCTGTTTAACTTTCTTTATTGACAATTAAGTGTAGCGACGCACCCTTTACCCACATCTATGATTGAAAAAGGCACTGACCTTCCTCTGATTCTTCGAGTTCACTTGGCTAGACCTTGGTGGTAGTAATAATGGCACTGGATTCTACATCTATGATCCTCTTCTCTCTTTCTAGCTATAATTTAGAGTTGGAATCTACATTTGACTCTGAGCCTTAAGCTCAGCCACCAACTAATTCTTTGAGCAACATTCATCAGTGTTATGTCAATGGATCTTATGGAACTCGCACCACTTTCTCATGTCTTTATTTGTCTTCCCATTACCCTTATTTGTTTGTGGCTTAGATAGGTTATCCTGAGATGGTACATATTGGATTTTTTCTTTGTTTTGTAGGTTGGGGTTGCCTCTGGCATACTTTTGCTATGAGGAATTCCTAGATATAAATTCTCTCTTCTTCTATTCAAATTTCTACTTGATTTTGAAATCATATTGGTATGATACCCCCAATGAGTATATTTCTTGAAACTCCATATCTATATGGATGTATATGTGCAAACTATTGTGGTACTTTAGCACCCGATATAGCTCATATTTTTTGATAACTAGCTTGGTATGCAAGGCATGGAAGATATTTGTGAACTCTTGCATTGTTTGGTCCCTCTCTTTTCATATTGTGGTCCAACTCATGTATTGATCACCATAGCTTCCAACCAGGTAATATTGTTCCTTAATAGCATCCTTGAAAGAGCCCCCAGTGGGTAGAACCGAAAACATTGTTGACTCCTTTGTGGATTTTTTCTCATCGTAAGTCTCCCACCAATCTGTAACATGGGGGATAGCCTTAAGGAGCGCAAAGGTAATATTTTCTCTATCACAAAATTTGTGGATATAAAATTACCTTTCTAGCATATTTAACCATTTTTCTAGAGTATCAGTGTGTATCCGGCCTTCAAATATAGGAATATCAAAACTAGCTTGTACCTTGAAGGGGTAAGTGTCCCCAAAGGGGCCACTTGAAGAAGATGAGTTGATTGTTGAAAGTTGTCGAAGGATATAAGAAAAATTATCCATCATCTTGTTCCTTTGTCACATGAGGGCTTCCTAAAGAAAAATTTTAATAGGATATTTTTCTCCCTTGTATTTCTTTTCTTCGGCCATGGGAGTTTGCAATGATCGGTGAGGATAGTCTTGCAAAGTTTCATGTAGTTCAAGTCCCAACTCTTTATACCATAACCTCATTGGGTGTATGCACAAAAAAAATAGATAAATAATAGATCGTTCTGATACCACTAATCCAATTTTATAAACGGAACAAATGTAATACAAATTTATAACTAAAGCACAAAGATACAGTAAAAATTGAATTTCATTAATAAATGGAATGTATTGAAATTGTAAAAAATGTAGAATGAAACAAACTCGCTCAAATTGAAGAATGATTTAGCATTTTATGGCTTCATATTATTTCTTTCTTTGATATAATAAATGAAGCAAGACCTTCGATATATTAATTCCACAAACTAAACTGATGGAAGATCCCTAGCTACATCATGGACAGATGAAAATGGCACCGTGGAAGCTACAGTGGGCTTGAGCCAGTACAAGGCAGATGGGGTCTCTAATCCTAGACAGGTGGTAGTTTCAGACAGCAGGTTCGAGGTAGAGGCATTTTCCATTCTCACACAACAGAGGGTGAGTAACATTTTTTCATCGTACAATTTACCAAGGATTTTTCTACTTTACTATTTTTTGCATTGCTCGAAGGTTAGCTATTAGGACCAGCAGGTGAATGCGCTCAAGTTTAGGAGCTCTGTGGAAACAAATACCTGTCGATTTCGAAAGAAGGGCTCAGGCACCATGATCAACGACTCGGAAGGGTGGAGGTGGATCCCAAGCCAGGTGATATGTTAGCCATGTGGGGTTTGGAGGTCATGGACCAAAATATGATGGAGTTCATTGGTACAACTGGAATGTGTTCCTCGATCTTAAGAGGCTCGGGGAAGGAAAGGGAGACAGGAGCGTTTCCGGTTTCCAAGGGAGATTCCCTCACATGTATGGATAAGAGGTCATTGTTAGCCTTTAAAATTCCAGTTGGAAGTCAAGATCAGTTTTCAGTTTTTAGAGAGGAAGTCAGGAATAGGTTGGTATACGAAAAACCACGAGAGTTGCACCGGCCCTTTCTTTGGACAGGGGGTCTCGAGGACATCGTCTATAGTGGTGTTCCCTGGAATCACCAAGGGTAGGTTCAGGGAATTCAAGGTCTAGGAAGGGGTTAATTGACCTTGGAGTTGAACATAGAAGGAACGATGGAGGATCTGGGGGTTCACATACCTCCGAGAACTCTGGGGGAAGGGGAGAAGTGACTACAAGGTTTTCTTCAGGGGAAAGGACTAGGAAGCATAGCAGACACTCTTTCATAAGAGAGGCTGGAGAGAGAATTCACCCAAAGAAGGGAAGAAAGGCCCATAACAGTAGGAAGCCTTTCGGTTTTTGGATTCAACGAGGACACACTTAAGGAAATTTTGCATCTCCCAGAAGGGTCTCGGGAAGGGATCAATCCAACCCTGTCACAACTGCGGCCAGAAAATATTGGCGTTTTTGTTATCAGGGAGGGGGCACAAAGGAATAAACCAGACTCAATAGTTCAATTTCTCGACCAGTGAGGAAGTCGGGACATAGATAATGCAGGGGACTGGGACAACCTAAGGGGCATCAGGAAGAAAGTGAAAGGGGTTAGAAGGAAGGAAAAAATCCCAAATTTGATATTGGGGATAGACATTTCGGTGGATGAAGCGATGGAGACTATGAATCTCACCTTTATAGGGGGGAGTCAAGGGGAAGAAACTATCAGCATGATACATCGACGAATGGGTGAAAAAGGCATGGTCGGAAGCCCCTGGTCTGATATTTGAAGCAATAAATCTAACGAATGGGTGGTTTATGATCAAATTCAGGAATACCTAGATCATAATTGGGGCTTCGGCTGAGCTCCCATCCTGTTCAAGAGGTGGAGTCCTCTCTTTGATGCGCAGCGAGAGAAGGTAGTTTATCTTCCTATATGGGTTAGGATCTTGGGCCTCCCGTACCCCCTTTGGACTAAAAATGTTTTCAGGGAGATAGGAAATAAGCTAGGGCACTTTCTGAAGGCTGATATGTCCTTCAAGCAGACTGGAGAACAAAGAATTGCAAGAATATTGGTGCGATTAAATCCGAGAGAAGGATTATCAGAAAAAATCCCAATCCACTACCACGATTGGTCTTTCATTCACGCATTGGATTATGAACAACTTCCATTCCGATGTCACAGATGCCATCAATATGGGCATCTAGAAAAGGACTGTATGCTGAGTATAAGAGGAAGAAATAAAAATTGTAAGGGGAAAAATAAGACAAAAAAGGAAGACCAGAATCTGGTGGGTAGACCATCCCCGAAGGCAGAACATGGGAATCACGAAAAGGTTCCTTCTTATAAGGTAGTGGAAGGGGTCCAGAACTTGCAGATGGAAGAAGTGGGTGATCAAGCACAGGCGATGGAGGTGGAACCCGGACAACCCATGACACAAAATGATCAAGAGGCCTCGTCAACTCCATTAAATGAGGGTACTACTTTTGTCCCCGCTCCCTCTATTTTTGTTACTGTTTCAGATGTTATGGCTATGTTTTTAGGGCCTTATCCTTCCAGGCCTTCACTTTATAACTCCCCACAAACTCTTCAAATAAAATGAATTGATTCGTTGGATAGCATTATCACCTCTATCCCTGAGCTAAGGCTGGAACCTCTCCCTCCACCATCTCTGGATTTGTTCCCTAAAAAAAAAAGAGGGTGAGAGAAGACCGTACAATCTGAGACCTCATGACAAGAAAGATAATTTGTTGAAGGTGTTTGGAGGTTTGGGGAATTCTAGGAATCCTCATGCATGGCTTAAATAGAGGAGTAGGAAATCCAATTTATTCAAAGCCTGAATGAGATCCAAACTGGACATAGCAGATGGCAATTAGAAGCTATTAACTGGGGTACTAAGAGAAGTGCATACCCCAGAGATAGTTACAAAATGATCATTTTGTCCTTAAATTGTCGAGTGTAATATTCCCAAATGGGGAAATCCGGAATAGAGTGCATAAAACTGGAAATATCCAGAAATATAAATAGATCAAAGCATGACACAATAGTATATCCATTCCATGATGAATATAATAGCAAAATAGGTACAAGATCTTGAGGAAAAGATCACTCAAGTTGGGCAAACAAGCCCCCCATGAAAGCATACACCTAGATTTGAAATGTTGTTAACATATGAAATACAGGAATGCATGAAACTATGTTGTCTATGAGAGAATAGAAGCTAAAAGATATAAAAATATATTGTTGCTGATATAATGCTCCGCAAATGCTAAGGCTAGAGATCCATGCTCCAAAACAGATTTCCAAGACAACCCAGGAAAGGTTTTCGGAAATACACACTATACAAAATATAGCAGATTTGTCCCTAGGGCTGAATAATCTCTACAACTCAATCATTGATGTGAGATGAAAGATATGATATACAAGATGGTTGATCCTCCTCCAACAGATCTCCTAAATGAAGGGTTGATCCCATGTTAGAACAGGGTCCCCTAGCTGTGTTTTGATATGTTCCAATACCACATTTTTTATATATTTTGTATTAATTGGTTTTACGCAGGGGCTTTGGGGCAGGTCAAAGCCCCCAATGTATTGTAATGGGTCAAAGGATAGACCTAGAGTTCGTAAACCACAATTTGTGGACTACAGCATAGCACAAGCTATGATGATATAAATAGATGGATAGTTCGAGTCTAAGGGTAGGAAGAAGTAAGATTGATGCTACGTACGAACTGTTGATATTTGTTTTGGGTAGTTTTGGGTAAGGACTCCTATTAGATGTGTGGGCAGAGACCCTTTGTCCTATTGTGTGCGGACCCCGTTGGCTGTGTGCGCGGGTTGTGACTTGGGTTTGTAACTTCGTTTTGGATGCTAATAAACATGGAATCTGTTATGTTATCTGAACTAGTTGTATTCACTATTGAAGTACCTCTATGTTATTTGAATTAGCTGGGATTTTGTCTATGATATATGAATTAGTTGTGATTGTGTTATTCTGTGATGATAAGTGCTGATGCGCACGTGGATGTGAAGGCGTTGATAATATCTACTTAATAATAGTAGCTTTATTTATGTTTACATGTTGGTTATATTGTTAAGGGCGCGATAATAGGCTTGTTTCTGTGCGAACCTGATAGAACTCAACAGATCTTCCTTAATTACCCACTCTCTCCTAGGGTGCGGAAACCTGGTTCCAGCACCCACCCATACTACTTTGGGTGAGACTTTGGCCTGCGAAAGTAGGTCATTTCCGAAAGGGCCAGTAGTATATGGGTTTTTTGGAAAACTTTAAATCCGAACATGGATCAGGACCCCTCAAGCCAACAAATGGTTCCCAAGTGCAAGAAATTGACTGGGAAAACACCATTTCTGATGGTTTATGGAAAGGAGGCCATTATTCCCTTAGATTATATTGTTCCTAGCTTGCGCATCACAACCTTTACGAACATGGCGGAGCCCGATATCATGGAGGAACGCTTATCGCAACTAGTCGCCTTGGAGGAAGACCGATTCATTGCTAAATTTCATCAGTGAGTTCAGAAGGCTCGGAAAAAAGCATGGCATGATAAAAATATTTGGAAGAAGGTCTTTTCGGAAGGAGAATTGGTCCTATTATATGATAGCCAGTTTTCGAAACACCCGAGGAAGTTCTGTCAGCACTAGTCGGGCCCCTATATGGTAAAAAAAATCACTGACGGAGGAGTTGTCCGGTTAGCTACATTGCGTAGTAATCTTGTACCATGATATGTTAATGGTAGTCGTCTTAAACCATACTGGACCAAATGACTATATGGTTGGAGTAGCTATCTTGTGAGGGATACGTACAGGCAAGAGGAGAAACGCAGGCAGGCCCGTTATATGCGCAGGGGTTGACTGCAGGTCAAGAAGCCCGGGGAGGTGCACTGGGAGCGCAAGGGTTGACCGGGGGTGAGGAAGCCCGGGGAGGTGCCCTGGGAGCACAGGGGTAATACACAGCTGAGAAAAATATCCGTTGGAATAGTACCCTTGGGTAAAAATCCAACTTTACCGTTGGAATGAGCGGGCATTAGGCAATTAATGCGGAAATTTCCAAAGATTTTTTACCGTTTCCTTGATGGCAAGTTTCAGCTAAGTGTCATCCAACGGTTACTCACTACTCAAAGCTATAAATGAAGGTAGCTCAGAATTGGGTTTCACATATCCTAAAAATCCTGTGCCTTGCAAATTTCTGTATTTATTATGCTATGTTCATGTATGGGCATTGTTAGCGCTAAAATCTACCTTAGGCTGAAATAAGGTAAAACTCAAGGCTACATCAAACCACGCTCAGCCTCGTAGCTAGCCCTACGAGGACAGGAGAGGGCTCTCTCCGGTCAATCTCGATAAAATGAGCAATAGAGTGCGAGATGACTTAACATGGGAACTGATTTTAGGCTAGTAAAGAGATAGGAAATTTTGATTTTGATTTTTTGGGTTTTTGTTGAAAAAATGGGAAAAACAATTTTGAGCTCGGGGATGAGGCCAGATCTTTCCAGAATTCGAGTTGGGGCAAGGTAGGCAGTAGTCTTGATGCTTTTGATTATGTGTATGGATGGATCAGAATGACAAGGAGCTGAAGAGGGCAAGGGAGAACAGGAATCCTCTCCAAACAGGCGAAAACATGTAAAACTAAACAAATTTAAAAGCAGAGCACTGAAATCAATGGATTCTACCTCATTTACTCATTCATTTAGTTTCAGAAGCATAAGAAGGGAATGGAATACATTAAACATGAAGGAACTTACAATAAACTGAGAGAAAACACCATCAAGAACTGAAAGCCACAAGAATCCCAACAGGTGCTGCAAAACCTCTGATCTTTCCTTAGCCAAAATGTAAAAAATATGTACAATAGTGTGCCAAACTTCTCCCAAGAGTCCAACCCTAATAGTGTCTCAGAAATTACATCATATAGACCATCCTAACCCCTTCCCATGCCTCTAGGGTTCGAATTCCTCCTTCTAGGAGCAGTTTCAACTAATTCTAAACAAGGAGCTAGAATCTAGGCAGCCAAACAACTTGCCTCTAAAAGGAAGGAAACTGATTCTTTGACTTGATTTTCACTTTTTTGGGAGTGAATCTTCTAGAATAGGTAAAAGTGATTCAAAGTTACATTAAAATCACAAAATTACATCAAGAAAACTCAAAAATTACATCCACAATCAAAACTGGTCCAACTGGCCGAAATTATGAGCTGGAAGATGAAAAATCAGCCAAATTTCTCTATGCGCCGCGCGCCTGAGCTCTATGCATTGCGCGCCTTTCCTCCTATTTTTTGGGCACTTCCTGGCATAAAAATCAAGATCATGATAGCTTGTTGGAAATCCCTAGATGTCTGATATCCAGACCAAGTGGAATTTCCCAATTTGGAGCTCATTTTCCCCTCCAAAACTTCATTCTCCCACAAGTACTTCCTGCTGGTGAAAAAGGTGGCAGAAAGGTGATTTTCATGGTGTTTTTGGCCCTTTTGATCATTCAGAACTTGATGAAATGATTTGGACATACTGGAGCATTCATAACTTACCATGAAAAATCTAAAAATATAATTTTTTCTTCCAGCAAGTGTCCCAATCATAAGCGCGCGTGTTGACGCGCTACGCGTTGGGCGGAAAAGCCTGTTTTGAGACCAAAATTTTCCAAAATGACAAAAACTTCTCCAAATTTACTCAAATTCGGAGTGAAGACCCTCCATCATGTATCATGCTCAGCTAATGAAGCTTCGGCCAAAATCCGGAGTGGATCAGGCCTCTTTCGCCGTTTTAGTGCTCTGCTCAACCTCCTTTTCCGAATCTTCATTTTTGCTTTGCAGACGTGCATGCGGGCCCAATAATGACCTTTCATGTGACAGAGCATGTCTTTGTCTCTATTGGCCTTTTCCAACAACTTCTCCAGATGAATGTTAACATGCGTGAGGCAAGTATCTCGATCATCCGGTGTCATGTCACCAGGTCTCTTCCGGGCCAATTGTCGATCTTCACGGATTCGCCGCAGCTCTAAAAGTGTGTGTTGGTCCTCTAGCTGTTTGTTACGCTGCTCCAGGTAGTTTATCACCCACTGAGCTCTCTGCAATTTCTCTTTCAGTGTGTCATTCTCGGCCTTTTGCTCCTGGATGATCTCTTTCAGCTTCGAGCTAGGAGAGCTCGCCTCAACATCGATGAATGTGAAATCAGTGTCTCGACCGCCTGAGGGGCCCTCATCGTGCATAGGCCTCTTGCCTCTGTCCTGGATATGTACCTGTGATGAATTCGAAGGCGAGACCCCTTCCACATCGGGTGGAGATAATACTCGCGCTGCTGATGAAGTCAACGAGACCCCTTCCACATCATGTGGAGATAATACTCATCGTGTAGCTGCAAATAAGGCCCTGAGGCCTCGCTGATATGTCACATACACTGGAGCACTGATATGCTCAGTCTCAGGAATTTCAAGCTGGTGTGAAGGCTCTCCCTCATCATGAACTACCTCGGGAAGCGGCTGTGGCGCTGCGAAGAAGTCACGGGAGATGAAATCCTCCCAAGCAATGCCCTGCTGTGTCAGCTGATGTACCACCATAATTTTGATCAGCGCGTAATGATATATACTGCTATGCTGCTGTGCTAGGGTCTTCTTCTTTACAAGAAATGTCATCCGCTCTATGTTGCGATACATGAAGTATGGAATGCTCATCATACGTACCCTCGTGAAATGCATCAGCAAACGAATATGGTACGCATAGAGGTGCAAGAATCTGCCCTCGCAACTGAAATATCGAATGATGAGTTTCATCAATGGTGCAAACTCATCCTTCAGAAATCTGAATGGAAATACCCTGCTCAGCTGCCTCATAAACCCAGGTTTGATGTATGGCTCATAGTAGGATTTCTCTAGCTGCTGTCATTTGTTCCATTCCTCTCCTATGTTTGGTATTCCGGTGGCCTGAGCAATGGTCTCTGGTGACAGAATGAAATCTACTCCGGCAAGGTTTACACGGCCATCATGTAGATGTAGAACAAATAGGCGAGCTAGCTCATGATGATGCTGAGTTCGGGAAATCATCTCACAGTATTGGAAACATGACTGATGTTGAAAACAATCCATTGCAAGCGGGCAAGCCTGCAATTGAGCCAAAGAAGTAGGCTCCTCCCTGACATGCCTACCACTTTTGCCACTTTTGTGAGACCTCCGTGGCACATTAACCTCTGCTGTGGAATCACTGTCATACTCCTGCTCATAAACTAAATCCGTCTCTGACATGGCACTGAAATCAAGATGTTTGCAAAATATATGCTGATATAGGTATGGTGAAAAACAAGAGTTCAGTGTATGCTCAAAGCCCAAATGTGTCACATGTGTATCAAAATGTTATAGGAAAGCCACAGTGATAAAGGTTCTGACAAATGAGTTTAAGTGGAAAACAGTCACTGCTTTGACTCCATGGGAATTTTGACAAGTGAGTAGGAGAAGTATAATGTAGTGTACAGCCCTTGGAATGATAGTTAAGCTTTGTCAATGGAGAATGGGAATAGTGAATATGGGACTTTGTTTGTCAATATGAATGATAAACAGTGTGACAGTGACAATGGTAATGAGAGCAGTGATTTGAAAAGGAGAGAGAGAGCGTGAGGCTATGGTAAACCACCAGCGATGACACCAATAATAATAGAGAGCATGAGCATATATTTCAATTACACAAGATTAGAAACTCCCACAATATCACCACTAACATGTCTTTCAAAACCCTAGGGAGTGATTTTGGAAATGAACATAGGGTTTATATTTCGCCACATCAAACACTTGTTTTTCCATTTTCAAAACACCACAGCATGTTCATGAGTGACTAAGCAGGCCTGAACAACTTACTTGCAAGTAAAATGAGGAAATTTGGCATGAATCTGGGCGAAGGAGTAAAATTTTTGGTCCTGAAACTCTACGCGTCGTGCACATGCCCAGTGCGCCGCGCGCTGTGTGTGCGTCGCGCGCCCCTTGTATGCGCCGCGTGCACTTCCACTTCCACTCCACGGCTCTGAAAACGAGTTTTTTGCTCTCCAACCCTCCAAACTAGATTTTGTTTTGGAAATTTGTGAAAATGATTTGTCTTCATTGCTTTATATAGGTTGGAAAATATCTCACAAGAATCAGATTTGATTTAAATTTTCTTCATAACCCACTTTGCAATGTTTGGCAATCTTGGCACTTTGTCATTTAATGCAATTCTGTCTTTGGCTTTTCACTGTTTTTTCTGAGTCTTGGACTGATGAAACTTGGTTGTTTTTGCAGGGATTTTGGCATTTTGGCTTCGGCAAAGACCAGAGGCTGCTTTTGAACTTTTTGTGGTGGAACAAATACATAATTATTACAAAAAATAGATTTGACAGTTTTTAGTTCAAAACAGAGTTTTGAACTAAAAATGTCCTCAAATGTTTTTGATGATGAAAACTTGAATTACGAACTTTTGCAAAACCATCCTCATGGCCTGCGGGCTTTTATTACATGTATCAAAAGATTGAAAACCCTAGACTCTAGGACTAAAGACTCTTTTTGACCAAAATAATCATTTATGACCATGAATGATGTGACCTGAACTTTAGTGATTTTTGAGGAATTTTTAATAAGCCCTGCAGGTACAAGCATGAGGAAATACAAGACGACCAGACCCTCTCGTCAGTCAATGGCATGCCCCTAGTGAAATGCAACAAAGTGGAATGAGCGAGACACCTAAAAATGATATGCAAAAAGCGAAATGATCTCTGACGGAGGGCTGTAAGGACCGACTCTAACATTGGCTCCAATGGGGATGGTGGCTCCAAGGAGATGCCAAGAACGGAAAATCTCTGGAAGAGCTAGGCAGTGCCTTTATCCATTGGGCGATTGAGTCCTTATTTCAACAGATAACACAAAACCTTGGACACATTTATTGACTGAAAACTGAGCAAAACTGACTCGACTTTAAAACTGAAAAGACTGATAAAACTGACTTGAAAAACTACAAACCAACTAACCTCCTTCTCCAGAATTATAGCCTTCACTTCGGGCCCCAGACTGAAGAAAAGAGATTAGTCCACACTTGTGATGAAACAGAAGTAAAACGATATATACAATGATGATGAAATCAGCAGAAAATACTCAGAAGTGGTATCGCTTGAGTAGCCGACCATTGATCGGCCCTCCAGGACAATCATCCCCGTTCATTTTTTTGAGAAGAAAGGCGTTTTGACCACGATACGCTGCAATCTTAAAAGGACCCTTCCAAAGGTTTTCAAATTTTTCGTGCTTTCCGTTATCTTCATTTCGAGCATCCCATT
Organism: Pinus albicaulis; assembly: GCA_034641835.2. NCBI lineage: Eukaryota > Viridiplantae > Streptophyta > Pinopsida > Pinales > Pinaceae > Pinus > Pinus albicaulis. The sequence goes on from CM076577.1 coordinate 753,816,590, forward strand.
TCAAAACCACCTCATCCAGCTGGAACTTATCTGCTTTTGCCTTCCTGTCGTAGATCTTCTTTATGCGCTCCTGCAACCTGAATGTATATTGAAAGACCTCCTCCCGTGTCTGCTGTAAATGAATCATCTGATTTATCCTTCGCTGCATAGGATCTTCCTCACTACCGGCTTCCTGAAGCAATTTTACTACCGGGACAGCAAGAGAAGTGGGAAAAACCGTGTCTATCCCATACACCAACTCGAAAGGAGACATGCCAATAGATTTTTTCTGACTTACCCTATCAGCCCAAAGTGCATTCACTAATTTCTTGTGCCATTCCTTTTTATTGATTTCCAACAATTTCTTAATGATATTCACCAAAGACTTATTTGAAGATTCCGCCAAGCCATTTCCTTGCGGATGGTAGGCAGTCGAATTTCCCAAGCTGATGTTGTACTTATAGAAAAATTCAACCATCCTCTTAGACTTGAATGTCGCTGCATTATCTGTAATTATCTTACTAGGACACCCAAAATGTGACAGAATATTATTTTCAAGAAAAGAGATGATTACCGCATACGTGGCTTGTCGAGTGGGAATCGCCTCGATCCACTTCGTGAAGTAGTCCGTAGCTGTCAATATCCATCTATGTTGTCCTGACGATGCCGGATGGATTTCCCCAATGAAATACAATCCCCACTACTGAAATGGTGCACTGACTTCAATTGGTTTGAGAGGCAAAGGCTGTAACTTTTGTTTCCCTTCGAAAATTTGACATTCGTGACAATTCTTAACAGCCTTATATACATCAGAAAATAAAGAAGGCCAATAGTAACCTGCCCTTAGAATCTTATTCGCTGTGGTTTTCCAAAATAGATGGCCCCCGTAATCTCCTTTATGAAATTCCTCCAAAACTCTTTTGGCTTCTTCCTCTACCAAACAATTCGATAACATTCCACCAGGGTCTTTCCAATATAATGCAGAATTCAATATGCAAAACTTTTCAGCCCTCAACTTCAAGGTTCTACTCTTATTTCTAGGCATCCCGGGTGGTGGAGACAAATTCTGAAGTACATATAATATGTCATCATACCAAGGGGAAGAAACAAAAATATCAGATACCTGAAATGATGTACTCTCCTCATCTTCATCAGACATGGCAGCGATCAAATTTATATCTAGAGCATGCAGATTGGTTTCAGCCATGAGCTTGGATAGTCCTTGTCCTTTGATCAGCTTGGTCGGTTTAATCTCCACATCATATTCTAACAACGCACCGATCCACTTACCCCGTCTTCCCTCTGGATCTGCCTCTACCAAAACATCTTTAACTGCGGCGTTAGGAACGTAGGCTATAATGTGGGAATGCAGTATATACACACGGAAATATTTCAAGGCCTTTACAAGAGCAAGTGCTTGTTTCTCAATAATGTTGTATTTCAACGCTCCGTCCCTTATAATCCGACTGAAAAAAGCAATAGGCTTCTCAACTCCATCCCTTTTCTGCATTAAAACAGCTGCCAAAGTGTGCTCAGAAGAAAATCAAAACAAAATGAAGTCCTATGTGTAGTCCGAGCTGATTAAAATAGGGGCTAAAGAAAGAGCTAACTTTACCAAACTGAATGATTTCACCGCCTCTTCTGTCCACTTTACCTGACTATCCTTTTTCAGCATGTTCGTGATTTCTCTAAGATGCTCAGCAAGATTTGGAATGAAACGACGCAGAAAATTCATTTTACCATTAAATGACTGTATTTCTTTCTTGTTCCGGAGATGTTCAATTTGCTGGATTGCTTCAACACATGCAGGGTCAACATGAATGCCGTCCTTCAATATGATGTGGCCAAGGAGTTTGCCTTCATCCATGGCAAACAGGCTCTTTTTCGAATTCAGCGAAATGCCATATTTTCTACACTTCTGGAAAACAACTTTCAAGTGATATAAATGTTCTTCATCAGAATTTGAAAACACATTCAAATCATCAAGGTAAACAACCAAAAATACATCTTTCTCATTGGCGAAAGCCATGTCCATTGCACGCTGAAAAGTGGCACCTGCATTTTTCAAACCAAACGGCATCTTTGCATAATGAAACGTTCCCCATGGAGTGGTGAACGTAGTTTTGTCACGATCATCCTCATGCACTAAAATTTGATTATATCCTGAATAGCCGTCGAGTAGTGACATCCTTGATGCTCCAACTACTCGCTACAATATATGGTCCATTTTTGGCAGCGGATAATTGTCTTTTAACGATACCTTATTCAAATTTCTAAAATCGATACACAAACGGATCTCACCTGTCTTTTTTCTCACGGGCACCAAATTTGATATCCAATCAGAAAATCTGATAGGCACAATGATTCCTGACTTATACAACCTGTTTACCTCTTTTTCAATTGATGGTAGCAGCTTCGGATTGATTCTCCTCAACTTCTGACGGAAAGGCTTCTGATTTGGTTTAATAGGGATAGTATGCTGAATGATATTAGTGTCATACGCTTTTAAATCTGAGTAATTCCACGCAAAAGCATCAGCAAATGAAGACAACAATCTCACATACTCCGCTCTTACCTCTGGTGACAATGACTTGGATAACTTTACCATCTTCGGATTTTCAGCTGTCCCAATATTTACTTCTTCAACACCTTTTTCAGTCGGCCAATGTCGGTTTGCGGGCTACATCGTCTTGATCAAAGAGTTCCTCTAAAGGAATAAATCCTTTAGGAATGATGTTATCTTTAAGTTGCAGCACTTCCATTTGATTTATTTGTATATCGTCATTACCATCAACATGTTTTGTATCTATGGAGGTGTCTTTAAAATTACCCTTATTTTGCAGAAAATCACTAATCTCCTTATCGTCCTGAAAAACTTGCCAACATCTCTGATTGTCCGGAACGGTGGGGCGGTGCTTCACATGGATCTCGAACTTGTTGCTGGAATTCATTGGGATTTTTAAATTGCTTGCTGCCTTAGCAAGTCCATCAGCAACACCATTTTGTATGCGAGGCACACACGTCAAGGTATAATCTGAAAATAACTTCAAAATGTCTAAAACTGCATTACGGTAAGCCCTCATGCGAGGATGCTTGGCTTGAAACTCACCCTTTACCTGCTTTATCACCAACTCTGAATCACCATAGACTACAATTCTTTTCGCTTTCAGCTTTCTTAGAATCTTAAGGCCAGCAATCAGAGCCTCATACTCCGCCTCATTATTAGAACAGTCAAATGCTAGTTTGTAGGAACATACTCTCACATTGCTTGGAACCTTATCCGGAGCGGAAAATGGACTGCGTATCCAAACACCAATTCCAGCACCATCACTACCCACTGCGCCATCGAAATCCATGGTCCAAAGACCATCTTCTTCCTCCTCTAAGTGCTGAAATTGCGCCAGCTCTGTTTTTCCTGTTTGCTGCCCATTGTCTTTAGCTGATTTCTCAACAGTAGATTGCTTTTCTCGTCTTTCTTTCTGCAGAACTTCTCTAAAATTTTCAGTGATCTCTGGTATATCTTCTGCCTGAATTAACTGACTATCTATATCATTAAAACTATCAGCAAACAAAACAAACGACTCTAAGTCGGTATGTACAAAATTTACAGGATGATTGATCGGTTTCTCCTTGCTTGTTATCATGTATTTCATCTTCTTCTCTCGATATAACTTTCTCATTTTACCAAAGACTGGAATTGTCGCATAGGAGAAATCTAACTGTAGTGTAGCTTTCAACTTTTCCCCCCAAGATCTAGAAAGGAGCATCCCAAATTGAGGAGGAATGTCTGCCACAACCACGTCCATCAAGACATTCTTCGCAGGAATCTGATCTAAACTTACAACCAAATCCTTGATAAGTCCGATACATCTCACACGGCTGGAATCGAATGAATACAAATCATGGTGTTTCCTTGTAATATCTAAACCCAAATTTTCCATGATCGCCTTTGGCATAAGATTGTGCGAAGCACCAGAATCGAACATGGCATTGTGAAATATATATTCATGCAACCTCAAACTGATATAAAAGGGAGGAACATCACTGTCAGGGGACTCACCATCTAAAGCAGGCCCAAATATCAATTCGGGCTGATCATCTTGTTGGGGCCCTTGTTTTTGTTTAGTTTTGAAATCTTGGCTAAGACATTTTGAATTTTGACCTTTTTTGAGTTGCGGTATGAATACACATGGCAACCGCGACCGCGCCGCAACTACCAGGAGTCGCGGAGCTATCAAGGTGGTGCGGAAGCATGCGATAGCTGGAGATAGAACAGGGACAAGTACAGATGAAGGAAACACACAGCAGAAGACAGAAAGTGAAACACGCAGATAACAGGAGAGAAGTCGGGAGAAGCTGAAGTAAAGACACAAAGGAACTGATAGTCGTGAGAGTGGATGAATAAATAACAGTCACCCGGTTGAGAAAGAGAAGGCTGAAGAGGTTGCGAGGCTAGAGACAGGGAAAGGTGCACAGAGCGACTGCGGAAGAATCATGCATGACCTTCCTAGGGTTCCTCATCTTCTCTATTCTACCTTTCTGTTCCAAAATCCATCTGTATCAGATTTGTAAGCTATCAGTGAGAATGCCATGTAATCATGTGTTTGGCCAAGAGATTAATACAATGGATTGTTGCTGTCTCAATAAGGTGTTTATGTGCTTGTAATGTGTTTATGCTGGTTTAAAATTTTATTTGCAAATGTATGAATGCTTATTAAGTGATCTTGCGTATATAACTATGTATATGTAATCGATGCACTGTCCTTCATGAGTTGCAAGTTTGTTCCTTGCCATTGATCTCATCCCCTTCTACATGTGGTTGCGGCACGCCTCGGGTGAGACGCACTGCTCTCCAGAGCAGGGTGAAAATGTCGGCGTGTTCCTAGACTACACCGGACCCCTTTGTTGGCCACAACTCTTGAACCTGGGTCTTGTCCGCGAGACCTGACTTCTCGCCAACAAATGGTTCCATTGCCGGGACCTGCATGTTCTGAAGGGACCTAGATCATGGTATCGAGGATTTTTGAAGGAGCGATACGGCGATGGTGGGATGATCATCTTGATCAGTTCATTGCTCAGCAAGCAGAGCTTACCAAGAAAAAGGAGGCGGCGATCAAGGAGCTTGTTCTTTTCTCTGACTCAGCCAGTGATACGTACGAAATTTTCTGGGGAAGGTTCCCTACGGACCTTTACAATTGGTTGCGTAGGTTACGCGCGACGGTGCCCCAAGAAGGCTTGCGGAAGATAAACTGCAGGTGGGCGCACGAAGATCTGGTGGCACTACATCGGGTAGACACTGAACTAACCCGCGCGGTGGATTTTTGGGTAAGGACCACGTTGGAAGGATACACTGTGGAGTTTGCTGCCGAGTGCTATCAATCCTTCTCGAAAGCCGAGGTTGTTTTCCACTCTGGGCTAAGAGGGAAGCTGTTGAAGGAGGTTCCGCTGTGGATCAAAGCCCTGATGGTGGATGAAGGGTTGATTGAATTCCACAAACCGAGTATGGAAGCGTAAGCCTCCCGTACTGGGGGAAGGGTTGAGGGGACCGATGCTATGTAGAATCTGAAAGTGGGGAGCGGGGAATGGACGTTGAAGCCGCATGCAAGTTGCGGGAGCGACGTGCGCATCGGCGGGCACAGATCGCCGATAGGTGGCGAAGAAGGGTAATGCGAGATTTGAAGAGAAAAGAGATCGAGAGGAAAAATCAGAAGGAGGCGCCTCAGAGGACAGGAACTATGGGTTTGGATACCCGGGAAGAAGACGGGACAGCGGTGGAAGTGCAGTGGGTGCATGGGAGCCCAGCGATGCGAGAAAGAGAGATAGTGACTAGCGAAGATAATGGAAAGATGCGGCCCAAAGAGAGTTCCGATGATGAATGGCACGGCGTGATGCAGCGGATGTTTCAAGAACAGACGGCACCCACCCCTCCAGGCAGCCCTACTTCTCACCTTCTGCATGGCCAGGATCCCGACCTTCCCCTGGTACTGTATCAACCTTTAAGTAATATTTTTATTTAGTTACAAGCATTGAGTCGGTCATACAATAGTTCATCAGTGTCAATAACGCCAGGTAATAGCAGCGTTACTAGTAGTGGTATTTTCCCTAGTGGGACTGTTACGCAACCAGGACCTGGAGGCTTTATCTTGGTCAATTCTCTGCAAGTACACATGGCTGGATCTTTCACCCGATATCCAGAGTTTTCTGGTCGGGGCAATGATGATGTAGAGCAGCACTGGTACCTGTGTGAAGCCATCTGGAGGGCTCGCCAGACGCCAGATGCTGGGAAGTTAATAGAATTCCAAACCACGCTCAGAGAGAGGGCTCTGCGATGGTTTATCAAGTGGTCCGAGGCTCATCCTAACCCCGTAATTGCGGACGTGAAGCGGGATTTTGTCCGCGAATTCAAGCTTCCCCAGATAGACCAGCAGGGCCTGTCAGAGCTGTGGGAAATTAAGCAGAAGGAAGGTGAGACCGCGTGGGAGTTGATGCGGCGATTCAAGGACACGATCGGGAAACTCAGCTACCCGATCGATCCAAACCACCAGAGGGACTGGTTCATCAAGGCTCTGCTCCCCTTGACACGAACCCCCCTCACTCAGCAGAAGATTGATAATCTGCAGGACGCTTTGGAGCAGGCCATGAAGATTGAAGCCATGGCGGGCTACCCCCAGGAATATCGGGGGGGGACGGCCCCGCAAGATCCTTCTTTGATAGGGTTGCAACACCAGATTGCCAGCTTGACTGAAAAGCTCAAGGAGCTTCAGCCAGTGAGACCAGCGTGACCGAATGTTTTGTGTACTCATTGCCTGGTCGAGGGCCACGTCGCAACCGAGTGTCCTCGGTTGCGCGGCGCAGGGGCAGGACCCTCGGTTGCAACTATTCAGGGGGGTCCACCGCCTGGTGGCGGCGCGGAAATAAACCCGCAGGGAGTATACCAGCCGCAACAGACTTACGCGGGGTTCCCACCGCAACCGGGTTCCTCCACCATAGAGTACTGCGAGATTTGCCGAACGCTGGGGCATCCTCCTCGGATGTGCCCGATATTACAGAAGTACTCCACGGTCCCGAATAATGTGTACTGCGAATTTTGCGTGTCCACGACTCATAACACTGAGCAGTGCAGGGCGCTCAACGCACTTGCGGATCGACTGGATTGTCCCTCCTACAGGGTGAACGAGGCTCCGAGGGGAAGAGGCGGAGGCATGCGGGGAGGCCGCACAGGCAGACGCGGTCCGGTAAAATGTTACAACTGTGACCAGGAGGGTCACGTGGCTCGAGAATGCCCCCTTCCGCAGCGACCCTGGTGTTCCCAGTGCCGGGTAAACGCCCACGCTACAGAGGACTGTCCGGAGCTCATCAAGAAGTGGGAAGAACAGGCGAGGCAGAGGGGAGTGAATCTGATAAACTCAGAGCCGCAAGGAACCGCAACCCCAGATATGCAGAACGTCGCGATCGTGACGAGGGGTGGAAAGAAGACTGGAGAGGATGCCCACGGGCAGGAGCCCGCACGAGTGGTTCGGCCGGCATCCCCGAAGAAGTTGATCAGGCCCGAAGTCCAGAAGAAGTATTTCCAGGAGGCAGTTGAGGCGTTCGCCCAGTTGCGGAACAAGGGAGGTTTGGAGGAGCCCATGCTGTCGGAATCTGGGGCGCAGAACGTCGCAGGTACTGTGGTCGAGGATTGGCTCCGGCTATTCCTCAGGATTGTTGACAACGCTGCGCTGCGGCAGCAGCTCAAGCATACTTTGGACGGAGCACTGCAGGGGTGCACAAAACTTAGAGATCTGGCGGACGCTGGCCCTCAATATGTGCAACGCATCAAGCGGAACAAGCAACGAACAGGCAAAGAATTCTGGCTTAACACGCAGGTCGCGGGATTCCAAATCAGCGACACCATGTTGGACTTGGGGTCCGACGTCAACATTCAGCCACGAAAGACATGGGAGGCTCTTGGAAGGCCACAGCTAGCCTACTCACCAATCCAACTCAGGATGGCGAACCAGTACTTCATTCTGCCAATCGGCCAGCTCGAGGGTGTCGAGGTCGACGTTGCGGGGGTGAAGACATACACCGATTTTGAGGTTATTGATATCATGGGCGACAAGGATCCCTATCCTGCCTTACTCGGCATTGATTGGGATTTTGAGAATTACGCCATCATCGACCTTAAGAAGGAGCTGATGATCTTTGAGGATGGGGAGGTACGGGTCACCCAGCCTCTCGACCCGTATCAGGACCCGCGATATACGGAAACAGTGGACAATCGGGAGGATGCTCAGATGATGGACCACCTTTATCAGATGACCGCAGGAAAGCGGGACGATTATATTAACCCGACCGCGACTGGCTCTATCAGTTGGCGGAGTGTGCAGAGCTCAGAGCTCGGATCCGAACTCGCTTGGGAAGACTGGAAGCAAGGGGGGTATGAGACCACCACGCGGAGATGTGCCTCCATTGCCCAAGTCCGATGGGTAGGGACTGAGATCCGCGGATATCCCACCTTGTCGAACATGCGGGCAGTCAATACTTTTATTACCAAGGTGGAAGACATGGTCCCAGCTGAAAGCCGGATGCCACTTTTGGATGTGGCCTTGTAGTCAACGTCGGCACGGTGGTGGAAAAATCACCGCAACACTCTGTTGCGATGGGAGTGTGTGGCAGATGCTCTGCGGGCACGCTTTAAAGAGGACGAAGGACCTTGCAGTACGCTTAATTATCATGGAACTTCCGACCCGCGGCACCATTTGCAGACCTGTGAGGAACAATGGCGTAGCAACCGGTACCCTGAGGAGTTGTGGGTCCATAGGTTTATCCACTCCCTGGGTACAATTCCCCAGGCCTGGTACCTGGAGGAAGAGCGGAAACGAGGAACTTGCTCTTAGCAGGCAGTTGCGGACAAGTTCGTGCGGTGCTTCTTGTTCGAAGGGGAGACGGCGCAGAAGTCTCAGGCCCTACAGGCAGTCAAGGAGGTCTTGTTCTTCCGCCAGCCCGAGCCCGACGGGGGCCCGGTGGTGTCACGACCTGAGGTCAGGCGCGAGTTGGTTTGCCACCGGATTGACGGCGATCCGAATGACGATAGTCTGGAGGACCTCAGGCATCTCTATTTTGACGAAAGGGAAGGCGAGCGGAGCATCAATGAAGAGCCGACGACTGAAGGAGTCCATTTGCAGCCCCTAAAGACAAATAAGCTGAACATTGGAACAGACGAGAGACCCAAGCTCGCAACGGTGGGAGATTACTGGGACGAGGAAACAACAAAAGAAATTTTCAGCCTTCCGAGAATACGAAGATTTGTTCCCGTCTTCGGTTGCGGACCTGAAGGGGATCAAGGGTGATCTGGGCGAAATGCGCATCGCGTTGAAGCCGGGGGCCAGGCCGGTGAAGCACCGACCCTACCGGTTGAACCCACGTATCAAGGAAAAGGTCAAGATGGAGATTGACAAGATGCTGGTTGCAGGTCTCATCTTTCCAGTAGAAGAAGCAGAGTGGGTGAGTCCCATTGTCATCCAGAACAAGAAGGAAAAAGTGGAGATCCGTGTCTGTGTAGATTACCGGAGCCTGAACAATGCCTGCATCCACGACCCGTTTCCCACTCCTTTCAGCGATGAGGTCCTAGAACATGTTGCGAGAAACGAAGCTTATTCCTTCACTGATGGGTTTTCAGGTTATCATCAGGTGCGCATCGCGGAGGAAGACAAAGCAAAGACGACATTCACCACTGAGTGGGGATCGTTCGCATACCACGTTATGTCGTTTGGTCTGAAGAACGCACCGGTTGTGTTTTCCCGGATCGTCATTGCTGCTTTCCAGGAGTACATTCACAAGTTCCTGGAGGTCTACATGGACGACTGGACCGTCTACAGCCTGTTGAAGAAACACGCCTCCCTGTTGTGTATTATGTTTGACCAGTGTCGTCAGCTGCAGATTTCCTTGAACTTGAAGAAATGTATTTTTGCAGTTCCATTCGGCACACTCTTGGGCCACGTGGTGTGTAAGCAAGGGGTATGCGTTGATCTCGCCAAGGTCACGGTCATCGTCCACATGGAGGCCCCCGAGACCGTGAAGCAGTTGCGGGCACTGCTTGGGCACACAGGATATTACAGACAGTTTATTCGCAACTACGCAAAAATTACGGCCCCTTTGGAGAAACTGTTGCGGAAGTCAGAAGTGTTTCAGTGGACGGCGGAGTGCAGGAAGGCACTTGACACATTGAAGGAGAAGTTGGCGACGGCACCCATACTTGTGCATCCTGACTGGGAAAAGCAGTTCCATGTGCATATTGATGCGTCCGGTATTGCACTCGGGGCAGTATTGGCGCAACCCGGGGAGACGACAGTTGACCACCCCGTATACTTCGCCAGTCGTCGGTTATCGAATGCGGAGAAGAATTACACCACGACCGAGCGGGAGGCGTTGGCGATGGTGTACTCCCTCCAGAAGTTCCGCCACTATCTTCTGGGCGGCAAATTCACATTCTTCACGGACCATTCTGCATTGAAGTATCTGGTGAATAAGCCTGTGTTGGAAGGACGGATCTGTCGCTGGCTTCTACTTTTCCAGGAATTCACGTTTGAGGTGATTGTCAAGCCTGGCAGGTTGAATGTTGGTCCCGATCATTTATCCAGGTTGGAGACGGGAGAGAATGAAGGCTCGTTGGACGACCAGCTTCCGGATGCCGACCTCTTCCGAGTAGAAGCAGTACCAGATTACCTGGCTGACATTGCCACTTATCTGACCACGGGACAATGCCCTCGGGATTACACCCCGCTCCAGAAACGCCACCTGGTTGTCCGGGCGGCCGACTACCAATTGATCGCGGGGTAGCTGTACAAACTGGGCCTTGATGAGGTGTTGCGCAGGTGTGTTCTTGACCACGAATGGGAAGCAGTGATGTGGGAATGTCACAGTGGTGTTGCGGGAGGGCATGTGGGTGCGAAACCCACCGCAAGGAAGGTGCTCCAAGCTGGCCTGTGGTGGCCGACGGTACATGCTGACTGTAAGGCCTATGTGAAGCGTTGCGATGTTTGCCAGCGGACGAGCTTCCGCTACACCCAGTGCATGTGTTGCGGCCGTTTGAAAAGTGGGCTGTTGATTTCGTAGGTCCCATCGCACCAGTCGCTCGACACCCCAAGGCCCGGTACATCATTACCGCCACGGATTACCTCACCCGGTGGGCTGAGGCAGCAGCGGTACGCGACTGCTCGGCAGAGACCGCTGCCCGGTTCATCTTTGAACACATCATCAGCCGCTTTGGCTGCCCACGGAGCTTGACCAGCGATCAGGGTACGCATTTCATTAATTCCACGGTCAAGTCACTACTGGACACATTTATGATTCAGCATCATAAAAGCAGCTCATACAACCCACAAGCCAATGGTACTATGGAAGCATTCAACAAGATTCTCGAAAAGGGCTTGACTAAAATTTGCAATGCTCAGCGCGACGATTGGGACGTGCGTCTCCCAGCGGCATTGTGGGCCTACCGGACCATGGTGAAACGTTTGACCAACCAGACACCATTCCATCTGGTGTATGGCCGGGAAGCTGTGATTCCCACCAAGTTCACTATACCCAGTCTTTTGGTTGCAACGTCTCTCCAGTTCTCAGAAGAGGAGTCACTCCGGGAACGCCTCCAGGAGCTACAGGAGCTGGACGAGGCCCGATTCTTGGCGGAATTCCACCAGAAGGTTCAGAAGGCCAGGCAAAAAGCGTGGCACAACCGCCACATCAAAACCAAAGCCTTCCAAGTTGGCGGAAAAGTTCTCTTATATGATAGCCGGTTCCAGAAGTTTCCAGGCAAGCTCCAGATGCACTGGTTGGGACCCTACTTTGTCATCGAGATCCGCGACTCAGAAGCCGTTCGGTTGGCACAGCTGGACGGTACAGTTCTCCCTGGGTGGGTGAATGGCATATGCCTGAAACCCTACCAGCAGTAGGTACCTTTCACTTCTCATCAATAACTCTCGCAACCGAGAGAACCCATAGAGTAGCTTAGTCGAATAAATCTCCCGCAACCGGGATGAGCGTAGGGAGTCTTTTCCGTTCATAGGCAGTCTGTCAAATAACTGGTCAGTTGCGGGTACATCACCGCAACCGACTGTGGTCGGGGCGGACCAGTCCAGCGTGTCACGGCACCAGTCCAGAATGTCGTCCTTGTAGGATCCCTCCCCGTGCTAGTGTCAGTCCAGATCATTTCCGTCAGTCCTTTTGTCAGTCCGTAGGATCTCTCAAATTTGCATCATAAATTACCATAAGTAGACAGTAATCGTACCGTAATCATTTTCCATCACCCGCAGTTCCCTCAGCCGTCGCGTCCGCCCATCTCCCCATGACGCCGTCAGCAACTATCAGATTACACACAGGCATGCGATTGATCGCACGATTATCGCAGGCAAGAAAGATAGCAAGAATTAATTGTCGTTATGGAGTCTCATCAACTCCGCTCGTGCCAGGGAATGCCATAACTTGCAGGGAGACCAATAGCACGATAATGACGGACCAGTTCAATTTGGCAATTGCAGCGACTCCAGAACAGTTGCAACCTCAAAGCGCACCGCACCCGGAAGGAAACTCCAAAATAATTCTCCAAGTTTACCAGCGCCGTGCCAAGATGCCGAAGGTTCCCTTATCCGTTCCTGAACCAGTGTTAGACAGCCGAATCCACCGAACAGAGTCATTGGTTGGGAAGTATGATAGCGCAGTGATGATGGACGCCAATCTATCCGACCCAGCTGAATTCCCCCACCTCCATTGGCAGACCTACATGGAGCATCACTACATGCCAGGCAGTAGCTCCAACAGCCGAATGCGACCAGAATTCAGGGGCCTCCAGCAGTCGTCCTTGATGAATTTGCAGACTCTTCCAGTTTTTGGAACTACTGGACCGGCCCTGCAATGCACCCGGTTCCTCCTCAGTCGAATACAGAACGGGTCCCAGTGGCTCAATGAGGAAATCCCAATTCATGCCGAAGACATTCATCGGCTTACAGGGATGTCTCATAATGGCGCGGATTTCTCCGCTACTGGCCAGACATCCTCCAAGCGCGCCTGAAAGTCGGGTGACACAGACATGTACACCAAGTATGGCACTCACCGGGGGGGCAAAGGTGCCAAAATTGATTTGATCAATAAGCCAGAAATTCGGTTCGCTTGCTACCTTATCGCTAGCAAGACGATGCAGCACTACACGAAGGGAGAGTGCACCTTGGATACAATCTCCATTGCGGAGCACTGTATCCAGGGCGTCAGGCTGAATTGGTGATCTTTTGTGCTAAAAGAACTCTTCGCGGCCTGCGAAGAGAACTACAAGCGTACCACCAGTTTCATTTATGGTTACTTGATTTTAGCTTTCACCATGTGGAAATGGCACCTTCCTCCTGTCCGGATGCCGGCGGAGACTACCGCGAGCCAGCCTCTCGCGATGAAATACACCCCCTGGCAGGTGTCCTCAGACCCCAGCACCAAACAGGTGAACGCGGCAGCGTTTCGGGCATGGTACGGGTTAATGACAGACGTGGTGGCTAACCAGCAACGGGTGCCCAGGCACCTGTTGGATGAGTATAGTGAGCAGGTGTGGTTCGGGGTAAGCCACAGGCACACTTACCTCCGCCCAACTTGCGTGCCAGAAACCACCTTCCACATGGCGCCCCTCAGATTCCAGTTGAATGATGATACCTTCCACCGTGAGGTCTCTGCGTGGCCGGGGGTCACCAAGCACATCCGCAACGGGATCCCCCGATATAACTTTGATCGGATGATGCCGGCGCAGCGGAGTCCTCACAGGTTGCCGCAGGACCTCCACAGGATGCAGCTGAGACCGCACAGGACCTGCCCGAATCACTGGTCCCCATCGTACAACACCTCAATGCCCAGGTACGACGCCTTAACGTGGTAACCCAAGTTGCTTCAAGTGGTGCCCCTTTATTTCCCTCATTTTCTGAATTTCAGATCGGTCGGTCTCTTGCTCCCTCCCATACCGCCCCTCTCACTTCTCCCATCCCCACCAACCTATTCACCTCTACCACCCCTATCATCACACCGATGGGCGAACCAGGCCCAGAACCTGATCCATCAGACCCCCCTCCATCCAAGAGGGCCCGCATTGCTGTCACCGATCCAGTGGTGGATCTTACCGACGATGATCCACCATCCACTCCACTCCCAGGAACGTTGATTCCGGAGGAACCCCTGATCGATCCATCAGAGTTCCTCAACATTCGTCTCCCCCATACCTCTTTCACCCCGTCCACCGCTCCCTCCATCAGCCGTCCACCTGCCACCTCCTCCAATCCATCCAACTCATCGGCCACTGTATCAGATCCTCTCATCCGGGAACTTTTCGGAGGTGACCACGGGGTGGAAGTCACCTCCAGTACTGAAGTCGTAGTACCGCCGGTTGACCCCGTGGCCACACCCCAGGATCCTGCCTCTACTATATCTACCCGGCTGACAAATGTTGGGGCTGATTCGACTGACCCTCCCCCGGACCAGACCACGCAGCAAGACCGGCAGGAGTCCGATATGGCCACCTCAATGCAGCAGCAGACGCCGGTCCATCCTCCTGAGACCTCAAACCGATCAGTGGCCAGTGGCCAACCTTCGCAGGAACGGATGCCGGAGCAGGGTGCTCCCAGCACGACCAATGCAGAACCATGGGGTACAGGACAGTTGTACCTACTCATTCAGCGGGCGGCCCTAAAGGCCGAACAGATTCACTCAGAGCTGGAGCAGCGGTGTACCGAGCAGCACAACCAGATCATAGCGCTTACTGAACAGCGCGATCAGCTGACCAGGGAGAAGACCTACCTACAGGGGCAGGTCACCATTACTGCTCAGGTGTTCTCCGACTTATGGCCTGCTGCAAGGGCTCATCATGCCCCACTTCCGGACAATGTAGCGGAGGAAAGTGTCGTAGCCCAGGCTCACCACCTTCAGACTACTTTCACTGGTCTATGCAGAGAGAACCAGGAACTCCAAGCGGCGTTAGCCGCACGGCCTACCCTTCCGGATCCATAGATTGTCCACTCAGAACAGGTGACTGCCAAGCAGACTCAGGCAGTTAGTATGCAGGCGACTCTCCATTCCACTGCGGGCGAGGCTTACGCCCTTCTGCGCAGTCTGCAAGAGTGCTCACTCGCTCTCACTGTCAAGACGCAGCCTATCTCTGCCCAGCTGCAACAAATTTCCCGTGAAATTCAGGAGACCGCGGACCCAGCACGGTTAGATCAGCTCTATGCCCAGGCAGACGAGCTTGAAATTCAAATGCAACAGACTGAGGCCGACTCGGCAGCGGCCAAACAAGTCATTCAGGAAATCTGTCTGCCCATCTGAACCCGTGCCGAATCCATACAACAGCTGGATGCCAAGGCCGAGGCCCAGCTTGCCACGTTGTTCGGGGCTGTCCCGACGAATATAGAGGAGGCTGTCGCCACCCGGATCTCTGAAGAAGCCGACTTGCTTATGCAGGAATGGCAGCAAGCGGTGGCGGACTTCACCGGGCTTAGAGATATAGCGCTCCGCAGGGTCCCAGAGTTGGGGCCCTTGTTTGAACAACCGCTTGGTGGAGCATAGCAGGAAAGGGCGCGGGGTGAAGGCATAGAAGAACAGAGCATGGGAGCCAGCGGGGCAATGGAAGTGGAGACTGTTATTTGTGATTGACTCGGGGACGAGTCAAGGAATTGTGGTCGGGGCATGTTGGGGCCCTTGTTTTTGTTTAGTTTTGAAATCTTGGCTAAGACATTTTGAATTTTGACCTTTTTTGAGTTGCGGTATGAATACACATGGCAACCGCGACCGTGCCGCAACTACCAGGAGTCGCGGAGCTATCAAGGTGGCGCGGAAGAATGCGATAGCTGGAGATAGAACAGGGAAAAGTACAGATGAAGGAAACACACAGCAGAAGACAGAAAGTGAAACACGCAGATAACAGTAGAGAAGCTGGGAGAAGCTGAAGTAAAGACACAGAGGAACTGATAGTCGCGAGAGCGGGTGAATAAATAACAGTCACCCGGCTGAGAAAGAGAAGGCTGAAGAGGTTGCGAGGCTAGAGACAGGGAAAGGCACACAGAGCGACTGCAGAAGAATCATGCATGACCTTCCTAGGGTTCCTCATCTTCTCTATTCTACCTTTCTGTTCCAAAATCCATCTGTATCAGATTTGTAAGCTATCAGTGAGAATGCCATGTAATCATGTGTTTGGCCAAGAGATTAATACAATGGAAGGTTGTTGTCTCAATAAGGTGTTTATGTGCTTGTAATGTGTTTATGCTGGTTTAAAATTTTATTTGCAAATGTCTGAATGCTTATTAAGTGATCTTGCGTATATAACTCTGTATATGTAATCGATGCACTGTCCTTCATGAGTTGCGGGTTTTTTCCTTGCCATTGATCTCATCCCCTTCTGCATGTGGTTGCGGCACGCCTCGGGTGAGACGCACTACTCTCCAGAGCAGGGTGAAAATGCCGGCGTGTTCCTAGACTACACCGGACCCCTTTGTTGGCCACAACTCTTGAACCTGGGTCTTGTCCGCGAGACCTGACTTCTTGCCAACACATCTTCAATATTTACCGTGTCAAACATTGGATCAAAATTCAGAATTTTAGAAACTTGACCTCGATAGCTGGTGTTCTTCATAATTTCTATCAAAGGAATAGATACCTTCAATTTGGAATTTTCATTCTCCAAACTAAAAGCTGAAACTCTTTCAACCTCTTTGACCATAACTTCTTTCTTTTCAGCCTTATCTTTCATTATACTTGGTTGATTGGCCTTTTCTGCTGATGATGATTTACTAGCTGCAGGATCAATTGTCTCTTTTCCTTTCTTCTGTGGTATAGGTGAATCCATCTTAGGTGCTGAAGCCTCTTTTCTCTTCTGAATTGGGTTTATGGGCACATCTCTGTTTCTCAATGAGTATTGCTTCTGCTGAGCGGAAAAAGCATTCATATACCCTCTTTGGTATTCATCTTATTCTTCTTCCAGAGCTGTATCATTTGCTAAAATGAAATCCTCATCTTTCTGTGCAGCTGAACTTTCTCCATATTCTTCATCCTCAGTGATGTAAATGGGTAGATCATCGGGAGTAAAGAAGTGGTTTTGCTCCCCTACTACATCTTCTTCCTCGTCTGAATCTTGACTCACAAAATTCTGCAAAAGAGGTGTTTTAACCTGCTACTGGGCTGCCGGCTCTTGAGCTCTCTGTTCACGCTGCTTAATTCTGAACTGTGGCTGCTATTGGCCACGGTAGTTGGGATTACGAATCTGCGTTTCTGGTTTATCAAGGGTCATTCTTTTGAACATTTTTTCCATCTCACGAAGCCAGTGCAGTTCTGATGTAGATGTGGAAGCTTCTTCTTTTATGGTCACTCTCTTTTCTGCTTTCAACCGGGCTCTCTTATCATTCAGATTCGCCTCAACACTAACAGCAATCTTCTGCATATCTTCCAAGGTAGGTGGATCTCTGTCTCGTAGTGAATAAGCCATCTCTGGATCGAAACCATCTGGGAATTTAAGGAGAGCTGATTTTCTAGACGATCTTAAGTCATCTGGAATTGCATTATACACTGTATTGAATCTGATAATATAATCTTGAACGGACTCACCAGGATTACGTTTGATGCTAGTATACTCAGAAGTGATTTGCAGTGGATCTTTTTTCATCTCCCACCGATCTAATAATTGTGTCTAAATCTCTTGTAATGTATTGATACTTGCGGGCTGTAGAGCTCTGAACCATTTACGAACCTCACCTCCAAAAGTTTGGGCGAACAACCTCATGGACACATTTTCTTCATCTATTTCATGCAGGTCCAAGAAATCTGTCATTCTAACAATATGCTGCTGAGCGGATATATTCTATGGAGTGCCATCAAATATTGGAATCTTACTTTGATAATCGGCGGGCATAGGATCCAAATTTTCAGGTAAAAAAAGAGGTGTGAATCTAGCAGCCATGACTCTTGGGGTATTTAAAATCTGCTGTGTTGGAGAAACAGGTGGAATGGGAGCAGTAGATGAACGAGGTGTATGCGGTGGAGATGGAGGAGGAACTACTGTTGATTGTTGATCAGAGATCTCAGGCTGTACGGGAATGGTAGGGATAAAGGGAGGTTCAGTGGGAATTCGTGAACTGGATGCAATTTCAGATGGCCCAAGAGTTTGTGAAGCAGATTCAATGAATTCAGGAATGTTGGTTGCTACAATGGAGTTTTGAAGATTTAGAATATAATTATCGATAAATCTATTTGCTTGTTCAACTTCTAGATACTTGATGAACTCAGGATTGATGACGGTAGAACCAGTGGCACTTTCGGATTTGGTTTTAAACAATGATAACTCGAACTGATCGTCAAACTCAATATCTTCAATGTATTCAAAAACAGTGGGGTATGAGTGAGATTTGACCAAAGGAATAATGGGAGCTTCTCGACAGAAAATTCTTGGGATTAGGTTGGGGTTTTCATATACTGGAGGCGGATTTGGATCAGGATTTGATCTGGTATGCCTTTTTGAAGCCAGTGTATTGATCTATTCAAGAAAAATTCAAAGGACACAATAGATTATTTTCAGCCTATCGACTTCTAGACTCAATCATCCAAAAGTCTAGAACGAATAAGTATACTGGGGTAATTTTCAAATCAAGTGCTGCATTCACAAGCTAACCGGAGATCGACTGAAGCAGCGTTTATCTACTTCCGCTTATGCATGGCAAAAGCGTTTCGAAAGCTACCTGGCGTGACTTCAGACTCCGTCTATAACTCATGAAATGAACACACCAACAAGCAAACCATTGAGATTATTCCCCAGTATGGTCGCCACTATGTTAGCGCTCAAATCTACCTTAGGCTGAAATAAGGTAAAACTCAAGGCTACATCAAACCACGCTCAGCCTCGTAGCTAGCCCTACGAGGACAGGAGAGGGCTCTCTCCGGGTCTATCTCGGCAAAAAGTCTTCAAAGGGGTTGAGATGACTTATAACGAATACTGATTTTAGGCTAGTAAAGAGATAGGAAAGTTTGATTTTGATTTTTGGGTTTTTTGTTGAAAAAATGGGAAAAACAATTTTGGGTCCGGGGATAAGGCCAGATTTTTGCAGAATTCGAGTTGGGGCGAGGTAGGCAATAGTCTTGATGCTTTTGATCAGGTGTATGGATGGATCAGAATGACAAGGAGCTGAAGAGGGCAAGGGAGAACATGGATCCTCTCCAAACAGGCAAAAACATGTAAAACTAAACAAATTCAAAGGCAGAGCACTGAAATCAATGGATTCAACCTCATTTACTCATTCATTTAGTTTCAGAAGCATAAGAAGGGAATGGCATACATTAAACATGAAAGAAATTACAATAAACTGAGAGAAAACATCATCAAGAACTGAAAGCCACAAGAATCCCAACAGGTGCTGCAAAACCTCTGATCTTTCCTTAGCCAAAATGTAAAAAATATGTACAATAGTGTGCCAAACTTCTCCCAAGAGTCCAACCCTAATAGTGTCTCAGAAATTACATCATATAGACCATCCTAACCCCTTCCCATGCCTCTAGGGTTCGAATTCCTCCTTCTAGGAGCAGTTTCAACTAATTCTAAACAAGGAGCTAGAATCTAGGCAGCCAAACAACTTGCCTCTAAAAGGAAGGAAACTGATTCTTTGACTTGATTTTCACTTTTTTGGGAGTGAATCTTCTAGAATAGGTAAAATTGAGTCAAATTTACATTACAATCACAAAATTACATCAAGACAACTCAAAAATTACATCCACAATCAAAACTGGTCCAACTGGCCGAAATTCTGAGCTGGAAGATGAAAAATCAGCCAAATTTCTCTATGCGCCGCGCACCTGAGCTCTATGCATCGCGCGCCTTTCAGCCTATTTTTGGGGCACTTCCTGGCATCAAAATCAAGCTCATGATAGCTTGTTGGAAATCCCTGGATGGCTGATATCCAGCCCAAGTGGAATTTCCCAATTTGGAGCTCATTTTCCCCTCCAAAACTTCATTCTCCCACAAGTACTTCCTGCTGGTGAAAAAGGTGGCAGAAAGGTGATTTTCATGGTGTTTTTGGCCCTTTTGATCATTCAGAACTTGATGAAATGCTTTGGCCATACTGGAGCATGCATAAATTACCATGAAAAATCTAAAAATATAAATTTTTCTTCCAGCAAGTGTCCCAATCATAAGCACGCGCATTGACGCGTTGGGCGGAAAAACTTGTTTTGAGACCAAAATTTTCCAAAATGACAAAAACTTCTCCAAATTTACTCAAATTTAGAGCAAAGACCCTCCATCATGTATCATGCTCAGCTAACGAAGCTTCGGACAAAATCCGAAGTGGATCAGGCCTCTTTCGCCGTTTTAGTGCTCTGCTCAACCTCCTTTTCAGAATCTTCATTTTTGCTTTGCAGACGTGCATGCGGGCCCAATAATGACCTTTCATGTGACGGAGCATGTCTTTGTCTCTATTGGCCTTTGCCAACAACTTCTCCAGATGAATGTTAACATGTGTGAGGCAAGTATCTCGATCATCCGGTGTCATGTCACCAGGTCTCTTCCGGGCCAATTGTCGATCTTCACGGATTCGCCGCAGCTCTAAAAGTGTGTGTTGGTCCTCTAGCTGTTTGTTACGCTGCTCCAGGTAGTTTATCACCCACTGAGATCTCTGCAATTTCTCTTTCAACGTGTCATTCTCGGCCTTTTTCTCCTGGATGATCTCTTTCAGCTTCGAGCTAGGAGAGCTCGCCTCAACATCAATGAATGTGAAATCAGTGTCTCGACCGCCTGAGGGGCCCTCATCGTGCATAGGCCTCTTGCCTCTGTCCTGGATATGTACCTGTGCTGAATTCGAAGGCGATACCCCTTCCACATCAGGTGGAGATAATACTCGCGCTGCTGATGAAGTCAACGAGACCCCTTCCACATCATGTGGAGATAATACTAGTCGTGTAGCTGCAAATAAGGCCCTGAGGCCTCGCTGATATGTCACATACACTGGAGCACTGATATGCTCGGTCTCAGGAATGTCAAGCTGGTGTGAAGGCTCTCCCTCATCATGAACTACCTCGGGAAGCGGCTGTGGTGCTACGAAGAAGTCACGGGAGATGAAATCCTCCCAAGCAATGCCCTGCTGTGTCAGCTGATGTACCACCATAATTTTGATCAGCGCGTAATGATATATACTGCTATGTTGCTGTGCTGGGGTCTTCTTATGTACAAGAAATGTCATCCTCTCTATGTTGCGATACATGAAGTATGGAATGCTCATCATACGTACCCTCGTGAAATGCATCAGCAAACGAATATGGTACGCATAGAGGCGCGAGAATCTGCCCTCGCAACTGAAATATCGAATGATGAGTTTCATCAATGGTGCAAACTCATCCTTCAGAAATATGAATGGAAATACCCTGCTCAGCTGCCTCATATACCCAGGTTTGATGTATGGCTCATAGTAGGATTTCTCTAGCTGCTGTCGTTTGTTCCATTCCTCTCCTATATTTGGTATCCCGGTGGCCTGAGCAATAGTCTCTGGTGACAGAATGAAGTTAACTCTGGCAAGGTTTAGCCGGCCATCATGTAAATGTAGAACAAATAGACGAGCTAGCTCATGATGATGCTGGGTTTGTGAAATCATCTCACAGTACTGGAAACATGACTGATGCTGAAAACAATCCATTGCAAGCGGGCAAGCCTGCAATTGAGCCAAAGAAGTAGGCTCCTCCCTGACATGCCTACCACTTTTTCCACTTTTGTGAGACCTCCGTGGCACATTAACCTCTGCTGTGGAATCACTGTCATACTCCTGCTCATAAACTGAATCCGTCTCTGACATGGCGCTGAAATCAAGATGTTTGCAAAATATATGTTGATATAGGTATGGTGAAAAACAAGAGTTTCAGTGTATGCTCAAATCCCAAATGTGTCACATGTGTATCAAGGCGCTATAGGAAAACCATAATGATAAAGGTACTGTCAAATAAGTTTGAATGGAAAATAGCCACTGCTTGACTACATGGGGATTTTGACAAGTGAGTAGGAAGGAGTATAATGTAGTGTAGGACAAAGAAACAACCCTTGCAATGATAGTTAGGCTTTGTTAATGGAGAATGGGGAATAGTAAATATGGGACTGTGTTACAATATAAATGATAAACAGTGTGACAATGACAATGGTAATGACAGCAGTGATTTGAAAAGGAGAGAGAGAGCATGAGGCTATGGTAAACAATAAGCGATGACACCAATAATAATAGAGAGCATGGGCATATATATCAATAACACAAGTTTGGAAACCCCCACAATATCACTAATATGTCTTTCAAAACCCTATGGAGTGATTTTGGCAATGAACATAGGGTTTACATTTCACCACACCAAACACTTGTTTTCTCCACTTTCAAAACACCACAGCATGTTCATGAGTCACTAAGCAGGCATGAACAACTTACTTGCAAGTAAATGAAGTGATTTGACGCGAATTTGGGTGGTGAACTGAAGTTTTCCGGCTCTGAAACTCTATGCGTCGCGCGCATGCCCAGTGCGCCGTGCACTGTGTGTGCGTCGTGCGCGTGCAAAAATGCACAGGCCTGTGATGCCCAGTGCGTCGCGCACCGTATGTGCGTCGCGCGCCACTTGTATGCGTCGCGCGCACTTCCACTTCAACTCCATGGGTCTCAAAACGAGTTTTTTGCTCTCCAACACTCCAAACTCGACTTTTCTTTGGAAATTTATGAAAATGATTTGTCTTCAATGCTTTATATAGGTTGAGAAATATCTCACAAGAATCAGATTTGATTTAAATTTTCTCCATAACCCACTTTGTAATGTTTGGAAATCTTGGCACTTTGTCATTTAATGCAATTCTGTCTTTTGGCTTTTCACTATTTTTTCTGAGTCTTGGACTGAAGTAATGATTTGATTTTTGCAAGGATTTTGGTATTTTGACTTCGGCAAAAACCAGAGGCTGCTTTGAACTTTTTATGGTGGAACAAATACATAATTATTACAAAAAATAAATTTGACAGTTTCTAGTTCAAAACAGAGTTTTGGACTAGAAATGTCTTCAAATGTTTTTGAGAATAAAAATATGAAATAGGAATCCTTTCGAAACCAACCTCATGGCCTGCGGGCTTTTATCACATGTATCAAAAGACTGAAAACCCTAGACTCTAGGACTAAAGACTCTTTTTGACGAAAATAATCATTTATGACCATGAATGACGTGACCTGAACTTCAGTGATTTTTGAGGAATTTTTAATAAGCCCTGCAGGTACAAGCGTGAGGAAATACAAGACGACCAGACCCTCTCGTCAGTCAATGGCATGCCTGATCCAGGTGGATATCGGTGGCCTCCCACCTATTCCATTTGGACCCGCAGCATCAATTCTTTCAATTTTTCAGCTTCAGCACAGCTTACTATTTATAGTAGGTTTTCGGGTCCTGCACACTCGGACCCGAAAACCCCCCATCATCATTTATTTCAGTTTGTAAGTTTCGGCACAACTTACTATTTTTAGCAGTTTTTCGGGTCTTAAACTTCCGGAGCTGTTTTGAGGCCCTAAACGACGTTTTTTGGGAAAACGGAGAGCAACATGGGTCCATGGACCGATGTTGCTCGTTCAAAAGTTGTACTCCTCGGACAAATCTTTCTAACGAGCTATTGAGCGCGTCAAACGGAGATCGGATGCCAAAGTTACGTCCCCAGGAAGTTGAACCACCAATTTACCCAAACGGGGCCCACAGTTTTGGCGCTTCATCTCCTACGGTTAGGGTTTTGGATGTTTCGGATTCTACATTGTTTCTCAACAATAAATAGGGCCTCGAGCCTCATTGTAAGACAGTTCAGGGAGCTGGGAGCCGATACATCTCTTCTCAGAGATAAGCGCTACCAGTGCCCTAGCTCGCCACATCTCCATCATGTCTGCATTGTAACACAGTTCAGGGGCTGGTAGCCGCCACATCTCTTCTCAGGGATACGCTGCCAGTACCCTAGCTCATCTATTTCTATTATGTCTTTAATAGGCCTGCGAGCCTCGATGTAACACAGTTTAGAGGCCTGCGTATGCCACATCTCTTCTCAGAGATACGCTACCAGCGCCCTAGCTTGTTTCCATTATGTTTGTAAGCTTATTTCAGTCATTCGTTTATTAATAAATTGAAGCATTACTTCCGCTGCATCTCTGTATCTATGGTTATATATGTATTCTGTTGCGTTCCTGCATAAAATCCGGATCAGTGGTATCAGAGCGGGTCTGCTCTTTCTCTGTTTTTCTCTTCATGTCCCCAATGCGGCCAGGGTATAAGGAGTTCAACCTCGCAACCCCGACGACCCCCCATGGCGAAAGGAAAGAAAGACGAGGGAGCAGGAGATCCTGTCAAAATCTTGCTCGAGGATGCCCTCGAGAAACAGAGGAACGCGATGATGGACAATTTTTTTTTCAGATCCTTCATAGGCGCAGGTGGCACATCTAAATCAACACCAAGTTAATAAAATTACCCCCCTATGGAGGAACTTAACGAAATGAGACCATTGCTTCCTAAGGAGGAGGAATCGGTGGATATCGGTGGCCTCCCACCTATTCCATTTGGACCCGCAGCATCAATTCTGTCAGTTTTTCAGCTTCAGCACAACTTACTATTTATAGCAGGTTTTCGGGTCCTGCACACCCGGAGCCATTTTGGGGCATTAATAATCCAGGTGGATATCGGTGGCCACCCATCAAGTCCATTTTAACCCCCACCATCAGTTATTTCAGTTTGTAAGTTTCAGCACAACTTACTATTTTTAGCAGTTTTTTAGGTCCTAAACTTCCGGAGCCGTTTTGAGGCCCTAAACGAAATTTTTTGGGAAAATGAAGAGCAACATGGGTCCATGGACCGATGTTGCTCATTCAAAACTTGTACTCCTCGGACAGATCTTTCTAACGAGCTATTAATCGCATCAAACCTAGATCGGATGCCAAAGTTACGTCCCCGGGAAGTTGAACCACCAATTTACCCAAATGGGGCCCATAGTTTTGGCGCTTCATCTCCTACGGTTAGGGTTTTGGACGTTTCAGATTCTACATTGTTTCTCAAAAATAAATAGGCCCTCGAGCCTCATTGTAAGACAGTTAAGGGGCTAGGAGCCGACACATCTCTTCTCAGAGATAAGCGCGACCAGTGCCCTAGCTCGCCACATCTCTATCATGTCTGCATTGTAACACAGTTCAGGGGCTCGTAGCTGCCACATCTCTTCTCAGGGATACGCTGCCAGTACCCTAGCTCATCTATTTTCATTATGTCTGTAATAGGCCTGCGAGCCTCAATGTAACACAGAGACCTGCGTACGCTACATCTCTTCTTAGAGATACGCTACCAGTGCCCTAGCTTGTTTCCATTATGTTTGTAAGCTTATTGCAGTCATTCTTTTATGTAAATGAAGCATTATTTCTATTTTGCATCTACGTATCTATGGTTATATACGTATTACGTTGTGATACATAAAAATCCGGATCGGTGGTATGAGAGGTCTTTTCCTCTTGTTTTTCATTCATATCCCCACGCGACCGGGGTATAAGGAGTTCAACCTTGCAACCCCGACGACCCCCCATGGCAGAAGGAAAGAAAGACGAGGGAGTAGGAGATCCTATCAAAATCTTGCTCGAGGATGCCCTCGAGAAATAGAGGAACGCGATGATGGACAATTTTTTTTTTCAGATCCTTCAATGGCTGCCCACCAGTGGCACATCTAAATCCAACACCAAGTTCAGCAAAATCCCCCCCCCATGGAGGAACTTAACGCAATGGAGACCATTGCTTCCTAAGGAGGGAGGAATGATCCAGTTGTTATCGGTGGCCTCCCACCTATTCCATTTGGACCCGCAGCATCAATTATTTCAGTTTTTCAGCTTCAGCACAGCTTACTATTTATAGTAGGTTTTCGGGTCCTGCACACCCGGAGCCGTTTTGGGGCATTAATAATCTAGGTGGATATTGGTGGCCACCCGCCTATTCCACTTGGGCCCCCACCATTGTCTCTTTCAGTTTTTCCGTTTTGGCATAACTTACTATTCTTAGCAGTTTTTCGGGTCCTGAACTTCCGGAGCCGTTTTGAGGCCTAAACGACGTTTTTTGGGTACGAAAGCGCCAGCGAATTTTCTGATAAAATTTGTCCCGACAGCTGTAGTCCTCGGATAGAGCTTTCTAATGATGTATCATATGCGTCAAACGGAGATAGTATGCCAAAGTTACGTCCCTGGGAAGTTGAAACACCAATTTACCCAAACGGGGCCCATAGGTTTGGCGCTTCATCTCCTAGGGTTAGGTTTTTGGGATGTTTAGGGTTCTCCATTGTTTCTCAATAATAAATAGGCCCTCGCGCCTCATTGTAAGACGGTTCGGGGGCTGGGAGCCGATACATCTCTTCTCGAATGGCGCTGCAGTCGCCCTAGCTCACCACATCTGCATCATGTCCGCATTGCAACACGTTCGAGGCCGCCACATCTCTTCTCGGGGATGCGCTACCGGTACCTTGGCTCATCTAACCCATTATGCATGTGGGCACTGCGAGCCTCAATGTAACATAGTTCAGAGGCCTGCGTACGCTACATCTCTTCTCAGAGATACGCTACCAGCGCCCTAGCTTGTTTCCATTATGTTTGTAATCTTATTGCAGTCATTCTTTTATTAAAAAAATGAAGCATTATTTCCGCTGCATCTCTGTATCTATGGTTATATCTGTATTCTGTTGCGTTCCTGCATAAAATCCGGATCAGTGGTATCAGAGCGGGTCTGCTTTTTCTCTGTTTTTCGTTGATATCCCCAACGTGGCCAGGGTATAAGGAGTTCAACCTCGCAACCCCAACGACCCCCCATGGCACAGTGCCAAAGACCGCCACCCCACCTGACATAGCCAAGAATCTGAAAGGTCGTGGCCCGAAAGGCTC
The DNA here is from genome assembly GCA_034641835.2 of Pinus albicaulis. Taxonomy (NCBI): domain Eukaryota; kingdom Viridiplantae; phylum Streptophyta; class Pinopsida; order Pinales; family Pinaceae; genus Pinus; species Pinus albicaulis. The sequence goes on from CM076577.1 coordinate 753,843,485, forward strand.
CACTAAGCCGAAGGTTTCCCTAGACATAGCGCAAGGCGTGGAGCAGGAATCACAGCAGGACATGGAGACGAAGGGTCTGGATACATAGGGTATTGGTTCCCCATGTGGCATGAAATGGACAGTCGAACCTCTCAAGGGCCAGCGAATGAAATGGTAGGCTACAATTCCCAGTAGGGAGACTCAGGTTACCTTAACTGAGGAAGATTTAGAGAAAATCGCAGATGCGGTCACCCTCGCTTCAAAAGACAAATGGCTTGCCCTGGAACAGCAGCAGAAGGCCCCAGTCACCGCATTACAGTCTGAGCTCCAAACTCTTCACCTCAAGGTTGATACCTTGTAGACAAGCGTGGTTCAAGTGAGGCTGCCTCCAGCAACCACCACTAAGTTGATCTCCACAACTGAGAGCCGCCTCTGCCCCCTACCAGGCGCAGCAATCACTCTCAGTCCGCCTGCCTTATGTGCGTAAGTCTAGGCCTGCACATAAGTACATCTGGACTTGGCCCAGCTTCCGCACGAGCCACTGCAGGTTCTCCACACATCCCTCTTTCAGGAAATCCAGCACAGAGACCATTGGGTGCAGTAGCATCTAAGTACAACCAAGTAGACAATCGTCGAAAATACTACCGAGCCGTCCCAGGCACAGGCTGCGTGCATCATTGCCGCCATGCAGCAGACCGAGTTGGAGTGTCTGATCAGCAAGCTATGCATAGATGTGACTGAAGATATTCTAGCCTCTGCCACCCCCCAAGCTAATATTCAGGAACTCATCGCAGCCCTGAAGGCTTCTCGGACCGAGATCCATAACATCAAAACCAAGATGGCGCAGCAGATTGCTGCGTTACAAGCTAAGTTGCAGCCAGAAACTCCTCCTAAGGTACGCACCTAGAGAGCTGTGCTGGTCACAGAAGCCACGAACACCATTACAACTCAAATCACTCAAGGCATAGAATTTCTTGAGACATCTATGCAGCTATGGTCTAAGGTGCAACGTGACCCTCTCGTGCATGAATTTACCCAAGAACTGCGCAAAAGGAAGAATAATTCGAGCAACTAGAGGCTACAATGCCCACTCTGATCCCCACTCAATGTCGGGCACGTTTCCAAGCCAGCCATGTGCTCAGAGATGACCTGGAAGAGATTTTCCACAAGAAGAAGGTTCTAAGTGACCACCTCAATCCATGGGCCAATGAAGCCCTCAAGATATCTCAGGAATTGGATGTTGCAGTCAAACAGCTGAATCAGACCCTGGAAAGTGTCACTGTTGCCACTGAAGGCCCAACTTCACAAAATTTGGTGGACATTGCATGGAATTTTTCCGTGTAGAGAAAAGAAGTGTTTCCACCTCCGGTCGATGCCATTAAGAAGCTCTAGGAAAATATGCAAACCCCATGGTCGTTGTGACTCAGGACGAGTCACAAGATTGTGTTGGGGGCCTGTTGGAACAGGGTCCCCTAGTTACGTTTTGATATGTTCCAATTTCGCGTTTTTGATATATTTTTGTAGTAATTGCTCTTGCACAGGGGCTTTGAGGTGGTTCAAAGCCCCAATGTATTTTAATGGGTCAAAGGGTAGACCTAGAGTCCACAAACCACAGTTTGCGGACCATAGGATAGCACAGGCTATGATGATACAAATATATGGATAGTTTGAGTCTAAGGGTAGGAAGAAAGTAAGATTGATCCTACATACGAACTATTGAGATATTTTTTGGTTATTTTTGGGTAACGACTCCTATTGGTTGTGTGCACAGAGATCCTCTGTCATGTTGTGTGCGGACCCTGCTGGTTGTGTGCGCGGGTTGTGACTTGGGTTTGTAACTTGGTTTTGGATGCTAATAAACACAGAATCAGTTATGTTATCTGAACTAGTTGTATTCACTACTGAAGTACGTCTGTGTTATTTGAATTAGATGCGATTGTGTCTATGATATATGAATTAGGTGCGATTGTGTTATTCTGTGATGATAATTGTTGATGCGCACGTGGATGTGAAGGCGTTGATAAGATATTCTTAATAATAGTAGCTTTATTAATGTTTACATGTTTTTTATACTGTTAAGGGCTCGATAATAGGTTTTTTTCTGTATGAACTTGATAGAACTCAATAGATCTGCCTTAATTACCCACTCTCTCCCAGGGTGCGAAAACCTGGTTCCAGCACCCACCCATACTACTTCAAGTGAAACTTTAGCCTGCGAAAGTAGGTCATTTTCTAAAGGGCCAATAGTATAGGGATTTGTTGGAAAACCTTAAATCCAAACCTTGTTCAGGATCCCTCAAGCCAACATCCCCACACAGGAAACCCAAACACTCCAAATAGGGCAATAAACCCACTGTTGCAGCTGCTCTCCAAAATAACACAGTCCTTGAGGGAAACTACATTGTAGATAATGGCTACTACTTCACCTGGTGCCAAAATATGTAATGAAGCCCTGAAGTCTTCCTCACAAGCTTCTGGATGAAAGGATGATCCCTCTAATGGAAAAATAGCTCAGAAATTGGAGATCTCTCTCCTCCACTGCTACACCCCTGAAACATAACCCAACTCTAACCAGAACTGCATTGTACATGAGACTGAAGCTTGGCCAAATGCGTGAATGTGAAGTATAGTGAAAGACTCCTCCAAGAGCTTCTCAATGGAAGAGGTGGGATATCTGATCAGGAATACCCAGTGCTAAAAAACACTTGCAATCTCATCTAAATAGCCAAAGAAAGTTATATGTCTAAACAGACCATATATTCAATAATATAAAATACATCAACATAATGAATATGGTTTCCATCCTCTTCCTTTTATAATATATGAGCTCCCAAACCCTAAGCCCCATCCATTAGTGACACTAATTCCATGCAATGTGTCTCCATTTAAAATTGTGTTGTACCCCCATTAATGCCCACTCCTCCATGACAGTGTTGTTGATTTGGTTAAAGTTGACCCAGTCAAAGTGCTCCAACCCCTATTCACACCTTAGGGTGCTTTATTAAGCTGAAAAGATGATCCACATTCACATGAGAAGTGGTTTTATTCTTCATAAAGAGATTTATGTGTCTCCCTACCCACTTATTCACCTATCTAAGTGACAAAATAAAACTTTAATATTCCAATTAGCTGCAAGCTAATTTAGGAATATTACAGTCCTCCCCTCCAAAATGTTGCTTGTCCTCAAGCAACTGCAAGGATACTGCAAAATCTCCAATGGATATGTCTCCTCCAAAGAATACAAATTTGCCTTTGGTGGATAAAACAAATATCTCTCACCATGAAAAAGTGGGAGATATATGGAAAGAGTTATATGTTGTCCATTGGCCTCCTCAAGGCATGAGAGATGGTAAATTTTGAGTGCCTCAATCCCAATGAGAAACTCCAATCTCCATTCTATCATCCAAACAAAATGAGCCATCCTTGGTAGCTCATAGGAAAAATCACCAATCCCCTGCTTCTGCAATGTATAGGGGCTACATGGCTGAAAATTAGAGATAAAATTGTTCAACTTACACTGTCTCTCTCTCCATTTATGATAAATTTGGAGCTGTTTATCTTGGGCTACAATAATATAGTCCTCATGAAGCCAAAATATGCTTGGAATATCATGATCCCACTCTTTGGTTCTAGCAACCTCTCTTGTCCAATCCATCCCACATATAGTGAATAGGATGTCATCACCATATGGGCTACAAAAGAAATGTAGACTAAGTTTCATATGACACATTGGATGGTGACAATAGTCCCTCAAGTGAGACCAACCTTGTTCTGCCTCTAGTTGTCTCAAAACATCATATGATAAGTGGCCATCCAACCACTTGCTTGCTGCCATAAGCTTCTCAAAATATTGAAAATAGTGTATTAACTGAATAGGATCCAAACAAAACATGTTTTTCCCAAAGTCCTCCATGAAGTGGTCATTCCCATCACTGAATGTATGGCATAATAGGACCATGAAATCCAAAGAGAGGCTTGCTCTTTTGTGGAGTAATGTGCTGCAAACTCATGGCAAAGGAATGCACATACATTGTTAGTTGATAAATAAGCATCAAAACACAATATTTACCATATATTGTAGACAATTTGGTGAAGAGGTCCATGGATTAACCTTCCCATTCCTCCATTAAAAGGGGAAATGATTGTAACAATGTTGCAAGGTGGTTGCTTTCCTCCCCATACATCAAACAAGCTACATATCTCTTGATATATTGGTGCACATCTTATTTGAGATCCTCCCAATAGAATCCCTCCATGATGGTGTGATAAGACTCAATGAAGTCTACATGTCCTGAAGAGAGTGCCTCATATGCTACATGTGGAATCTCCTTCTTGAGCTTGGATTCTCTAGTCAAGTAGATCTGATCATGGAAATAAATGACTCCATCAATCACTCTATACCTCCCATCTATAACTTCGCCATCAAGAACCTTACATGTAAAGAGGTTCTCTGAATATTCCACCAATATTTGGGACTCCCAATATGGATCTAGGCTCCCCAAAAATGACAGCGCTATAGAAATCTTAAATGAAGCACATGACCCATCATAAATCTCCTCTTTGACATGCTTTATTCCAAAGTCACATGTTGGAGTATTTTTACCCCACTTTTTTTGCCTCCCTTGCATTTGATCTTGCCCAAGAGAATATTTAAGTACATGAGGTCAACCTCCTCTTGGAAGGTATTTCCCATCCAAAACTCCCATAGTTTTTTTTATGCATGCAAGAGTGTTAATAACATCTTGTCATATTCAGAAATCTGCCTCATGTGTGGAAGCATCATTTGTTTCCCCAAGAACATGGAGTAGCCATTTTATCCCATGCTTATGCCATCACAGATTCTTGAATCATCATCTTTCAGCGCAAATTTCTGAGTGAGAGATGGCAATGTCCATATCAGAAAATTTCTCATTCCTCCTTTGAACCCACCAAAGGTTCTCTACATTGTGCTAGCTCCTTCCAAGGCTCCTTCCTTAGCCAAATATATCAAAGCTACACCATGTTGAGAGAACTCTTTTTTCATCTTCCATTCAAGGGGTCTCCCTGGTGGAATGCCTCCATTTAATGAAACATCAAGACCTAGAGCAGACTGTATATGTGAGTGGACTAATTTATCCCTGTCCTCATTGCACAAATCATTCTACCACTTCTGTGCATCAACCTTCTGAAATAGAGAGGGGTGTGTGCTCCTAATCATATGATGTTGGTCCTCCTCCCTATCTTCTTCTTTCATCTTCAATATCTCACAATCTATCAGTAATGGCACATCTTGCTCATGGACTATGTCCAAATCTCCACGTGTGAGTTTCTTTGGAAATCCTTGCAAGGGTACAAGAATTCCTCTCCTTGAAGAAATTGCTCCATCTTCCTCTTCATGAGGTACTAGATCTGCTCCTCCTGTGACAGCATTGTTACCTCTTGCCTTCTCTTCCCCTTCATCATGAATTGAGGTTACCTTATCATCATTAAGAGGCTCTACGTTTAGATCCTCTTTTGAAAAAGAGATCTCCATGTCTTCCTTTTGAGAAGACAAATCTTTCTGAAATGGGGATCTTTCCTCTAGAAAGGTATTCTGCAAGTTTTTAACCCCCTCAATAGTTTTCTGAAATGGAGTTGGGTTTATATATCCTTCCAACTCATTCAAAGGTTTATTTTGTTTGGTCTTGGTTAGCTCAACCAAGGAAGTTTCAGAATGTTTTGCCTCAAATATTTTCACTATTCTCCTAGTGAACTTTTCATAAGTAGATATATTTACATGATTCAAAGAAGAAGTTTTAGAAAACCACCAGGCATAAGCCTTACCTTCAAGATGCAGTGCTGCTACTCTAGTGGCTTCATCTTCTAAAACTTGGTGTTGTTGCAAATAGGTTTTTAGCTCCTTTACCCAGGCCCTAGCTGAAAATTTAGGTGACACATCAATAATAGATAGAAAGAATCTACCCACATCATGTTGTTTGCACCTCTCTTTTTTATTGTGATTGTTGGGTCTTATATCCTCCTTGATCTTGCAAAACCATTGGAAGTTTAGATGATCTTTGAACCTTTGAGATTGAGATTCATACTCTTGAAGATAGTCACCAAGAGTCTCCTCCTTTGGTACATCTCCTTCCTCCATCTCTCTTGCTATGAACATAGGCATGGTAGAGTGTTGTAGATCTGATGGTGTAGCTGAATTCTCACACCCAAAATGTGAAAATATGGAGCTTTCTTCATGTAAAATCCCTCTTGGAGAATCTCTACATCTCTCCATTCTCATTTCTTTGATGTCTCTATTAATGCCTTGCATAGTTTGAAGAAGAAGTTTTGAGAACTCCTTCCCTCCTGATAATGAATTTTTGCCTTCATCTCTTCTGCATATCTTCTCCTTTCTATGAGAATCCTCCTTAGATGACATAATGGATGAATTACACAGGCTTAGCCAATATTATGCTCTGATACCATTGTAATATTCCCAAATGGGGAAATCAGGAATAGAGTGCATAAAACTGGAAATATGCAGAAATATAAATAGATCAATAATGAGACAACAGTAGACTCTGGCAGACTAATTTTGGGCCTCCTGATCTGGAACATATGGAAATAAAGGAACATTAGGATCTTTAAAGGTAATTCATCCAATCACGAGAAAATTTTAGCAAGGATACACGGAAACCTCACCGAAACCCTAGCCATAACTCCCTAGAGTAAGGAAGATCTACCCTCTACTGCAGAGAATAACATATGGAGATACTCGCATATGAGCATAAATACCCCTTGGAAAACCCCCAAGGGAATGCAGGAATAACCACCGCTCTTGAATAATGGAATCCACCCCCAAATGGTTTCTTCAAATGTAACTTCAATGGCGCCTCCAAAGGCGACCCTGGAAATGAAAGATTAGGAGGTATCTTCAGGAAATCCCAGGGTGAGCCCCTTTTGATCTACTATGGAAATATGGGATGGGACAGCAACAAATCCATGGAGCTATAGGGGCTCGTCCACGGCATCTCCATAGCCATTGATTTCAACTATTTTCCCCTGGAAATGGAGGGATATTCGCAAATTATCACTCTGGTGGCCACAAGAATTCTCCATGGCTCTACCTCCACAAAGGTATCCACCAGCTGGAGGCTTTCCAACAGCCTCAAATTCCTGGAACAACTGATACAAAATCACAAGGAAATAACTTTACACCATGTGCACAGGAAAGCGAACAATGTTGCGGACCTCCTAGCAAACAAGGGCATGGAAATTCATAGAGAGCTGCGTTATTCCAATATCACCCAGATTGAGGATGATTCTTTAAGAAGATAATGCCAAACCCTTATCCAAAAGGACTTTCCTCCCCGGATGTAGGTGACAGTAGAGGCACGCATGAAAAAAAACTCTGTAGTACAGGCCTTCACTTGAGGTGGATCCACACTCCTACAATAATTCGTATGAGATGACAGAGACTAGGCATCATGAAGACAGGTAAAGACAGCAACATCCACTTCGGGGCACCTCCCTACTGTAATATTTTGAATGCTATCCTAGACGGATATGACGTTCGGCCATAACTCTACACACATGCTTACTCATGAAAACAGTTACAGCATGCAGCTGCGAGCAAGGCATAATAATTCTCAGCATCTTCGCATGTGTCACAGGCCTACAAAAGGGGAGGACCTATAGCACAAATATACTCATAGTCTGCTCCTTCTAGTTTTTTTGTTTCAGTTCCAGCCCTCCTCCATGCCCAGTCTGTCGTGCATCCTCCCCTCAGTGCTGCACTGTGCAGAATCCCCCAGGCTGCGCACCCCCCTGAATGCACGCCTCACTTCGGATCCACCTACCTTTTTTATGATGAAGAAAGCATACTTATAATCTACTTATGGTAGATATGTGGGGAAATTGCTTCCTTGGTGGAATGTTAGATGAGGGTGTATTGAAAATATTTGTAGATGTGGTAGGTGTGTCACTTGGATAGTAGGTGTCAAGATTCACCACGCTTGGCTACATTATTTTGGAAAGTTGATGGTTGAGTGTTGAGAGGTGTTCTGTGAAACGGTGTCAGATGAAGAAATCTCCTGGTGTGAGGGAAGAAATACGAGATTGTAAAGATGAAATTTAGTGGAGGTCTACATGATTTTCAAAATGAAACATCTTGACATCCGAAATGAAGTCAAGATATAAGGTGGATTCAAAGAAACATGACTCATTGGGATGTGGAGATGGTGGGTTTGACTCATTTGAATCTGTGACTGAAAATATTCTTCATTTTTTGGGGGCTGATCTACTTGTTCCCATCAGTTGAATCATAAATATTAGAAAAAATGTTAAACAAATTATTTTGAAATGAGTTTTACACTTCAAAGGACGTTTCCTTGCCCAATGGGCCGACTTCTTGCAAATGAAACAAGATCCTTATTTTGCTCTTTGGGAACCTTCTTGCCTTCTATTGAAGTATAATTTTCTTGGTCTTTGAAATATTTGTCTCTTGGGGTAAAACCTTTTGGGTTGGATTTTATTCATGCATTTTCGACATTGGAAATCACTTCCACATTTTTATTTTCTAGCATTCGTATTTTTTCTTTTTCAGCCAAAATGATAAGTTTCGACATAGATATCACAGACACTTGCATTGAAACCGAGTTGTTTCTTTATTAATTTGGTTGTCTTTTTTCGAAGGCATCCTTTCTACAAAGTAAATACAATTTGTTCATGGAGTCCTGCAAGATAAAAAAATTTAATATCTATATTTTCATCTTCAAATATAGTCCTGAAAGGATCTGGGATTCCGCCGGGCATTGCAGACAAATATTTTCTCAAATAAGTTGTATTTTGTGGGTATATTGCCTTATAAAGAAGATTATGCATTGTGCAGAAAAAATTTGGAAGTTATTTTATATCAAAAAGTATTTGGCTCATGAACATATCTGCATAATGATGGCCATAAACCTTAATTTCTCCATAAAAATCATGGATAACTTCCCTCACGATTTCAGTGAGTGGCTTATCACTATTCATAATATTGAGCTTGTCATATTCATGCATTCTAGACCACCATAATTCTAAGTTTCCTTGGAAACCCCAAGTTATCCTTAAAGATAATTATGACCATGAGACTTTGTTTCTTTGAATGGACTTTTGAGTGCTTTCCCATGCACTCCAAGTATGGATTTCCATGTGTTAGTGTGAATTCTAATCACAAGCATACAAAAAAAACTCACTTTAGCTGTGCATAACAAACAACACTAACATCAAATATGGTTGTCAATTTCCTTAGAGTTGCAATTAGTGATCAGAATAAATGCCACAAAAATCTAGATCTATGCAGTTAAATACATTAAATAGCAAATAATAAGCAAGAGTTACTCCATGCATCCAATGAACAAGACAAGAATTTTTAACTATTTTTTTGTATAATGACACCTGGGAAGGGAACATAGAAAGATGTTACCAGTCCCCCTCAAAGGGATGGGTTCTTGTATGTCCTAAGAGCTTCAGATCTAAGATCTCTCTCTCTAGATGGTGCAAAAAACCTAGACAAAAATGGAACTCAAGGGGAGCTCACAAGCAAAAAAGTAGAAAAATATGACAATGATGGAGGATCAAATTCAAACCAAAAGTATAGATCCAGAGCGATCTTTTGGCAACAAAAGGTAGTGAATGAATGGAAAAACCCTTGTATTTATAACAAAATATTGAGTTAGTCTAGATATTGGCACATAATTAAAATATTATTAACCAAATCTAGATCCAACTTTTATAGAATATTTTATTATTTTTGTTGGAGGGAAAAAGATTTTGGATTTGGTCAAATCCCTTTATTTGTAAATAATAAATAAATAAATAATTTATTTATTATTTTAATAATATGATTGAGTAATGATCAAATAAATAATGATTTATTCAATTATTTATAAATGATTTAGTCAAATTTAACAAGGAAAATTATTTAAATCATTTTTTAAATAATTATTCCTAGAAAATAATAAGATAAATAATGATTTATCTAATTAATTTTCCTGTTTTGGGTTAAATATGACCAAGAATATTAATTAAATTGTGGTTTAATTAATTATCCCTTGAGGAAAACCAAACAAATAAGGATTTATTCAATTATGGGGTTTCCTGTTTAGACCATAAACAACTTAATAAATTATGGATTACTAAGTAATTTTTCATAGTGAAAGAAATTTTACTAGGGTAAAATTGGTCTTACATGGTGTACTTTGGTCCATCTCATAGTAACAGGTTAGATGACCAAAAATTGGTGTAACAGATTGTCCCCCAGCGTGCGAGCGTTAGGAGCTAATCGTATGATCGAAGTATGTTGTAAGAACTCAATCACAAGACACCGAAGAGGAAGTCAAACAGACGGAAATATAAGGTAGACTAAAGCACGAGAGGACAAGACCTTAAGGAGGCAAGACTTACAGGTGTGACAAATCTCTTTTATGAGTGAGTACCTATTCTACATGAGGTGGGGGAGGCATACCTATGCTCGTCGAGATAACAAAGTACAAAGAATAATGTGTCCAGCAAACAAGGGACTGAACTATATAGTACATGTTGACATAAACATGGACCAGATAAAAACATGATAATGGATCCCACATACATATTGTGCCTTGGACAACAGCCAGGACTTATACAATAATATTTGAGTGCATGAGATATAAGTACAACCAAAGAGGCCCTTTAAAACAAGAAACGGCTCTGAAAATATGAATGATATATGCGAACTAAAAGGCGTTGCAAGCAGCTGAGGCCAAAACCATAAAATCTATGGATTTGCATCCAAGGTTGTAGTAGAGAGGTCATTCGGGTATGTGGGGGGCTACTTGAAGGGCCACCCCCTCATGAGGTCTGAAACACTCACACACACCCGGGAATCACCAGTACAATCTGCTGCATCACTGAACCATCAAGTATATGGATCTCGATCATGCCATAAGGACATGGAGCTGAGAAACAATCAATTCAAAGGGAAATAAAATGTCCCTTTTCCTGATCTGAGGTACAAAACAAGAGTGGAAGCTAGAACCAAGTTACACCTCCCTATAGACCTGTCTTCTAGAATGAGTAAGCTGATGTCGACAGAAGGAGGTCCGCCATAGGTGAGGAAATAAGGGATACTCAGCTAAGGCATCAGGGATAATAGTAGAGCGACTGATAGACTGACACCAGGTATGATGGGGGAATGGAGTGTACTAAGTAGCAGGCTGACGACTTCCCTTGTTAGAGCATAAATGACATGGATGACCTGGTAGCTACGGACTCGACTCCGGAGGGGATAGGGGACAGTATGAATGAAGGCCAAAATGTGTGACATGAGAGAGTAACAAAGCAATGAAGGATGGAGGATTGTGGTGGGATATAAAGGGACTAGAGACAGACTCCATGGATGTGATGATGACTCAACTCGGATGCTCTAAACAAGGGTAACTCGATGATGATGCCACACAGAATAGGCCCGGTGAGGACCATAAAAACATGAGTACAAGATGGTTACTCGCAACGGAAATTGACACGAGCATGGACAAGTACGAAGGCAAAGTGGTGCCCCAAGTAAAAGTGTTGCAAGTGAAGAAATTCGATTTTTAGGAGAGGTGAAGTGACCCTTCTTGGAAAAAATGTGTCTGGGTGAAGTATTAAACCACAAAAAATGAAAGGATACCCATTTGATAGCTCGGTGAGAGCTTTCCAACGGTGCTAACAGTTTGTCAAATCGAGCTATGATTTGGTCACAGCTGGCGAAAGAAAATATGGGGTTTCTCTTTTAATAAGGCATTTTCCCTCCAATTTGATTCATTTGCAAGTGTAGTTGTTGTGAATGTAGAGAGGAGAAGAGGCCATAAATCTTGCGGCGATAGTAGTGGAAAAATCGACCATTGGAATCGAGATCTGTCATTGCGGGTAAGAGGCCTAACCATACTCTTTCAATTCAATGGATTAAAGTTTCAGGTTAGGCACCCAAAGCCTAGGAACAGGCCAGGTCAAACTTTTTGGGGTATGTACTGCGACCTGGGTAATAGATACTGGGAAAAAAACTGTGACATGTCCCAGGAAATGACCTTAAAAGTGTGACCTGTTAGAGAAATGGGGTTTCAGTGATGTTTTTGGCTGAGAGCTGAGATTTTTATGGTTGAGGGGAATAGGTGCCCCCAAGCATGTTATGGTCATGCCAAATGTATTTATAAAAGTGTAATCTAAACACATTTTTATGATGGTGTTCGCCATTTGTTTACGTTATGGTTATCTTCTGAGGGAAGAATGGATAGATGCAGGGCAAGAAATGGAAAGGATGATTACCAATCTCTTTTGGTACTGCATATATGAAGCAAATGGACTAAATTTTTGGGTTCACGTACATGGTGTCAATATCCCAAAGAGTGGATTTGGATATAATGAATTGGTGCTCACCTAGAAAACACACAGGTTGGTCAACAACAATGTCTAAGGGACTTGGTTGTTGATGTAATATGAAGGAATGATGAGGGGGATCATCCCTAGAGTGATTTAAAGTGGTATGGGACTCTAGAGGTTCTTCTAAATGGGGAATAATAACGGTACTAGAGTCGACACGACCAGATGCACTAGGAGGGTTGTGGAGAATTGCTTCTCCTAGACTCTCAAATATGGGTTCCCCCTTACCCAAACATTGGGTGTCAATGTAATGGCCACAAGATGTATGTGGTTTGAAAGCATAGATTCAATGTAACAAGGAATAGATAAAGTCATGGGTGGTGATTTCTTCCATAATGTTGTCATCACAATAGAAGATGGGGTGACTGGTGGAAGAAATACCACGTGCTGCGGCGAAGTTACCTGGCTCATCATCATGAGAAGAGAGGTTCACATGCACATCCTCACGTAGGGTGACCGAAGAACAAGCAGATAAGGGATCCACTGATGTTGACCCCAGGGTGATCACTGAAGGGAGGTCAAGTGAAACAAAAGGGGAAGTCCCATAGGGTTCTTCCATCGTGGTTCTCATAGATGATTACAGGTAGAGGATAATGGCCAAAGACTCCATAATCTCAACATCAGGAGGGGGAATGTCAATTGGAGCATATGTATCCTTAGGTTGGGCTAAAGCATACTACGAAAGTATGGGAGAGGCGGACTCTTTATGTTCAGTCTCGTACTCCCAAACTACTTCCAAAGAGGCGCAGTAATGCTTGAGGCGGGGACAGAGGTGGGTCTAATGGCCATGGAGATGACACAAATCATAGGGGTGGTTGGTGTGAATAGTCTTGGGGTTCTTGGCTGCAGTCGGTAAATTAACAGGGGCTTCAAGGACTTTAGACTCAGGAAACGCGACATTGACCATGGGCTTGATACGAGGAAATTCAGGAAAATTATGGGTGGCATGACTGAAAACATCACACAAAGCACATGAAGGGGTATGATTTGGAGGCTGAGGAGGAGCAGGGTTTGTCTGGGCGGCCTTGTCCTTAGGTCCCTTCTTGCAGGCTTTGCCCCCCTCACCTGAGGCTTTCGCAACAGGAGTGGGTTCTTGTTGAGTTGGCTGAGGCACATAAGCAAAGGGAGGGGTTATGGTGACCGGTTGAACCAGGTTCAAAGTTGTATAAGGCTTGGGCTAACTAGGTGGGATATTGGCTATGGGATCAATTTACCATACTGGGATCCTCAAAGTCATGTTAGGAAGGGATAAGGTAAGCATAACAGGTACCAAAAATACTCCAGGAGGGGGAGCAAGAAAAATCATCTGACCAGAGGGGAAATGGTCGGGCGGGAGAGCTTCGAGATGGTTAAGTCCATGGGGAAATATTCCAGGAGGGTAGAAAGGATCATGGAAACTAGCTGCAAATGAGGGGCCTTGAGGAGAGGGTCCTGAAGGCTCATTCGAGGTGTTAGGAGCAGGTTGCGGAGGATGGGGATACTGACTAGTCGAACCAATCCGTTTGAGGTCAGACTGAGACAATTGCATCATGCAAAAATTCGATGAGCTAGGGTCAAATATAGGAGGAGGATACCAGGGAATGAACCAAGAAAAGAGGAATATTTATAGACTTTAGGTGAGACACTGGTCGGAGGTTCGACTATTTGTTTATTGGCCACTGAAGAGATGATGGACTGAGGGGAGGTCTCAGACTTCAGTTCGTAATATGTCAACTCATCGATGGTAACGATATTTTCATTGTAAGGAAAGCACATCTTACAGTGAACCACAAATGGGTAGCAGACATCACATAAGTGTAGCTACGACCCAATATAATGTTGTAGTCTAAGGAGGCATCAATGACTTCAACGTCAACACAAACAGTCTTGCCCGCAAGAGTAATAGGAAAATTGTGGAATATGCCAAGGGGTTGGGAAGAGTGGCCATCCCACACTCAGAGGGTGATAGTGGAAGGGGTTAACTCAGAAGATCCGAGTTTCTTCCAAACCGAAGCGGACATCACATAGTTGGATGCTCCCTCCTCAATGATCCAATGGGAGACGTTGGCATTCCAGATCTTGACAGGGATTTGGAAGGCGACGGAAGTAGGAAGGGGGGGATGTTCTGATCGGTCAACATCGAAGAAAATAAAACTATCATTTGAAGGATCCATAGTTGCCATGGCGGTTAGTAGATCTTTTCGTTGTGAAGGGCATGACTGGAGGACTTCCAGCATTAACATGGAAGCAGTGGATTACGCCAAGTCATCTACTATACTATAGGAGTGGGCAGCTTTACTAGAAGCAGTGTTTCAACATAATGGTCCCTTGGGTATCTTGGTATGAACCTTTTCCTTAGGCTGAGGGATCAGTAAAGGACCATTGGGTGTCGAAAGAGGCTCTGTGGGACCTGAATAAGGGGGCTCGGTAGCAGACGTAGCGGGGGGCTTATTGTACTAACGGGACTGAGTTTGAAGGTTGAGGTCAATGGTAGTGGGTTGTTCAGAGTTCATCATGAGGATCTGGTAATCAGAGGTACCATATGGAGGAGGTTAAGTGGCCGCCTGACTTTCAGGGGGTTGGGCAGCCACAAATCCTTGCTGGGGGAAAGATTGGTAAACACAGTCGGTTGGATAGGGGTAGCATTGGGAGGAACCAAAGGGGAGGCTTGTTGTCCTCAGGATACTGCTTGAGCTTCCCACATTTAACTCATCTGAGGTAAAAGAGGAGAATCATGGGTATAGTGACCATAGACACCACAACAAGAACAAGTTTTATTCATGCGAATGGGCCTGTCCTGCTTGGGCTGAGTGCCTTGTTGCTAAGTTGATGTGTTAGGTGCATTCCCTTGGGGATTTTTTCCTAGATTACCTAGGGTAGATTGGTTTTGGTTACCTTTCCTCTTCTTTTTGGAAGTAGGAGGATTAGTTGCACCCTGTTGTGCATACACCTGACCCTGAGGGGGTGGTGGCTATTGTTGCGAAGATTGAAAAGGAAAGGGAGTTTGAGGTGCTAATGCTAGAGGAGCTAGAGCACCAGGATGCGGATACGGATAATAAGGAGTTTGGGTAAAATTGGGGTAGACAGGTTGGGCAAAAGGAGGAGGCATGTCGTATCCTAGATACATGCTACCGAGAGGGGGGAAAGTGTTGGAGGAGTTGGCCCCTCCTTGAGGGAAACCGTAACCCATGGGAGGATGAGTGTACGGATGTGAAAGGGATCCAACAATACAATTGGTGGCATGGGATGCCCCCGGTGCGTTGGCACCATCGAGTCTAGGGAGATCATGTAAGATGGTATAAACATAACCAGATTTTGCATAGATCAGGTCATATTTCAACGCAATCTGGATGGCAGCTTCCTCGGTCAAAGGGAAGTGAGATGCAACATCTTTTCCAATAGCAGGCAAAAGGTATCTTAGAAACCAGTCCATGTAGACAGGGTATTCGAAGGTAGGGGCTTGACATAGGCTCTTTCTTCTCCGCCATTCTTGGACATAGGCAGATAGGTGGGTCGCAAACTATTGACAAAAAGAGGTCAATAGTTCAATACCAGTGTCATAGTGAAGGGGAAGCTGGAAGTAAGACAGAAAATCCTTGGCAAGGGTCACAAAAGTAGTATGAGAGGACAAGGCCTAGTCGAAATACCACTTAGAGGCTTATCTAGTAAGCATAAGTTGGAATAACCAAATCACAGAAGGAGGAGAGACCAACAAGGGCAGGGAGGTGCAGGATAAAATGATTACAACGTCAAAACAACGGCAGGGAGGTGTATGATCAATTGATTACAATGTTTTAGTCTTGGCTTGGCAGTGTAAACTAGGTGCTCTTCACTTAGGGTGTGTGTGTATGTGATAAGTGTGTTAATTTTAATTAAGCCCGAACGTGAGTAGAGAAAAAATAAAAAGTGATGTTGTATAAATGTAAATAAATCTGAAAATTACAGTAAAGGAAACTGAATATGATAGAAAATAAACAGCTAAAGATGCATCAATTTAAACCCAAGGAGGAGGGTTTCCCAAAAACTAGTCTATGGGTGGGCGAAATCTAATCAAAACAAACAAAATTTCCAATGGATCTAAATTCGGGAGGGGCAGGGACCTAAAGTTCATATCTGCTGAAATAAGGTGTAGAAAATAGCAAAAAACCAAAGGGAAAAGTGCTGCAAAAAAGGTGGTGAAAGGCTCCAACATTAAGGGAAACTGTTAAACACCATGTTAACACACACATGGTGTATGAGAAAGATAAACACACACACAATGAGAAACTAAACACAATGAAGGATAAGCGTGTAGCTTTCTTATTTTTCCATTATACATGATGTACATTTATAATACAATGGTGTGACTCTTGGTTTCATATTCCAAGGTCACTTGGACTCCATTGTGACTTTTCGCATTCCACACCTACCCATGAGGATTAGGTGTTCCAACATCCCCCCTTAATCCGAAGGGGTATGTGTGAGTCCAAGAAAAGAGTTGTAATACAAATCTGCAAAGTATACATGGCAGCACTTGGGCTGAATCAACTCTCTGAAATGTTGGAAAAAAGAGGTGGTTTAAGGATGACCACCAACACCGGAACGCAAACTCATGAGCTCCTGAATCCTTCCAACCGGGCAAGAAGCTAAAAGCTTCTGCTAGAGGAATTGTCCCTCATAAAAAAAGGGAGACCTTCAACCTAAAAGAAGGGAGGTCTACTACCCGTGATGGTTTTAGGATTACCAACAACTCTGGAATGCTTGAAGCATTTCCTGGAACTCAACCATAACTGGCAAGAAGTTGAAGGCTTCTGCTAGAGGAAGTGTTCCTCATATATGAAAGGGGGACCTTCGATCTAAAAGAAAGGAGGTCTACTACCTGTGATGGTTTTAGGTTATCCACCAACCAAAGATGATGGTTTAAGGTTGTCCACCAACCGAAGGCATGCTCATGGGCATCCATGTCTCCGGCTACATCTCTGCTCCGAATCCGAATGACGAACATCACCATGGGCTCAAGCTCGCTGAACCGCCGGCTAAAACTCCTAACATAACAAGAGGATAGCCTGTGCTCGCTTGATCTATCGTCAAAGCTTGTACATGACCACCATTTTCCCCCCTGTCAGGGACAAGGTGCGATGATGGCAAAAACTCAACTACAAGTTTTCTCAGTATTCTTGAACATGTTCTAACATGCGACTTAAACATCTTCTTGGCTGCTGATTCCCATTGCCAAGAAGCGATCCATCCAAGATGAATCTTTGTTCTTGCAAGAGGCTTGTTTCTGAAGCATCTGTCTAAAGAATGGGTGTGCTGACCACAGTGCTTGCATGGATGAAGATCAAAACAGTGATCTTTCATATGGCAAACTCGATCATAGTGTTGGCATTTTTCAATCTGATGTTGTTGTTGTGGAGCAGGATCTGGAAGAGGTGCAGGTGAACTGTCATACAAGAATCCGGCACTCTGAAATATGATGGGCTTTGTGTAGTTTGGAATATGAAAGGACACATCATTGTCATATCCAAGAACAGTTCGGTGCTTTTTATGCACAAGATCTTCCCAAGGTCTGATGATGGGCTTGAGAAGTGTAGGCTGAGTTGCTGCATCTGCATGTACATGTGCTCTAGTACAAGGAACTGAATGGGAATCAACTGCAACTTTGTTGACTGGCCGCCGTGGAGTCCTTCACAATCTTCTGAACAGAAACAGGTTCAGAATGGTGACTCTTTTGCTGAAGTTCGTCTTTTTGGAGCTAAGATTCCAACTGCAAAAACTCGATCTTTTCTTGTGCATCTTGTAAACAAATCTGAATATTACAAAGAGCATCCTTGCTCATTTTTATCATGTCATCAACATTTGAATGAATGAGGCTATTCAACAACACTAATGCCTCATTTATTTTAGCCATTTCAACAACTTAGGCTCAAAAAAGAAAGGGTGTCGGCTTCAACTGAAAACGCACCCGTTTACAATGTGATGCAACAAGAAATACAAATGACTCAAGAGAATTTCCAACTATGGAAATCTCAAAGTACAAAATGTGCTCTTCAAATGATGGAGGGCAATCAACAATTTTTTCAACTCAAATACACTTCAAGTCTTGAATGAAGATGCAAATCAATGTCAGTTCAATACAATGTTTCTGCAAAATATTTTGTAAATGTGCAGCTGAAAACACTTGTGCAAGAGGCCTTTAAGGCAGCTGAATTTTCTCTTCTTCAAATAGCTGTTTTCAATGATGGAAAACTTGTCTTCAAATGTCAATTTATTCAAAAAATCACTCTTCAAATCAATGCCACAAATCATAAAATGTCAAATCTGCAATTTATCATTTTCTCATTATGCCATTTCCTCTTCCTTTCTGCTGTTCATGTCTCTCTTTCCTCTCTCTCTCTGCTGTTTTTTTTTTAAATTAAAATTATTTAAAAAATAGATTAATGGGAATAATTAAAAATGGAGGGGAAAGGGATTAATTAAAAAGAGGGGGAATTTAAAAAAGGATGGGAAATTTATTTGAAATGGAAGGGGGCTTAAAATAAATTTAAAAAAGGGAAGGGAAATTTTAAAAAATGAATTTAAAATGGGATGGGTTTTTATTTTTATTTTTTAAATAATATTAAAAAAGGGAGAATTTTAATTGGTGGGAGGTATTATATGGGAGAGAAAGGGGGATGTTAAAAGAAATTAAAAAATTAAAAAATAAATTTAAAAGAGGGGGGCGTAGAATTGAAGGAAGTGGGAGCGTTTGTTGTGAGAGTAGAGTGAGTAGAGGAGAAGGGGTAGCGCGTGAGGGAGGTGGGTATGGTGAGAATGCTGTGTGAGGAGATTGGAGAGGTGGGTAACGCGGAGTGGGGAATCGTGAGCTGTGAGGAGCGTATATTACAGTGAGGGGGTATTATATGGGGGAGGGATTTAATAAATTTTAAAATTATAAATGGAGCGATAAGGGGAGAGCGATGAGTGCTATAGCGGATTGGAGGGCTGAGTGTTGTGTGGATGGAGAGATGTGGATTGGAGTGTAATGGGATTGTCGTATTGTAATGGAGAGGGGGGGCTATTTCCGTGGGGAGGAATAGCAAAGGGAGAACGGGTGGCAGTGAGGCGTAGGGAAGAGAGGCCGAGTAGGGAGGTCAACCAGCAAAAGGGGCGAGCTTGTTAAGATACGGTTGGCATTGAAGCAGAGAGCTTAAGGGTTTGGTGAGGTGAACGAATTTAATGCCGCTGCTGTGAGGGGGGTAGTCTGCGTATGAAAGGGCAGCGCTGAGTGTTGAGAGGTGAGTGTGCAGCTCAGCATAGGTGAGGGGAGTTCGAAGGTTATGGCGTGGGGTTCGAGTGAGGAGAGTGCGCAGAGGGGGCTTGAAGGCTGAAAACTTTTTTTTTTAATTTTTTTTTTATCAAAACAGCAGAGAGGAGTTTTAGACTTTAAAACAACAGGAAAACATTGCAGACATTGCCAATAAAACTTTGAAATTTTTCCAGTAGCTCAGCAGCAGAGAAATTGACTTTAAAAATGCAGAATTTTCCAGAAGATTTCAGCAGTAAAACCCAGAAATTTGCACAAATTTTTCAATGAAAAACTCAGAAATTTTACTTGAAAACCCAAGACTTTTCTTCAAAACCCCACTTTGAATGTAAAACATTTTCAAGAAATCCCTCTCCAATGCAAAATTAAAAGGCAGAATTGCAGAAAAAATAAAATGAAGGAGAAAACCTTCTCGTATGCACAATGCCGCTTTTCTTCAAAACCACATCACGTTTTCTCTTCAAAACACCTTCCGAATGCAGCAAAATGTCTGCTGTAAAAACTCTTTAAATGCTGCGAAAATGAAAAGAATTTTGCAGATATGCACATGCCATAAACACAAATGGCTCACTCAATGTGGAGCTGGTTATGGATGTATCAGCTCTGATACCATGTTAAACACACACATGGTGTATGAGAAAGATAAACACACACACAACAAGAAACTCAACACAATGAAGGATAAGCATGAGGCTTTCTTATTTTTTCCATTATACATGATGTACATTTATAATACAATGGTGTGACTCTTGGTTTCACATTCCAAGGTCACTTGGACTCCATTGTGACTTTTCGCATTCCACACCTACCCATAGAGGATTAGTTGTTCCAACAAAAACAGAGGGAACCCTAAAGGAGGACCAAAAAAAACTAAAAATAGGTTTTTGGATGGATGAATGATTGATCTGAAAAGGATCTGAAAGTACAGGTTCAGATCTAAAAAATGGTTGAACACACTGAAATCTCAAAATACCTGCTTCAGTTAAACTCCTCCTAGAAAGGTGGAAGTGTACTAAAGCCCTAAGAGGCTTGGTTCCTACTTCGACGAGTAAAACTAAGAAAGTACAGGTCCAAGATGAGTGGAGAAGGAGGTCAGAAAACCCTGAACAGTAGCCCAGACAAACCCAGAAAAATCATAGAAAAGTTCTTGCAAATGGTATAGGTTGCAGGTTATGACCTGTTTTCTACTGAGGTCGTAGGTTTCAAGCTTTTTTCCTCTTCATAAAGGCTAAGGTCACATGTTTTGGCCCAAAAAGTGCAACCTTCACTTCCAGCTGTTTCGGGAGCAGATTTCAGAAAAATTTTCCGTCTCTGCTGCGGCTGATACCTGTTACCTGTGCAATAGGCCCAGAAACACACATAAGTAAGAATTTTTACTGTTTTAGGGTTTTAAGGTTAAAAACAACATCAAGAAATGAAAAATGAGAAGCTGAAGAAAAAACCTAGGGGTTGAAGCAACTGTTCATGCAGGGATTTGAAAAATGACAACGGTCGTAATTATAAACACTTGTGGAGTCGCCAGTTGTTAGTGTGAATTCTAATTGCAAGCGTACGAAAAGAACTCACTTTAGCTATGCATAACAAACAACCCTAACATCAAAGATGGCAGTCAATTTCCTTAGATATATAGTTAGTGATAAGAATAAATGCTACAAAAATCCAGATCTATGCAATTAAAGACATTAAACAACAAATAATAAGCAAGAGTTACTCCATGCATCCAATGAACAAGACAAGAATTTTTAAAGAATTTTTTGTATTATGACACCTGGGAAGGGAACATAGAAAATGTTACCAGTCCCCCTCAATGGGATGGGTTCTTATATGTCCTCAGTGCTTCAGATCTAAGATCTCTGTCTCTTGATGGTGTAGAAAACCCAGACAAAAATGGAACTCAAGGGGAGCTCACAAGAAAAAAATAGGAAAATATGACAATGATGGAGGATCAAAGTCAGACCAAAAGTATAGATCGAGAGTGATGTTTAGGCAAAAAAAGGTACTGAATGAATGGGAAAACCCTTCTATTTATAAAAAAATATTGAGTTAGTCTAGATATTGGTGCATAATTAAAATATTATTAACCAAATCTAGATCCAACTTTTATGGAATATTTTATTATTTTTGTTGGAGGGAAAACGAATTTGAATTTGGTCAAATCCCTTTATTTGTAAATAATAAATAAATAAATAAATTATTTATTATTTTAAGAATATGGTTGAGTAATAATTAAATAAATAGTGATTTATTCAATTATTTATAAATGATTTAGTCAAATTTAACAAGGAATATTATTTAAATAATGTTTTAAATAATTATTCCTAGAAAATAATAAGATAAATAATGATTTATCTTATTAATTTTCTTGTTTGGGTTAAATATGACCAGGAATATTAATTAAGTTGTGGTTTAATTAATTATCCCTCGAGGAAAATCAAATAAATAAGGATTTATTCAATTATTCCTCATGGGGTTTCCTGTTTAGACCATAAACAACTTAATAAATTATGGATTACGAAGTTATTTTTCATAGTGAAAGCAATTTTACTAGGGTAGAATTGGTCTTACATGGTGTACTTTGGTCCATCTAATAGTAACAGGTTAGATGACCAAAAATTGGTGTAACAACATGAGGATTTGATTTTTAAATTTGTCATTGGAGCTTGATCTATGTTATCTCGACTAAGAGTAGGGAACTCATCAGTGTTTGAAGGATCATATGGAGTTTTTCCAGGAGAACCATACTTGGAATTACACCATTTTCCCCATGCAGATTCAAAAGGTCAGTTTGGTGTATCGCAATTTGCGCTCCTAGGTATTTTTTGGATCCTTCTCCTTCTTCTTTTACCATTTTTATTTCTGCTATGTTCTATGGTGGCAGATCAAAGACCGAGATCTGTGATTGAACTAGAGCCAATTTTTCTCTAGAAACTGAAATAACATTTTCAAAGTGAAAATTTCTGGGATTATGTATAGATAATTGTTTGAGTAGTAGTGGAGTATTTTTCTCCTCTTGGTTCCTTTCTTCTAGCTGGAATGTCTGGCTATAAACTTCTATTACAGTAAGTGCTTCTTCTAAATCAATATTTTAGGCTTTTTCCATACTCAACTTTAGATCTACTACTACTTCCATAAATTTCTCTAGCTTCATATTTACATCTTTTAACCTATCAAAATGCTCAGTATCTTTTTTACTTAAATTATCTAAACTAGAATGGAGTCCTAACACATGGGATTGTACTTTAAGAACTTCTTGTGATAGGTCATATATATTCTATGCTACACATGTCAGCGAATAATTTTTATAGTTATGAAGCCTTATAATGTCTTGGGGCTTCTCATCCAACTATTTCCTATATTGTAGGAAATCCACATCAGCTTCAACATTCCCATCTTTAAATTTTTGCACAAAATTTCCAGGAGAAAGTCTTCTTTCTGGGTGTATATTCTTCTTTAGATCAGCCCTTGCCTTTTCTCTAGGTAGTGTGTATCTCATGAACTTAATGTCTCTTGAAGAGGAAATACGTAGAAATTCCTAACATTCTGCATGATGGCCTAAATGTTATGAACCAACAAAATAGAAGAAAAGAGAGATCAACACTTTAGAAATAAGCCACTTCGAGGGGGAAACCTCCTTTGCATTACATAAATGAACAATTATTGGATGATACAAATGAAAAAACCTTCTTTTTATATATAGGAGGCCAATGGGGTCACAATATAATCCTAGCCAACCTAAAAATAATAATGTAAGGGCACAATAATAACTATATGGGGGTTACAGAGGTACAACAATAAAAATAAAGGGGCTAAAATAACGATAATAAGGGACTACACTAGAAATATAGGGACCTAACATGCTCCTCTCCTTCAAAAAAGTGTTGTCCTCAATGCTTGAGTAGCTCTGGATGCTTCTGTATAAAATTATCATCCTCCCATGTAGAATCTTCAATGGGTAAGTTCTTCCACTTGATGAGATACTCTGAAATTGATTGATTTCGTAGTTGTCGAGTTATTGTTTCCGTGACTGCTTCAGGTTCCAATATGATTTTTCCTTCCTCATCAAGTTCTAGAAATATTGTTTGAACTGGAATTTTTTCACCTATAACCTTCTTTAAGCATGAAACATGGAAAACTATAAGCACTCGAGAAGAAGCAGGAAGCTCCAATTTGTATGCCATGGTACCAATATTTTGCAACACCTTGTAAGGACCATAGTACTTTGGCGATAATTTATTATCCTTCTTAGCTTGCATGATGGACATTTTTTTTTATGGTTGTAGCCGTAAAAATACCCAATCTCATACATCAAATCTTCTCTCGCTACGATGTTGATCTGCTAGTTGTCTCATTCAATTTTGTGCCAAATTTAGGTTATCCTTTAAGAGTTCAAGAACTTGTTGTTGATGTTCGATGTGATCTTCCAATTCTTGAACATTATAATTTTCTCTTAAATATGATGTGATGGATGGTGGATGATATCCAGAAAGTGCCATAAATGGGGTCATTTTTGTTGCAATATGGAAGGAAGTGTTATACCACCATTCAGCCAGAGGTAACCACCTGACCCATTGTGTTTGTTTATCAAATACAAAACCATGAAGATATCCTTCCAAACATTTTTTCACTATCTCAGTTTTCCCATCGTATTGAGGATGATCAGATGAGCTATGAGCTAGTTGAGTACCCAAACAAGAAAATAATTCCATTCAAAAAATTCCAGGAAAAATGGGGTCTCTGTAGCTTACAATAATCTTTGGGTTTCCATGTAGCTTTTGAATTGTTTCCATAGATGCAGTAGCAATTGTACTTGCTTTAAATCGATGAGATAAGGCACAAAAGTGTGCATACTTGGTAAGTCTATCAACTACCACCGTGATGACACTCTTTCCTTCGGACTTAGGTAAACTTGTAATAAAATCCATTGAAATCTCTTCCCAACGTTGACTTGGAATGGATAAAGGTCGTAGAATACATGGGGTCTTAATTGTCTCAACTTTATTTTTCTAGAAAATAAAACATTCTGCCACAAACTTTTGAATATCAAATTTAAAGCCATCCCAAAAAAAAAAATTCTTCACCTTGTGCTAAGATTTTAAAAATCTCAAGTGTCCTCCTAAGGGAGAAGTGTGCAATTCCAAAAGAATCTTTTGTTTTAGTTGTGAATTATTACAAAGATATAAGCGATCTTTGTACCATAAGGAATCATTTTTCCAACTAAATTTATCATATGTACTAGGATCTTGCTGCAACTTTTGAATCAGTGTCCACACTTCTCCATCCTTCTTCCATTCATCCATTGCTTCGGTTATCCAATCTGGTTGGATAATAGAAATGGCACAAAGCAATGTTTTCACCTCTTCATCCTTTCTTGAGAGTGCATCTGCAACAACATTTAGCTTCCCTTTTTGACCCATTTTTATTGCTCTTCTGAAGATATTCTTCGTTCCAAAAATTATTTAAGACTATCATTATTAGTTTTTACCTTGAAGTGTTTTCCCATTAGGTAAGGTCGTCATTTATTTAGCGCATGAAGTATTGCCAACATTTCCTTCTCATAAATAGCTTTCTCTAATTACTTTCCTTTGATTGGACGACTTTCAAAAGAAATGGGTCTTCCTTCTTGCATTAAAAAAACACCAATTCCATTTCCTGAGGCATCACATTCCACAATAAAGGTTTTTGTGAATTTTGGCATAGCTAAGACCAGTGCTAGGCACATTTACTCTTTAAGATGTTCAAAGGCCTTAGTTGCTTCAGGATTCCATTAAAATGCATCTTTCTTCAATAATGTTGTTAGAGATGCTATTATTCTCCCATAATTATTAACAAACTTGTGATAGTACCATGTTAACCCGAGAAATCCTCGCAACTTCTTTATGGTTGTGGGAACTTTCCATTCCTTAATGGCTTTAATTTTGTTACGGTCTACCTTAACACCCTCGTGAGATACCATATGACCCAGATATTCCACCTCTTGTACTCCAAAGAAACATTTGGAGGTTTTTTCATATAATTGTCTCTCCTCCAATAGTTTGAGCACCCTGTCAACATGTTGAACGTAATCCTTCCAAGACCTGTTGTATATTAGTATATCATCAAAAAATACTAACACAACTTTTCTAAGGAAGGGTTTGAAAATGGAATTCATCAACCCTTTAAATGTAGAAGGTGCATTGGTAAGGCCAAAATTCATGACCAAAATTTCATATTGACCCTCATGAGTTCAAAATGTTGTTTTCGGAATATATTCAGTCTTCATTCTAATTTGATGATATCCTTAATGAAGATCCAACTTGGTAAAATAAATTGCTCCATGTAATTCATCCAATAATTCATCTATCACAGGAATGGGAAATTTTTCTATAATAGTGAGTTTATTGAGCTCCCTATAATATGAACACATGCGTCGTGATCCATACTTCTTGTGCACCAATACTACTAGAGCAGAGAAATAACTTTGACTCGATTGAATTATACCAGCCTCTAACACTTCTACAATCATACGTTCAATTTCACTATTTTGGACATAAGAATATCTGTAAGGCTTGATGTTTGGAGGCACACTTCCTGGAATCAAATGAATAGCATGATCATGACCACGAATAGGTCGGAGTCCTTTGGGAGTTTCAAACACCTTCGAATGATGTCCAAGACTTTTTGGAGATCTGGAAAAATAGATGATTTTGATGTTGGAACTTCTAGTGAGCATAATTGTGAAATTATGCCTCTTTGTTCTTTCTTCAGAAGCTTTGTCATGACATTAGAGCTTATTATCTTTCTCGGCTTCCCTGCGGCTGCGATACCCCATAATTTAACTTCCTTTCCTTTCGAAAAAAAATTCAAGAAAACTTCTTGAAAATTAAAAGCTATCATTCCAAAATATTGTAACCATTATACTCCTAGTACAACATCAGCACCTCCCATTAGAATGGAAAGCATTGGACTATTCAATACATATTCCCCCATGGTTAGCTTGATATTATGGCATTTTCCAAATAAATTTATAGTTCCTCCATTTGCAAACATCACTTGACATTCTGGTGTTGGGTATAGGAAGAAATTTAATTCCTTGGGTACCTTACAATGAATAAAATTATGGGTACTACCCGAGTCAATCAACACTATTACCTTTTTCTTCTTGATATGTCCTTCTATCTTGAGAGTTTGAGTGGTAATTTCTGCCAATGCATTACAAGATATGGTTGGACTCATTTCTTCTTTCTATAGGGTTGGTTCCTAGTGTATATCCTCTTCTTTTGAAGTTAATTGTTCATTTTCTTCCTCCTCTTCACAATCTATGTAAAATAATTTCTTCTCAGCACACTTATGACCTTTAGTGTATTTGTTATCACAATTGTAGCAAAGCCATTTTGCTATTTTTTCTTCCAATTGTTGTGGTGTCAACCTTGTAGGTTGTGGAATTCTAGGAGTAGCAACATTTCCATCTTTATAGATGTGAGTGGTAGGCTTCCTTGTCGCCCTAATTTTACATTCAATTTTTCTTTCCAACCTGAATGCCTTCTCCAATGAATCAAGTTCCCAAAGGCGAACCTCATGTTGGATGTTATCCTTTAAATTCCCTATGAAGACCTCAATCCAGTGTTCCTCTGGAATATCATCTACCCTTATATTCAATTTTTGTAATTCCTCAATATGCTCCACCATTGAACCCTTTTGTTTGAGATTTATCAATTGGCTAAAGAAGGTGTTTCTCTTTGTATCCTCATAATGTGTTATCATTTCCTCCGTAAAAATTGACCAAGTGATAATTTTTTTATGGGAGCAAAGCCATCGATACCATACAAATGTATTTGTTTCTAAATATAAAGTTGCAAGGTGTACCTTTTGTGTGTTTTTCACATTATTGAGATCAAAATATTGCTCCATCTGTAGTATCCATGTTATGGGATCCTTGCCCGCAAACTTCCTCATATCGATCTTTGGAATATGGTGAGTCTTCAATCCAACATTAGAGTTTATGAAATCACGATTAATATTTATTTTTTTCTCATCATGAGTTTCCTCTACTATATTTTCGCCATTAGGAATCGTTTCCTATATCAACTTTTTCAAACCTTCCTTCAAACCTTACATGTCTTCTTGTATATCATTCTTCGTGTCTTCCATTTTTTCTTCCATGTCTCCCATGCCACTCTTCAAATCATCCATATTAGTTTCCGTGTATTTCTTTAAACCATCCATATTAGCTTCCACACCTTTATTCAAAACATCAATTTCATTTTTTGTTGCTCTTTGCGAGAGAGAAATTTGGTACACTTGCTCTTGTAATTTTGAATTATCATGTTGCACTTCTTCCTCTTCATGAGTCATAGTAGAGTATTATGAGGGCTTAATGGGTGTTGAATTATTTTTAGGGGGAATTTTAGAACCCAATACTAATATCTATGCTTCAATATGCCCTTGGAATCACTTCAAACAGATTTTTCAAACAAGACTTATGTAATTTGAAAAAACAATACACATCTTCTTCTTGCTTTTGAGGAGCTCAATATTGAAACTTACTTATCTCTATGGTTTTGGATCTTCAATATCTGAAATTCAGTCCTATAGTAGGCCTCTGAATATTATTTCGAATTCCATAGGTCTGACCTGATTTGGATTCTTCAAGACAATTTTATGCCCAATCTCCCACATTGACCTAATTATGGACTAGTTCAGTAGAGCAAACTTGTATGGCGTACCACATGTCACTGTTTCCTCCTTCAAATTTGAAATTGATACACAGGAAACTACAGTACGTTTACTTTCGGCCACTTTTTACAAAATTCCAATCTGATGCTCAGAGAGAGATTTATGACGATTTTTCCAAGGTCACCTCGTTTAGATGAAATTCGGGAGCCTACAAAAACCCTAACTTCCATAAATCATATGTCCGCAAATATTACGAACCAAGATCTGAAATTTTTACACGAAGTTCCTCAGGATTTATTCAAAATGGGTTTTTGTTTTTAGTGTATGAACCCTAGGATAAAAAACTTTATAGCAAAAATTCCACGATATCCTGTTTGAAGCAGCGAAACCCTAGAATCCAAAGCTTCGATACCAAATGTTATGAAACCAGCTCCAAAAATAGAAGAAAAGAGAGATAAACGCCCTATAAATAATCCACTTCAAGGGGGAAACCTCCCTTACATTACATAAATGAACAATTCTTGGATGATACAAATGAAAAAACCTCCTTTCTATATATAGGAGTCCATGGGGTCACAATATAATCATAGCCGACCTAACAATAATAATGTAAGGGCACAATAATAAAAATATGGGGGTTACATGGGTACACAAATAACAATAAGGGGAATACACTAACAACAGTAAGGTACTACACTAGTAATATAGGGACCTAACACTAAATTTTCCTCTTTCAGGATGGGTTGAGGTCTCTGAAAGACTAGGAATTTTTTATCAGAACTTAAACTTCTAGAGGAAATACAAAATTTTCATTGAGAGGAGGATCCTTACTTTTGTTTTCCAGGTTCCTACTCATATCTAAAGTATCATGGATTCTAAGAAAGTGACTTCTAAAATGGATTTTGGATACTGCAGTTTCATTCCTTAGTCTAATGATTGGTCTTCTACTTGACTCAAAAATAGACAATATTTTAGGTTCTGTAGTCGGAAAATAATTTTGAGACAATGAGTGGTATTCTGCAGTCCACTCATCAGTAATTTTTATTTGGGAAAAAAATATTATAATAGGAGTGAAATTACCAGGTCCAACCACCACTCCTGTTGTGGATCTCTGAGTAAGTTTAGGATTGTGAGTTGCGAGAGTTTTGGAGACAAATAATAAACAAACAACAGAATGTAACTGGACAATATTAGACTTATCAGACATATTAAAGCCAGAAAAAGGGATGTAAGCTTGAATAAGTTCATTAATATGGGGGTCGGTTAATGAAACTTGGTACCGTGAGATGATGGATGACGAAATTATACCATTATGTAAAGGGACTCAAAACCACCTAGTAGAGAATTAGTAAATTCATTATGTCGTGAATCAATTACACAAGCTTAGCAACACACATTCAAACCAGGTATGATGAGAGGGTTAATTCCAAATTGTATTATTCCAATATGCACATACTTATAACCTTGTTCTAGTCCCCATTGGATATCTTCTGATTTTCTGACAGGTATATGATACATAGGTTGGTTAATATTGATAGGTACATTTACAGAGGAATATATAATAAGATTGGTTGCACAAGAATTAAACATTGGAAGGACATAAATCTTACTAGGAGATATTTGAGGACGATGCTAATTAGGATTGGGGGTATTTCTTGGACATCCAACCTAGAATCATACAAGGGCTCGAATTGTGACTTGTTTAATATCCTTCCAATCCAATTGGTTTTCTTTGGAGATTTCATATTAGGAGAGAAATAGAAACTACTTGAGGCCATTTCTTACTGCAATTCACTTCTCAGTATTGCGGAAGTAGGTAAGGAAAAGAAATATGTGAAGGTAAAATAATATACATTTGAGGAATGGGACTCCCTCATATTTACAATTCCTTCCTTTGGCTTCAATTCTTTGGAAACACGGTCCACCAGAAAAAAAATTTGCAATAAGCTTTCATATAATGTCTTCACACTAATGACCACATCTAGCTTGTTATACTGGTAGTTAATATGGCTTAAAATTCCTACTCAAATAATAAATACAACTCACAGAATGGTAAGGCACAATTTTTATTGATAGATAACACATATTACATCAAATACATTATAAATACAGAGATTGAATGTAAGAGAATTTATCAACCAAAATTAAAATTGGAAATTTGAAGCTAAAATTGTTTAGAGGTTGAAGGCTTCCTGGCTCATTACATACTTTGCCTATTACAATGCAGTATTTACATAACTTTGGATCTGAAACCAAATTACAAACTTCACTTAGAGGCGCGGATCAACCTTAAAAAACTCTCAAACATGTGCAAGCTTACCGAACTCGGCCTAAAGACATAATGAAACAGAGCTTTGGAGAGAGAGAGCTCATAATAAACACACAGACTCGAATTCCCAAATGGCAATACATTTTCCTTATTGATAGGATTTTGAGAGAGCTTCAAACATCTTCTCTAAATATGACATGTCTGCATAAATTGTATAAACTATAGATCTCAAATATAAACATTTCAGTAGATTCTATGAAATGAGGATCAAATCCCACCAAAAGTCGAAGAAGCGCTCCGATTTTCATATATTCGTCCAGAAATTTAACTTAAAATATTACTTTGGAGGACAGACCCCTCCACTTATTCATTTAAACTCTCCTAAGATTTACATAGTGTAAATTTTATCGGAATCCCATGGTACCAGTCACACTCACTATTAGGTGACTAGACATGAAATAAAACCCACCATGCTTCTTTACAAAGATTATGCCAGACACTT
Organism: Pinus albicaulis; assembly: GCA_034641835.2. Lineage (NCBI taxonomy): Eukaryota > Viridiplantae > Streptophyta > Pinopsida > Pinales > Pinaceae > Pinus > Pinus albicaulis. The sequence continues at coordinate 753,874,544 of CM076577.1, forward strand.
GGATATCCATGATTATCATTGTCACTTGAGTAATACAAATGTTGTAGGATTGGTGAAAAATGGGCTTATGCATGTGGTGGCATGATATTATAGCACAGAAAGAAAGGAGATCCATATATATTAGGTACTCGCTCATCTGCAGGATTACAAATATATCCAAATAATTGAGATATATACTTATAGATGGGTTTCTTTGGTGGCTAAATATTATGTACTTTAAGTGTGTTGAACAAATGTTCTATTTGAAATAAAAATCATGCCTCAGATTGAGTTGTTGTTCTGATATCTTCTTGGAGATAATCAATAAATTCATTTTTTATGATGGTCCAAAATATTCCTTCCCTTGGGCACCAATCATGTAGCATTATTTTGAACCAAGGTGACCAGTGATTAAATAGATTACACATAGAGCTACATTCGAACATCAGCCAAACTCTTTTGGCATAGTTGGTGTACATCATGATATTGAAATAGTCTACATAGCTCAGTCATGGCTCATACATACAAATATTTATTTATCCTGTAAAAGGTTCAAATCTAATGGTCCCTTGAAACATTTTGGGCGACTCTATAAAATACATAATATTACTTACATTATTATGGCTACTATAAATCCATTGTTCAATAATGTATTCATATGCAGGACTCACCTTGGCCCTATCTATGAGACACTAAAAAAAAAATGACATATTAAAACCCATTGAAAACCCTCTGGAGCAGGGGGAGGTGATGATGAAGTTGAAGCTCATTGAAAACTGAACATCTTGATTTATTTCGGAGTTGCTTCTCTTATAAACAAATCTTCTAAAAAATTATCTTTACCATTTTTATATTCAATCTCAAAGTCGAATCCATCCAACCATATGCTCCATCTTAGTATCCTATTGATGCCTTGTTCTAACAACCTTTTGTTTCTAAGCATCCCAAACATATTTTTCAAGTATGTTCTTACATTGAATCTTACTAGCTTCAAGAAAAACCTAAATCTTTTGATTCCATTTTTTACAGCAAGGATTTACTATGAGAAGAGGATACCTGAGATCGGTGGCATTGAAGCATCCTTATGCATATGCGCAAACTTCTTCCCTTCTTGCATGATTTTTCATCAACACTCTTTCCCATACTTCATCAGATGCATATCTTTCTAAAATGTAAGGAAATGTATGCCTTGGAAGAAGCAAAATTGGAAGATTTTGGACCTTTTGTTTAGTAATTTGAATTGCAGCCGTCATATATGGGGTCCATTCTATTCCTTTGAGCCTCTTTTGAAGGAACTTGACATCGTTGGCTTGATTTTCATAAAACTATCGAATGTAATTTAGGCTTCCCAAGAACCTATGCAATTTCCTGCGGTCATAAATGGCATCTAGAAATTATGTTAACGCTTTCAACACATGTTCTTGCAATTAAACTTTTCCTTGGAATAGAATTAGTCCTAAATATTCAATTCTATTTTTTGAAAACTCAAGCTTAGGCTTGTTGAAGTCTAACACATACTTAAAAATCATGTGGTGAACTATCTCCAAGTGTTTTCTATGTTCTTTTAAATCAAAAGAACATATTATTAAGTCATCAATATAAACAATAACAAATTTCAAATCTCCAAAAATATCTTCCATTCTTTTATGAAATTCAGAGGGTGAATTCTTCAATCCAAATGGCATTACTCGCCATTGGAATTTTTTTTGTGGCACCACAAAACCAGTCTTGTATCTTTCAGATGGATTGATCCCTATCCGTCAGAATCGGCTCTTAAAGTCAAATTTGTTGAACACGTTATTATTACTGAATTTCTGAAATAAAGCTTCTTTAGATGGCAGAGGATACCTAATAGGCAACAAAGCATCATTTAATTCTATATAGTTGGTCACCATCTAAGGTTTACCTCTCTTTTTTTCTGAATGCTTGTTGCCATAAAATGTTGGGCAAGCCCAAGGATTTCCGCTTGGTTCGATCAACTTTCTCTTTAATAGTTTAGCAATCTCTTTTTTATAGATTTTGAGCTCTGGTGGGGACATATGGTTTTTTTATGACTTCTGAGGTGTTCCAAAGTAATTTTATTTGTAGGGGAGATCCACAAATTATTTCTCCCTTTTCCAAAATGCATTGGGTGCATTTGATGTATATTTTGCTTCAATTTTCTCTTTTATTTCTCTGACGTATTATCACCCTTGGATTTCAGCATTTCTGATTAATTTGATGATCTTTGCTAGCTTTTCAAGAGAACATCCAACTATATCTAGGATAGGGTCTGCAATTATATTTACATAGTTGGAATTACTTGGAATTTTCACAGTTCTTCCTTGGATGTTGAGGTAAATATGGTTTGCTTCTACAACAAGAGGGATATGTCTCCTTACAAAATCTTGATCCAACAAAATATCATTTCCTGTATCAACACTGTAAAAATTTACAAAAGTAGGAATTCCAATAAGGATAATTGAGAAAATAGGATCCATAGCTCTCATAGTCATTAACGTCTTATTTACATCTCTGGGCTATAAGCTTGTGGGTTTCCAATAATATTCAGGAATGGCACTTGCTTTGGATTGGAAATTCATAGAATATTATTTATAACCACTTACCTTGATATCTATTCTAATAAAAATCCTATCTTCAAATCCATTCATCTAGAGAATAGATGTACCTAGTTTTGGCTAGTGATCTCCTGGTATGAATTTTAATGCTTGTTGCTCTCGGTCATGATATTCTTCTTCTTTGAGCACATCTAAAAATTCTTATATCATCATTGAATATTTTAGTTCTACAAGTTGTTTTTGTTTTTCAGCCAATTCCTTTTGGTCAGCTCTCATACTGGTTAGAATTTGTTTAACTATACCTCTTTTTCTTCAATGGTGTTTTCTAAGTGCAATATTTCATCTTGTAGTTTGTTGACTTGGTCTCCTTCTTCTTTTTCATCTGATAGATTCTCAATGATGGGAGTAGCGTTCCTAAACCCATAGGATTTTCTATGATGAATAAAGCTTACTTATTCTCTTCTTATCATAGATCAGTGGTGAAACTGCTTCCTTGGTGGAATGTTGGATGAGGGTGTATTGGAAATATGTGTAGATGTGGTAGGTGTGTCACTTGGATAGTAGGCGCAAAGATTCACCATGCTTCTCTACGTGATTTTGAAAAGTTAATTCTGGAGGATTCGTTATGTGAGATGGTGTTGGATAGCGAAATCTCCTGGTGTGAGGGAATAAATATGAGATTGTAAAGATGTAATTTCAAAGCGAAGGTGTGCGGGATTTTCTATATGAAACATCTTGACATCTAAAAAGAAGTCAAGTTCTCAGGTGGATTCAGAGTAAGATGAGTCTTCAGAATGTGGAGATGGTGGGTTTGACTCATCTGAATCTGTGACTGAAAAATATTCTTCATTTTGTAGGGGATGATCTACTTGCTCCCATTCATTCAGATCATAAATATTAGAAAAATGTCAAACAATTTATTTTGGAAACGAATTTTACCCTTCAAAGGAAATTTTCTTTCCTAATGGTTTGGCTTCTTGCAAATGAAACAAGTTCTTGAGTATTCTCTTTGGGCGCCTTCTTACATTCTATTGAAGTATGCTTTTCTTGGTCTTTGAAACCTTTGTCTCCTAAGGTAAAACCTTCTAGGTTGGCCTTTCTTCGTGCATTTTTTACATTGGAAATCACTTCCACATTATCCTTTTCTAGCATTCTTCTTTTTTATTTTGCTGCCAAAATGATTAGTTTCGGCATATATATCATAGACACTTGCATTGAAACCAAGTTGTTTCTTTATTGATTTGGTTGTCTTTTTTCGGAGGCATTTTTTCTGCAGAGTAAATAAAATTTGTTCATGGAATCCTGCAAGAGAAATATTTTTGAAATTTCTATTTTCAGCTTCAAATCTAGCCCTGACAAGATCTGCGATTCTACCAGGCATTGCAGACAAATATTTTCTCAAAAGAATTATATTTTATGGGTCTCTTGCCTTATAAAGAAGATCTTGCATTGTGCAGAAAAACTTAGGAATTTCATTTATATCACAAAATATTTGGCTCATGAACATATCTGCATAATGATGGCCATCAACCTTAATTTCTCCATAAAACTCATGGAGAACTTCCCTGACGAGTTCAGCGACTGGCTTATCACTATTCATAATAATGAGCTTGTCAGATTCATGCATTCTAGACCACCATAACTCTAAGTTGCCTTGGAAACCCCAAGTTTTCCTTAAAGCTAATTCTGACCATGAGAGTATGTTTCTATGAATCGACTTTTGAGTGCTTTCCTATGCACTCCAAGTATGGATTTCCATGAGGATTCCCCTTTTAGATTTGCAGTTCATATTTGTCATTAGAGCTTGATCTATGTTAGCTCGACTAAGAGTAGGGAACTCATCAGTGTTTGAAGGATCATATGGAGTTTTTCCAAGAGAACCATACTTGGAATTACACCACTTTCCCATGTAGATTCAAAAGGTTGGTTTGGTATATCGCCATCTACACTCCTGGGTATTTTCTTGGATACTTTGCCTTCTTCATTTACCATTTTTATTTCTACTTTGTTCTGTGATGACAAATCAAATATTGGGATTTGTGATTGAACTAGAGCCAATTTTTCTCTAGCAAATGAAATAAAATTTTCAAATTGAAAAATTCTGGGATTATGTATAGAGAATTTTTTGAGTAGTAGTGGAGTATTTTTCCCCTCGGGGTTCTTTTCTTCTAGCTGGAATATCTGGATATAAAATTTTGTTACAGTAAGTGCTTCTTCTAACTCAGGATTTTCTTTTTCCAGACTCAGCTTTAAATATACTACTACTTACATAATTTTCTCTAACTTCATATTCACATCTTTTAAACTATCAAAATTCTCAAAAGATTTTTGAATCAAATCATCTCAACTAGAATGGTGTCCTAACGCATGGGACTATACTTTACGCACTTGTTGTGATAGGTCATCTAGATTATGTGTTACGCATGTTAGATGATAATTTTTGTAGTTATGAAGCCTTATAATGTCTTGGGGATTCTCATTTGTAAATTTCCTATATTGTAGGAAATCCACATCAACTACAACATTCCCATCTTTAAATTAATGTACAAAATTTCGAGGAGGAAGTCTCATTTCTGGGAGTAGATGGTTTTCTAGATCGTCCCCTACCTTTCTCTAGGCAGTGTGTATCTCATGAAATTAATATCTCTCGAAGAGGCAATCTGTAGACATTCCTAACATTCTGCATGTTGGCCTAAATTTTCCTCTTTCAATATGGACTGAGGTATGTGAAATACTTGAAATTTTTTATCAAAACTTGGACTTCTAAAGGAAATACAGAATTTGCATTGAGAGGAGGATTCGTACTTGTATTTTTCCATATGCCTACTGAGGTTTGAAGTATCATGGATTCTCAGAGAGTGAATTCTAATAGGTATTTTGAATATTGCAATTTCATTCCTTAGTCTAATGATTGGTCCTCTACTTGACTAAGAAATAGAATATATTTTAGGTTCTCGAGTCGGAAAATAATTTTGAGAGAATGGATGGTAGTCTGGAGTCCGCTCATCAAGAATTGTTAATTGGTAAAAACTTGTTGTGATAGGAGTGGAATTACCAGGTCCAACCACCACTCCCTTTGTTGTGGCGCTCTAATTAAGCTAAGGATTGAGAGATGGGAGAGTTGTGGAGACAAATTGTAAACAAACAGTGGAATGTAACTAGGAAATATTAGACTACTCAATCATAGTAAATCCAGAAAAATGGATGTAACCTTGAAGAAGTTCATTAATATGGGGGTTGGTTAATGAAACTTGGTACCGTGGGGTGATGGATGACTAAACTAGACCATTGTGAAAATGGGCCTCAAAACAACCTAGTAGAGCATCAGCGAATTGATTATGGTGTGAATCAATTACACAAGCTAAGCAAGACACATTCAAACTAGGTTTGGTGAGAGGGTTAATGCCAAATTGTATTCGTCCAAGATGCACATACTTATAACATTTTCTAGTCCCCATTGCACATGTTCTGGTTTTATGAGAGATATCTGATACATAGGTTGGGTAAGATTGATAGGTACATTTACAGAGGCATATCTAATAATATTTGTTACATGAAATTTAAACATTGGAAGGTCATAAATCTTACCAGGATATATCTTAGGAAGCTTGCAATTATGATTGGGGGTAAATTCCTTGACTAACACCCTAATATCATACAAGGGAACAGATTGTGACTTGTTTAATAGCCTTCCAATCCAATTGGTTTTCTTTGGAGCTTTCATATCAACAGAGAAATCAAAACTACTTGAGACCATGCTTACTACAATTCACTACTAAGTATTGCGCAAGCAGGTAACGAAAAGAAATATGTGAAGGTAAAATACTATGCACCTGCCAAGAATGGGACTCCCTCGGAGTTACGCCTTCCTTTGGCTTCAATTATCTGGAAACACGGTCCACCAGTAAACTTTGTTGCAACAAGATTTCATATAACGACTTCACACTACGTACCACATCTCGCTTGCTATATTGATAATTAATATTGTTTGAAATGCTTACTCAAATAATAAAGAAAAATCACAAAATGACAAGGCACAATTTTTATTGAAAGATAACACATAATACATCAAATACATTATAAATCAAAAGATTGATTGTAAGAGCATTTATCAACTAGACTTAAAATGGGAAAGTGAAGCTAACATTGTTCAGAGTTTGAAGGATTCCTTTGCTCGTTACTGACTCTGCCTATTACAATGCAGTACTTAAATAACTTTTGCTCTGATACCAAATTACAGACTTCACTCAGACGTGCATATGGACCTTAACAAAGTATCAAACTCGATACTTCCTATAAGTCCCTCCAATTTAGGTTCACATATGCATGAAAGTGCACATGCATAAGCTTGACGAACTCGACCTAAAGATAGAATGACACGGAGATTTAGAGAGAAAGAGAGAGAGCTTAGAATAACCACACAGACTCGAATGCCCAAATGGTGATACATTTTCTTTATTTATAGTATTTCGAGAGAGATTCAAGCATATTATCTAATATGACCTGCCTGCATAAATTGTACAAACTATAGACCTCAAATCTGAAATTTTTCGTAGATTCTATTAAATGAGGGTCAAATACCACCAAAAGTCGGAGAAGTGCTCCGTATTTCAGATATTCATCCAGAAAGTTAACTTAAGATCTTACTTTAGAGAACAGACCCCTCCACTTATTCATTTAAACTCTCCTAAGATTTACATAGTTTATATTTTATCGGAATCCCACGATACCAGTCACACTCACTGTGAGGTGACTAGACATGAAATACAACCCACCATGATTTTTTACAAAGAGTCTATCAGTCGCAAGGATATCCATAATTATCATTGTTACTTGAGTAATACAAATGTTGCAAGCTTGGTGAAAATGGGCTTCTATGTGAGGTGGCATGATATTATAGCACAGAAAGAGAGTAGATCCATATGTGTTAGGTACTCTCTCATCTGCAAGATTACAAATCGATCCAAATAATTGATATATTTTCTTATAGATGGGATTCTCTTGTGGCTGGATACTATATAATTTAAGTGTGTTGAATAAATGTTATATCTGAAAGAAAAACCATTCCTCGAACTCATTTGTTGTTCTGGCATCTTCTAGGATATAATCAATAAATTCATTTTTTATTATGGTCCAAAATATTCCTTCCCTCGGGCACCAATCATGTAGCAGTATTTTGAACCAAGGTGACGAGTGATTAAAGGGATTACACACAGAGCTACATTCGAACATCATCCAAACTCTTTTGGCATATTTGGTGTACATCATGATATTAAAATAGTCTACATAGCTCAGCCATGGCTCATATAGACAAATACTTCTTTGTCCTGCAAAAGGTGCAAATCTAATGGTCCCTTGAAACATTTTGGGCAAATCTATAAAATACATAATATTGCATACGTTACTATGGCTACTATTAATCCATTATCCGAGAATGTATTCATATGCGGGACTCTCCTTGACCCTATATATGAGACACTGAAAATAAAATGACATATGAAAATGTTTACATATTAAAACCCATTGAAAACCCTCTGGAGCAGGGGGAGGTGATGATGAAGTTGAAGTTGATGGACAATTGAACATCTTGATTTCTTTCTGAGTTGCTTCTCTTGTAAACAAATATTCTAAACAATTATATTTACCATTTTTATGTTCGAACTCAAAGTCAAATCCAACCAACCATAGGCTCCATCTTAGTATCCTATTAATGTCGTGTTCTAACAATATTTTGTTTCTAAGCATCGCAGCCATATGTTTCAGGTCTGTTCTTACAATGAATCTTACTGGCTTCAGGAAAACCCTAAATCTTTTGATTCCATTTTTTACAGCAAATATTTCTTTATAAGAATATGGATACCTGAGCTTAGTGTCATTGAAACATCCTGATGTATATGAGAAAAATTCCTCCCTTCTTGCATGATTTTGCATCAACACTCCTGTCCATACTTCATTAGATGCATGTATTTCTAAAATGTAAGGAAATTAGTGTCTTGGAAGAACCAGACTTCGCAGATGGGGTTCTGAGCCTCTTTTGTAGGATGTTGACATCTTTGGATTGATTTTCATAAAAATTGCTAATATAATTGAGGCTTCCCAAGAACCTATGCAATTGCCTACAGTCATAAATGACATCTGAAAATTATGTTAAAGCTTTCAATACATGTTCTTACAATTCAACTTTTCCTTGGAATAGGATTAGTCCTAAATATTCAATTCTAATTTTTGCAAACTCAAGCTTAGGCTTATTGAGGTCTAGCCCATGCTTAGAAATCCTGTGGTGATCTATCTCCAAGTGTTTGCTATGTTTTTTTAAATGAAAATAATAGATTAGTAAGTCATCGATATAAAAAATAACAAATTTCAAATCTCTCAAAATATCTTCCATTATTTTCTGAAATTCAAAGGGCGCATTCTTCAATCCAAATGGCATTACTCTCCATTGGAATTTTTCAGGTGGCACCACAAAACCATTCTTGTATCTGTCAGATGGTTTGATCCCTATCTTCCAAAATCCACTCTTAAGGTCAAATTTCTTGAACACATTATTATTGCTAATTTTCTGAAATAAAGCTTCTTTATATGGCAGAGGATACCTAATAGGGAAAAAAAATCATTTAATGCTCTATAGTTGATCACCATCCTAGGTTTACCTCTCTTTTGTTATGAATTCTTGTTGGCATAAAATGTTGGGCAAGCCCAAGGGCTTATGCTCAGTTCAATCAACTTTATTTCTAATAGTTTAGCCATCTCTTTTTTACAGAGTTCGAGCTCTGGTGCGGAAATTTGGTTTGTTGATGACTTCTGAGGTGTTCCAGAGTAATTTTACTTGCATGGAAGATCCAAAAAGTATTTCTCCCATTGCCAAAATTCAATGGGTGCATATGTTATATATTTTGCTTCAATTTTCTATTTTATTTCTCTGATGTATTATGGCCCTTGGATTTCAGCATTTATGATTACTTTGTTGATAATTTATAGCTTGTCAAGAGAACATTCAACTATATCTCGAACAGGGTCTACAATTTTATTTACATAGCTGGACTTACTTGGAATTTTTACAGTTCTTCCTTGGATGTTGAGGAAAATATGGTTTGCTTCTACAAAAATATGAAGATGTCTCCTTACAAAATCTTGACCCAACAAAATATCATTACATATATCAAAATTGTACAAATTTACAGAAGTAGGAATTCCATTAAGAATAATTGGGAAATCAAGAGCCATATTTATGATAGTCATTAACATCTTATTTACATATCTGAACTACAAGCTTGTGGGTTGCCAATAATATTCAGGAATGGTACTATGCTTTGCATAGGAATTCATAGCTAATGTGTCTAGTTGTGCATCCATAGAATATTGTTTATAACCACTAACCTTGACATCTATTCTAATAACAACCCTATCTTCAAATCCCTTCATTGGGATAATAGTGTTAGCCACCTATAAAATTTGTCATATCAAATGGTGGCTAAAATATTTTTTAGCCTTTAAGAAATAATTTCATGACCAAATTGTTAGTTCTTAAAGTCTTATGATGATCTTTATCCTTTCCATTAATCTTCACTGTTGTTTCCCTCTTCATCCTGAAGAACCTACTGTTAACCAAAGAGAAAGACTGCTTAAACCCCTCCATTTCCCATCATCTTTACTCTCCCTTTCACCCATTTTTTCCTTCCATAAAACCCCTAAAAAACCCTCTATATAACCTCTAAATAATTCCAAACACCCTTTTAAACCATTTGTCCCCTTTCATTTGGTTTATAAATTCCTATTTCATCTATCGGAATCCTCAATTTGCCTCAAAAACCTTGTTTTTAGGCCTAAAAAACCCTTTCTGTATATAATGTTTTCTTAAGCCCCCGAGGGCTTAACTCCTGTAAACCCCCTTCCTCATATGACTTACAGCCCCGCAACCGGCGCTAAAAGCCTTAAAAACCCTTTCAAAACCCGACTTTCCTTTGTTATTTCATAAACCCGACAATTCAGATTTTCAACGAATCTCGACCATCGATCTAAACCGATCAACGGCCATCAGCTCATCACATCGCAAGTCCGCATGGGTCCTTCCTCTTTTTCGTGTCTTTCAAATTTTCCGATGCGATCCCTCAGAACAAACCTTAGCCGTCGATCATCTTTCTAATCCGACGGTCATTATATCATCGCATCGCAAAAATCCCTTATTCTTTCCCTTTTCCTCTTCTGAATGCCAATCCTCCGATTTAATCTGGACCGTTGAATCCACAAGAACCAACGGCCCAGATTCAATCGCGCGACACTCATCAACCTTTCTCCATTAACCCCTCCGATTGAGTATGGACCGTTGATCTCCCCTCTAATCCGACGGCCCTTGCATAATCGCACAATCACAAAAGCTTAATCCCTTTCCTTTGACCTCTGCCGATGTGATGCTCCGATAAGATCCCAACCGTTCATTCAGAAAGATCTAATGGCCAGCGCTTAACCACCTCGCGCTCACCCATCGCGTAATCCTCCGACATCCCGACCTCCGATTAAATCCTCACCGTTGATTTCCTCAAATCCAACAGTCCACATTGCTGCCGCTTTCAAACCCCACCCTTCTCATTCTCCCCCGTCGATAGATCTCCGTCGTCCATTTCTACAAATCCGACGGTCAAGATCTATCCCGCGCACCTATCCCCATCGCAATCTTTCTGCACCGTCCGATCTGGCTCCGCCGATCCAACGGCTGATATCGCGTTTCGCAAAACTTTTGCGACAGCATGTTAACACCTAAAAACTTTGAAAAATGGGCGGTATTTGGGGGACACATGTCAGCAAGCGGACCGTATCGCATTCTTTTTGGCGATACCACTTACCACACAAACCATTTGCGAAAACCGCTGCCGGTTTTCCGCCAAACCACCTACCCTCCGCAATGCGTTTTCTCATTCGATCTCCACCGTTCATCATTTTCATCTGACGGCTCTCTTTTAATTTCACCCCTATTCGTCCGCCAGCCATTCTATTCTTCCAAAAGACTTCATCCGAAGATCTTAACCGTTGATCCTTCTAAATCGACGGCTCCGACTTAACCTCGCTCCCAAACCGCTTGAAACAGTCTTAACCTATTCTTCACGGGTTTTTCTTAATTTTGCTTGTTTTTATGCAGGTTATTAAGTTTTTGTCCGCAGTTAAAAAGAAATCAAAGGCTAGGGATGAAGATCCCCAATCCATCTATCCATGAAGAAAAGGGATCTGCAGGGTTCAGATTATGTTTCCACCTTTGCCTCATGAGCATTGGTGATCTCGTGAAACCTTCTGAGCACATCAAACTGCAAGAAACACAGTGAATGTCAAACGGACAAAAAGTATCAGTGTCAAAGGATAAAATCAAAGAAAAAATGAAGAATTAATGATTTTAAATAGAGTATGAAAGGATTAAGGCACAAACTCAGTAAATCAAAGGCCTAATCCACAGTTGTTAACAAATAAAGACCAGAAATGAAGATCAAGGCCTAATTAGGCCTAAAACACGGACCGACAATAGATTGAAGGTGTTTTAAGAAAAAACAAAGAGAAATATCAGTAAAGGAGGCCTCCAATGCCACATCATAGGCCAATTGAATCCTCTCCATCTACCAAAGTGCCACCTGCATCTTTCAATAAATCAGTAGAAGGCAGAGTTATTGCCTCAGTCAGTGATATTTTTCCTAAAGATAGCTAAAGTTATTGCTAACCCGCCTAAGAGTTTTAAAGTCAACAAAATCTGCCCAGCATGCTTAATACTTAATGAAAATCAATTGATTCAGAGGAAATATCAGAAACCTTCTCCATTGAGCCCCTCAAAGGCCGAGAAGCATTAAACTGTATTAATTGAGCCTAGAGATCTTTTCTCTCATCCCACCTCCTCATTTCTTCTATAAATGCTTCTGTAGAAGATGAGATAAAGGTTGGTCTCTGGATATCTGTTGCATGTAAATGGTTTACTGAAGCTGTTGTAGCCCTGTTTGTAATTGAAGATACATAAGCTGAGATGAGAAGTTTGAAGCTGTAGAGACCCACTGGACTTGATGATTGTAACTAGTTTGAACATCAAATACAAGCTGATTTATGGGATCCTGGTCTATGTCAATGGTGATGTGTTTTCTATTGTAAATTTTTATTTTCTTTTTGTTTCCATTCTGTCCATTTTTCTCTGATAAATAATAGCAAATATGGAGCTAGGATTTACTCTTACAAGTACCCTACTCTCACTGATAAGCTTTATCTTTATGTTTTCCTCCTTTGTGTATTTAAGAATGATTTAATACAGTCCAAGCAGTTAAGGAATGTTGGTGTTCCCACGTCTTACTGTCTAAATTTTAAAAAATTTTATTGAATTTTATTTTCGTTTCATGCTAAGTAGAGTTGGACTAGGAAACTTTATGGTTTGCCCTATCTTCTAGTTTTTCTCCAAAGGTTGTTTGAAAGTTTCCCTTAAGAGTATGTTGAAAGCAGGATAGGTTCAAAGTCCTTACCTGATCTTAGACTACTTTTTATGTTTATCTTGAATGTTTTCCTTTTGAATATGCTGAAAGCAGGATAGGTTCAAAGTCCTTACTTGATCTTAAGCTATTCTAAGTGTTTTAAATGTTTTCTATTGAAAGTGCATCAAAAGAAGGATAGTTTCAAAGTACTTACCTGATCTTAGATTACTTTTATGTCTTTTCTTAAGTGCATGCCAAAAGCAGGATAGTTTCAAAGTACTTACTTGATCTTAGGCTGCCCTTTGTTCCTTCATCTGTCTCAATTACCTTTCTTATTGTTCCATTCCATAACATCAACTTAAAGATATCCTTTGACATAGATGACTTGCACCATGGACCACTCTTGAACCTTGTTGTTTCAATTAAATCCTCTTATGACTTCATAGCCCAATGGATTGAAGCTGCTCCTTGCCTATCTTATTAGCTGAATCATTCATTCACTTTCATACACCTTCACCCTTCATTTATAATTCCTTCACCTTCATTATATCTTTGCCCAACCAAAACAAACAAAAACCCAGTTCTTCATAACTAGCCTAATATCACATTTCAAACCTTAAAAGATAAATCAATATTTGCACTTATAAGAGAGATCCCTCTCTGGATTCAGGAGGGCTAGATCCTAGAATCCCAAAGTGGTTCATATGTAGGCTTTGCAGTTTGTATTTTCCAATCTTGCAAATTACAAGGACCCTAACATTCTGGCGACTCCAATGGGGAACCAAGACCATTTAGCCTATATTGGTATTTAATTGTTGATGGTGGACAGCAACCCTCATTTAAACATTGAGAATCCTCCACCTGGCAACTCCACAATTCCTAATAGACCTAAAGACTCCACTGGAGGAAGAACCTGAAACATGGCTAGAAATTCCAGGAGGGTATAACATTCAGGCTGGATTTGGTTTAAATAATTCATTGCCTTTATCTACAACTATGTGTTGTCCTACTTTAAGCCTGATCAAGTGTACAAATACGAGATCCACACTGATTATGGGAAAGATCTCAAGCCTCAGTTTTCAGACCATGAGCAGACCTATACACCTATGAAAAACCTAGTGGAACAAAAGCCTCATGTTGTATCTCTCAGCCCTAATGAAACTTCGAGCAGTCATAGGTCTCTTGTTGCACTACCTACACCCACAAAGGTCATAGAAAGATATAAGCCTCTAGTTTTGCCTCTTATTTTCCAGCCCCTTCTTGCAAAACTTACAAATAAGTTGCTCCTTTTTTATGGAGAAAATGAAAAGATCACTGCTAAGCAACATGTTCAAAGTCTTGAGGATTTACTTGACTTGTTTGAAATAGAAGAAGATGATGTGCGTACTAGAATGTTTGCCTTATCATTACAAGGAAAGGTTAAGAGATGGTTTAAAGACCTTCCAGCTGCAAGCATTATCAATTTTCATCAATTTTCTCAAGTTTTCCTTGATAAATGGGTAGTCCTGAGAAATGTTTTCCTCATCCTAGAAGAATACCAGAACTTAAGAAGACAACCAGGAGAGACAGTACAAGAATTTTTAGCCAGGTTCAATAAGTTATACAATTCAATACCTACTAAGATAAAACCACCTTTGGGATGGGCTCTAGTGCATTATCCAAGTTCTTTTGACCCTGAGGTGGAATTCCATATGAGAGAAAGGAAGCCTTCTAGCCTGGAAGAAATGCAAAACATAGCAATTATTGTTGAATACAACATATTGTGCAGGGAGGAAATATTATGTGCAATAAAGAAGGACCACGCAAAGCAAAGAAGGCTGATCTCTGCAAAAGCCAAGCTGAAAAAACTTATAGAGACAACCAACAGCTTGATGAACATAAAAGAGGAAGAATATGAGGTTGAAACCAAAAATGCTTATTCAAAGGGACCCACATCTTGTCCTCAAGAAAAACAAACCAGATCACTGTAAGACACAAGCAACATGCAAAGCATGTATGATAAACAAGATTCCAAATCAGAAGATGAGCTTGCAGATTATTTTGAAGAAAGACTTGCTGAGAATCCAATAGGATTGATTGGTGACATTGCTAATAGTTGTGATTCTTCTAGTTTTGATCTATCTAATGATGATTTTTTCCAAATAGAAGATAATCCTGCAGGACCATCATCAGTAGATTTGTGGAAGGAGGATCGTGTCTATCAACTTCATGAAAGTGATGAGCCAAGTTAGGCTATTTATGATACTGATGAAGAAATTTATGAAAATCTAGTAGCAGGTGAAGATTCATTGAATCTTCACTCTGCTTTATATCATATCATCAGTAATAATTTCCATGAAGGTGGAAGTCAGCATCCTTTCAGTTCAGAGGATGAGGAAGAAAGCACTGAAGAAACTCTCGAGTAAGTTTAATACCCTGAACCTTCTCTTGAAAGGGTTGAGGTAATCAAAGAAACCCCTGCTCAAGAATATGTTAGTCTTTTCATAGAGTTTAGTCCACTCAAGCATAGCATACCAGAGCCACAAGAGGACAACACTTCCATATATGATGAGTCCTCTAGTTCAGATAATAATGAAGATGAGGAAGTTTTTCTTTCTCAAGAGAATATTTATCTCAATTCAATGGAGAAAGAAGAGGTAATCCTGGTTGAAACCTATCTTCCAAAAATTCTCAACCAGGGTAAGGATGATGATGCTTCCAAGCAACATACTGAAGATATAGTCCTTAAAGCTGATGTCTTAGAAGCAGATTATCTACCAGACATGGAGGGCCAAAAATAAGAGAGTTCTCATCTTTTCTTTATTGATCCTATGGAAGAGTGTGTGGAGGCCCCAACTGGCTCAAATTATCAAGCATGGATCCTTTGCAAGAGCCAAAGACATAAAATGTTGTCACATCTTGTGACAGCCTTGATTTTAAAGATTAAGATTCATTATGTACTATGGTTACCTCTGACTAGTAGCCAGTTTCTCTATTCCTTTTTGTCACTACTCAACTGGTTACATTGGAACTTTTGTATCATATAAGAATGTAAATACTCCAAGTTAGATTAGGTTAGATAGGAATGTCAATAAAGCTCAGTTTTGAGCATTTAGTTAGTTGTTGATTTTTCTCTCGAAAAAAAAAAAGAAAAATACAAAAACAATAGAAAGATAGAAAAGAGGGCAGATATGAAAACAAGAAAGGTACAGCCCCATACCAAAAACAAAAAAAACAAAGTCTGAAAGTGTGCAAGCTCAAATGCCACTCCTAAGAAACACACATCTAATTAGTCATATAGCCTAATCATGACTAATTAGTTTTTCAATTTACTGTTGAGAGGTTAGTGAATTAGATTTGCCAAACAGTTCAATCTTGGCTTATCAGTAAGGTAGATTAGGATAGAAAAATGAAGGTTCAAACAAGCTCAAAATCTGAACCCATGAGTTTCAAAAAGAAGAAAGGTTCTAATATGTTCAAATCTTGACCCAAAGATAGAAGAAATGGTTCTAAAAAGATCAAAACTTGAACCAAAGAACAAAGAGAAGACAGCTCAAACAAATTCAAAATCAGAGCTGAAGAAAGATGAAGAGTGTTTTTAAATTTTCAGATCTTAAGCTTTCACAATTTTGGTTTAAATTTTCTGCAAATTTTAGTCTATGTGTAGCTTGTTTTTATGCCATAGACCAACAGCAAGTTAGACTGCTTAATCCTAGCTTGGCTATTTTTGAATTTCTGTCTTAGAATTTAGAGAATAAAATCTGTCAGACAGCCTAATCCTGACAGATAGTAGTTAGGTAGAGAAACTTATGAACTCAACTGTTTAATATGAGTTCATGGAGAAATAAGGGTAGACCTAAATAGTTTTATGTTTTCAATAAAAGAATAAAATGTTGGTGTTTAAGGTTTGCAAGTCAAAATGCACCTTCAGAAGAAAAAAATCTAGGAAGTAGGTGTGTAGGTAGCTTTTTGGGGAAGAATTTTTCTATTGATATGTCTAATGTTCTGCTCATCTTTCAAGCAGCTGATCAAAGAAGAAGAAAATATTGTCAAGGTACAAGGCCACTGATCTACATCCAGAGAAAGATTTTCTGAGGTTTTTGACACCTCCAAGGAGCTGCCATCCCAAGTTGGAGCCGCTATTAGCCACCTACAAAATTTTTCATATCAAATGGTGGCTAAAATATTTTTTAGCCTTTAAGAAACAATTTCATGACCAAATTGTTAGTTCTTAAAGTCTTATGATGATCTTTATCCTTTCCATTAATCTTCACTGTTGTTTCCCTCTTCATCCTGAAGAACCTATTGTTAACCAAAGAGAAAGACTGCTTAAACCCCTCCATTTCCCATCATCTTTACTCTCCCTTTCACCCATTTTTTTCCTTCCATAAAAAATCTCTATCTAACCTCTAAATCATTCCAAACACCCTTTTAAACCATTTTTTCCCCTTTCATTTGGTTTAGAAATTCCTATTTCATCTATCGGAACCCTCAATTTGCCTCAAAAACCTTGTTTTTAGGCCTAAAAAACCCTTTCTGCATATAATGTTGTCTTAAGCCCCCGAGGGCTTAAATCCTATAAACCCCCTTCCTCATATGACTTACAGCCCCGCAACCGGGCGCTAAAAACCTTAAAAACCCTTTCAAAACCCGACTTTCCTTTGTTATTTCATAAACCCGACAATTCAGATTTTCAACGAATCTTGACCGTCGATCTAAATTGATCAACGGCCATCGACTCATCGCATCACAAGTTCGCATGGGTCCTTCCTCTTTTTCGTGTCTTTCAAATTTTCTGATGCGATCCCTCAGAACAAACCTCAGTCGTCGATCATCTTTTTGATCCTATCGTCGCATCGCAAAAATCCCTTATTCTTTCCCTTTTCCTCTTCTGAATGCCAAACCTCCGATTTAATCTGGACCGTTGAATCCACAAGAACCAACGGCCCAAATTCAATCGTGCGTCTCTCATCAACCTTTCTCCATTAGCCCCTCTGATTGAGTATGGACCGCTGATCTCCCCTCTAATCCGATGGCCCTCACATAATCGCACAATCGCAAAAGCTTAATCCCTTGCCTTTTACCTCCGCAGATGCGATGCTCCGATGAGATCCCAGCCGTTCATTTAGAAATATCTAACGGCCAGCGCTTAATCGCATCGCGCTCACCCATCGCGTAATCCTCCGACATCCCGACCTCCGATTAAATCCTCGCCGTTGATTTCCTCAAATCCAACGGTCCACATTGCTCCTGATTTCAAACCCCACCCTTCTCATTCTCCCTCGTCGACAGATCTCCGTCGTCCATTTCTATAGATCCGATAGTCAAGATCTATCCCGCACACCTTTCCCCATTGCAATCTTTCCGCACCGTCCGATCTGGCTCTGCCGATCCAACGGCTGATATCACGTTTCGCAATAATTTTGCGACAGCACGTTAACACCCAAAAAATTTGCGAAATGGGCGGTATTGGGGGGACACGTGTCAACAAGCAAACCATATCGCATTCTTTTTGGCGATACCACTTACCACCCAAACCATTTGCGAAAACAGCAGCCGGTTTTCCGCCAAACCACCTACCCTCCACAATGCGTTTTCTCATTCGATCTCCACCGTTCATCATTTTCATCCGACAGCTCTCTTTTAAGTTCACCCCTATTCGTCCGCCAGCCATTCTATTCTTCCAAAAGACTTCATCCAAAGATCTTAACCGTTGATCCTTCTAAATCGACAGCTTTGACTTAACCTCGCTCCCAAACCGCTCGAAACAGTCTTAACCTATTCTTCACGGGTTTTTCTTAATTTTGCTTGTTTTTATGCAGGTTATTAAGTTTTTTTCCGTAGTTACAAAGAAATCAAAGGCCAGGGATGACGATCCCCAAGCCATCTATCCATGAAGAAAAGGGATCTACACAGTTCAGATTATGTTTCCACCTTTGCCTCATGAGCATTGGTGATCTTGTGAAGCCTTCTGCGCACATCAAACTGCAAGAAACACAGTGAATGTCAAACAGACAAAGAGTATCAGTGTCAAAGGATAAAATCAAAGCAGAAATGAAGAGTTAGTGATTTTAAACAGAGTATGAAAGGATTAAGGCACAAACTCAATAAATCAAAGGCCTAATCCACAGTTGTTAAAAGATAAAGACCGGAAATGAAGATCAAGGCCTAATTAGGCCTAAAACACAGATCGACAACATATTGAAGGTGTTTTAAGGAAAAACAATGAGAAATATCAGTAAAGGAGGCCTCCACTACCACATTAAAGGCCAATTGAATCCTCTCCATCTACCAAATTGCCACCTACATCTTTCAATAAATCAGTAGAAGGCAGAGTTATTGCCTCAGTCAGTGATATTTTGCCTAAAGACATCTAGAGTTATTTCTAACTCGCCTAAGAGTTTTAAAGTCAACAAAATCTGCCCAGCATGCTTAATACTTAATGAAAATCAATTTATTCAGAGGAAATATCAGAAATCTTCTCCATTGAGCCTCTCAAAGGCCAAGAAGCATTAAATTGTATTAATTGAGCCTAGAGATCTTTTCTCCCATCCCACCTCCTCATTTCTTCTATAAATACTTCTGTAGAAGATGAGATAAAGGTTGGTCTCTGGATATATGTTGCATATAAATAGTTCACTGAAGCTGCTATAGCCCTGTTTGTAATTGAAGATACATAAGCTGAGATGATAAGTTTGAAGCTGTAGAGACCCACTGGACTTGATGATTGTAACTGGTTTGAACATCAAATACAAGTTGATTTATGGGATCTTGGTCTATGTCAATGGTGATGTGTTTTCTATTGTAAATTTTTATTTTCTTTTTGTTTCCATTCTGTCCATTTTTCTCTGATAAAGAGTTATAGCAAATATAGAGCTAGGATTTACTCTTACAAGTACCCTACTCTCACTGATAAGCTTTATCTTTATGTTTTCCTCCTTTGTGTATTTAAGAATGATTTAATACAGTCCAAGCAATTAAGGAATGTTGGTGTTCCCACGTCTTACTGTCTAAACTTTAAACATTCTTCTTGAATGTTATTTTCATTTCATGCTAAGTAGAGTTGGACTAGGAAAGTTTATGGTTTGCCCTGTCTTCTAGTTTTTCTCCAAAGGTTGTTTGAAATTTTCTCTTAAGAGTATGTTGAAAGCAGGATAGGTTCAAAGTCCTTACCTGATCTTAGACTAATTTTTATGTTTATTTTGAATGTTTTCCTTTTGAATATGTTGAAAGCAGGATAGGTTCAAATTCCTTACTTGATCTTAAGCTATTCTAAGTGTTTTAAATGTTTTCTATTGAAAGTGCATCAAAAGTAGGATAGTTTCAAAGTACTTACCTGATCTTAGATTACTTTTATGTATTTTCTTAAGTTCATGCCAAAAGCAGGATAGTTTCAAAGTACTTACTTGATCTTAGGCTGCCCTTTGTTCCTTCATCTGTCTGGTTTCCCTTTCTTATTGTTCCATTCCATAACATCAACTTAAAGAGATCCTTTTACATAGATGACTTGCCCCATGGACCACTCTTGAATCTTGTTGTTTCAATTAAATCCTCTTATGACTCCATAGCCCAATGGATTGAAGCTGCTCATTGCCTATCTTATTATTTGAATCATTCCTTCACTTTCATACACCTTCACTCTTCATTTAGACTTCCTTCACCTTCATTATATCTTTGCCCAACCAAAACAAACAAAAACCTGGTTCTTCATAACTAGCCTAATATCACATTTCAAACCTTAAAAGATAAATCAATCTTTGCACTTATAAGAGAGATCCCTATCTGGATTCAAGAAGGCTAGATCCTAGAATCCCAAAGTGGTTCATATGTAGGCTTTGCAGTTTGTATTTGCCAATCTAGCAAATTACAGAGACCCTAACAAATAGATGCACCTGGTTTTGGTTGGTGATCTTCTGGTATCCATTGCAATGTTTGTTGCTCCTAGTCATGATCTTCTTCTTCTTTGAGCACATATTCAAATTCTTCTATCATCATTGAATCTTTTAGTTCTACAGGTTGTTTCTATTTTTCAGCCAATTCCTTTTGGTAAACTCTCGTACTGGTTAGAATTTCTTTAAACAGTCCTCTTTTTTCTTCAATTGTGGTTTCTAAGTGCAATATTTCTTCTTGCAATTTGTTAACTTGGTCTGCTTCTTCTTCGTTTGAGATATTCTCAATTATGGGAGTAGCTTTCTTAAAACTATAGGATTTTATGATGAAAAAAGCTTACTTCTTCTCTCCTTAAGGTAGATCTGTGGGGAAACTGCTTCTTTGGTGGAATGTTAGATGAGGGTGTATTGGAAATTTGTGCAGAACCTATGGTAGGGGTGTCACTTGGATAGTAGGCACCAAGATTCACCGTGCTTGACTGCTTTATTTTGGCAAGTTTACGTTGGAGGGTTGAGAGGTGTTCTATGAGACTATGTCAGATGGCTAAATCTCCTAGTGTGAGAGAAGAAATACAAGATTGTAAAGATGCAATTTCATAGCAGAATCTGTGGGATTTTCTAAATGAAACATCTTGACATATGAAATAAAGTCAATAATTGAGGTGGATTCAGAACAAGATGAGTCTTCAAGATGTGGAGATTGTGGGTTTGACTCATCTGAATATGTTTCTGAAAAATATTCTTCATTTTTTGGGGGATGATCTACTTGCTCCCATTCAGTTGGATCATAAATATTAGAAAAAATATCAAACAATTTATTTTGGCAATGAATTTTACCCTTCAAATGACATTTTCTTTCTCAATGGCCTGGCTTCTTGAAAATGAAACAAATTCATGATTGTGCTCTTTGGGTGTTTTCTTGTCTTCTCTTGAAGTACCTTTTTGTTGGTCTTTGAAACCTTTGTCTCATAGGATAAAACCTTATGAGCTGGCTTTTCTTCTTGCATTTTCGACATTGGCAATCACTTCCACATTGTCCTTTGCTAGCATTATTCTTTTTTAATTTTCCGCCAAAATGATAAGTTTCGGCATAGATATCACAGACACTTGCATTGAAACCAAGTTGTTTCTTTATTGATTTGATTATCTTTTTTCGGAGGCATTATTTCTGCAGAGTAAATACATTTCATTCATGGAATCCTGCAAGAGAGATTTTCAATATCTATATTTTCAGCTTCAAATCTAACCCTGGCAAGATCTGGGATTCTGTCAGGCATTGCAGTCATATTTTCTCAAATAAGTTGTATTTTGTGGATCTCTTGCCTTATAAAGAAGATCCTACATTGTGCAAAAAAAACTCAAGAAGTTATTTTATATCACAAATTCTTTGGCTCTTGTACATATCTGCATAATGATGGCCATCAACCTTAATTTCTCCATAAAACTCATGGAGAACTGCACTGACGAGTTCAACAACTCGCTTATCACTATTCATAATATTGAGCTTGTCATATTCAAGCATTCTAGACCACCATAATTCTAAGTTGCTTTAGAAACCCTAAGTTATCCTTAAATCTAATTCTGACAATGAGACTTTGTTTCTGTGAATGGAATTTTGAGTGCTTGCCCATGCACTCCAAGTATGGATTGCCATGAGGATTTCATTTTTAGATTTGTAGCTCATATTTGAAATTGGAACTTGATCTATGTTAGCTCGACTAAGAGTACGGAACTCATAAGTGTTTGAAGAATCATATGGAGTTTTTCCATGAGAACCATATTTTGCATTACACAACTTTTCCCATGCAGATTCAAAAGGTTGGTTTGGCCTATCGCCATTTGCACTGCTGGGTCTTTTGTTGGATCCTTCTCCTTCTTCTTTTACCATTTTTATTTATGTTTTGTTCTGTGGAGGCAAGATCAAAGAATAGGATTTATGATTAACTAGAGCCAATTTTTCTCTAGAAAATGAAATAACATTTTCGAATTGAAAATTTCTGGGACTATGTACAAAGAATTGCTTGAGCAATAGTGGAGTATTTTCCCCCTCAGGGTTCTTTTCTTCTAACTGGAATGTCTCGCTATAAACTTATGCTGCAGTAAGTGCTTCTTCTAACTCTGGATTTTCTTTTTAAAGACTTAGGTTTAAATCTACTACTTCTTCCATAATTTTCTTTAACTTCATATTTATATCTTTTAACTTATCAAAATACTCAGGAGCTTTTTGCCTCAAAATCATCTAAACTAGAATGGAGTCCTGACACATGGGACTCTACTTTCATCACTTCTTGTGATAGGTCATATAGATTATTTGCTATACATGTTAACTGATCATTTTTATAGTTCTGAAGTCGTATAATATCTTAGGGCTTCTCATCCGGAAATTTCCTATATTATAGGAATTCCACATCAGCGACAACATTCCCATCTTTAAATTTTTGTACAAAATTTCCAGGAGCAAGTCTCTTTTCTGGGAGTAGATGCTTTTTCTAGATCATCCCCTGCCTTTTCCCTAGGTAGTGTGTCTCTCGTGAACTTAATATCTCTCGGAGAGGAAATCTGTAGACATTCCTGACATTTTGCATGTTGGCCTAAATGTTCCTCTTTCAAGATGGACTAAGGTATATGAAAGACTTGAATTTTTTTATAAGAACTTGGACTTCTAGAGGTAATACAAAATTTGCATTGAGAGGAGGACCCGTACTTGTGTTTTTCCAGATGCCTACTGAGGTCTAAAGTATCATGTCTTCTAAGAGTGACTACTAATAGGGATTTTGGATACTGCAATTTCATTTCTTAGTCTAATGACTAGTCCTCTACTTGACTCAAAAATAGACAATATTTTAGGTTCTGGAGTATGAAAATAATTTTGAGAAAATGGATGGTATTGTTTAGTCCACTCATCGGGAATTATTAATTGGGAAAAATCTATTGTGATAGGAGTGACATTACCATGTCCAACCACCACTTCTTTTGTTGTGGCTCTCTAAGTAAGCTAAGGATTGAGAGTTGGGAGAGTTGTGGAGACTAATTGTAAACAAACAATGGAATGTAACTATGAAATATTAGACTGCTCAGTCATATTAAAGCCAAAAAAACAGATGTAAGCTTGAATAAGTTCATTAATATGGGGGTCGGTTAATGAAACTTGGTATGTGGGATGATGGATGACCAAACTGGACCATTGTGCAAAGGGGCCTCTAAACCACCTAGTAGAGCATCAAGTAATTGATTGTGGTGTGAATCAATTACACAAGCTAAGAAAGATGCATTCAAACCAGGTATGACGAGAGGGTTTATGCCAAATTGTATTAGTCCAAGATGCACATACTTATAACCTCTTTCTAGTCCCCATTGGACATCTTCTAGTTTTATGAGAGGTAGTTGATTCATAGGTTGGGTAAGATTGATAGGTACATTTACATAGGCATATCCAATAAGATTGGTTGCACTAAAATTAAACATTGGAAGGTCATAAATCTTACTAGGAGATATTTGAGGAAGATGCCAATTAGGATTGGGGGTAAATTCTTGGAATACCACCCTGGTATCATACAAGGGCTCATATTGTGGCTTGTTTAATATCCTTCCAATCCAATTTTTTTTCTTTGGAGCTTTCATATCAACAGAGAAATAAAAACTACTTGAAGTCATTTCTTACTGCAATTCACTACTTAGTATTGCGCAAGCAGATAAGGAAAAGAAATATATGAAGGTAAAATACTATGCACATAAGGAATGGGACTCCCTCAGAGTTACAACGCCTTCCTTTGGCTTCAATTCTCCGAAACACGGTACACCAGCAAACTTTGTTGCAGCAAGCTTTCATATAACATCTTCACACTACTGACCACATCTCGCTTGCTATACTAATAGTTAATATGGCTCAGAATGCTTACTCAAATAATAAAGGCAACTCACAGAATGATAAAGCACATTTTTTAATGACACATAACACATATTACATCAAATACATTATCAATATAGAGATTGATTGTAAGAGCATTTATCAACCAGACTTAAAATGGGAAAGTTGAAGTTAACGTTGTTCACAGGTCGAAGGCTTCTTGGCTCATTACAAACTCTGCCTATTACAATGCAGTCTTTACATAACTTTAGCTCTGATATATATATAACAATTACATTTGATAGCATAGTTAAAAGCTCACTCTCATGAGGAAAGTGGTAGGGAGAAATATTAGAGAAAACATATTATGAAATTAATATGTCAATATATTATAGAAGTTAACATATGAAATTTGATATGCAATTACCTACATATATCAACATGAATGGTATGATGCATCTTTCAAGGAATAAAATATATCCATATACAATAACATATAGCACATCATATAGAGAGATATTATAATATATGATATGATGTAGATATTTCTATATAATCACACATAAAATTGTGTTTATATATATATATATATAATTGTGT
The DNA here is from genome assembly GCA_034641835.2 of Pinus albicaulis. Lineage (NCBI taxonomy): Eukaryota > Viridiplantae > Streptophyta > Pinopsida > Pinales > Pinaceae > Pinus > Pinus albicaulis. The sequence goes on from CM076577.1 coordinate 753,899,829, forward strand.
TTATATATATATATATATATATATATATATATATAAGATGTTTTATAATAACTAAAATAGGGTATTGTAATCCCCTCAAAAAAATATCTATTCGGCTTGTAAAATTGGTTGTGATTTTGACCCAATGAACGAGTGTTAATTTAGAGTAGGTAGACACGTAGTATAAGATTTTACATGAAAAACACCAAGTTCATCATAGCTTTTACATAGCCATTGAGCCTAACTTCACATCAACAAAGAGAATTTCAAAGCATTGTATCATATGTTGAGGCCCTTGCACTATTGACCTTGTAGCATTTTTAAACAAGTTGATGCTAATGTATTTTAGTTGGGCATGATGCTTCACTCGAGCTTACATCTAAATTTCAACCTAGACCTACTACCATCCACATAGAATAACCTTGTAGGGACCATTGACTATGCAACTAAAGACACATTTATCTAATATCTAGTGCATCAACACATAATGATGAGATCTAACATGATTTACTAAGAAAAGGAGCAACAAGATGATTCCATTATATAGTGACATCAATGTTGGACAACACCCACATAATCCAAATGGTTCATCTTGGAGCAAGTTCAACTAGTGTTTCCTCATCTACACACTAAAGGTTACTAGATGCAAAGGGGAGCATTTCTAACCAAGGGGAGAGTCGATCATGTGAGTGACATGAGCATTAGCAAGTGTTTTTTCAATGGTGATTTTCAATGATTGCATGAACCCTTACACATCAAGTATTATAGCAACACTAGCACTATAAATTTAGCTCCAAAAACTCAATTCAAGTTTGCTAGTAATAAACCATTCTACACTGATGATATAGAGCATCAACAATGCACTTAATATTAGCAATACACAAAGTCACTACACTAATGGCAAGGAACATCTTGTTAGTGCCATGTCCAACAACATTGGTCTTATGCACTTATCCATGTGTGGCACATTACAACAAACATCGAACATGTTCTTCAATGTGCAATCCATTATGAAGCAATCATTCTCACATGGGGAAATTTTGCTAGGAAACTTCTAAATACTCCTTTTCATCTGTATCTTTCTAAACATAAAAATTCCCACGATTCTAAGCTTGGTTTGCCCAATTATGTAGATTCTTCTAAAATTGCTATAAATATGACGTTAGATTTTTTTTTACACATAGCGAGCAAAGGAGTTTATTATACTTGGATTTTGTTTTACGGACCCTTTAAACTCTTTTCACGTATCTTCTCAAAGATATTTCGTGCCCTCTTCACTTGATGGAATCAATTGTTTTCAACATTGTTCGTTGATAATTAACTTGCATAACTCAATTTTGTGTTTGTTTACTTATCCAATGAGTACCTTTAACTTTCATACATAACTCAAGGTACCTCTAATCCTTGGTTGTCCCGCAAATTTCATATTGAGCTCTAGACTAGTAAGGAAAAGGTAGGAGAAACATTTCCCAATGTCTACTTTTGTATTTTTTATGTCTCCACCTTGCTAACAATCATCAATGCAAATTGGAAAGTTTATTTCTATGATAATAATATTCATCAGCCCCATCTCAAACTAAGTTAAGCAAAAGGATGATCAACTAACTTTGATCCTAGAAGTTCATACAATTCTTGCACTTCCAACATGATAGGCATCATGTTAACGTAGTCAGTGTAGCGTTAAATAATTTGTCATATCAAAATCCCAAAATGTAACAATTGTTTTGTTGAGGACTAGTTGTCCCTAATAGACTAGTGATGTGATATACCTACCACAATGTTACTATTTGGTTTTTTAGTTAGATTTGGAAGTTAAATCATATCCATAAAAATCTAGATGTGAAGCTATAACAAAATGAAATATTGATCTTTAGAGTTATATATCAATCAATAGGAGCATGGTTAGAAGTCAATGAAAAGGAAATATGCATGTATGAACTCATTAGGGTGCAAGAGTACATTTTGGAAAAATAAATCAAAATCGATGTACACATATAGGAGGTTAAAGGCAAGCCCCATATGAAAGATAACTCTTCTCAATGTCTAAAGAACCCAAATTACAAAATTTGTGTTATCAATATTGATCAAAACCATGGTGATTGTCTTTAATAATTTTGGCCACCTTAATTAAAAAAGTTTCAAGATAATAACTAAAAAAATATAGGGCAGAATCTATCATTCTTCCAAATGTAGACTTTAATTTTTTCTTGCCTCCCCCTGTTTTTTATCATTTTTCTCACATCTTCAAGCCCTTAAAACAAGAAACATTTATAAATGGTAACAATAATTCAAAACACTTATAAAAAACAATGCTCTTTAAACCAACAATAGCATGGCAAATGGATTTTGAACTGCTTTCATTATATAATTTGGTATGTTCATCTCTCACTTTCCTAAAAACAATAGATATGAAGGACATGTCCAATCCTACTTTCACCATAAAACTACATAAAGCATATAAGGATGAGTGCCAACCAAGTATTCAAATATGTTCCAAATGTTTTATGTAATAATTTTTAAGGTAATATAACAAATAGCATCAATGGTATTTGCTCACGGCATTTAGCTACATTCTATGACTAAATTCTAAATTGGCCAAATATCAAGAAATGGCAAACAAATGGCCTAAAATTTGCCTATTAAATTCGGTTGAATAGAAAAAATATTGTTTCATTTAGAATCGAAACTAAATTTGCTTAAGAATTTGCTAAACTTGTTACTCATAATTAAAGCAATACCTTATTCAAATATTTTAAATTTATGGTTTGCAGGTTTATAGATTTGAAGAACCATTTATAGAATCGAATATGGCTCACCAAACCCATAGGGTCATCAAAGAGAGCCATCTTCTTTGGCCAGCCAGGTTGACTTGCCCATTACAAGCTTGCAAATTGCCTACTATCCAAGTGCCTATGACCATGACCCTGCTTACCACAACGAATTTGTTGTATTATATCTTTTGTTACTCATAATTAAAGGAATATCTTATTCAGATATTTTAAATTTATGGTTTGCAGGTTTATAAATTCGAAGAGCCATTTATAGAATCGAAGATGGCTCGCCAAACCCACAGGGTCATCAAAGAGAGCCATCTTCTTTGGCCAGCCAGGTTGACTTGCCCATTACATGCTTGCAAATTGCCTATCCAAGTGCCTATGACCATGACCCTGCTTACCACAACAAATTTGTTGTATTATATCTTTACTAAATGTCTTAAATTAAATTAAATCTAATATATAAATCAATCTAAAATACAATAATATTTTTAAATTAAAGTTACAAATTATGTATAATAATAATTTTGAGTTAAAATACTGCCCTTCTTTACCTTCCTTTCTTTCCTAATTTAGTAAGTGAGTTTTCTTTTCCTACTAGCTAGGGAAGGTAGGTGCTAGGGAAGATAGGTGAGTCTTTCTACTACTAGCTAGCTTCTAAGTGAGTTTTCTTTTCCTACTAGCTAGGGAAGGTAGGTGCTAGGGAAGATAGGTGAGTCTTTCTACTACTAGCTAGCTTCCTTTTTTAGCTATAGTAAGTAGTGCCCCTTCGGGGTACCTTTCCCCTCCTTACTACCTCTCCTAGCCTTACTACCTCTCCTAGCTTAGTAAGTAGAAGAGTATTAGATTAAGGTCAAGGATCCAGTATAATAATTTTTTATGTTGTAAGTTAGTGTAATTTTATATACGTTAATTTTTAAAACTTGAAATATATATATATATATATATATATATATATATATCCAATTTTATCAAAGTATTTAGACATATTTTGAAAAAAAAAAATCAAACCAGCTGACTTAATCTCTATTCAACCATATACCCGCAAGTGCAACAAGATTGTTCATAGCGTGATGCCTATAATTTTAACAAAGGAATTTAACAGAGGAGCCAACTATGTTTTAGAATAAAGCTAAACTTAGACGGAGAAATTAAACAGAGCCGCCAAATGAGCCATGCAAAACATCGAAATTTACTGTGTAGCCGAAAAACCAAATAAAGTCTTAATTCGAACCTGACCAAGGATGAGCCAATTAGTTACAATTTAATGGGTTTATTATTAGTGAAAATTTTAAGGGTTTAGAGTTTGATGCATGCATTGAATGTCAAAATCGTCCTACAACACAAACGCATATCTAAAGAGAAATGTTTTTTAGAATATGTATTTCAAAGAATAAGCATTTTATTTGAATTTAAATGAATAGATCTGTTAAGCAAACTGGCATAGACGGCCTTGAACCCAAAGATTTTTAAGAGCAACATAGGCGCTTTTCACTGACAATTAACTTGGAGAGAACTTACTTGAAGGATCACTATTTGAACTTCATCTATAAACCCCAAACATCAAGTGTGAGGCTGATGTCTTACATTCAAATTATGCACTTGAAGGGAATAATCTGAAATGAAATGAAACTTAAAATGTAAACGTGTCCTTACAGATGGAACTGGAGAAAATTTAAACCAGTAACATATACAAAAGATCTTCAAACACAATTTCCCAGTGCATTGCTACTTAAAATGTATAACTCTTGCCTGAACATAGTTATGTAGATTATACAGGGACCCTTCTCTGCCGAGAACGGCTAAAAAGCTGCCAAACAAAGCAAAATCTAGTTAGGTATACAGAGAATGAATTAACAAATAACCCTATATGCTGCACATACTATAAACAATAGCTCAGATGTTTATCACTTGCCGAAACAAGAAATGGCTGTTGGAATATCCAACCAATAACAGGAATCCTCTGTAAAAAAACCACAACGGTGGGCCAGAAACCACTGCAAGAATACACAATGTACAATTAAACATCACAGAAACAGAATTTTATCTTTAATGTTTACCAAAACGCTGATCTTGCTTTCTCATGGAACAAAAATGAGTTACAGCTTAAATAAAAGCAGATGAACAATTCATGTCAGATAGACTAACCTGAAGAGAACAATAAATCCATATGCTTCCAAGATCATGCCAAAAAGAGCCCATCCAACAAGGACCAACAAGAATCCAATGATAAAGGATACAGTGCCCTGCGGTATATATGGTCAAAATAAATGCATCCATTTGTTTCAAAGACCATGTTTTTATATATAAGACAACATGATTTTTTCTGCCATGGGGGATGTAATTAAGGCATATATAATATATTGAATCATCTAACTACAGTGTGCAGCCAAATGCAAAGAACAACGATATAAGCACATGTTTAACGAGCATGATTTTGTAAAGTGGAAAAAAACTACCCATAATATTACTAATATATATATATATATATATATATATATATATAGCCAAAAAGGTTTTCTCTGTCACCAATGTTGCTAGGCATTTCACTAGTTTTGTGTTGGCAGGTGCCCGGTTCAAATTCTCCTAGATAAGCTGCACTAGTCTTCTACCAATTGGTTTACTAGGAATGCCATCTGCAAATATGAGGAAGTATCCTTTGGGTTTCCCCACAAGATTTTCCTTGGAAAAAATAAGAAAATACACACACACAGTTGATAAAAATCCTGAAAATAGATAGAAATAAAATATCCAATCTTAAACTAATAATTTATATCATGCCAACATGGATGTAAATTGCAATACAACAAAGAGCACAGGCAATACAGAATCAGAAGCTCTATAAACTGCATACCTTGTAATTCTGACGTTTCATAAAAAATTGTAAAGTTGACTTCACACCAATTGTCAATGCCAAACCAGACAAAAATAGGATCTGATTGCATCACGAAACAACCATCCAGTTAGTTTGCTAGAGTTGCTTTCAAGCATACAACAATTCCCATAAGTCTTAAGCAGTGAGGACTTACATTTCCCATTGCCAACAGACCCTTGTCAAAGAAGAAAATGACTCCTAAAAATGAGAAAAGTACACCAAAGCCTGTAAGGCCTATGCCAATTTCTGATTCACGCAGAAGAAAAGGTTAGTCAAACTGATAAATCATGCCATGTAGCATGCTAATGTAAATGGATTATACTTACATGGCCAACAAAAACAGGGTGAATATCATGCTATATAGAATTAAGTTATCTCATAGTACGTATCTCAGCGTTACACTTATCACTGACATATTGTAATTACAGCAACAATATTGGCGAAACTGAACTTGGCGATAATATTGGCACAAAGTATCGCAATAATTTGCTCCTTTTGAAATTATCGTGAGACGAACAAAATTATTGCCCTGCTGTTTACAGTTTAAGATGTCAGTTCAGGGTTTTCAACCTCATTTTGAAAATTTTGCCAAGAAGATTGAGCTCTGAGGCTAGTGTGACCATTTTCCATCAAGAAAACAAGGAGAAATCTATTGTTTTCATTGCCATCAACTAAGCATTTGTGGACTGGGGATCTACTCCAATCTGCCATATCCATATTCCCAGGTAAATTAAAAATATATGTGTGCGCGTGCACTTTCATTTTCATTGTTTTTCAAGATCTGGTATAGAATTTGCAAATTCCATTAGATATAGCTCTTCGTCCCCTTTTTTAATGGGAGATTTACCACTTATGTGGCTATGATATTTTAATCACAACATTCTTTTGACTTTTTTGTGGATTTGGATTCTGAATTTCCCCATTTGTTGTGTCATAGATTTGAATTTTAAAATTTTAATTAGTGCTTTACCAAATGGCAAAGTCATTGATCCAATGTAGGAGTATGTTGAACCATGTGAGGGTGATAATAGAACAAAGCTGAGTTGCAAGCTGTGGAATAGAGATGTTTGACAGAATCACACACGTGAAATACCACCTTGCCAAAATCCTAGGGCATGTAGTGGATATTTGCCCTATAGCTACCCCACACGTTATCCTTATTGCAAAGCACTCAATTCTTGATATTGCTAGGAAGAGAGATCAGAGGGAAGAATTGAGGAACTGCATGGAAACCACAAACTTCTCAAGGGCAAGGGAAACCTAATCCTCGGCCACACCTTCTTAGTGCATTATGATTATCAAATAATCCTAATGGTATGCAGACGCCTCATGATGATCATCTCATGAGATACAGTTATTTTTGTTTTGATGTGATTTTGTATTAGTTTCTCAGGTCTTATGACTCAGGGGTCAGGACAAATAGCATATTTCACTGTTAATGATTGATGTACCATTTAACAACACTTTTAGATTGCAGTTTTGTTTTCATATTTATGTGACAATGTGTTTGTTTGGTGTTAATGTTGCTTTAGAAGCTTAAAATTTTGAAGAGAAAAAAAATTGCATTTTTTTTCCCAATATTTTCCCCAATGATGCCAATAATTTAAATTTCAGACCCCCAGCTTTTAAATGTAAGTATAGAACTATATGTCTAAGGATCAGATCATGATAGGAAAACTAGCTTGACTATAACTGGACCAGAATTTTAGTGAGATTTACAGACATTTGTTATAACAATCGTTCTCTGTCAATATATGATTATGAACTCATATATTTAGATAACAAGAAAAATAATCTCTATCAACATCAGAAATATCAAAAAAGCAGAAACCGGTGATATTTTTCTTCTTAAAGTGCCCATCTTATATTATATTACTAAACAGAAAATAGATCTAGTGGTATATAATAGTATAAATTAGTGATCTAAGCAGCAACAATGTAGGCAATCCTTCCTCACATATAAAATGTTGGAATTTGGAATGACAGTAATCTTCAAAATTCAAATATGGTCATTTATGGCTAAGTGTCCTCTTTTTTGTATTTTTTATATATTTAACCAGGTGAACCTAGTCACCCTCTTGGAGTGTGTGCCCTTGTTTGTGGTCCCATAACCACCTTTTGAAGGCACACCTCCTTTGCTCAAGGGACACCTCACCTGAATAACATATAAATACAAATCTCACACTTTCATTTCTATCATCTCATCATATTGATTCACAGTTATTGGTTCTCTTTAGCCTAGGGGGCACCATATCTTCTGTTTCTGTTGTTCATGAGTTCATCTTCTCTTCATGATCTGCTTATGGTTCATGTTAATTTAGGGTTCATTGGTGGTCCCATTCAATCTTTCTCTCTCCCCTGTGCTCTCAACATGATATCAAAGCAAGTGTGAACTTCCTCTTCATTATGCAGCCCCTCGTTTGAAGCTGATCTGGAGTTGAGGGCCTGCGGCCGGTAAAAATTTCCCAAGAGCTCGTTCTAGGTCTGAAAGTTGATGTTTTCAGCATGTTTTGAGACAACATGCAGTTTTCTAGGGTTTCTACTCTCTTTCACTAGCACCCTTCTTTGGCACTTTTTTGCTCCTTGCAGCAAAACCAATGAGACTTTTTGCAGTGCTCTACCCTCTTCTAGGCTGATGCACTATCTTTTTGCTGTCATTCAGCTAAAAATCTGCAGTTTTAACTTTTTACGACCAGCACTGGTTTTATTCACCCAGACAATTGCTTGGTAGTAGCATTTTCTGAATCACTGTGATTATATGGTTTCAAACCCCTTCTGGGCCTCTTTAGTGGGTTCTCTTGCAATCTGCACAGTGACTTCTCTTTTCTGGACCAGATGGACTGCTTTGCTACACATGGTGTTCTCTACAAATAGACCTGTACCAGATTCACAGGATGATACTCTTGTTATTGACTCCAAAAATTTTGGAGATAAGCTGTACTTTATCATCCTTCTTCATGTCCCCATGCTAAGATTAAGGGAGGACATTGGAATGATGGTAATCTTCACATGTGGTTATTTACGGCTAAGCATCCTCTTTATTGTATTTTGTATATATTTGACTAGGTCCGCCTAGCCACACAGTTAAAACTGGCAACTAGGGCCAAATTCCACCTTGGGACAGCTCATATGATGAAGATGATAGTTTTATTGGATTCCTCTTTTTGAGAAGTCCAAGATTGATCTAAAGATCATCTCATTATAACAAGCAGAAGTGGAATTTTGAATTTATTCTCTCTCATACACAAATTGTCAAGATCGGCCTCAGTCAAAAAAAGCCCAAGAGATGTGTCTCCATGAAATGTCCATTCCTAAATTATTTTGGAACAGGATTTATTTCTACATTTTGGAGGCCAATTTTGGTGAAGACGGGGCCCATTTCTTTTTTGTTAGAAGACTTAGGAGTTAGAGGCAAGTTACTTTTATTTTATTTTGTTTTGTTGGTGATATGTGGAGACCACCCACATAAGAAATGTGCACTCCCTAAGCCTCTAATTCGAAATGCATGAGAGGGAAAGAGAAAGCTTGGTGAGGGACCCACGAAGGAAGAAAAGGTGGGAAGCAGGGCTCCACAAAAGTTATAAAAGGAAGGCAGCTCACTTCATTTAACATTCTTGGCTTATCGATTTTAATTTTGTTGCTCGAGTTGTTTAGCCAGGTCACTTGTTGTTTAGCAAGAATTTTCCAAGCAGAGAACTCACCTTTTTCTTCGGGGGACTTCGAGTGCCACCCTAGAGAAGTTCTTCCAATATCATCCGAAGGAGTTCATAGAGAGATTTCCAGCATTTGTATTCAATTTGCCCTAGTAGTGCGTATTTCTGGAGGACGCAGTAGTGGATCTAGTGTGGCCATTACAACATTATTCCGGAGGGACTACTGTCGGGAGAATTTTGGAGAAGAAGGATCAATAGATTTGTCGATTTTTGGGTGAGTTTGAGAGCTGGAAGTGGCAGCAATACTCAGGAGTTATTTTGCAGTCTCTGGGGCCAGCACAGTAGAGAAAAACTGGGCACGCGTGGGAGATAGAATCCCAGCCATTGGGGTTATTGTTTGCCGGGAGAAATAAGGGAAATATTGGTGGACATGATTGCTAAATTCTAGGAGTGTTTGTGGAGGATTTTGCTAGTGTTTGGGCAGACAGCGTGATTCAGCAACTACTAGAGAGTGTAGGGCCTTTGGGGGTCGATTTTGTAAGGTCAAGATTTGGCCAAACCATTTTTGGTTTTTGGTGGGGTTGGCTTGAGGAGCCTAGAGATAATTTTGCAGAATTCTCTGAGCACTAGAGGCGGGGTTTTCAGCCATTTCTTTGCAGAAGACAGTGCAGAACTTTTGGGACAGCACATAGCAGCAGTTGGACAGTTTCTGGGTTATCATTGTTTGACCGAGGCTTTGCTCCACTTGCCAAAAAGGCAATCCCAGGTGCATTTCTTCCATATATTTGTACTCCTGCTCCATTCTATAATAAAACGGCCCAGCTGCTTCCATATTTCTAATTGTTCTGGGTGTTTACTGAATTGTTTAAAAAATTGTGTTGTAAATTTGTTATTTGCTTGCATATCACAGTTTTTCCTATTTTGGAACATTACGGTGGTATCAGAGCTCAGATCTTGGCTAAGTCGTGGGAGGACTCTTATGTGAGTGAGCAGGATAGACAGAATATTACTTACAGAAGGCAAAGTACCAAAGCAAAGAGAGGGAGCTAGAGATCACTCCAGACATTGAGGACCGTGGGAAGGCGGTGATAGTAGAGGATATGGGGGAGCCCAAGAGCAAGGAAGAGAGGGTCTTTGGCGGTTTGTTGAAAGCCCTGAGTGATTTGGCAAAGGGGCAGAAGGAGTTGTTAGGTGAGATCAAGATGCAAAACTGGGAGCGGAGCACTCACCGAGATTTTCTATTTGGAGACACTTCCGGAGCCTCTCAATAGTATGACCACCCTTCACCAACTGCACAACCACCACCCTCTAGTGGGCCAACTAGAGCCACGATGCCTTCTTTCCTACCCTTAGCACCAGATGAACAAGGAGGAGTTGATGATCAAATGCCTATGGGAGATTATTTCAAAGAATGGTAGTCCATGGGAGAAGATTTCAAAGCAGCACATCCTGATCTACAGCGGAACGTGGGAGGAGCACCTACAGCACTTAGAGACGGCATTGTGCATTTTAGGAGCAGCAGTTCTACGCCAAGTTGTCCAAATGTGAATTTGGGCTAACAGAGATGCTTTACTTGGGACACATTATTGGCACAAATGGGGTCAAGGTGCATGAGGAGAAGATCAAGGCCATTCGGGATTGGCCGGTACCTAGAGATGTGACAGCGCTGAGAGGGTTCTTAGGCATTTGCACTTATTACTGGAAGTTCGTTAAGGGATTCTCACATTTGGCAGCACCCCTCACAGATCTAACAAAAAAGGGGGCTTTTGCATGGACAGATGAAGCTCAAGCAACTTTTGATCGCCTCAAGGAGGTGATGAGTAGTTGCCCAGTATTGGAGTGTGATGCATTGGGTGAGAGGATTGGGGCAGTGTTGTCCCAAGATGGGCACCCCATCGCTTTCGAGAGTTGAAAGCTCTTACCGCATGAGAGGTCGTATTCCATATACGACAAGAAGATGTTGGCCATAATGCACGCATTGGCCAAGTTCCAGCAGTATTTGGTTCGAGTGAAGACAAATCATAATAGTCTTCGCCACTTCATGGGGCAACAAGGCCTCAATGACATGCAGCAGAGGTGGGTGAACAAGGTGCAGTCTTATGATTTTGATATTGAGTATGTACGGGGGAAGCACAATGTGGTCGTTGATGCACTATCCAGGAGACCTGCAGGACTTTCACTCATGAGCATTTGCCATGATTGGAAGGCACAGTTGTTAATGGAGTACTCCAAGGATCGACGGGCATGTGAGATCTTGGAGGGCATTCACAGAGATGAGTGCTACCAGGTGATGCCTGAGATTATCTACTAAAAGGGGCGCATATTTCTAGTTTCGGGGCTCGCAAGTGAGAGAGTGGATACTTCATGCAGCTCACAATTCTCAATTGTCAAGGCATGAGGGGTTCAGGAAGACGCACATGGCAGTGAGAGAGAGCTTCACATGGAAGGGCCTCAAGGGGGATGTGTTGAGATATGTGCAGGAGTGTGAGGCTTGTCAGAGGAACAAGGGGGAGTTGACTCACCCAGCAGGATTATTGCAGCCTCTCCACATTCCTGAGGGAAAATGGGAGAGTATCTCTATGGACTTTATCACAGGACTTCCCGCAGTGCAGGGGAAGGATTGTATTTATGTGGTGGTCGACCGGCTAAACAAGTATGCACATTTCTTTTCCATTCTGACACGGTATTCAGCTTCTCAGGTAGCACAGTTGTCCTTTAGGGAGGTCTTCCGCCTGCACAGACTCCCTAAGACTATAGTCAATGATAGAGACAACTGATTTATAGGGGGGTTTTGGCAGGAGCTTTTCAGGTTAGTGGGCACAAAGCTCACCCTGAGCACTAGTTATCATCCACAGACTGACGGCCAGACAGAGTGGGTAAACAAGTGGCTAGAGGGTTATCTCAGGAACTATGTGATTGAGCAACAGAAGGCATGGATTTGTTGGTTGCACTTGGGAGATTACTGCTACAACACCACGCATCATATGTCCATCAGTATGTCTCCTTTCCGTGCTTTATATGGTTATGATGCTTTGTCTTTTGCTGACCTCATTTTTGGAGACAGTCGAGCCCCAAAGGCCAAAGATTGGATCCAAGAGAGGCAAGATATCCTCGAGGCTCTTAAGGACAATTTGTTGACAGCTCAGAACCAGCAAAAGTTATATGTTGATAGGCAATGGGTTGAGAGGCATTTTGAGGAGGGGGCCGAGAAGCTGCAACCACGATTTTATGGACCCTACAGGGTGATCAGGAGGGTTGGAGAGGTAGCTTATGAGATGGAGTTGCCACCAGGGAGCAAGATCCACAATATTTTTCATGTTTTGTGTCTTAAGAGGGTGTTGGGGTAGCAGGTTACAACAGTTGTGGAGTTTCCTCCGCTTGATGATGAGGGGCATCTGGGTTTGGAATCGGAGACCATCCTGGAGACTAGGGAGAGGACGCTCAAGAGCAGAACAATCAGAGAATACTTGGTGCGTTGGAAGAGCTTGTCGGATGAGAATGCCACCTGGAACGGTGAACACATACTTGAGCATCCAGCACTTAAGTTGCTTGGGGACAAGCCACAATTGGGAGGGGAGGATTGTAATGTCCCTTCCTAAATTATTTTGGAATAGGATTTATTTCTACATTTTGGGGGCCAATTTTGGTGAAGATGGGCCCATTTGATTTTCATTAGAAGACTTAGGAGTTAGAGGCAAGTTACTTTTATTTTATTTTGTTTTGTTGGCAATATGTGGGGACCACCCACATGAGAAATATGCACTCCCTAAGCCTCTAATTCGAAATGCATGAGGTGGAAAGAGAAGGCTTCGTGAGGGGCCCACGAAGGAAGAAAAGGCGGGAAGAAAGGCTCCACGAAAGTTATAAAAGGAAGGCAGCTCACTTCATTTGGCATTCTTGGCTTGTCGATTTTGATTTTGTTGCTCAATCTGTTTAGCCAAGTCACTTACTATTTAGCAAGAGTTTTCCAAGCGGAGAACTCACCCTTTTCTTTGGGGGACTTTAAGGGACACCTAGAGAGGTTCTTCCATTATCATCCTACGGAGTTCATAGAGATATTTCTAGCATTTGTAATCAGTTTGCCCCAGCAGTGCATATTTCTGGAGGACGCAATAGTGGATCTGGTGTGGCCATTATAGCATTATTCCGGAGGACTATCATCAGGAGAAGTTTGGAGAAGAAGGCTCAATAGATTTTTTGGCTATTGGGTGAGTTTGAGGACTGGAAGTGGCAGCAATATTCAGGATTTATTTTGCAGTCTGTGGGGCCAGCGCAGAAGAGAGAAACTGGGCACGCGTGGGAGATAGAGTCCCAACCATTGGAGTTATTTCTTGTCGAGAGAAATAAGGGAAGTATTGGTGGAGTTGATTGCTACATTCTAGGAGTGCTTGTGGAGGATTTTGCTGTTGTTTGGGAAAACGGCGTGCTTCAGCAACTACTAGAGAGCGTAGTGCCTTTGGGGGTCGATTTTGGAAGGTCAAGATTTGGCCAAACCATTTCTACGTTTTGGTGGGATTGGCTTGAGGAGCCTAGAGATAATTTTGCAGAAATTTCTAAGCAACGGAGGTGGGGATTTCAGCCATTTCTTTGCAGCAAACAGTGCAGAATTGTTGGGACAACAATGAACACAGAGCAGTTGTTGGACAGTTTGTGGGTTATCATTGTTTCACCTGGGCTTTCCACCGCTTGCCAAAAAGGCAAGCCCAGGCACATTTCTTCCATATATTTTTACTCTTGCTCCATTCTATACTAAATTGGCCCAACTGCTTCCATATTTCTAATTGTTCTAGGTGTTCACTGAATTGTTTAAAAAATTATGTGGTGTAAATTTGTTATTTGCTTGCATATCACTGTTTTTCCTATTTTGGAACATTACACTCCACACCCTCAACGATTTATATAAATAGGAGTGACCTCTCTCCTCATTTGGACATCACTCCTCACATCACACATCTCTCTCTCTCCTCTCTTGATTGGTTCGTACAACTTGGAGGCAGCCGCTCTCTTCTTCGCACGTGTGGCAGGAGGTCGCATTCTTTGGGGAAGAAGAGGTCAAATTTCAGAAAAACAGACCAACGTTGACCAGGGCTCATTTGACCTCTATTACCTTTGATCTTGAGGGCAAAATTTCGATCTTTGAAGGCCACAGTCAATGACAGATAAATCGAGGTGATTGTGACAGTTTGACCCAGTGTTGACTTCAGATTTGACCGCAAAAATTACAATAGTGTTTGACTGGTTTGATCGAACTATTTTTGGGTTGACTTTGACCCTTTTGGAAGGCTGAATTGGACTAATGTTGACTACACTACTTGAAGGACTTTTTGGGGCTACTTTGACTAGCATTGACTTTCTGCCTAGGGTTGCAGTTGACTATTGATTTTGACAGGAATGTTTTGGGCAAGTAAATTTGATTTGTGTACTCTCTCTCTCTCTCTATTGAACTATTGAAGAATAATAAGAAGAATTGATCAAAGGGTTTTCCCCACATTGGGGTTTTTCCCTAGCATCCGCCAAATATTATGTCCTCTTGTCTTGGCTTGTCTTCTGCATTTTGTTTATGTTTTATCTGCATTTACTATCAATGTGATTAAGTTAATGTGATTGCTATTGGAAATAATTGAAAATTGATATTAGGCTTCTAAGGAACATTGAAGTAAATTGTGCTAAGCATAGAACATACCATTGTTATTTAAAATTAACATGGTATCAGAGCCTAGGTGAAGACAAAGCCCAAGCAAGAGAGAGAAAAGCAATCACTAAAATCTGTTAGACAAGGACAAAGATTCAATGTCTTCCTCATCTTACTTCAAATCTGGGGATAAGCTCAATGATAATTTGATTATCATGCATGGAAGATGTCTTTAGACTTGACTATGGAAGAAAATTATGTCATGGACTATGTGCAAGGAAAAGTTGCGGAGCCTCCTTCAAATGCACCAGTTGCTACTAAGACAAAGTACAAGAAAGGTGACGTCAAAGCTAAGAAGATAATCAAGGATTCCATCCAAAAACATTTGGTTGCTTACATTTATGATTTGGGCACGTCTAAGGAGATGTATGACAAATTGGTTGGAATGTTCAAAGCCAACAATGCAAACCAAATCCTCTTTCTCAAGAACAAGTTGAAGGACATCAAGATGGATAGAGGGGAATCCATCCAATCCTACTTCATGAGGATTACCGAAATAAAAAATGATCTTCTATCTATTGGAGAAATTGTTGCTGACAAGGAGCTCACTCTTATTGCTCTTGGTGACCTCACCAGAGCTTGGGATGTGTTTACCACCATTATCCTCAACAATGATAGGTTTCCAGGTTTTGATGAATTGTTGACTAGATGCACTCAAGAAGAGACAAGGATTATGGAGAGACACAAGCCTTCAAATGGGAATGATCCCACTGCATTCTCCACTCAAGCTAAGAGGAAGAACAATGTTGGTCCAAAGAGACAAGGTCAAGGAAGACAGGGATTCAAAGAAGGAAGAAAGGGAAGATGCTTCAATTGTAACAGGTTTGGCCACTATGCTAAAGAGTGTACTCATATGAAGGATACACCACGGGATGATGATAACAACAACCACAACAATTTCAAGGGCAACGGCAATTAAAGAAATAACAGGTTCAACAACAAAGGAAAGAGAAATGCTCTCACTCCACGATATGGAAATGGTCAACCTCCGAAAAGGTCAAGAAACTCCAGGTATGAGAAAACTAATGTTGTAGATAAGAAAAAGAAAAAAAAATATCTTATTTTTGCCCTCACTATTGCCTCTCCTTCGGACACTTTGGATAATTGGTTGATTGATAGTGGTGCCTCAAGGCACTTCACTAGGTACAAAGAGGCCCTCTCAAATTTGATTGAAAAGAAGACTAATTTGGAGATCATACTTGGCGACAATGCCATCTACCCCGTGAAAGGGACAAGGACTGTTACTTTTCATTTGAATCAAGGTCAAATCCTTCATCTACAAGATGTATTATATGTACTCAACTTGAAAAAGAACCTGGTATCTATTTTTGCGATGGAAGACAACGGCTTCAAAGTAGCATTCGTTGATGGAACCCAAAAGATGCATTTACACTTGGATTTAGGGTTGAAGGTCTCTACTAGGTTGGAGGAAGCCCTTTGGGAGCTATGACTTGCGACACTTCTCTTCAATCCGAATTATGGCACCAAAGGTTTGCTCACCTTTATTATAAATAAAGCCCTACCTAATGCAAGGAAGATGGTCACAGGTTTGCCCGAATTCAAAGTAGATCATGAAGGTGTTTGTCAAGTTTATGCAGCTAGGAAAATACAAGGGAACCATTCCCATCAAGTGAAAGTAAAACTATCAACATTCTTCAATTGATCCATTCTGATTTATCTGGTATGTTGCTCGTAACATCTTTGGGAGAATATTTGTACTATGCTATTTTTGTGGATGACTTCTCTCGCAAAACAAGGATCTATTTCTTGAAAAAGAAGGATGAAGTGTTCAAATGGTTCTGCTCTTTCAAATACTTGGTTGAAAATCAAACAAGGAAGAAGATCAAAATATTGAGGACCCATAATGGAATCGAATATGAGTCAAATGAATTCAATGACTATTATAGAGAAGTTGGCATTAAGAGAGAGACCACTCCTGCATATACTCCTGAGCAAAATGGAGTTGTCGAAAGGAAGAATCGAACCATTATACATGCTTCATGACCAAGGCCTACCGAAGTTCTTATGGGGAGAAGTTTGCCACACTGTCGTATATGTTCAAAATAGATGCCCACATCAAGCATTGGACTTCAAAACTCCCAAAGAAGTTTTCACTTGTAAGAAACTTGATGTTTCTCATTTTTGAATTTTTCGTTGTCTCGTATATTTTCATGTGCTAAAAGAGAAGAGAAGCAAGCTAGATGCATCTGGGAAGAAAGGAACATTTGTGGGCTACAGTGAAACTTCAAAGGCATATAGAATCTATGTGCCTAGTCAAAGAGAAGTGGAAATAAGTCATGATATCACCTTCAATGAAGATGTTACCCTTGGAAATATTAGAGATCATCTTATTCCATGGAAGGACAATGATGAAGATGCAGGAAGCAGGATGAACCGATGTCCGATGTTGAAGGCTCGATGGATCCCATTGATCCACCTCCTAGTGAGCCCTCCACCTCAAGAAAAAGACCCCTGTGGCTCAAAGACACTCTCGAAGATGCTGAAAAACATGTTACACCAAGGGGACATTTCGTGAAAATAAGAAGCCGAGCAGGTACCAAGGGAACTTAGCTGCCATGAGCACCATTGTTCAATCTAAGCCTTGTACATTCAAAGAAGTCGTGAAGAACCAAGTATGAAAGGATGCTATGAATGAGGAATATGAATCGATCATGAAGAATGATGTTTGGGATGTGGTTCCTAGACCCAAGGACAAGTCTGTGGTCACCTCAATATGGCTTTACAAAGAGGCTTCTATCAAAAGGAAGGAGCAGACTATGATGAGATATTTGCACCAGTTGCCCGATACACCACTATCTAATCTATCATCGCTCTTCCTGCCTCTCAAGGATGGAGCCTACACCAAATGGATGTTAAAACTGCTTTCTTACATGGCTCGCTTAAGGAGGAAGTCTATATAGAGCAACCTGAGGGGTTTGAAGTTAAAGATCAAAAGTCACATGTATGCAGATTGAAGAAAGCCCTCCATGGGTTGAAGCAAGCCCCTAGGGCTTGGTATGAGAGGATTGATAGCTATCTTATGAAGTTGGGTTTTACAAGAAGCGAAGCTGACACGAACCTATACTTCAAGTTTGAAAAGGACAGGCCTCTCATTCTAATACTTTATGTGGATGATCTCTTTCTGACAGGTGCAAACCCTCACATTTATCAATGCAAGAGGGAGTTGGCTTCCGAATTCAAGATGAAGGACCTAGGGTTGATGCACTACTTCCTAGGCTTGGAGGTCTGGCAAAATCCAGGAGAGATTTTCCTTTCTCAAGGAAAATACATTGTGAACCTACTCGAAAGATGTGGGATGGTGGACTGCAAGTCTATGACTACTCCAATGGAACTCAACTTCAAGAAATTATGTGGAAATACTGCTGGGCCCGATTTGGCAAATTCTTCCGAGTATCGACAACTTGTGGGGGCCCTAATGCTCTTGGGGAACTCCCGTCCGAACATACGCTTCGTTGTGAACACATTGAATCAATTTATGGTCAAGCCTCATCACATACATTGGATTGTTGCCAAGAATCTCTTGATATCTTTTGGGCACAATCAACTATGGACTGAGATACACTGCCGAGAATTTGGGCTACATGGATATATTGATGTTGACTGGGATGGCAGTGTTGTGGATCGTAAGAGCACATCTGGTTGTTGCTTCTCATTGGGATCTGCTTCGATATCCTAGATGAGCAGGAAGCAAAAATCAGTTGCTTTAAGTACCGCTGAGGCTAAATACATTGTTGCTAGTATGGCCTATTGTGAAGTTGTTTGGTTGAGGAAGCTATTTGAGCATGTGCTAGATACCATTGTGATCTACTGCGACAATCAAAGTGGGATTCGTCTTTCAGAGAATCTCGTGTTCCACGACCGCTATAAGCATATTGATATCAAGTACCACTTTATCCGGGATATGCTACAACGGGGAGCAATAAGACTCCATCACATCAGGACTGATGAGGAGGTCACAGATATTCTTACGAAGCCATTGGGGAAGGTCAAATTCTTAGCCTTCCGTGAGAGACTTGGAGTCGTGGAAAGACCCTCCTATGAGGGTCCCACATAAGTTGGACACTGAGCTCTGGGAGCTCCTAGGGGTTTGGGGTACTTCTTGGAGCTATGAGCGCATAGGGTGAGTGGTTCACCTTCCCCTAGTGGTGCGTTCTGTACAGGGTGAGTGGTTGACCTTCCCCTGTGATACCCCATGATGGTTGACATGTGTGTGGGGTGAGTGGTTCACCTTCCCCTACAATTGACATCTGCATAGGATGAGTGGTTCACCTTCTCCTATGGCATATGAGCAGGATGAGTGGTTCACCTTCTCCTGCTGATGCCCCAGCATACATCCTACCCATGTAGTCCAGGACTCATGGGAAGTACCTCACATCTGGCCAATGAGTTGGGAAATGATGATACTAACCATAGCACTACCGATGGACGCATCGTGTATTGTCGTACTCCCTATTGCTAGGATGCATGGTGTTCAACAACTTGATCTGGGATCAATTGAGGTTATACCTCTGGACTAACCTGTGTCAGTGGAGAGTGGCAAGGTATTGTGACTCACTCTCGATTAATTCTTCTTCATTATTACTTCATGGTTCAGCAAAGCAGGGATGACAGAGATGGTATAGGATGGCATGATGATCAGTGACAGCAAGATAAATTGGAAGGTAGAATTCTCCCTAGTTGAGAAGGAGTGTTAAAATTGGCAACTAGGGCCAAATTCCACCTTGGGACAGCTCATATGATGAAGATGATATTTTTATTGGATTCCTCTTTTCGAGAGGTCCAAGATTGATCTAAAGATCATCTCATTCTATCAAGCAAAAGTGGAATTTTGAATTTATTTTCTCCCATACACAAATTGTCAAGGTCGGCCTCAGTCAAATAAAGCCCAAAAGATGTGTCTCCACACCCTCAACAATTTGTATAAATACGAGTGACCTCTCTCCTCATTTGGACATCACTCATCACATCACACATCTATCTCCTCTCTTGATTGATTCGTACAGCTTGGAGGCAGCCTCTCGCTTCTTCGCACGTGTGGCAGGAGGCTGAATTCTTCTGGGGCAGAACAGGTTAAATTTCAGGAAAACAGACCAGCATTGACCAGGGCTCATTTGACCTCCGTTGACTTCGATCTTGAGGGCAGAATTTTGACTTCGATCTTGAGGGCAGAATTTCGATCTTTGAAGGCCACAGTCATTGGCACAGAAATCGAGGTGATTGGGACAGTTTGACCAGTGTTGACTTCAGATTTGACTGCAGAAATTACAGCAGTGTTTGACTGATTTGACCAAACTGTTTTTGGGCTGACTTTGACTCTTCTGGAAGGCCGAATTGGACTGCTGTTGACCGCGCTGCTTGGAGGACTTTTTGGGGCTTCTTTGACCAGCATTGACTTTCTAGTTAGGGCTGCAGTTGAATGTTGTTGACTGCTGGTTTTGACAGGACTGTTTTGGGCAAGTAAATTTGATTTTTGTACTCTTTCTCTCTGCTGAACTATTGAAGAATAATAAGACGAATTGATCAACGGGTTTTCTCCACATTGGGGTTTTTCCCTGGCATCCGCCAAATATTGTGCCCTCTTGTCTTTGTTTGTCTTCTGCATTTTGTTTATGTTCTATCTGCATTTACTATCAATGTGATTAAGTTAATGTGATTGCTACTGGAAATAATTGGAAATTGATATTGGGCTTTCAAGGAACATTGAAGTAAATTGTGCTAAGTATAGAACATACCATTGTTATCTAAAATTAACACACCATCTTGGGGTGTGTGCCCTTGTTTTGTGGGACCATAACCCCCTTTTCAAGGGATGCCTCCCTTCTTGAAAGGACATCTCACTTACGTTGTGTATACATACGTATTACACAATACAGGCTCTCATTTGTATCATCTCATCACATTGATTCATAGTGATTGACTCTTTAGCCTACAAGCACCATATCCTGTGTTTCTCTTGTTCATGGGTTCACCTTCTATTCTCTTTATGATGTACTCATGATTCATGCTGATTTAGGGTTTGTTGGTGGTTCCATTCAATCCCTCTCTCTCTTCTCTGATCTCAACACATGAGAAGTGCCACCATGTCCCCCTTTGCCTCAATCTCTTATATTGGCAACTTTATGAAAATAGTAAAATACTATGTAAAAAATGAAAAGAGATTAAGCATGCGTTTTTTAACTATTGCGAAACATAGAACTATAATTTTATGATAAAATGCATTCAGGAAATTTTAGCTGATAGCATCATCAGAGCTGTCTGTTTTCTGTATTTAGATTCTAGGATGACACATTGTTAGGTGACTACAAAGCATTTTTATACCTGCCTTTTTGCATGTTAAAACAGCTTTGAGAAAAAATGAACATCACAGAGAGAGACAATTCTGCTTAAATCTACATGTAAAACTCTGTCATAGATCAAGTTAGTTGATCTGAAAATTTAAATTTCTAGTGAGATCAAACGAATATCCTGATGGAAATGAAATTATGAAATATTTCACATATATCAAATAATACTTTTGCAGAACACAGTTAACACAAGGTCATTTATAAATAATACTGACAGTTAAGAAATAGATAAAATGAACTCACTTTTCCGATCATTCATCTCAAAGGAAACCATGGTGCAACCTCAAAAGGTTTTACTGGCAGTCTTGCTCTATCAAGCTCGGACCAAGTTTCAGCTATGGAGGAAAGATTTCCCCTCTTTTCTGATAAAGAGGATATACTCCTACAATCACATTTCCAGACTTTTACCTGTCACATAATATCAATCAATTAGTATTTCAAAACTCTATAATTTCTATCTGAAGTGGTGGGCTTTTCCCATTCATCCTCTCATAGGGGTAGACAACTTGGAACATATGCCAGGTCACCAGGACAACCCATTGTTAAACACACCAGCTAGTGCCAACATCATCACAAAGAACAAATTTGACAACTATTAAGTGCAATTTACATCTCAACCCTGAGTCTGACCAGCTCAAATTATAAAAAGTGACATGCTTTGAGCAACATGCAGGTTATAGTGTAATGCCTTACTTTCAAATTAGGAACACTTCAAATAAGCAATACAAAAAACTGTGATCACTAGCTTTGCATCTGAGTAACTAGCCAACGTCTGAAGAGTTTTTCATAGACACAAGTGAAGAAACCACTGAATAAGGGAAGAAGAATAAAAATACAAAAGAATGTTTCTGAAAATTATTTGTAACATAAGGAAAAATTGTACAGGTTCAGCAAATTGTCTAAATGTGTTTTAACTTCATATAACCCATGCATTTGTTGGTGTATACTGATAAGTAAAATGTAACAGAAGTAGTGAGTCCATTCCTGGAACAAAAAAATTATGATAAAGTACAAATGTGTTGATTTTCTAGTTGCAAACAAGACTAGAACAATTTTTGAACTGTTAACTACTTCCAATGATACAATTTGACTTCTTTAGAGCATTCCAACCATTAAGCAGTTATACTTGAAAATCTTAATCATAAACTTCAATAGAACAATAGAGATCACAGAAAACAATAAATCAAGAAACACCAAAATTTCTTGGGACAAAACCCCACATGGGGGAAAACCTGGTAATCTTTCTTAATGAGAGAGAGTTCAAATCATCAATAGTACATCAGAATATCCCAGTCAAACTGCCAACCTTGACCTCAATAATTTCCAAGTCAAAACTAGTCAAATGAAAGAGAAAAAGTCAACGCACTGTTCAAAGTCAAAGTCTGCACAAGAGGGCTGAATTTCAGCCTGAGGTAGCCAGTCAAAGGAGCCAAAATTTGGGCAGCAATTCCACAGTCAAAGACTTGGTCAAACATCAGAAGTTGACCAGTGGTCAACTCTCGGTCAATGGCCCAGAACAGGAGCATATCTTCGGTCAACTAGTCAACAAATCACAGGAAGTTCAGCCTCCAAGTCCAGTCAAAAGCTCAGTCAAACAGCAGCTAAAATGCCCAAGTCAACACTCATCAAAAGAGAAATAAGAGACAGTCAAAATTCGCTAGAAACTTCAATCTTCTTTCTCCTTCACATGAGTGAACAGAACTCCATGATTGGTTGAATGAGTGAGTGATGGATGGATGCCAAATGAGGTCAATCGAATGTCAATATATATGTGAGTCAAGAGGTGGGTTTTTACCATAGGGTCAAACCCCTTCAAGTGGTGGGGCCGACTTGTGCAAATGAGGCTAACTTGGACAGCTGGAATCTAAATAATTTCTCCTTTGATTTTTCCAATGAAAATACCGACCAAAGCTACCAATTTTCAACACTCCCTCTTAGCTAGGAAGGTACTTTTCATTCTCTCTCGAGATCAATCTGCCCAACCAATCCATTGGTCTCTCATTAATGGCCTAAGGGAGAGATCACAAAGCCAGATGTACAAGTCTCATCATAAGGAAAGATACATAGCATCAAACCCACTGATCTCTTAGTCAAACACAATGACTTAAGGGATCACTCCAAGCCTCAAAACAAAACTCCCCAATCACATTGGTTTCCCAGTCAATCTCAATGACTCAAGGGAGTAACCAAGACAATCTTCCCAACCATAAACCATGGTCTCTCAAGCTAAGCCCGAGGAAGATTGTCAATCTCATGATGCTATACAATCAATGCTCCCTCTCTCTAAGAGACGAATTCTCAACAACTCCAATTTGTTCTTTGAAATACGCAAACTTCATCTAGGACAGTGGCTTTGTCAAAACATCCGCAACCTGCTCATCAATGGATGTATTCAAGCCTCACAGCTCCTCTCTCAACAATATTCCGGATGCAATGATACTTAATCTCAATGTGCTTCGACCTGTCATAAAAAATTGGATTCTCAAAAAGCTTTATACAGCTTTGATTGTCACAATATACAATGGTCGATTCCAGCACTTGATCAAACAAACTAGCAAACAGCTTTCAAAGTCAAACTGCTTCACAACAGGTTGAACAGGCAGTTATATACTCAGCTTCAGCCATACTAAGAGCAACAGAAGTCTACTTCTTAATTGACCATGATATCGTAGCAGAGTCCAAGGTAAAACAAAAACCATAAGTGCTCTTTCTATCTTCAGTGCATCTAGCCCAATCAACATCCGTAAAACCATGCAGTTGCCATTCTCCATTAAAAACATATCACAAACCATAATCAATAGTGCCACGTAGATATCTCGACATATGTTTCATTGCAACCCAATGCACATGACGGGGCTCAACCAAGAATTGGCTCAACATGTTCACAGCATAGCAGATATTAGGTCTAGTGTTCACTAGATAGTTCAACGAGTCAATCAATTTGAGATACATTGAGGGATCAACCAGATCAGAATCACAATCTCGAAACTTCTTCAAATTTGTCACCATGGTAGTGTCCATGGACTTGCAATTTATCATGTCGAATTTCTGAAGAATCTTAATGATGTATTCCTTTCCCAACAAAGATTTCACGAGGCTTTTGCCATATTTCCAATCCCAAATAGTAATGCATAAGACCAAGATCCTTCATCTCAAATTCAGAAATCAGCTACCTCTTAAACTGGACATTGAGATCCTCAGCCCCTGTCAGAAATATATCATCTACATATAGCAGCAAAATCAAGGGCTCACCTTCAACAACTTTGAAGTACAAATTTGGATTAGCATCGCTCTTTGTGAAACCAAGACTCAACAAATAGCCAGCAATGCGAGAGTACCATGCACGAGGAGCCTACTTAAGCCCATACAAGGGTTTCTTCTACACACATGTGTCTCTCTATTATGAATCTCAAAGCCTTGAGGTTGTAAAATATGTACTCATTAGAGAAATTTTGAGGTGAAATATGGGCCTCAAAAAAAATGTACAACAAAAATCAACATTATAAGAACCAATAGGATTCAATATAATGATGTCAACCATGGGGGATGATTCACAATTTTTTGAGTAAAAAGACAAAAAGATAAAAAAACATTTAAAAATAAATAGAACTACTTTTTCAACTCGCATTTTCAACTGATCTCCCTATGATTTTACTCAAATTTCGAGCAGGAGCACTTGCTGTATGTGGAATTTAATTTTGCATCCAAGGAATACCCATTTTGCATATTGTCAATGGACCCTACTACACACAAAATGTGAAAAACATGAAAAACGTGATTGCAATTATGTTTTTTCATGTATTTCACATTTTTCGTGTAGTAGGGTCTATTGAAAGAATGCAACATGGGTATTCCTTGGATGCAAAATTAAATTCCACATCCAACAAGTGCTCTCGCTAGAAAGTTGAGTAAAATTGCAGGGAGATAAAGTTGAAAATACGAGTTGAAAAAGTAGTTTTTTCTTTTTCCCTCAAAGACTTGATGAGGTAATCTAATCTTATTTTATTATTTCCACTATTATTTTATAATATTCCTTAGGAGGCCCATTTTAGACCTCAAAATTTCTCTAATTTCTTCTTCAATGACTCCATTCAAAAAAGCAGTTTTAACATCCATTTGATGCAATTTCCAACATGTAATAGAAGCAAGAGAAATAATAGATCTAATAGAAGAATACCTGGAAACAGGAGCAAATGTGTCTTCATAATATTCTTCCTCTCTGGGTGAATCCACGAGCCACAAATCTTGCCTTGTACTTCTCAATGCTTCCATTAGCTGCATGCTTGATTTTGTAGATCCATTTGGAAGACACAACAAATTTTCCTTCAGGTTTTGGCATGATTGCCCATACACCATTCTCCAATATGGAGTAGTACTTTTCAATCATAGCATCTTTCCAAACTTGATGTTCAGCTGCTTCTTCATAGGTGGATGGCTCAGACTCAATGATCTCACTCATCAATGTTGCATAACCTAAATACTTTTTTGGACTCTTGCTTTCTCTGAAAGTGCCACAAGGTGTTGCATGTCCTACTTCTTTTAAAGTTCTTTCAAACCAAGATGGTCTCTTTCTAGTCTCAAGTACAATGACTCTTGGTGAATCAACAAATTCATGTGGTTCATCTAACTCTTCAGGAGGATCTTGATCCATAGGTTCAAGCTCTTTTGGTTTCAATTCCACATTCTTAGGAGCCACATGCATCTCATCATCAAAGTCCAAGTGTGATGCCTTGGACTTCCAGAAAGCAACATCCTCATCAAAAATGACAACCCTACAAGTTTCAATTGATCATTGTCCCAATGCATAGTCTCTGAAAGACTTTGAATTTTCATTGTAGCCAACAAAAGTTATCTTCTTCCCAAAAGGTTCCAGTTTTTCTCTTTTCTCCTTGGGCACATGAATATAAACAAGACAACCAAAATTCTTAAATATTCAACATTGGGCTTCTCACCTGTGAAGACCTCTTCAGGAGTCTTATAATCCAAGATTTAGTGTGGACATCTATTTTGAACATAAATCGTTGTCTTTAAAGCTTCTCCCCATAGAAACATAGGCAACTCTTGATCATGAAGCATGGCTTTGGCAGCTTCCATAATAGTTTTGTTCTTCCTTTCAGCCACATCGTTTTGTTGAGGATTATAGGGAACTATCAGCTCCCTCTTAATTTCAACATCCCTGCAGAAAGCAATCAACTCCTTGTATACATACTCCCCTCCATTGTCAGATCTTAAAGTCTTGATCCTTCTTCCTGTAACATTTACAACCTATCTTGAATTCCCGAAACTTTTCAAACACTTCATCCTTGGATTCCAAGAAATAAATCCATGTTTTGCGAGAGTAATAATCAATGAAAGTAACATAGTACAAATATCCACCCAAGGATTTGTTAGACAAGTCCACAAACATCAGAATGAATAAGGTCCAAGATTCCTTTGGACTTACTATCACTACTAGTAAATCTTCCTTTGACATTTTTCCCAAGAGCACATCTTTTACAAACTCCATCATGCTCAATCTTGATTTTAGGTACAACTTTAACAAAATCCTTCATTCTAGTCAAAGCTTTATAATGAACATGAGAGTACCTTCGATGTCGTAGTTCACAAAGATCAAATGTGTTTTTTTTATCAAGGCTTGAATTGAGCGTCCAAGGAGACGATATAGGCCTCATATTCATACACCAATGACTTTGGTAGATTCAAAGAAGTCTTTCTTCAATACTAGAACTTGACCATCAACGAAGGAAATTCTATATCCATTGTCTTCAAGAAATGAAATGGACAATAAATTCTTCTTCAAACCAGGAACATATAAAATTTGTTAATAGATACATTAGTCCTTATTCCAATTGGAAGGATGATGAACCAATTCCCTTCACTTCATACTTGTCATTGTCTCAAGCTCAACCCTTTGAGCTATCTTCTTTTCAACCAATTCAGAGAGATTCTCACAACTTCCATTCATGTGCCTAGTGTTGAGAATTCTAGGGACAGCAAATTAGGTGATTTCTCTTATTTTGATAACTGCTTGTGATGTATTTTTACCTAACTTGATTATCTTCTTCTTTCACTTGATTATAATTAGTGTTTCTTATCATCAAACAGCTACCAAATAATAAAGAACAATGAGACAAGTGAGGTCGAAGTCTCCAATATATAGGCTTCTCTTCTAGGTTGAATTGTTGCTTTTAGGTCGACTTGCTCTTTTGATGATGATGAGGTCTTCGAGGGTCTTTGACTCTAATTTGACTCTAATAAATTTTTCTTTACAATATGTAACATACCCAAAAGGGTCTTCCATACATGACAATGACTCTTATGACTTGTTGACTCAAAGACAAGCCCTAGAAGCCCTTACTGGGTGCTTGACCTATAAAATAAATTTCCCTTGAGCATGAAACCCATGCCTCAAGAATAATAATAGATTTATTTTCTCTTTATATCAAATACATAAAATCATGATTACATATGTCATTATGAAGACCGAACCTAGTTACATATTTCAACACCTAGAGGCACCACTATCCGCCAACCAAAATTCATCATGACATGCAATAGAACTTGTAAAAGAAGAATAAAAGGAGTATTCATCATTATTAGAATACTTCTTCCTAGGCCTCCTATTGTATGCAGGTTCATTAATATCAGTTGCAAAAGCAAGTTGCTTCCCTTTCCTTTTTTCGATCATCATTCCTTTGAGGACACCTATTTTGATAGTGACGATATGCTTGACAAAGAAAACATTGAACAATAGACATGTCCCTTCTTTCTTGAGAGGGAGGAGGAGATCTTCTTTGTGGAGCAGGTCATGGAGCAGATCTTGAAGTGGGTCTTCTTCTTGTATTTCTTTGAAATCTTCCAAAATTTCTTCTTCCCTTGCTATGCTTTGAGTGGGATGCAAAAGCTTCCAAATCTTCACCTAGATTTGGAATGTTGCCTTTGGAAATGAGCCTAGATTCTTCTTGAGTGCAAGCAGCCCATAGATTATCAAAAGTAGAAGTAGTTTCTCTTCCACTAATGCTTGATGCAAAAGAATCCCAAGAGTCGGGCAGACCATTGATTGCTATAGTTACTAGTTCTTTATTAGGTACCTCTTCTTCAACAACTTTGATGTGATCTCTTAATTGAGATATCCTTATGAAATATGATGCCACTGTATCATTCTTTGTCATCTTCACATCACGAAGTTGATTCCTTAGACTTATAGATTGACTAATATTGTTGATGGTGTATAAACCAATGAGAGCATCATACATTTCCTTGGAAGACATGAGATCAGCAATAAAGGAATTAGGTGATCTCTAACATATTCCACAATGATGCTCATAGCCAAGATGTCATCTCCATGGAACTTGTCTTTTCCCGCTTGATCAGTAGGTTCAATAACCTTTTCTTTCATAATACCCAAAACCTTATGCCTTGCAAGAACAAGGTCAATTTTAGTCTTCCATTCTCTGAAATTTGTAGCTCCTTCAAGTTTGTTTTATGTTTTCATGAAGGAATTCATGATGAAAATTACCAATCAAGACAAAATATGTAGGATCTCAATGCTCTTCAAGGTGATCCTAATGTTCTTCAATGCTCTTTTTCTTCACCAAAGCTCTAATACCATGTTGATTTTCTAGTTGGAAACAAGACTAGAACAATTTTCGAACTGATAACTATTTCGAATGATACAATTTTACTTCTTTAGAGCATTCCAACCATTAAGCAGTTATACTTGAAAATTTCAAAAATAAACTTCAATAGAGCAATAGAGAGCACAGAAAACAATAAATCAAGAGACAACAAAATTTCTTGGGACAAAACCCCACAAGGGGGAAAACTGTAATATCCCAAATTGGGAACAAACAGTAATACAAAGCAAACAAAGACTAAATCTATAGCAAATAGAAAAATACATCAAAACACGATGAATTTAGCCAAACTGTTGAGCCATTTTATTAATATCACTGAATGAGGAGAGGTAGAATTGGTTCTTAGAAAGATGGCACCTTGGCCTACACAAGGCAGGCTGTAATACTCCTCAATTCCTGCTCAGAAACTCTGGTTGCTTGCTGCTCTGCGTGGCTCCTCCTCCACGCTGCCCATTCTGGAAAATGTTGCTGGCTAGGAATGGATTGCATATTGGGGTTGTTCTACTGTATAGAAAATTCCGGGAGATTTGGACACTAGACTCTCCACAACAAACCCAGAAAAACCCGCAAAGGGTTTCCCAAAATGCTGACCCCGGAAAATCACCCTCTTGAGCTGGGTACGTAATTCTGCTAGGTACATTGGGCTCTGAACTGATCTGCTGGAAACTGCCCAAAACCCTGTTGTGGAAGGGATGATCCTCTCTCAAAACTCCTCGCTGAAATTTCTTGGCCTTTCTCCCTCTCCGGAGCTGCTCCACTGCTGGATTGCGTGTCTCTCTGGCTGACTGGGCTGCCCCGGAAGGGACTGCGTATTTATGGACTAAACCTATGTGACTCTCCAAAACTGAACTGAACTGAACTCCTCTCCTGAGCATGCACTCGAAATCCCCCAAGGATGAGGTTGAGATTTCTGTTTGGAAATCTTTGTGCTAAATAGCACTTGCAAACTCAGCTAAACAGCTCAAGCATGCTTCTGGTTTACCAGACAAAAAGTTAGCTGATGATTGAATGAATGAGGAATGAGCTGCTCTCATCTTATTTTACCTAGTTGCACCCTCCAATGTTCCCTTGGGCCCCACTAGACTGTGTTGCCTCCTCTACCAGCCAACCACTGTGCAGCTGCTGTCCCCTTGTTGTCCCCATGCTACCTCTGCGCTGCCTGCGCAGCTACCTCTCCTACGCTGCCACTAGGTTGATGTCCACTGCGTATAGCTAGCCCCAATCCAGCTCTATTGCTTGCCTTAGTGACTTTAGGAAAGTGATTTAATCTCTGACTTATTTGTGGGTCACCTTTACCCACTTATTTTCCTGCTAACTTTAGAAAAAGGCAAAATTCTCAAAAATTAATATTCCAATTAGTTGACTGCTAATTGGGAATATTACAAAAACCCGGTAATCTTCCCTTATGAGAGAGAATTCAATTCATTAGTGGTACATCAAAATCTTCCAGTCAAAATGCCAACCTTGACCTCAATAATTTCAAAGTGAAAACTAGTCAAATAAGAGAGAAAAAGTCAAAGTATTGTTCAAAGTCAAAGTCTGCACAAGAGGGCTGAATTTTGCCCTGAGACAGCTGGTCAAAGGAGCCAAAATTTGGCCTGCAATTACAAAGTCAAAGTCTCAGTCAAAATTCATAAGTTGACCTGCAGTCAACTCTCAGTCAACAGCCCAGAACAGGGGCAAATCTTCAGTCAACGAATCACATAAAGTTTGGCCTCCAAGTCCAATCAAAAGCTCAGTCAAACAACAACTAGAATCCCCAAGTCAACGCTGGTCAAAAGAGAAATAAGAGATGGTCAAACTTCACTAGAAACTTTAGTCTTCCTTCTCCTTCGCACATGTGAACAGAACTCCTTGATTGGTCAAATGAGTGAGTGATGGATGAATGCCAAAATAGGTCAACCAAGTGTCAATATATATGTTAGTCAAGAGGTGGGTTTTGACCATAGGGTCAAAACCCTTCAAGTAGTAGGGTCGACTTGTGTAAATGAGGCCGACTTGGACAACTGGAATATAAATGATTCCTCCTTTATTTTGCCAACGAAAATACCGAACGAAGCTACCAATTTTCAACAAAATGAACCACCAAAAAGCAGGACACAACAAAAATTTTCCAATTGACATATTCAAAAATATAACTAGCAACGCAACAAATAAATTTAAACATTTACAACAACTCTAAGGTCCTTTCAAATGAGATTGCCAGAGCAAGAAATTATTTCAATAACCCCAATAGCTTCTTACTGTGCAAAGGAAAATTATGATTTGAGTATTACACTATCTACAAATCAAAAGAATTGACCATCAAACAATCCTTTACCCACACGTAGTGACAGAGTCCTAACTATAATTTGTTGGCACAAACCTTGATTAATTTTATGTTTTCTTAAGTCAATTTTTTCCCTTAACTAACTTGATTATGAATAATATAAAATGAGAGCCTCTCCAGAAGTGTAAATTTTCGTAGATGTTCTATGCTTGATGCAACTTTACTTTAAACCCAATATCAAATAGCAATCACATAAACATGAAAGTAAAATGTTGATAGAACATACGAATAGATCAACAAAAGACAAGCCAAAAATACACTTAACTTGATCAGCAAAATATATGTGTTGTGGTGCGTTACGGCGATCAACAGGATGCTTCAACCAGCAACGTCTCCTCACGGTCAGCCAAACAAAAGTGTCACAAACCCTCAAGACAGCTCTACAACAATCAACCCAAAATCAACAAAAGTCAACGTTGTCTAGTCAACGATCAACGCAGAACAGCAGCAATAGAAAGTCAGTGCAGCAAGGTCAAAGGTCAACTTCCAACCTCGATTTTTGTGCCAAAAAATGCAGACTACAAAGATCAAAGTTTTGGGAGAGTTTGAGGTCAAGTTGACCAAGCGTTGACCAAAGTCAACGCTAGTCAAAGCTGCGCTGAAACCCTAGATCAGATCAAAAACCCCTAGTTGTTGTTTTCCCACATGTGAGAGAAGAGAAGCCTCCAAATGTGAGATCAAACCAATCAGATACAACAGAGAAATGTGTGATAAGTGATGGTGAAAATGACCTCCAACGTTGACCAATATATATCCATCTGTGAGGGTGTGTAACACATCTATTAGGGCTCCAAGCCTACATTACAATTTTGGCCAACCTTGCACATAAGTGGAATTAATTCAAAATCAATGTTTTGCTCATCCAATCAAGATGATCTTTAGATCGATCTTGCACCTCTCCAAAAGAGGAATCCAATAAAAATATTGGCATCGTCATCTAAGCATCACAACATGGAGTTTGGACCTAGTTGCCCAAAATTAACATTCCCTCTCAACTAGGGAGAACTCCATCCACCTTTGCCATCCAAACATCATGTGTCATCCTGCCGTAACTTGCTTTGTTGGCTTCTTTATTTCAGAACAAAAGTTGAGTCACAAAGACATCACTTCCGGCTAACAAAATCAGCGCAGAGGTCTGAAACCTCTATAAGACTCAAAGGAGTCTCATACTAACCCGAAGTCAGTTGGAGGTCCGAAACCTCACTAGAGTTGATCCCAGATCAAGTGGTTGGACATGTGCCATCCTAGACATAGAGAGTAAGAGCAATCTCCAATGCATCCATCGGTCTTGCTACTGGTCTCTATCTTTTCCCACCTCATTGGCCAAGATGAGAGGTACTTCCCATGAGTCTGGGACTCCATGGGTAGGATGCATACGAGGCACAGATTAAAGAGAGGTGAACCAACTCAATATCATAACGGTGGGGTAGAAGCGCACCAATAAGGTTCGGCAAGCCTAGCCCTGTGATTGCTTATAGCTCCAAGAAGCTATCCCCAAAGCCCCCTGGAGCTCCTAGAGCTCATTGTCCAATAAGACCCTCAGCATAGGATCGTTCCACGATTCCAAGATTCTCACAGAAGGTTGGGAACTTGACCTTCCCTAAGGGCTTTGTGAGAATATCCGCGACCTGCTCATCAGTTCCTATATGATCGAGCCTTACGGCGCCTCGCTGTATCATATCCCGAATAAAGTTGTACCTGATATCAATATGCTTGGATCGAACATGGAACACAGGATTCTCTGACAAGCGAATACCACTTTGATTATCACAAAGGATAACGGTGGTATCTAGCACATGCCCGAACATCTCACTGAAGAGCTTTCGCAACCAAACAGCTTCACAACAGGCCATACTCGCTACAATGTATTCGGCCTCAGCGGTGCTCAAAGCCACCGACTTCTGCTTCTTGCTCATCCAAGATATCGAAGTAGACCCAAGTGTGAAGCAGCATCCAGATGTGCTCTTCCGATCCACCACACTGCCAATCCAATCGGCATCAGTATATACATGGAGTCTCAAGCTCCCGACAATGTATCTCAGCCCATGGTTTATCGTGCCCCGGAGATATCTTAACAGATTCTTGGCACCAACCCAGTGAATGTGATGAGGATCAACCATGTGTTGACTCAAAGTGTTCACTGCAAAACATACATCTGGACGAGTTTTCACTAAGAACATCAGGGCCCCTACGAGTTGACAATACTCGGTAGGATTCGCTAGCATGGGCCTAGCAGCATTTCCACTCAACTTCTTAGAGTTGAGCTCCATCGGTGTCAACACGAACTTACAATCCACCATTCCAAATCTTTCCAACAGCTTCACAATGTATTTTTCTTAAGAGAGGAAAATCTCGCCAGGTCTCTGCCAAACCTCCAGGCCTAGGAAGTAATGCATCAGTCCTAGGTCCATCTCGAACTCAGAAGCGAGCTCCCTCATACACTGATGAATGAGAGGGTCAACACCTGTCAGAAAGAGATCGTCCACATAGAGCACCAAAATGAAAGGCCTGTCATTTTCAACCTGGAAGTAAAGGTTCGAATCAGCATTACTTCGAGTGAAGCCCAGCTTCATCAAGTAGCTATCTATCCTCTCGTACCAAGCCCTGGGGGCTTGCTTCAACCCATAGAGGGCTTTCTTCAACCTACATACATGAGTCTCTATCCTGGACTTCGAACCCCAGAGGTTGCTCCACATACACCTCTTCCTTTATCAAACCATGCAGAAAAGCGATCTTTACATCCATCTGATGAAGATTCCATCCTTGCATAGCAACAAGGGAAATAATAGATCGGATGGTGGTATATCGGGCCATAGGTGCAAATATATCATCATAGTCTACGCCTTCCTTTTGAGAGAAGCCTCGGGCAATGAATCTTGCCTTGAACTTTTCAGCACTACCATCAGTTCCATGCTTGATCTTATAGAGCCATTTCGAGGTGACAACAGCTTTATCCTCTGGTCTCAGAACCACATCCCAGACATCATTCTTCATAATGGACTCGTACTCTTCGTGCATAGCATCCTTCCAGACTTGATGCTTTACAGCTTCTTCAAATGATCCAGGCTTAGATTGTACGATTGTACTCATGGCTGCAAGATACCCTTGGATCTATTCGCTTCTTGCTTTCATGGAATGTCCCCCTTTGGGGCCATATGTCTCTCGGCGTCTTCGAGAGTATCCTGGAGCCATGTGGGTCTTCTCTTCATTGAAGGAGGTGGATCAATGGGGTCCATCAGACTTTCAACATCGGGCATCATCTCATCTTTCGGTTCTTCCTGATTCCCAGATCTTACATCGTGATCTTCCTCGGAGCTCGAAAGATTTATCACTTTCCTGAGGGAAGCATCTTCATCAAAGGTAACATCGTGGAAAATCTCCACTTCTCTTTGACCAGGCACATAGTCTCTATAAGCCTTCGAAGTTTCACTGTAGCCCACAAGCATTCCCTTCTTCCCAGAAGCATCCAGCTTGCTTCTCTTCTCTTTTGGCATATGAAAATAAACAGAACATCCAAAAACTCTAAAACGTGAAACATCAAGTTTCTTACCAGAGAAGACTTCTGCGGGAGTTTTGGAGTCCAGAGCGGAATGCGAGCATCGATTTTGTATGTACACAGCAGTGTTCGCAGCTTCTCCCCATAGAAACTTCAGAAGACCTTGGTCACATAGCATGGCAAGGGCAGCTTCCACAATGGTCCTGTTCTTTCTTTCAACAACGTGATTTTGCTCAGGATTATACACGGTTGTGGGCTCCCTCTTAATGTTAGCTTCTCTCCAAAAGTTATTGAACTCGTTCGTCTCATATTTAGTGCCATTAACAGTCCTCAAAATCTTGATCTTCTTCCCTGTTTGATATTCCACCAAGGCTTTGAAAGTACGAAACCACATGAATGCTTCATCCTTCTTCTTCAAGACGTATATCCAGGTCTTGTGAGAGAAGTCATCTACAAACGTCATGTAATAAGAACATCCTCCCAAAGATGTCACGGGCAGCATACCAGATAGATCAAAATGTATCAATTTCAAGACATCAGATGTCTTTGTGACACTTGAGGGGAAAGGTCCCCATGTATGCTTTCCTTCGGCACAACCCTAACATACACCTCCATGATCATTTTTGAATTCGAGCATCCCTGTCACCACCTTCCTTGCTTCGAGAAGGGCTTTGTAATGAAGGTGTCCAAACCTCCGGTGCCATAGTTCGCTTTGACGAATAGTATCACATGTCATAGCCCCAGTGGACTTCCTCCAACCTGGTAGAGTGTATCAACTCTAAACCCGATCGTAAGAGCTTCCTTGAGACTCTTCTTCCAGATGCGTACCATTCCATCGACGAATGCCACCTTGAAACCTTTGTCTTCCATGGCCGAAATAGACACAAGGTTCTTCTTCAAATCAAGTACATAGAGTACATCTTGCAAGCAAAGGACTTGACCTTGAGATAGATGGAGGGTCACAGTCCCTATCCGTTTCACGGGATAGGTGGCATTATCTCCAAGAATAATTTTCAAATTAGTATCCTTTTCAATCAAATTAGAAAGCGCTTCTTTAAACCTAGTGAGGTGCCTTGAAGCACCACTATCAATCAACCAGACATCCATGGTGTCGGGTGGAGATGCAGCAAAGAGGGCAGATACAAGAATGAATTCATTTTTTTTATCATCAACATTAGATTCCTCATACATGGAATTTCTTGACCTTTTGAAAGGTTGCCCATTTCCATTGCGACCAGAGGGAGCCTTCCTCTTTCCTTTGAACCCGTTGTTCCTTTTATTGCCATTCCTCCTGTTGTTGTTGTTATCATCATCCCCAGGAGAATCCCTTCTATTAGGGCATTCTCTAGCATAGTGGCCAATGTTGTTACATGTATAACATCTTCCTTTCTTTCCTTTGACCCCAGCTATTCCATGGTTCCTCGGACCACCATTGTTCTTCTTCTTAGCACGAGCGGTGAAGGCAACATTACCTTCATTTTCATATTACATCATTCTTGATTCCTCTTGAGTGCATCTCGACAATACTACGTCAAAATCAGGAATCACATTATTATTAAGAATGGTAGTAATGAATACATGCCATTTAGAGGGGAGATCTCCAAGTGCGGTGAGAACCATTTCTCAATCAGCTATTGTTTCCCCAATGGTAAGAAGGTTATTCCTGATTTCATTCAACTTCATAAAATAAGATTGAACGGATTCATCCCTACCTTTCTTAAGATTCTTCAATTGGTTCTTAAATAAAAGAACTTGATTGATGTAGAAAACACAATTTCCCCTTTACAAATTAGTATAGCAAAATGTTTAATTTTACTAAGACCCAGGTTTACTCTTCAGAATGATGGAATTGATTCGTTCTTCACCACTTAATATGCAATTCCAAATTCCACTCTATTAATACATATAATAATGAAATGTCGTAGCTTTCTGCAAACTCCATTTTTCAATAATCGATGGGGGTCCTAAAGGACCATTGTTATTGTATATAATAATAACATAATTGAAAGTTGGCATTTGGAATCCATTTGGAAAAAAACAAACCAACGTAATCCTTAAAGCATCATGGTTGAATATATAACAAGAGAAATCAAGCTCATTGATTTATTGAGGCCCACTACCAATACGGAATTTGCTGAAGGAAAAAAAAAAAACACCGCAAGTTGTTTGAGTCCACGGCTTCACAACCACCACAGCAATCAAGCAAACAAAATACGGTTCCAGCGCTATAAATTGGAATTTCGTTTTGAGACTGCACTAATCTCCACGCAATGACTATGCCAATATACCCAGCAATGTCAACGCAATTTCTATGCCAAGATAACCAGCAATGTCAACGCAAATAAAATATCGATATCTATAGCTCAGATCCACAATCGTATTAGCTTGACTATACTGACCTCAACGCAAATGACATGCCACTCTGCATTACTGGAAAGTTGAACTATATACGCTAAAATATGAAACCATGAACATGGTGACTGTGTACACATCTGAATAGCGTTGCATGGCTATATAGTTATGTTAATAAAGCCGAACAGTCCAACGCTTCCAGCGTTTTAACGTATTATCTGAGGGTCTTTCCCTGTGTCCACACCAAGGCCGCACTCCACTACAGTGCCTTAAAACTGCGTATCACCCTCCACAACGAAAATCATCTCCCTGCAATCACATATTTATAGACGGCATATACATAAAGTTTGCAGATTCAAAAAGAAACATAATATGCTAAAATCCAAATTACATTAACACTGCATGTGCCGAATACTTCATTGATCGCCCCTTTGCGTTTGCAGTCTTTACACTAGCACTCTTGGTGTTTTCTCCCTACTTTCCTATTATTTATACTTGAAATATGAAACTGCTCCTCTTAGAATAGGTTTCTTCTCGAATTTTCTCAATAAATCAATACCTCCCTATTTTTAAGTGTTTATCCCTATGTTGGCTCTATATCCACACAGGGAAAGAAACCGATTCCTAATTTTATTCCTAATTGATTAAAAATACAAAACAAACTATCCTCATAAATAAATAACAATAATAATAAAAATAAAATAAAACACTACTACTAATGTTTATTTCTTTGGATTAGCGACAACATGTGAACAAAACATCACATTGCTGGCTAAGTCCCCATGCTCCTACATCAGACTCCCGAGGAAGAAAACTAATCTTGTAATGCTTCGGAATCTACTCCCAACTTCTGTAGCTCTACTGCAGTCATCCAACTAGTGTCTTCCACTGGCTGTCCTTTCCACTTTACTAAATATTGATAATAGGTTTGGCTCCTGGTTTTCTTTAACACTCTCTTCTCCAAAATGGCTTCGACTTCCCTCTTCCCTGCTTTGGGCATCTGCTCTTCCCAATTTACCGTTGGGTTTTCTTCTGCTGTGGCGTCCCCTTGTGGTTCTTCTTCTGGTTCTCGGTATAGGTACAAATCTGCAACATTGAAAATTGGCGATATTCCAATTCCTGTTGGCAATTTAACTTCATATGCATTTGAAGAAAATTTCCTTACAATTTTACATGGCCCTATCTTCTTCAGTTTTAATTTGTTATAAGTTTTAACAGGGAAACTTTATTTTCTTAAATATACCATAACCAAATCACCCAGTTGGAATACTTTTTCTTGCCTCCTCATATCTGCTCTTTGTATTTGCTACTGCTTTCCTGCAATCTGCTTTTGACATCTTCCTGTAGTTCCTGCATCTGTTCTCCAAATTTTTCAGCCTTTGCACTCCTTACCTCCTGTTTTCCCAGATCTCTGAGTTCATACACACCTCTTGGATGCATTCCAAAAACAATTTGGAATGGACTCATGCCAGTACTTCAATTTGGAGTGTCACTGTAAGCAAACTCAGCCTGAGCAAGGGCTAAATCCCATTGTTTAGGACATTTATATACCAAGCTTCTCAATATGTTTCCCAGACTTCTAATCACAACCTCGGTCTGTCCATCCGTTTGAGGATGATATGCTAAACTGAAACTAAGGTTGGTACCTAGTTTCTTCCACAGAGTTCTCCAGAAATGTCCCACAAACTTGGTATCCCTGTCAGACACAATGCTTACAGGTAATCCATGTAATCTTACAACTTCTGAAAAAAACAGATTAGCAATATGTGTTGCATCACTTGTTCTTTTGCATGCAATAAAATGAGCCATTTTAGAAAATCTATCCACAACAACATAAATGGAATCATTTCCCCTTTGAGTTTTTGGCAAACCCAAAACAAAATCCATACTGACTACATCCCACGGTCGGTTTGGTAATGGCTAATACAATCCTGTATTCTGACTTTTCCCCTTAGCATGCTGACAAATCCTGCATTTTTCCACAAACCGTTTAACATCAGTTTGCATCTTCGGCCAGTAATAAAAAGTATTTAGCTGAGAAAAGGTTTTGTCTTGTCCAAAATGTCCGGATAGACCTCAACTATGCTTCTCCTTGATTATGTTTTCCCTCATAGAACATTTAGGAATACATAACTTATTACTTTTGAATAGTAATCCCCCTTGGATTAGATAATCCAACCACTGGCTTATGTTATGGACTACTAGATTTTCTACAACTGCATAAATTTCTTTAAACTCTACATCATCTTTATACATGTCAACCATCTCCTCGAACCCTACAACACCAACTTGTAACTCCTGCATAATTAAGTTCACCCTGCTCAAAGCATCAGCAACTTTGTCCAATTTACCACTTGTATGTTTAATTACAAAAGTGAAACTCTGCAAATATTCTACCCATTTGGCATGTTTCTGATTTAACTTTGGTTGGTTGTTTATAAACAGTAATGCATGATTATCAGAATATAACACAAACTCTTTTGGAAACAAATAATGTCTCCATTTTTTTAAGGCTTGTACAACAACATAAAATTCCTTGTCATAAGATGAATATTTCTTCTTTGCTTCATTTAGTTTTTCACTGAAGTATGCTATTGGTTTCTGATCTTGGCTCAGAACTGCTCCAATCGCAATCCACTAGCATCAGTTTCAACCTGGAAAACTTTCTCAAAATTTGGTAAAGCCAAGACTGGTTTTTCAGTAATCTTTTTCTTTAGCAATTTAAAGTTTCGATCTGTTGCTTCTGTCCATTTGAATGGCTGATTAGTTTCTATGATTGTTTCAATAATGGGTGCACAAATCTGACTAAAACTTCGAATAAATTTTCGGTAGAAACTTGCAAGACCATGGAAGCTTCTTACCTCAAATATGCTTCTAGGAGTTGGCCAATTCACAATTGCTTGGATTTTCTCCAGATCCATTTTCAACCCTTCCTTAAAGACTACAAACCCCAAATAAATTAGTTCTTCCTTCATAAAGCTACAATTCTTCAACTTTATCAGCAGTTTTTCTTTTTGCAAAGTCTTTAGAACTAATTTAAGGTGTTTTAGATGCTCCTCTTTACTTCGACTGAAAATGAGAATATCATCAAGATAAACAATTACAAATTTACTCGCATATTCTTTCAAAACTTCATTCATTAACCTCATGAAGGTACTAGGTGTGTTAGTAAGTCCAAAAGGCATTACTAACCATTCATACAAACCACTGTTTGTTTTAAATGCGGTTTTCCACTCATCCCCTTCTCGAATCCTTATCTAATGATACCCACTCTTCAAATCTATCTTAGAAAAATAATTCGACCCACTCAAACAATCCATTAAATCATCCATTCATGGTAAAGGAAAACGATACCTGATGGTGATTTTATTTATGGCTCGAGAATCTGTGCACATGTGCCATTCACCTCCTTTCTTTGGACTGAGTACTGTTGGTACAGCACATGGACTGAGGCTTTCTCTGATTAATCCTTTATCCATCAACTCTTGCACTTGTCTTCCAACTTTGGCATTTTCCTATGGCATTAACCTGTAGGCTGCTTTATTCGGCAAACTGGCTCCAGGGATTAGATCAATGTGGTGACTAATTCTCCTGATGGGCGGTAACTCATTTGGCAACTCTTCCACAACAATATCAACAAAATCATTCAAAAGATTTCGAATTTCTTCAGGTAAATCTTCTAAATTTGTAGAAGTTAAAATTACCTTGGGTCTCCCAACAATAGCAAAATGCATCTCCTCGCCCTTCTCGACTTCTTGCAACAAGGTTTTCCCACTCATCAACATAAAGTTGTTTCCAGGTGCTTCCTCATCAGTTTCATCTTTCAATGGCAGCAGTGTATGCTGGTTCCCATCTTTCTCAAGAGTATAAGTGTTTCTTCTACCATCATGTATGGCTTTTCGGTCAAACTGCCAGGGCCTTCCTAGCAATATGTGACATACATCCATCGGCATTACATCACATAAAATAACATCCTTATAAGTACCAATCTGAATTTCGACTTTACATTGTTCAGTTACAATAATTTGATGGCCTTTTTGGAGCCACGATACTTTATAAGGAGTGGGGTGTATTGTTTTCTCCAACTTCAATTTATCCACCATCTCTGTAGAAACAAGGCTATCAGTACTACCGCTATTAATTACCAATTTGCAACACTTACCCTTTGACTTACATATAGTTCTAAACAGATTCTTTCTCTGAGCTGGTTCTCTGGTTTCCTTAGCCGCTTTAACCAATATCCTTTTCAACAACAAGGATTCTCCAGCTTCAGGTGGTTCCTCTTTGGTTGTAGTCTAAGGAATTTCTTCCTTTGTTTCAGCAACGTTCACATTTCGCTAGGTTGCTGGTTTATTGTGAGGACAATCCCATTGCACATGTCCCCACTCACCACATGCAAAGCACCGAACATCTCTTCCTCGGCCTCTACCTCTGGGCACAAACCTTCCGCGACCAGAATCTCCTCTTTGTGGTGATCTATTACTCGAACTCCCTGCCTCATTCTGGGAGTGTTGAAATCTGGATTTAAATGTTCCCCTTCCTTTTGCCGGACTTTTGCCTCTATTTCTCTGATTTTGTTTGCGAAACATCTTTTCTTCTGCCCTCAAAGCTGCTTGGTAGGCATCTTCAATCGTCTTCAGATTTAATAAGCTGATCTCATCATGTATTTCATATCTCAAACCATTTATATATCTAGCCACCTTTTCTGTGTCATCTTCAATATGACCCGCTCTAATACTCAGCTTATAAAATTCTCCAGTATATTCTTTGATAGTCATGCTCTTTTGCTTTAAGTTTTGCAATTGTGTAAAAAGATTTAATTGATAATCTTTCGACATGAACTTACATTTCAGTTTACTCACCATCTTATCCCACTGCTTGATTTTGGATTTCCCTTTTCGTTCCCTGGACAACTGCAATTCATCCCACCACAGGGCTGCATGACCTTTCAATCTCGTGGCTGCAAACTTCACTTTCTTCTTGTCATCGAATTCTTCATAGTCGAAATATATGTCTAATGAACTGATCCAGTCCATTAGTACCTCCACACTAA
Organism: Pinus albicaulis; assembly: GCA_034641835.2. NCBI lineage: Eukaryota > Viridiplantae > Streptophyta > Pinopsida > Pinales > Pinaceae > Pinus > Pinus albicaulis. The sequence continues at coordinate 753,942,034 of CM076577.1, forward strand.
GATTACCATTGTATAAAAGTACTTCTACCTTTGGTCTGCCACTGGCCTTTGCTAGCATCTTCAAAACTTTAGTTGCCTCACTTTCTTCCTCCACTTCTTCTTCGGTGGTCTCTTCTTCATCAGCACTGGCAACGCCATCATCTGTCGCTCTACTCTGAGTAGTTTCCATTGTAGCCATCCTTGTATGCAAGTGCCGGATTTCTTCTAGCAAAACTACGTTTGCTATAGGTCTCCCCCGACCTATCCCAGCTCGGCCTACTCCAGCTCCTCTTCTAGGCGGCATTCTCTGCAATGCTCAAGAACAACTCAACAGCTCTGATACCAAAATGATGTAGAAAACACAATTTCCACTTTACAAATTAGTATAGCAAAATGTTTAATTTTACTAAGACCCAAGTTTACTCTTCAGAATGATGGAATTGATTCGTTCTTCACCACTTAATATGCAATTCCAAATTCCACTCTATTAATACATATAATAATGAAATGTTGCAGCTTTATGCAAACTCCATTTTTCAATAATCGATGGGTCCTTAAAGAACCATTGTTATTGTATATAATAATAACATAATTGAAAGTTGGCATTTGGAATCCATTTGGAAAAAAACAAACCAACGTAATCCTTAAAGCATCAAGGTTGAATATATAACAAGGGAAATCAAGTTAGTTGATTTATTGAGGCCCACTACCAATATCGAATTTGCTGAAGGAAAAAAAAAAACCGCAAGCTATTTGAGTCCACGGCTTCACAACCACCACAGCAATCAAGCAAACAAAATACAGTTCCAACTCTATAAATTGGAATTTCGTTTTGGGACTGCACTAATCTCCACACAATGACTATGCCAATATACCCAGCAATGTCAACGCAGTTTCTATGCCAAGATAACTAGCAATGTCAACGCAAATAAAATATCGATATTTATAGCTCGGATCCACAATCGTATTAGCTTGACTGTACTGACCTCAACGCAAATGACATGCCACTCTGCATTACTGGAAAGTCGAACTATATACGCTAAAATATGAAACCATGAACACGGTGACTGCGTACCCATCTGAATAGCGTTGCATGGCTATATAGTTTTATTAATAAAGCCGAACAGTCCAACGCTTCCAACGTTTTAACGTATTGCCTAAGGGTCTTTGCATGTGTCCACACCAAGGCCGCACTCCACTACAGTGCCTTAAAACTGCATATCACCCTCCACAACGAAAATCGTCTCCCTGCAATCATACATTTATAGACGACATATACATATAGTTTGCAGATTCAAAAAGAAACATAATATGCTAAAATTCAAATTACATTAACACTGCATGGGCTGAATACTTCATTGATCACCCCTTTGTGTTTGCAGTCTTTACACTGGCACTCTTGGTGTTTTCTCCCTACTTTCCTATTATTTATACTTGAAATATGAAGCTGTTCCTCTTAGAATAGGTTTCTTCTTGAATTTTCTCAACAAATCAATACCTCCCTATTTTTAAGTGTTTATCCCTATGTTGGCTCTATATCCACACAGGGAAAGAAACCAATTCCTAATTTTATTCCTAATTGATTGAAAATACAAAGCAAATTAACTATCCTCATGAATAAATAACAATAATAATAAAAATAAAATAAAATACTACTACTAATGTTTATTTCTTTGGATTAGCCACAACATGTGAACAAAACATCACATTGCTGGCTAAGTCCCCATGCTCCTGCATCATTGATTTGCATTGTTAGCCCTAAACATATTGACCAACTTATCATACATCTCCTTAGATGTGCCCAGCTCAGAGATGTAGGCAACTAGACTTTTATGGATGGAATCCCAGATGATCAACTTAGCTTTGATTTCCCCTTTCTTATACTTCGTCTTGGTGGCAGCAGGTGCAGACGATGGAGGCTCTTGGATTTTACCCTGCACATAATCCATGACCTCTTGATCTTCAAAGATCAAATCCAAAGACATCTTCCAAGCATGGAAGTCAGACTTGCCAGTCAACTTGTCATCAACTTTGAAGCCATTATAATTTGAGGTACCCACGGGTCCTTGACAAATGCTACTTCTTCGGTGATTGCTCTCAATACAAACTTGGGCTTTGTCTTCACCTTAGCTCTGATACCATGTAAATTTTCGTAGATGTTCTATGCTTGATGCAACTTTACTTTAAACCCGATATCAAATAGCAATCACATAAACATGAAAGTAAAATTCTGATAGAACATACTAATAGATCGACGGAAGACAAGCCAAAAATACACTTAACTTGATCAGCAAAATATATGTGTTGTGGTGCGTTACGGTGATCAACAGGATGCTTTAGCCAGCAAAGGATCCTCATGGCCAGCCAAACAGAAGTGTCACACAACCCTCAATACAACTCAAAAACAGTCAACCCAAAGTCAACAAAAGTCAACGATGTCCAATCAACGCAGAATAGTAGCAACAGAAAGTCAACGCAATAAGGTCAAAGGTCAACATCCAACCTCGATTTTTGTGCCAAAAAAATGCGGACTACAGAGATCGAAGTTTTGGGAGAGTTTGAGGTCAAGTTGACCAAGTGTTGACCAAAGTCAACGATGGTCAAAGTTGCGTTGAAACCCTAGATCAGATCTGAAAACCCTCGCTGTTGTTTTCCCATGTGTGAGAGAAGAAAAGCCTCCAAGATGATGATCGAACCAATCAGATGCAGAGAGAGAATGTGTGATGAGTGATGATGAAAATGACCTCCAACGTTGACCAATATATATCCATTTGTGAGGGTGTGTGACACATCTATTGAGGCTCTAAGCCTACATTACAATTCTGGCCGACCTTGCACATAAGTGGAATTAATTCAAAATAAATGTTCTTCTCATCCGATCAAGATGATCTTTAGATCGAACTTGCACCTCTCCGAAAGAGGAATCCAATAAAAATATTGGCATCCTCATTTGAGCATCACAACATGGAGTTTGGACCTAGTTGCCCAAAATTAACAAAAAGCATTATTTACATTCCCAAACATCGGTGATCGGGTTCCCATGGCTCCTTGCAAGTAAAGCAGAGCTTTTTTCTTCCAAGCTTGTTTTGAGCTTCTTCATCCAACCGATCCTTCTTCGTTTCATCCTTCTCAGATGTCTTCTTGTTCTTCTCCATCGAAGGGATTTGTGGAATGGACGGAGTCTTCACTTTTGGTGTTGCACCTCCCATATCTCGAGTCTTGGTGATGGCCTCTTGTAGGGTAGTGGCCCTAAAGGCCTTTAACCAACCATGTAGGGGTTCAGCTAGAAATTCTACAAATAGCATGACCAACCTTTGCTCTGAGATGTCTATGACCCTAAATGTTGTTCGTTCGAATTTTGCAATGAAAGCCTCTGGTGTTCCAATCTGTTTGAGTTGTGCCAACTCTCTAAAATGTATCTCAGGATCCTTTCGATCAAAACGTTCTATAAATCTTTGGATGAAGCCCATATAAGATGTTATGCCAGAGTGCCCCAAGCTAACCAATCCATGGAACCACCATTAATGTGCCTCCCCTTCCATATGTAGTGTGGAAAATTGGATAGTGTCTGCTTCCCGCATGGGATTTAGCCGGAAATAGGTGTCCAACTTTTGTACACAAGCCCTAGCTGAACTTTTGGCCAATCCATCGAAGGAGGGAATGGAAAAATTCCCCATCTTGCACATTAGATCCTAATTCCACTATGCCTTGGGCTTGCTCCTATACTTAATTCCATTGTATTCGTTGAACGTCATGTGCACTCGAAAATCTCCCAAAGCTGCATATTCTCAGAAATATTGTGTAAAGTTGTTTTGTTCAACTGTCCCTTGGTCGGTTGTTGCTTGATTGTCCAAAAATTGAGGAAGTAAGGGTATATGATTACTTCCATTGGTTGGCCTTGCGTTGAGTTGTGCAAAAAAGCCAAGATTGTGGTTGTTGCTCCCCTCAACACCAATCATGTTACCCACATTAGCAATATTGTTGCAGATGTTGTTTAGATTTCCCAAAGCCTGGGTAATGAATTGTGTCATATGTTGTTGTCCCTGGGCAAATTGTTGTTGCCCTTATACTAACAAATTAGCTATTTTTTTTCTGCCCGTGAATTAGCACACGTAAGAGATCATTAATATCCAGTCCTCCTCATTCTTCCCTATCCCGCGTGGTTTTATTGTGGTTACTTCTTTTATTTCTGACTGTAACATTACTTGTATCCCCTGGAAGCATACAAGGCTCATACACTCACAAGCTAGCATAATGCACAACTTTGATACCATTGTAATGTCCTAAGGGTAATTTTTGCCCTTAGGATTTCACTTGAACTAGGGTGTTTAATAGATCAGCAACAGAACATAATCATTCATTTATATATAACAGTGACCGTTCATTTATGAAGTGCATAAATATATAGAACTTCAATGGTAATATAATTCTCCAACCAATCATCAATTAACTAGGGCATCCAATGAACAGTAGATTCGACCAAAGATGCAGGGTATAGCACTTCGACTATTAATGTACTAGATTGTTAACAGTAATATGATTCTATAGCAAAACCACAGAGGATAGGGTTAATTGCCCACATAGCAATAAATTTACCACCAATATACTTTGAGTGCAATTTCAAAATTCAGTAATCCAATCTTCTAACTGTAACTGGTTACTAGACTAATGTCTAACTACCAGCTAGCTATTTTGTTACCCTTACTCCAAGTTCCACTTGTGATGGGAAAATCCTTGTTGTAATTGTTGTGTTGGCTGTCTTGCCACAGAAGTCCAAATTCCTTTCTCCTTCCTTCAACAATTCAACATGCCCTGTTCCATTGTTCCAAGTTCGAAACCGTTGCCTCTTAAAAGATCAAGGGCGGCCCTCGTTGCCTCTGGTAGCCCTGGGGGTTAGGGCTTTCTACTACCAAACAGTTTGACTGATCCTGGATTGATTGTGCTGGTGTTTTTGTTACCTGATTCGTCCTTACCCTCCAACCCGCTTCAGCTGCCAAACAGAAATTTACCTTGACGCTCCTGCAGCCTTACAATCCAACACAGATTCGTCTTGCTGCTTTTCAATGTCTGTCACCCTTCAATGCTTTGCTGCCCTTGATGACCTTTATTGGCTTGACGCAGATATAGTAGTTCAATGTCACCACAAATATTTCTCCCTCACTAACCAAGATAGTGCTGAATCGCTTCACGTGGATAAATTGTACCAGAACAGAGAAAAATGGTGTCTAAGTAGGGTGAAATCACCACTACCAAAGCTAATCAAGAAGAGGAGGTCTTAAACCCTCAGAGCCTTAACTCAAGAAAACAGAGATATCCAATCCAAATCAATGATCCAAAATGATTCCAACTCCCCTTTATTTATAGATTTTCTCATGGAGTTTACTCTCATCTGACAGGTTGCAAGTGCAACCTATCTGAGCTTTTTGCCCCAGTCAAACCAAAATTTATCCAATGCTACCCCAAAACACTGGATAATTGGGTTTTCCCCCTTTATCAAGACTACAGCCTAGAGGATTGGATAGGCTATTCCGTCCTCCCTTAAGCAATTAATCCATTGGGGACATTACAACCCATTAGTGTTGATTACAGTGCTTGGCCTGGTGGGGGCGTCAAGTGGGACCCTCTCAATAGAGGCAGCCAGTTGGTGGGATTGACCCTGAGACCTCCTTCATAAAGCTCAAAGAATCAAACAGCTACCAAGCTATAACAAATTATATTTATGTCCAAAAATACCCTAAATTAATGGTAGCCATGGCCACATTTCTTCATTGGAGTTGTCTACCGACGCAACAGAATAGCCCGGACAATAATTTTTTGCTGGAATCCGGGAAAAAAAAATTCAAAAAATCAGGTATTTGGAATGTTTGAATTGCATTTTTTATGGTGGAAATGGATTCAGCACCATCAAAAACCTTTCAGGCACCCAAAATACTGAAGTTTAACGACTGTAACTCAGATTTTCAAAAATCTTTGCCGGAATTTTTCATAATCTTACCGAAATTTCTGGGTTATTCTGTGGGTCTTTTAGAGTACGGCTTTCTTCATTCTTAAAAACCCTCATGAAAGGGAAGGGAAGACAATTAAGGGTACTTATGATTTAACTGTAAATTCATATATAGCATGCTAGGAGTTAATTTCAATCATTTTTTTTGTAAGTAATGTTACACAACCTACTCATAAAATTCCCTAAAAGAAGGATCATGTTAAAAAACAGGTTTAAAGTGGAAGACGAAGCTTCTCCAAAAGGGACTCAATCTAACCTCCAAGTACTCTTCGGTGTCTCAGTGCTTTTGATGAAGAAAGTCAACAGTCTTAAAAGAATGTGTTTAGAATATCAACTCTCTAGTCTTGAATAAGTCATCATAAAAATCTCAATGCAGTGAGAAAAATCATAAGCATGTGAATCGTGACAAGCGAATGTTTGTGAGCTGCCGATATCGAACTCCCAAGCCACACCAACATTGTAGATGCATAATATGCATGCAGTTACCTTCAACCCCTGATCTTCACAAGCTCGAAAATAAAAATTTGAATAGTATAAGTGGTGCGACTATATTTCTATATTAATTGGAGAAGTGACTGCCACTGAGTTAAAATTGAAAGGAAGGGTGTGCCCAGAATAACTTTAACCGCCAGATATGGACATAATGTGTTCTTGGTGATGCTCTGTAAGCTTACAAATGTTCCAACCACATTCATGATTAATGAATGAACTTTTCACGCCTCGTCTTCCTAAATTTCTCTGTTGTGTTTTCAGATGATGTCATGGTCTATGACAAAAACGATGCAGAGACTAAAACACATTTAGAACTCCCTCCATGCTAAGTTGTATGCCAAGCATTCAAAATGTGATTTCTTTGAAAAGCTAAAGTGATTAGGCACAGATTGAATGAAATACAATCGACCCTGCAAAAAATGTAGCTCTGAAGGAACATTGACAGCCCTTTCTTGACAGTATACAGCAAAGAAGCATCCGATGTTGCTGTCCTCAGATACTGCGAAAATACTAAGGTGCCACTTTTTGGTATGGAAATGGCAATGGAAGTAAGATACATGGAGGGAAAAGAATATAAAATTTGCGAAAATACTAAGGTGCCACTTTTTGGTATGGAAATCAATGATCAAATTTGAAGGGCAGGTCCGAATTTCAATTAGAAGGGCATATATTTATGTTGCCCTTCCATGATGAAAAGCTTAAAAAAAAAAAAGCTTTTCAATTGACCACAGTAAATTATTTTTACATTTCATTTTCAGAAAGACAAAACCATCAATCTTTATGTTAATAAAAGACTGTTGTGTAATGTAATTTTGACTTTGTCTGACAAGAGCAAGGAGCAGCAACATGGAGGTCTGGATTTTTCTTATAGAACTCTTTTTTATATATTTGAAACGTTGTTTACAGATATGAATACAACTATGAAATTATGAGAACAAGGTAAATTAAAGCAGAGAATCATTTGACAAAGGGATCCCAAGAATTAGACATCGAACCCTGGCATTTAATGGAAATTTTCAAGTAAAATCAAACGTAGCAGAAATATGCAACTAAGACTGCCATTTAACGGCAAATTTCAAACCTAAAATCACACAATAAACCCATATACGTTAAAATAACATAATGTCTGCAAATAAACAGCTAAAACAAAGCACAATGAATGTAGAAGGACATTTATGTGGTAAATCTCCCATATATTGGCATCTTAATACATAATATATTGTATATTTTAATTATGTATAACCATTACACAATTATAATTGGCATATGTTAACGAGTAAGATATAAAGATAGGTAAGATATAAAGATAGAATTAGATATATAAATTGTTTAATTTGATAAATGTTTTAGGTTTAAATTTTCTACTTTAATTAAAAACAAATTAATGATTTTCTTTATGAACATTCAAATATAAATTTGTTTGCACATCTATCCATTAAATTTTAAAATATGTTCAAAATTGGTAATCCAATTCAATTTATTTAATACCAAATTAATCAAAGTTAAAATATACCACCAAGGTTCACGAGCTGTCCATCAGGGTTCCAATATCCTGCCCCGGTCACAAACATACTGCATGAGTTTCAAACGAAAGGAATGGAGCTGGAGGCAAGACCTAGGCAAATTTGATTTGCTAACTTCAGTGTTGACCCCACCCTCAAAGGAAAGGAATGAGGCTGGGCGCAAGAGCTTGCTCACTTCGCTTTCTAACCTCGGGGCATGTTCTTCAAAACAATGAAAATAAGAAAAGGTAGAAACCTAACAGAGGCAAAATCTTCATAGTGCAAGTGGTAAAACATGTGCTTCTTCTTAGAAGGCCGCAGCTTCAAAAGAATGAATATAGGAAGAGATAGACACTTTTATTAGTGGCAATATTTTCATTGTCTATGGTTGCACTTACCACTATTCAAATGGTTTAGAACATGTGTTTCTTCCTAAAATATCACACAGTTTGAATTCCAAATCCAAATCCAGGGAATTCAGAAAGTGTTGGGTACTTCCACCTCTTAGGAGCCATATCACTCCACATAGGAGGTTTTAGGTTATTTCTCACTGCACAGAAAAAGTTGTCACAAAAAGAAGGGGTCGCATACACCAGCAGTCACAGGTTCTCTGTCACAGAAAGAAAGGGTCTCATACACCAGTAGTCACCACCAATTGAATCAGATCACTGCACAGAGGAGGTTCTTTCTCACTACACAGAATAAGTTTTTTGTCACAGAAAGAAGGGGCTCATACACCACCCGTCACCACGAATTGAGCGATTGTTCGGCTCATGCTGTGACTTTAAAAACAGATTATTATTTATATTGACAACCTCACTAACTATAAAGAAATGCAATTTCATAAAATGGCATGGATACTAAGGTTCCAACCTAGAAGCCATTCATTGATGTTGTCAATCAATTGTATGATTGAGAAATTAATTGTTTAAAACCGCAGGATCACCTCTTTGTTCACCCCTCGCATATGCAGATGCGAAAAACAGAGGCACCGACAGAACAAAAAAAAAAATAAAAATACACAGCACCTTAAACACGAAAATCCCAACAAATTTCTGGGGCAGATCAATACCTTGGGGAAATTTCTGGCTTCCTCTGAGCTGTATCAGATTTTTTAGGGTTGTAACCATCGCCCGAATACTCCTCCCTGTCATACGCCAAGTCTGCTGCAGTAACGTGGGAATTCATATTATCTATTTACAGAGAAGGAGATCAAACGTACAATGAATGTCTGCTTGAGAAAAATAAATAAACGATTGGTTGAACATACAGAGTTACAGGGTTTTATCTTATTCTGTCATTATATACATATTAAACGAGTAGCCGGGGTGGGAGAATCGATTCTGCCCCTCACCCTCTGTTTTGGGGTTTGAAATACAGCAGCGTGAGATTACCGCAACGAAAAAAACAATGGTGAACTCCAGCGAAGTTGGGAGGAAGATTCGCTATCGGAAAACCACAAATACAATACCGTTGGCGGCTTCTTGTTTTGATATCGCGAGTCGAAATGGCAATGGAAGTAAGATACATGGAGGGAAAAGAATATAAAATTTACTCCCTTTAGGAGTGTACACCTCTCATCTAAGGATATGGGTTTCCTCGTTATACATAAATTATGCTACCAATCATCTCATTCCCTCAAATATTGTTTATTCCACGAGTCTGGATGTAATAGAAGGTAAAGTCCCCTTATCACAAAAATCAGTGCATATCAGTGAAGAAAATACATAACGGGTCAATATCTGATCGTGATCCGTTCTTTTTCGTCTTTCATCTTCTATCTATCGACTTTCTTTGGCAGTAAGCTACATCAGCAGTTAGGGCTCTGTATGTTTCCAGGGTTTTTTTTATGTTTTGACACTTGTTCTCGTAATAACGCCTATTATAAATTACAAGTTTCCAACGACTGCTGAAGTTATTCAAAATTGTTGTAGGGGCAAATGTTCCCGTGAATTCCACTATTTTAAATCTGAACACAAAAACAGCAGATGCCAGCAAATACAAGGTTTAAAAACACAAAATATACCCCTGATAACTCGAATTGTTACAGGGATCTCAGAAAGAAAATTGTATTAAATTTCTCAAAACAAACAGAGAAGCTCCGTACCTCTTTAAAGAACCGTGGATGGGATCGAATCGTATAGAGTTGTTACGAAGAGGATCCTAGTGTTTCTGTTTCAGAAATGAATTTCGGGGTCACACAGGATGTGACGTTTAATTGCCCAAACTTGCTTCGTCGTCAAGAAAGCTGAGGGATGACTACCACTCCATGCATATATATATATATAATTTCAACCTGATAATTTAAGATTTTTTTCACGATGGTTCAGGAATTAGTCCTCTTGAGGGTCTTAGGGGTCAAATGTAACTCCGCTCGTATTAGAGACTCACTTTCTTTGGTGTGCCAAAGGCCAAATTCAAACATCAAAAGGCATCAAACTATCAGAGAGGATGTATACCGAGTGAAGTAGTCATCAAACTTCAAACTATCTTTTCAAGTATAAGAATGACGATGGCATGGTTTAAAATAAAAAGGAAGAATGACAATGGGGAAAATTGAGGGTAGTGACTCTAACCCAATCATACATATAGCGATGGAGTTTATATTGTCATATGTGTGAGTGGAAATTTTCACAAAAGTTAATAGCGATTTCTGAAGTTGAATGTGAAGCATTGTGATTACCTTTTTGCATTTTAAGTTTCTTTAATAATATGTCATTTATTTGTATGGGTGATAATCTAAGTTATTTGACCCAATAACATGGGACCAACGGGACATGGAAATATAAGTGTCCACCATGGGACAGGGAGGATACAAAAATGCGAGCGTCACACAATACACAACAATTTTGGAAAAAAAAAATATATATATATATATAACAAATTAGTAAATTTAAATATAGATAAAAAAAAAATTTTAAATAGAATTTAGAAACTAAAACATTTATGTGATGTTGATATAAATTTAATTGTACAACTAGTATTATATTGGTTTAGATTTGTCTTAACTCTGGATCTATCAAGTAGTGAGAGAGATCAAATCTATTGAGATACAAATCTCTTTTTTGAGTGCAAAACTTGAGGAAAGATTGGCACCTTGAGAGATTTGATTCTTCTCGGCGTTTGATAGATTTGGGGTTAAGATGGATCTAGGTTGTTTATATGATAATATATAATATCTATATTTGTATCTATGTGTATCTTTCTTATTCCCTCTTTGTATCTCACCCCCAAACATACTCTCTCTCTCTCTCTCTCTCTCTCTCTTATATATGTATGTGTCTCTTTCTTATTCCCTCTCTTTATCTCACCCTCCAAACATACATAGTCACTCTCTATATTTATCTCTCTATCTATCTCCCTCCCTCTTCCTCTCCATCTCTATTTCATCCCCTTCTTTCACTCTCTCTCACCCCTTCTCTCTCACTTCCCTCCCACTCTCCTCGCTCCCTCACTCTCTCTCCATCTCTCCCTTATCACTCCCTCTCTCTCTCCACCTTTCTTGCTATATGTTTTTCTTCTTCCTTCCCTCTCTCTCCCCATCCAACTCCAATCTCTCCCTCTCTCTCTCCTTCTCTCTCTTGAGTCCTCTTTCTCTTCCTTCCTTTCTCTCCTTTTATGCACTATTTTTCCTCTATTATTGTTAGTCACTTTGCTTGCTCTCATCGTTTGGATCCGTTGTTAAGATTGATCTATGTTGTTTTTTAACCAGCGTAGATCCATCTTAACCCCGATCTATCAAGCGTCGAGAGGGATCAAATCTTTCAAGGTGCAAACCTCTCTTTTGAGTGAAAAACTTGAGGAAAGATTTGCACCTCGAGAGATTTGATCCCTCTCGGCGCTTGATAGATACGGGGTTAATATGGATCTAGGTTGGTTATATAATATCTATATTTATATCTATGTGTCTCTTTCTTAAGCTGTCTCTCCATCTCAACCCCCTGACATACACACTCACTCTCCATATCTATCCATCTCTCTTTCCCTCCCTCTTCCTCTCCCTCTCTCTCTCTTCCCCTTCTCTCCCTCCCTCTCTCTCCTCTCTTTCTTCCTTCCCTCACTCTCTCTCCATCTCTCCCTTCTCAATCCCTCTCTCTCTCCACCTTTCTCTCTTTGTGTATTTCTTCTTCCCTCCTTCTCTCTGTTGAGTCCTCTCTCTCTTCCTTCCTCTCTCTCCCTTTCTCTCCCACCTCACTCTGTCTCTCTCCCCCATCTCTCACTCTCTCTATGCCCTCCAACTCTATCACTATCTACCTCCCTCTCTCCTTCTCTCTCTCCCTTCCATCTTTATGTATCCCTCTCTCCTCTCTCTCCCTTCCATCTTTATGTCTCCCTCTCTCTCTCTTCCCATTCTATCCCTGTCTCTCTTCCCTCATCTTCTCGCTTCCCTCCTCTCCTCTCTCCCTCAATATCTCTCCATCTCTCCCTTGTCACTCCCTCTCTCTCTCTCTCTCTCTCTCTCTCTCTCTCCACCTCTATCTCTCTATGTATTTGTTCTTTTCTCCCTCTCTCTCCCTCTCTCCTTCTCTCTCTCTCTCTTCCTTCCTCTCTCTCCCACCTCTCTCTCTCTCTCTAGATTTGTCACTATCTCTCCCCCTCACCTCCTCTCTCTCTTAAATTTGATCCCATTGTATAGTGTTAAAAAAAAAAACAAAAAAACTCAATTGGTTGTAAAATATTAAATCTATATTTTTTATCAATCATGTCAAAAATATGCAAAATGAAAAACTTAAGGGAATCATGCACTAGCTTTCCTCTATTATTGTTAGTCACTTTGCTTGCTCTCATCACTTGGATCATTAGTTAAGATGGATCTATGTTGGTTCTTAATAATATTATTTATATTATATAAATTTCACTTCATTACATATAATAGTATTCTCATTTTTTATTTTATTAAAACCTTGATTTAATTTCTATGGGAATATTTTTTTCTTTGTAGTGAGGATAAATGGTTTTGATATATATCAAAAGTAATTATAACATTTTTCCTTTTAGATTTAATTAAAAAAATATTGTAAAACAGGAAGTCATTCCTGATCGTAAACTAAAATAGTACCCACTGGTACTCTTCTGATCAACTGAACTACCAGCCCAATCTAAATGGGTGAAACCACTCAACCTGACATCATTGCTCCGGGTATACTTCAATCCAAGCTCGACTAGTGTTCCTTGAAGATACCTAAGAACATAATTGGTTGTTGCCCAGTGTGCCCTCTTCGATTCCACCATGAACTGATTGAGGGTATTTACATCATAACAAATGTATGGCCTTGTATTTACCAAATACATCAATGACCCTATGAGCTGCCTATATGGCGTAGGATCAGCCCCATCATCTTCAGACATGTCTATTTTCTTCCAGTTGGTGATCATTGGAGTCATCATGGGTCTACAATCCTCCATCAAAAACCTCTTCAGAATATATGTAGTGTATCTTCCTTGACCAAGAAAGATCTCCCTGTTCTGCTGCCAAACCTCCAACCCTAGAAAATAGTGCATCCGTCCTAGATCCTTCATGTAAAATTCTTCAGCCAAATTCTTCTTGCATTTTGTGATGAGCCTTGATGATCCTGTTAAGAACAGATCATCTACATATAAAACCAGTATCAAGGGCTCACTCCCTACTCTCAGATAGTAGAGGTTGGGATCTGCGTCACTCTCGATGAATCCCATCTTTTGCAGGTAGTTGTCAATTTGACCATACCAGACTCTAGGACCTTGCTTCAGTCCATATAACGCTTTCTTCAATCTGCACACATGATTTTTCTAATAATGTGTCTCAAAGCCCTCCGGTTGTTCTATATACACCTCTTCCTCTATCACCCAGTTCAAGAATGTCGTCTTAACGTCCATCTGGTGAATTTCCCATCCCATCTACGTAGCAAGGGATATCACGGACCTGATCGAGGTGTACCTGGCTACTAGGGCGAAGGTTTCTTCATAGTTAATTCCTTCCTTCTGAGCATACCCCTTAGCCACAAAACTGGCTTTAAATTTCTCGATGTTGTTGTCTACAACATACTTGATCTTGTAGATCCACCTGGATCCTACAACTGATCTCTCCTGGGGTCTAGGGACCACTTCCCAGACATCATTTGTCATGATGGAACTATACTCTTCCACCATTGAATCAACCCACACCTGGTGTTGAGTTGCTTCCTAAAAACTGGAAGGTTCTCCGACTTGAGTGACCAAGGCTTCATACCTTTTAGGTTGTTTACGTTGTCTCTTCTCATTTTATGGGATTCTGACAAAGTCCTCTACATCCTTTAGAATATGTCGAAGTTCCCTGCTCGTTCTCCCACTGGTAGTGGGTGGATCTATTGGATCTCCCTCTTGCAAATCCTCAGGAGACACATCCCTTGGATCCTTATTCCTTGGAGAGGAAACTGAATTTTCTGTTGTTGGTTGTTGGGGCTAAACCAGAGGCTCTTCCTCAAACTGTGTAGTGGAAGGCAGCTCACGGGATCTTCTAAAGGCCTTCTCCTCCACGAACTTCACATCCCTTCGCACCACCACTTTCCTGCTCTCAGGAATCTATATGTCATAAGCCTTTGCATTCTCGTTGTATCCTATCAGATACCCTCTTTCGGTAGTCATCTCCAACTTCTTCCTCTTCTCATTGGGCACATGACAGTAAGTTGTACTATCGAAGATCCTAAAGTGACTCACTTCAGGCTTGCTGCCAGTGAAGTCACTTTCTGGCGTGATCTTTCCCAGTTCAGTGTAAGGAGTGTTGTTATGAATATAGACAGTTGTATTATATGCTTCATCCCACGGGAATTTGGGCATGCCTTGGTCGTACAACATGGCTCTTGTTGCTTCAACAATAGTCTGGCTCTTCCTTTCTACCACACCATTCTGCTCCGAATATTATGGAGTTGTTCACTCTCTTTTGATGTCTTCCCTTGCATAGAATCCAATGAACTCTTTATCTATGTATTCACCACCATTATCTAATCACAATACCTTGATCCGCTTCCCTGTTAGATTTTCTACCAGAGCCTTAAAATCTTTGAATCAACTGAATACTTCATCCTTGGTCTTCAAGAAGTAGATCCACGTTTTCCTGGAATGGTCATCAATGAAGGTGACGAAATATTCAGCACCGCTAAGAGCTCTAGTGGACATCGACCCATAGATATCTCAGTGTATAAGATCCAATACACCCTTGGCCCTTTTGTTGCTTCTCTGGTATGTTGCCTTGGCATATTTTCCCAATACGCACCCTTTGTAGACATCATCTCGTTTAGTGCTCAATTCTAGAACACCTGTGACAATATTATGGAGTGTTCTCAATGCCCCATGGTGCAAATGCCCCATTCTTCTATGCCATAGCTCATTCAGGTTTGTTTCATCTGTGTTGTCAACCAGTGCCATTGGAGAGTCAAGCTATAGCTTATACAATTTGTTGCTTCTTACCATGATTTGTGCCTTCTTCTTCCAGTTAAGGTGCTTGACGTAGACTCTATTGCCAATAAAGTAGACGTAAAATCCCCGGTTTTGAAGCTGAGATACTGAGAGAAAGTTCATCCCTAAACCCGGTACATGCAGCATATTAGTGGCGTGGATTCTATTTCCTGCCTCGGTCTGAAAAACTACAGTACCTCTCCCAACGGGAACACATTTTGCTTTATTACCCATGGTTATTTTGAAATTCATCTGCTCTTCTTAGTAGTTGGAAAAACAGTCCCGTACTCTAGTCATGTGAGCAGAGGCCCCAATGTCAATATACCAGACATCAGTAGAAGCAATGCTCGATACGCAAGCAAAATCTTCCTCAAGTCTGGATGCTAATACAGAGACATCATGATCCATTTGTTTTGTCATGCTTCTTCCCCTTCCTGGAGAATTGCGTGAACCCTTCTGCGTTGTTGCTACAACAGTAGATTTCCGTTCACTGGTAGATTCCCCCTTTCTGTTATTCATCTCTGGCTTCGATACCATGTGAAATTTCAAATTGAATACTAAACAGTTGTAGTGATAGATTTATCTCTCCTAATTATTATTTCAATAAGTTATTATTCAGAAAACTTATGGAAAATATCGAAATAAATACTACTGCAACATTCACAATATATATGAAGAGAAACAAATAGTAGGGAACATAAGCACAAGAATCAATCACATGTACACAATTATTTTTGGACAATTGTCCCCATAAAACCCAATGCGGGAAAACCAGTGCAGCAGATGAGAGATTATTAATTCTTCAAAAAATGATATCTTTACAGGGAAATATAATGACAAACAAATTTTGAAACACCTTAGATTGAATTTCCGGATCACTCCGGACAATTCTATGACACCTTGATCAACCCCTACAACCTCCTGTGTCTGTCTACGTGATTCATTGCGCAGTCCCAACGCTAGACTGTGTGAGTCTACATGGAGACTGCGTGGGGTCTCTGTGCTACAGCCTCAAGCTGCCTTCAGTGACCCACTGTTGCCCTCTGTCCCTGATCCCAATCACAACTGACTCCCTCCTCCTTCTGCTTCTGTAAACCACTTGCCCTGCAACTCTTCCACTGAAATCGAATTTTATTACTTCAAAATCAATCTCCTTCAGGTACTGAGTGTATGCCCAACTTCATTTCCAAATGACCCTCAAGCCTTCTTTTATAATATTTGTGTGGGAGAACCAACGGCCCAGATTGAATGATTAATCCATGGCTAAGATTAGAACTTGACTTGATCCATGTTTTCTAGAAGATTCACACTCTAACTTATTAATACCCTTTAATTATTTCATTTTCCTAATTTTAGACTTAGGGTCTTCAGTAAAATAATTAATTATTTTAATAAGTCATGAACCGAGTGGAATTTCTACAAACTATTTCTGGGTTCTTTGGAATGTTGTTGTCCAAACCTCCCTACAAAGTTTTAGACTTGGAACACTTCCAGATGCTACAAAAATAAAAAAAAATGTTGTCATTTCATGGTTTAAGCTTTTGATGGTCAGTAGATTTGAGATCTTGGTGAGTTGGTCTAAGGAAAATTCCCAAAGGTCGAGGGTGGAGACATATTTTCTCCTAGAACTCTTGAAAGATGGGCGGAGACAGGAAAATTCCTCTAGGTATGGTGAAGAAATCGAAGGCATCCAAGCTTGTTTGGTTTTGGTGATTTCTAGACCAATTTAGGTGAAATCGTTGTGGCTGAGGGTTGAGGTGGTTTAGCCTCTGGAAGCCCTAGATGGCTATGTTTTGGTTTATCCCGTGTAATCCCACATTCATGCTTGGAATATGGCACAGGGGTGATTGGGTTGAAAGAAAGGTTTGGTTCAACCCCAATCTATGGTCGGGTGGTTCATGGAAGTCCTTGAATTAGTTGACTTTATGCATATGTTATGATGTGTTATTCCTTATTGAGATCTATGAACACATGTATTGGTTATTTTATTGATTATATGACTAGTTTATCATGGTTTCTCTCTAGTTAAATGTTGGTTATAAGCATGATATATTTATCATTATGTGATATTCTGTTGTTATGGTTGTATTCCATGGGTTGACAAGCCTTTGATTACATATTTGAATGCATGAGCTACAGGTACTTTGTTTACAAAGTGTTTACATATATAATTTTTGTGTGTTTCATAAGTTTGAGCATGATTAGAGCCTAGAAATTGATTATGGATGCTCTTGTAGTTGGATGATGGAGTTATGGGTAGTTCTGGGTAGTTTCCCTGGAGGCTAGCCCTAAAAAATATGGATCAAAGTTCTAGCCGCACCCTTTGAACTTGGAAATATCGGTTGCAACCGCACGAGGGAAGGCCTATGTGTGTGGCTGGAGCATTCCAACCGCATGCACAACTTGGCATGCATCATGCTGGGAGGTGAAGTGGGTGAAAAATATGGTTTCAACTCAGGGAAAGGTCACCAATGAGATTTGTTTGATGTCTAGGTGATCATGTGTCCCTCAAAGGTTGTATTAAGTTCAAATATGTTGACTCCACATCCATAACCGGAAATTGGATGTCAGGTCATGTATAGTAACTCTCATCTCATTTTTACCCTTGTGAGCTTGTAAAGTGGGTGAATGTGGGGTTGAGGTGTTACAAAGTGGTATCAAAGCCAAGTTGCAGCGTTGGACCTTGAGGTAAAAGCAGCTTGTCATGCAGGTTTATAAGTTTGGTATGCATGCATGATGGTTAATTTGTTGTTATATGCATTGTGGTCATATGCATGCCAGTCATTTTATTGTTATCATGGTTACATGCATGTTAGATGCTAGTTAATTAGTGCAGTCATATGCACATGCATTGATTATCCATGCATGATAGTTAATTTGTTGTTATATTCATTGTGGTCATATGCATGTTGATTATTTTCATTGTGTTTACTTGCATGACAAATAATTTCTTGATATTTTTATGTATCGTGCTAATTTGGATTGAATTTTGTAGATGTAATAGCCTCCCCTGAGATACATTGAGATATGATTTTGATTATGTATTCTATTTGTTTTATCTAACATTGTACATTTGCAAGACCATAGAAGACAAGGGATGAAGAGAAAAATAGTTGAGTACAGTTCATATCACTCTCCATACAAGTTAGAAGAGACACTGGTGAGATGGGAGAAATTATTTGAGCAACAGGGAGAGGGTGACTTCCCTATCTAGCAGGTCCATTGAGAATATTGAAGGAAGAGATGGTAAATTGCAAGGAAAATAATGAAGTCGATTGAGGCACGTGAAAGGCTTACGAGAGTTGAAGAAAAGCAAGTTTAGGTTAATGCAATCATCCTCTAGAGCCTTTTTGTTAAATTTGGACAACTAGGTCCAAACTCCATGTTATGATGCTCAGATTAAGAAGCTAATATTTTTGTTGGAATCCTCTTTCGGAGAGGTGTAAAATCCATATATAATATGTCTTAATCCGATGAGCAGAACATTTATTTTGAATTTATTATTCTTAATAAATTATATGTGCAGGTCGGCCTTAAGGTTGCACGCCTCCAGCAGATGTGTCACACGCCCCAATGATGGATATAAATACAGGGAAAGTTGGAGAGCATTTCATCACAACACAACTCACAACATCTTCTCTCATCTGATTTAGTACGAGCTCCTTGGAGGACGAGTTCAGCCACACGTGTGAAGGAGAAGAAGGACAAAACAGTACGGCTGAGTTGAAGGACGATTTTCTGCAGTTAGGGTTTTGCAGAAAGTTTGACCAGCGTTGACTTTGATCAACGCATGGTCCGATTGGGCTGAAATGTGGGAAGTTCGATTTTGGAAGGCCGTACTACTTGGCACAAAAATTGAGGTCAAAGGGTTGACCAATTTGCTGCTGCGTTGACTTTTAGCTTGCTGCCCTGCGTTGACTTTTTCAGGACAACGTTGACTTTTTTGGAGTTGACTTGGGTTGACTCGTTCGCTGATTGGAGGAGTGTTGTGACACATGCTGGGCTGGCTGACCAAGGAGACTTTGCTGGTTGAAGCATCCTGTTGACCGCCGTAACGAACCAACACATTTTTCCTGTTTCTGATTTGTCTTCTGTAAGATCCACTTATATGTTCTATCTGCATTTTGCTTAACTATTTGTATGATTGCTGTGAGAAAAGTAAAATTGCTCCTAGCATAGAACATCTACAAAAATTTACATGGTATCAGAGATGAGGTGAAGACAAACTCTATCTTTAGCAATCATCACCGGAAGAAATGGGTTCCACTAGCCTTGAATTCAAGGAGAATGACAAGCTGACTGGAAGTGGTGACTTCCATGCCTGGAAGATGATATTAGATCTCAAATTGGAAGATCATGATCTCTTGGATCATGTGACGGGGAAGATTCAAGAACCTCCATCCAATGCCTCTGCAGCTGTTAGAAACAAGTATAAGAAGGGAGAAATCAGAGCAAAGCTGCTGATCAGGGAATCCATAAATAAGAGTTTGGTTGCCTACATATCTGAACTAGGCACATCCAAGGAGATGTATGACAAATTGATACTTATGTTCAAAGTAAACAATGTGAACCAAGTGCTATTCCTCAAGAACAAGTTGAAGAATATGAAGAAGGGCCGAGATGAGTCTATTCAAACTTTCTTTCTGAAGTTAACCGAAACCAGGAACAATCTGCTAGCTATTGGGGAGACAATAGCTGATCGTGAGATGGTTCTCACCGCACTTGGAGGACTTCCATATGAATGGCAAGTATTCACAACTACCATTCTCAACAATAATACCATTCCTAACTTTGATGAACTTCTGTCAAGATGTATGCAAGAAGAAACAAGGATGAAGGAATTTGATAATGAAAGAAATGCCGCCTATGGTGCTCATTCCCGAAAGAAGAACTCTGGTGGTTCTAAGGACAAAGGAAGGACAAAGACTCAAGAGAAGAAGGGTAAATGTTTCACCTGCCATAGGCCTGGACACTATGCTAGAGAATGCCCCTTCAAGAAGGATTCTC
Source organism: Pinus albicaulis (assembly GCA_034641835.2). Taxonomy (NCBI): domain Eukaryota; kingdom Viridiplantae; phylum Streptophyta; class Pinopsida; order Pinales; family Pinaceae; genus Pinus; species Pinus albicaulis. The sequence continues at coordinate 753,962,431 of CM076577.1, forward strand.
CCGATGGTGACGATAACAACAACAACCGAAGGAATGGGAATCGAAGAAATGACAAATCCAAAGGAAAGAGGAAGGCTCACTTTGGTGGAAACAATCAACCTTCTAAAAGGTCCAGAAATACCAGGTATGAGGAGTCTAACGTTGTTGATAAAAGAAATGAGTATATTCTTGTATCTGCTCTCTCAGCTGCATCTCCGCCCGACACTATGGATGTCTGGCTAATCGATAGTGGTGCCTCAAGACACATCACCGGATTCAAGGAAGCACTTTCTGACATGGTCGAAAGGGATACTAATCTAGAAATTATCCTTGGGGATAATGCCACTTATCCTGTGAAAGGGACAGGGACTGTGACCCTCCACTTGTCTCAAGGACAAGTCCTTCGTTTGCAAGATGTACTCTATGTACCTAAATTGAAGAAGAACCTTGTGTCTGTATCTGCCATGGAAGACAAAGGATTCAATGTAACCTTCTCTGATGGAAAGGTGCTCATGTGGAAGGAGAGCTTCAAGGAAGCTATCTCAATTGGTTTTAGAGTTGGTACACTCTACCAGGTTGGAGGGAGCCCGCTGGGAGCTATGACTTGTGATACTATCCGACAAACCGAACTATGGCACCGAAGATTTGGACACCTTCATTACAAGGCCCTTCCCGAAGCAAGGAAGGTGGTGACAGGGATGCCTGACTTTGGAAATAATCATGAAGGTGTATGTAAGGGCTGTGCTCAAGGAAAACATACAAGGGGACCTTTCCCCTCAAGTGTCACAAAGACATCTGAGATATTGCAACTGGTCCATTCTGATCTTTCTGGTATGTTGCCTGTAACATCCCTGGGGGGATGTTCTTACCATATGGACATTTATCGATGACTTCTCTCGCAAAACCCGGATATACTTCTTCAAGAAGAAGGATGAGGCTTTCATGTGGACCCGCACTCAAAGCCTTGGTGAAAATATGACCTAGTAGACTAAGATTTTGAGTAATCGATACCTATAATCTAATATGAGTCAAATGAGTTCAAAGACTTTTGCAGAGAAGCTGGCATTAAGAGGGAGACTACCACTGCATATACTCCTGAGCAGAATGGTGTTGCTGAACGCAAGAATAGGACTATTGTGGAAGCTGCCCGTGCCATGCTATGTGACCAGGGTCTACCAAAGTTTCTGTGGGGAGAAGCTGCAAATACTACTGTGTACATTCAAAACCGATGCCCTCATTCCGCTTTGGACTCCAAAACTCCCGAAGAGGTTTTCTCTGGTAAGAAACCTGATGTCTCACATTTTAGAATTTTTGGATGTCCCGTCTATTTTCATGTGCCGAAAGAAAAAGAGAAGTAAGCTGGATGCTACTGGGAAGAAAGGAATGTTTGTGGGCTACAGTGAGACTTCTAAGGCATATAGAGTCTATGTACCTGGTCAAAGGGAAGTAGAGATAAGTCATGATGTCACTTTTGACGAAGATGCTTCCCTGAAGAAAGTAGTAGATCTTCCTAGATCTGGAGAAAATCATGAAGAAAGGCCTGGAAATCTGGAAGAACCCCAGGATGAGACTATGCCTGATATCGAAGGACCAATGGACCCTATTGATCCATCTCCTTCGCTGGGAAAGAGACCTTCATGGCTCAGGGACACCCTCGAAGATGCTGAGGGACATGCTTCCCCAAGGGGGACATTCCGTGAAAGCAAGAAGCCGTGTAGATACCAAGGGTATCTAGCTGCCATGAGTACTATTGTACAATCTGAACCTGGATCTTTTGAGGAAGCCATCAAGCATCAAGTCTGGAAGGATGCTATGCATGAAGAATATGAGTCTATTATGAAGAATGATGTCTGAGATGTGGTCCCGAGACCAAAGGACAAATCTGTTGTCACCGCTAAATGGCTCTACAAGATCAAACATGGATCCGATGGGAGTGCTGAAAAGTTTAAGGCAAGGTTTGTTGCCCGTGGCTTCTCTCAAAAGGAAGGAATTGACTATGACGATATATTTGCACCTGTGGCACGATATACCACCATCCGATCCATCATAGCCCTTGCTGCTACGCAAGGATGGAGTCTTCATCAGATGGACGTCAAGACCGCTTTTCTGCATGGTGCAATAAAGGAAGAGGTGTATGTAGAACAACCTATGGGATTTGAAGTTCAAGATCGAGACACTTATGTCTGCAGGTTGAAGAAAGCCCTCTATGGGTTAAAGCAAGCACCCAGAGCTTGGTACGAGAGGATGGATAGTTACTTGATGAAGCAGGGCTTCACTCGAAGCAATGCTGATCCGAACCTATACTTCAAGGTTGTGAAAGAGAAGCCTCTCATTCTAGTGCTGTATGTGGATGACCTCTTCCTGACTGGAGATGACCCTCTCATTCATCAATGTAAGAGGGAGCTCGCTGCTGAGTTCGAGATGAAGGACCTAGGACCGATGCACTACTTCCTAGGCCTGGAGGTCTGGCAGAGACCTGGAGAGATTTTCCTTTCTCAAGGAAAATACATTGTGAAGCTTCTGGAAAGATTTGGTATGGTGGACTGTAAGTCCGTGTCGACACCGATGGAACTCAACTTTAAGAAGTTGAGTGGCAGCGCTGCTGGGCCTATCTTGGCCAATCCTACTGAGCATCGTCAACTCATAGGAGCTTTGATGTTCTTAGTGAACACCCGTCCGGACATATGTTTTGCAGTGAACACTTTGAGTCAACAGATGGTTGAGCCTCATCATTTTCACTGGGTTGGTGCCAAGAATCTTTTGAGATATCTTCTGGGCACGATAAACCATGGGCTGAGATACACTGCCGGGAGTGTGATACTCCGTGGATATACTGATGCCGATTGGGCTGGCAGTGTGGTGGATCGTAAGAGCACATCTGGATGCTGCTTCAATCTTGGTTCTGCTTCGATCTCATGGATGAGTAGGAAGCAGAAGTCGGTGGCTTTAAGCACCGCAGAGGCCGAATACATTGCTGCTAGTATGGCCTGTTGTGAAGCAGTTTGGTTGCGGAAGCTCTTTAGTGAGCTGTTTGGACATGTGCTAGATACCACTGTGATACTCTGTGATAATCAGAGTGGGATTCGTATGACTGAGAATCCCGTGTTCCACGACCGATCCAAGCATATTGATATCAGGTACCACTTTATCCGGGATATGGTACAGCGAGGCGCCGTAAGGCTCGATCATATAGGAACTGATGAGCAGGTCGCGGATATTCTCACTAAGCCCCCGGGGAAGGTCAAGTTCCTAACCTTCCGTGAGAGTCTTGGTGTCGTGGAAAGACCCTATGATGTGGGTCCTGTTGGACGATGAGCTCTGGGAGGTCTGGGGGGCTTTGGGGATAGCTTCTCGGAGCTATAAGCACTCATAATGCTTCTGCCCCACCCTTGTGATTACTGAGCTGGTTCGCCACTCATTTATCTGTGCCCCGTATGCATCCTACCCATTGAGTTCAGGGCTCATGGGAAGTACCTCTCATTTGGCCAATGAGGTGGGGAAAAGCTAGAGACTATTAGCAAAGACTGATGGACGCATCAGAGATTGCCGTACTCTCTATCTAGGATGGCACGGTCCAACCACTTGATCTGGGATCAAGTTTTGTGAGGTCTGGGACCTCTGCCTGACTTTGGGTCAGATGAACCAACTTTGGGTTGGTTGGATACTCTTCATGAGTTTGATAGAGGTTTGGAACCTCTGGACTGATTATGTCAGTCGGGGGATGATGTCTTTGTGATTGACCCACTTCTGTTCTGAAATAAAGAGGCCAGCAAAGCAAGTTACGGCGGGATGACGCACGATGTTTGATTGCACTGATGGATGGAGTTCTCCCTAGTTGAGAGGGAGTGTTAAATTTGGACAACTAGGTCCAAACTCCATGTTATGATGCTCAGATTAAGAGGCTAATATTTTTGTTGGAATCCTCTTTCTGAGAGGTGTAAAATCCATATATAATATGTCTTAATCCGATGAGCAGAACATTTATTTTGAATTTATTATTCTTAATAAATTATATGTGCAGGTCGGCCTTAAGGTTGCACGCCCCCAGCAGATGTGTCACACGCCCCCATGATGGATATAAATACAGGCAAAGTTGGAGAGCATTTCATCACAACACAACTCACAACATCTTCTCTCATCTGATTTAGTACGAGCTCCTTGGAGGACGAGTTCAGCCACACGTGTGAAGGAGAAGAAGGACAAAACAGTACGGCTAAGTTGAAGGACGATTTTTCTGCAGTTAGGGTTTTGCAGAAAGTTTGACCAGCGTTGACTTTGGTCAACGCATGGTCCGATTGGGCTGAAAACTTGTGGGAAGTTCGATTTTGGAAGGCCGTACTACTTGGCACAGAAATCGAGGTCAAAGGGTTGACCAATCTGCTGCTGCGTTGACTTTTAGCTTGCTGCCATGCGTTGACTTTTTCAGGACAGCGTTGACTTTTTTGGAGTTGACTTGGGTTGACTCGTTTGCTGATTGGAGGACTGTTGTGACACATGCTGGGTTGGCTGACCAAGGAGACTTTGCTGGTTGAAGCATCCTGTTGACCGTCGTAACGAACCAACACATTTTTCCTGTTTCTGATTTGTCTTCTGTAAGATCCACTTATATGTTCTATCTGCATTTTGCTTAACTATTTGTATGATTGCTGTGAGAAAAGTAAAATTGCTCCTAGCATAGAACATCTACAAAAATTTACACTTTTAGATTTGTAGAAGAAGGGACAATTGGGCATCAATCATGGACAAGAAGAAATATTAATGGTGCAGATGGAAGCAGGTCTCAGAAAAGGTATAAGAGGGACAATTATGATACAGTGAAGAGTGGCAGACTCTCGGATAGACCTAAGAGGAGGGCTAACACTCATGGATTTTATTCTAGTTTTGCTTCCAGGAGATATCATCTCCATCACCACCTACATCCTCGTGGGAGGAGTGAGTATTTTCCAAAAGAGTTTAAGAAAGAAAATCCTCCTACTTTTGATGGCGAGTTGACTAAATTATATGATGCATAAGCATGGTTGCATGGGATGAGTTTGAAAGACTCCTCAGGAAGAAGTGTCTATCTGAGAGATATCATGATGGAAAGGCCAATGAATTCTATGAGCTCGGGATGAGAAAGTTAAAGCATTGTAATGAATGGTCAAAGCACAAGCCTAAGTTCAACCCTGACTGGAACGGTAATGTGAATACTAAAGGAAAATGGCCTAAGAAGCAAGAAAGATCCCAGGATGCAGGTGATAAGGAAAATGTGGCACCTCATAAGAGGTCCGATGCAGCTGATAAAGGGCATGGGTCTTCGCCTATGGAGTAGCAGAATAAAGGAAATGGCAAAGAACCATTATGGCGTTGAACCTATGGTGGAGATCATCACAAGAAGTATTTCTCTTTGTATCAAAGTAGGGTAGTGGAAGTGTGATAGGCCTCAAATCTATAATGCTTAGGAGGTACAGATAGTTGGGGATGTAGGTCAAAGCATTCCTTGGATCTATGTAGAAATGGATAATAGGCAGGAAGATCATCATGTATTTATTATCGAGATGGAAGTTGGAACCGTAGGGAGAGTTACAGGCAGAGGTTCAATGCATCCTATAGAAAAATAAGCTCATGCTCTGGGATTGATCAATAGAGAAAGTTAAAGTGCATAGAAGCACTTTGGGGTTGAGGAAGTTACATGGAAGACGGTTGATCAGATGCAGACACGATAGTTGGTTTCAAGTTGTAGTTGAATTCATCAAGGGAATGAAAACCCCCTGAGAGATGATACATGCAAGTGTTTAGTTGCAAGGCATTGTGTTGGGTACAATAAGGCAAGGTAACCAGTATATAGTTATATTTATTAATGCATTGACAATTGTGTGTTTATGGCAGTATGGTGCATATAATTGCATGGAAAAATAGACTTCCATAGATTTTGAGAAAGGCTCGGGCTGAGATTTCACCCATGAACCCTTAGAAGCACTTAGAGACCATGGGGGTTGAGTCATGGTGTCTATTGAAAGTCTTGTGATTTTGATGTTTTATGATTTTTTTGTGCTTGATTTGTGGTTTTGATTGTGACTGGTCCATGTCCTTACCACTTTGTTTGTGGTGTTGTATTGTTGTTTGGGTTTCCATGTTTTCCTTATATTTTCTCTTGTTATTTCCTTTTATGTTTTGAGGGTCTTGGGAATTTTTTGGGGAAAGAGGAATTTAATGGAGCTCGGGGAGGGATTATGAAACCCAACAGGTAATATTGGACCCGAATGAAAACTGATGCATGATAAAGGGTAGCTAGAGGAAAGAATATGACAACGAGTTGGGATGGTTGGGTCCATTGGGGTAAATGGACAGTGGTAGGACAGACATGGGAAAGGTAACAAGAAAGGAAAAGGAAATGGATTTGAGGTATCAGATGCCTTGACTAATTTGGGAACTGTCATTCTTAATGCTGTGCATGATTTGCACAGATAAAGGAAGTTCTCTTAACCTTGACCTTATGAATATTGGTAATTAGGTTGTGATCACGGTTATGCTGATGTTTGTGTGTGTGTGTGTGTGCGTGCCATTATCTTATAGGGTTGTCAAGGATTGATAAGGTTGTTGGGGATCATTATTATGGAAGAATGATTGTTTTATGCAAGTGAATGGCATGAAAAGTTTATTTGTTTTATGAGGAATCAAGTGGGCAAGTAGCCCTGAAAGGTTTATGAGGTTAGTATCATGTGCATATGATTTTGATATTATGTGATTATAACTATGCCTATGTTTATGTTATGGACATGCAATGTTGAAGGGTGCATCAGCAAAATTAAAGAAGTGTGATTAGTGGCATGTTGGGATAAGCATGGATAGTGGAAAGAGCCACATAACTGGGAGTTGGGTTGTGGATGCATGCAGTAAGGCATGGGAAAGATGCTAGAGGCAAGGTTTCCTAGTAGAGACGATGTGGTGTCTGGATGTGTAGTAATATTGTTGTGTACATGTTGTACATGTTGTACTGTGTCATGTGTATTGTGTAGTCGTTGTATTGTGACATGTGTACTCGTTGTGTTGTACTGTGTTTACATATACATGTTGTGTTGTACACCGTGTATGTGTATGTGTTGTGAAGTGGATTGGTTCTCGGGATCCCTGGAGGCTGTGAGTTGCGACAGGATATTTGGAGCCCAGTAAAAACTTGGGTTCCCTGGAGACTTTGGGTTGGAAACCATGTAATAGCTTGGGTTTCCTTGAAGTTGTGGGTTGAGATAGTAGCCCCTGGAGGCCTGAACAACTTGAGAAGAGATCAATCTTGAGTTGTTAATACTGAGGTAATATATAGTATAGTATTTGGATACCCTTGTTGTTGATATCGAGGGAGGAGGTGGTGTAGTCTCTGGATTCCCTTGTTATTGATATTGAGGGAGGAGGCGGTGTAGTCTTTGGATTCCCTTGTTGTTGATATTGAGGGAGGATACAATATAGTCCATGGATTCACTTGGTGCTGATATTAAGGGAGGAGGCGGTATAGTCTTTGGATTCCTTTGTTTCTTTGCATGAAAAGAGAAGAGAAAGCATTGGGTGCTTGTCATGTTTGGAAATCGATCCAGTGTGTGTGCGAAAAGGAAAAAGAACAAAGGAAGAAGTAAAGAACAACTTAAAGATAAGTATCAATATTTTATTTCAATTTTTGATTTCAAAATTATGCATAGTCTAAGATTATGATTTATGATGGTTGAGTTTGAGCTAACCTGATGTGATATGTTTATACATGATGATTTGATCAAGGATATAATTTGATTTGTTGTGACAGGAAATCAATAGAGTTACGGGTGTCACCTCATTGATGAGTTACTAATGAGGTATGATTTGGATTTATTACAATTCCTTAATTATAATGGAAGTATGTGCTTGGTATACGAAAGCTTGTAAATGCCTAATTGGGCGGTTAGAATTGGATGCAAGAGTGTTATCAGCAACAACAAAAGGAATGGGAACATGCAACGGTATGTTGATAAAGTACTTCGGGAGTAGGGCCATTGTGGGACACTGGTACCCAATAGTGTACATTGATTTCCATAAGCATGTTATTACTGATATGATGGTTTTGAGGTAGGGATATGCCTTGGTTTTTGGACCTTATGATTCGAGGAAACCTTGTCAAGGTGTGGATCGCTCGAGGGACTGAGTAGCAGAGAAGGGTGTGTCATGGAACTTGGAAGGTGAGTGACTTCATGAAAGAGGGTGAATGAATTTCCCGAGGGACTGGGAAGTAGAGAAGGGAAGGTCAGGAAATAAATTTGTCTTGGTAATTAGCATTTCCAGATGGAATCACAAGCACAATGGGAGTGTCCTCGAGAACAATGAGTTGGTAACTGTTTTCTGAGAGAAAAAGTAGCACAAGTATTGTAGTGTTGGACATTACAGGGAGGATTTGATATTAGAAGTGGATTCTAGAATCCCTGGGAAGGAGGTGAATCCTTGGTACTACCTTTGAGGGTGGAGGTGTGAGCCTCTGGACTCCCTTGTTGCTAATGTGGGTATTGTATCCTTTTATTTTTGGTTGAAGAAAATGTGCATAAGTATATATTTATGTCATTTTTGGTGGAAAATTATACAAGATAGAGACCCTGGGTTCAGGCACAGGGGCCAACAAAAGATTTGTTTTAGTCTAATGCAACACTGACATTTTCACCTTACCTAGGAGGAGTAAGGCGTCTCACTCGAGGCGTGTCGTAACATTACTAAGATAGGGATTAGGACCAGGCGTCAAGGAGAGTTGCGCAAAGACTATCATTCCCACCTACTCCAAAAACCATATCATTTGACATATATCATCGCAAAGCGTAACAAGAAAAGCATCCAAGAGACATAAGACATATACATTAATTCATAAGAAAAAATTTAAAGAGGCCCATGCAACTAACACATTTAGAACCACAGAGAAATCTTGCAACTCTTCCCATTATCTTAAAGCATCATTACATTATGGCTCTATGGCCATTCAGAGAAGAATAGGAGAATCAACATACAAATTAGCTTAGAATTAGGTAAGCATAAAACAAAACTAAGTTCAATATACTCAGTGACAGCATCTCAGCATATGACCGCTCTCTCTCCTCCCTTGTTGCCTTTTCCTTTTGCTTTTTTTAAATTTCTCACCTAATCTACCAGTCTATTCATCAGGTGCCTCGTACTTTCCTCCTTGCACTGGGGCTTTACTCAATGAACCTCTGACATATCACGTGCATTCGTGGCATATTAAACAATACCCTTAATATGACTACATATTGGAAAATAACTCTAAAAATCCCATTATTAAACCCCCTACCAATATGAGCCTAATACACCTTCCCAATTTAAAAATCCAAACTTTCACTCGATATTGTAGGTATCCATTTTTTCATTAACATTTTTTATACCCCTTTATATTTTTTCATTAATTGTGGGCTCCATTTTTTATACCAGCCAATATAAAAACCTTCTACCCCATATATGTCCCCCAATATATTATGGCATTTTGTCCTCAATAAATATCCCTCAATATGAACTCACGTGGCATGGTATTTCTCCCCTAGTGAAGCACCAATGCCTCCTTGGTTGCATCTGTGGCTCAGTTGCGACTACTCCATCTCCCATTGACGACCATTGTAGCTCAATTGTGCTTGCATGTCTCCATATTTTACGCTTTCCAAATACAGTGTCTAACAGAACCTGGCGGATTTTCTCTCTTTACCTCAGTTATTTCCTCTAAAAATACCCTTCGGTCAGACTTGGTCAAAACAAGTCAAAAACATTTCCCCCCAAAAAGAAGGATCCAACGGGCCCTGAACACACCCGATTGACTCGTCCCCGAGTCAATCCTTTACTAATGTTGTTGTTTCTTCTTGGTGTTGTAGGTATCTTACTTTGTTGCTTCCTCTTGGATTATTCCTTCGTGCAGGTTCTCCTTTAAACGAAGGACCCAACCCTAAGAAAAATTAGATGGGTGCAGTCTTGAATTGTGTATATTCAACAATTGTTGATTGCCATGGATGTGTGACAGTGTTAGCTTGCTCAATAAATTGCGAGACAAGTACAGTTGTTGGTTGGTCGGGTCTAGCATTCAGGAGAGCATTCCACTGAGTATCTACTTCCGCGTTGAGCTATTGTAGTTTATAAAAATGGACCTTTGCTAGTGGCTTGATCCCCTCCACCTCCCGAAAGCGAGCAGCAGAAGAGACACTCAATCATGTCTTGAAGATATTAAAGACAACTGTGATATCAGTTAGAAACACTTTGAAAGCTCTCAATTTGTCAGCAATTTCCATACCCATGCTTTTGAATTTCTTAATGTTAGTCCTATCAGAACTCTATCATTCAACCCGATTGTTGCCTCCCTTCCCCCAATGGGTCCTCACTCTATTACCTAAACCCACAGTATAGGACACCCATCCAATTACTACAAGAAATCCCTCAGCCCCCAAAAACATGTTCCAGTTACCACTACCCGGGTCGTCGACCTCAGCGACGAAGAACCACAATCTCTCGTCAACACCCAAATAATCAAGGAGATCCTGCAATCCACCTTCATCGCATCCCTATGTCTCACAGCCCATCACCCTGCACTGCCTCCCCCTCTACAACAATTTCAAACCCTCCTCTAACTAGTAATATCCTAAGTGCCAAGACTGATATGGAGTTTGATGTAATTCAATCCATCACCGACACTAACCAATAATCCCTCGTTGTTCACCCTACAATAAGGGAGTCGGTTACCATGCCTCTATTCTCCTTATTACTAGCCTCAAACCTTAAACCGATAAATGAATAGCATATTCACTCTAGTCTAACGAGCCAAGAAGTTATAACCATCTTCCCTAAGACATCCAACCCCATTCCCATTTCGCCACCACATTTTGTTACAGACCATACTAGTGCCCACACTGCAGAGACCCTACAGTGGGAAACATCACCCTAAGGGAAATCTGAGAAAACAGTCGCTAATGGACAACTGCTGTAAGCCCGGTACCCTCCACCTACTACCATTACACCTAATGAAATTTTGAACTATTCATCCTCTCAATTATTTTATTTTATTCAACTGGATACTCGTTAAGAAGAGGTGTTTCACAACACCTTTATAGCCTAGCATAAGCAATAATAACAAAAACTTCTCTCTATTGCGACTGAATGAGATCAAGTTATCTAGGAAAATAAAGCACTACAACAACAAATTGATGATATCAACGCAAAATTCCAAGCTCTTTTGCCTACCATTGCTGAGGTAGTACCAAACGTACCAGAGGATTGCTCAGCTGACACACTCTCAAATTGTTGTGATCACATCAAAATTGCATGCACTGACCTTTTCTCAACAAACATGGAGCTTTATATGACTATCATAGCCAACCAAAGAGTGCTCCTCGATCTAGTAACCCAGTGTGTCATTGATATTAAGTATAAAATCACTAATGTGGCTTATTTGAATGCCTCCCTTCATTAGGCTACGATAGAGGCAAAATAAATTTTCACTTAGGTTCATAATTGGTGGGGGTTCCTTGCCAAGAAATATTAACCAATCCATTTTCTATGACAATAGGCTCACTAGTTGTTAAATAAAGTCTTAACTGCAACAAACCTCAACCAACAACAAGATCTTCTTGCACAGACTAACATGCTCGAGAAGCAAATCCACCAGATTGAGGATGACTTGCGCGTCACCAAGCCTCTAATTCGTGAGAGTGAAATGGGAATGGGGTTGGATATACGAGGGAAGATGATTATAACTTCTTGGCCCGATAGAATTCAGTGAATATGTTGGTCATTTCCCAATTGAAGGCTTGCTAGTAACAAGGATAACAGGTGTGGTAACCGACTCCACGGTTGAAGGGTGAACAACGAGGGATTCTTGGTCAACGTAAGTGATGGATTGAATTATAAAATCAACCTTGATATCAATATCGTCACTTAGGATATTTCTAGTCGAAGGAGGGTCTGCAATGGTTATGGAGGGGGAAGCGGTGTGTGGTGATGGGATGTGAGACTTTAGGGATGCAAATGAGGTGGATTACGGGATCTCATCAATGATTGGGGTGTTGGCGAGAGATTGCAGATCCTTGCTGGTGAGGTCGATGACCTGGGCAGTGGTAACTAGAACGGGTTTTCGGGGGGCTGAGTGATTTCTTGTAGTAATTATATGGGTGTCCTATACTGTGGGTTTAGTAAAAAAGTAAGGGCCCACTAGGGGAAGGGAGGAAACTACTTTGCTGAATGACAGAGTAATGATAAGACTAAAATTAAGAAATTTAGAAAACGTGGGTAAGGAACTTACTGACAACTCGAGAGCTTCCAAAATGTTTCTAATTGATATCATAGTTGTCTCGAATATCTTCAAGACAGGACTGAGTGCCTTTTATGCTACTCGTTTCCAGGAGGCGAAGGGGCTCTCACCAGGTAGTGGTCTAGCAACATCCCTTCAAAATAATATGTCTTCTTGTTGTCCCGAATCTCACTAACAACTCTGGGCTAGGTCAAGACTTCAGTGTGGAACACCTCTTCCGAGATAATGAAAGGTAGAGCATGCATCTAGAAAGTGTATGGGTTGACAACGTTGGGGAGAATCTAGGTGGTGTTGTGGTGAACACTAAACCATATGGCATGTGAATAGTCATCTAAAAGCAATTTTAGGATTATGGGGAGGAAACAGTGACACGTGGCATGCCTGTAGAAATTATACAACATATATGTATATCATGGATTCAAACCGATCTAACAATGTACTAAAGCTAGATATTGAATCGCTTCTACAAATCAATTGCGGAAATTAAACACAATCGCCAATTACATGAAGCAAAGAAAGAATCAAATCAAAACACAACATAGATAATTTCCAGGGGAAATCTTGCTACTCAAAACCCCACTATATTCTATTGTATATTCAGCATGGATACATGAAACAAATACAATGCCCTCTTCCCACAAGAGTCTCGAGCACTTAGCTATCTGTCTCACACTGTCCCGAACAAAACTAGCCAACACTTAGCCAATTCTTAGCCTCTAAACAACCTGCCTTGCTTGCACAATTCCTGATGAATGCAATCCCTAAATAATAGGAATTTTCGCCTTCCTAAAATGCGCAAGAATCATGGGCAATCCAATGGGTATTTGGTTGCATGGGTGCAACCCAATAATCCTACAACTGATAGTTAACATCCCTTTCACCTTAGTCTCAAATGGTTCTCCACTGGAACTGACATGCATGCAACTAATAATAGTAAATCATCAATTGCATGTGAGATCATTAATTGTGAATTAAATAATATTTAATTCACTTGATCTCTCACTAGTGCAACAACCAGTTAAACCTAACACAACTGACTTTAACTCACTTAACTGAGTTAACTAATTACAACATGCATTAACTAATGCACCAACTGCACTTCGAACTCTGTTACAACTATAATTACTTTGCATGCCTCGCCAACTACCCTCAACTCGAAATTCATGAGCTCACTAAGTTTGTCACACTCAGATAACTATTACAAGTGATTTTGAGATAAGATTACATTTTATTGTCCATTCTAATTAAGGGATAATTAAAATAGACATGCACCAAAATTAGCCCACACCAGTGTAGGTGCTGTTAAGAACTGTGGTCCCACACTAGTGTAGGTGATGCTTGGACCTCTTGGTCCCACACTAGTGTAGATGCTGCTTGGACATCTTGGTCCCACACTAGTGTAGGTGTTGCTTGGAACTCTTGGTCCCACACTAGTGTAGGTGCTGCAATTTCTTTTTGAACTTCAACACTCCCTCTCAAAAAGAAGGGGATTATCTGCCACCCCGATCGTGCCTCTATGGTATTCTAATTTTCTCCTGGTGAGCGCCTTCGTCAAAATATCTGCATCCTGATCTTCCATGGAAATGTACTTAAGTAACATTATGCACCTCTGAACACAATCTCTAATATGGTGGTACCCTATATCATGTGATTGGACCTATCATGGAATACCGAATTAACCGAGAGTTTAATGTAACTCTGGTTATCACAATGTATCATCGTCGGATCCATCTGACCAAATAAACCAACTAAAATATTTATCATCCAGATGGCCTCACATGCAGCTTGACTTGCTGCCATGTACTCTGCCTCGGTTGAACTAAGTGTCACGGATCATTGCTTCCTGTTGTACCAAGAAATTGTTGTCGATCCAATGCTGAAGATCCCTCCTTATGTGCTCTTTCTGTCTGATGGACTGCCTGCCCAATCTGCATCCATGAAGCCTTGAAGCTTCACTCCCTCTATCTGTTTGTACCATAAACCATACTCTGATGTGCCTCTGAGATACCTTAGAACATGCTTCCCCACCTTCCAAAAGAGCTTGTTAGGCTTAACCATAGCTTGACTCAGCTGGTTAACTGCATAGCAAATGTTCGGTATAGTGTTCACCAAATACATCAGCGAACCCACTAACTGCCTGTAGACAGTAGCATCCACTACTTCTCTTGAAGTAGCGTCCTCTTTCTTCTAATTTCCTACAAGAGGAGTCTCCATGGGTTTACAACTCTGCATGTGAAACTTACCTAATATCTCTTTGGCATACTTTCCATGAGAAAAAAAAAGTTCACCATCTCGCTACCATATTTCCAAACCAAGGAAATAGTGAAGGAGTCCCATGTCCTTCATTTCGAATTCTCTTGCAAGGTCCTCTTTGCAAGAAAGTATCAACTGCTCATCACCTGTCAAGATTAGATCATCTGCATAAAGTACAATAATCAAAATCTTATCATCAACCAGAATATGGTATAGGTTTGCATTCGCTTCACTTTTGGTGAAGCGCAACCCAGTGAAATAGATGTCAATCCGAGAGTACCAAGCACGAGGTGCTTGCTTCAGCCCATATAGTGCTCTCTTGAGTCGGCACACGTGTGACTCACTGTCAAAGATTTTGAAAACTTCTGGCTGCTCTATGTACAATTCCTCCTCAATGACTCCATTGAGAAACACAACTTTCACATCCATCTGATGAATGCGCCACCCCATCTGCACTGAGAGTGCAAGGATAAATCTAATGGAAGAGTACCTTGCGACTGGTGCAAATTTATTTTCATAGTGAATCTCCTCAACTTGTGAGAATCCTTGGGCCACAAATCTGGCCTTGTAATTCTCCACACTCCCATCATTAGCTTGCTTTACCTTGTTGATCCATCTAGATCCAACCACTGATTTGTCGACCGGTCTTGGGACCACTTCTCATGCACCGTTATTGAAAATGGAGTCATACTCCTCTACCATAACATCAACCCAAGTTGGTTGCTGCATTTCTTCCTCAAAGGAAGATGGTTCTATCACAATACATTTTCTCATAAGAGCCATGTATCCAGTAAACATGTATGGAGACCGTCTTTGTCTGCGCAGTGAAGTAGGGGCTCCTACATTCTCTGTTGCATCAAGTATCAATCTATCGACTTCCATGGTGCACCTTCTGCCATTTCTAATGGATGGCTTTGCATGAGTGTTTTGTTCCAATCCATGGTCCTCTACATGTGGCTAATCCACATCTTGAGGTTCATTCTTTGGAACCAAGAGTTCCTCCTCTGCATGCAAATCCAACTACCTCTCAAGGGACAATCGCATGGATTTCTCCTCCTCAAATTTTATATCCCGTCGCACAACAGTCATTCTGCAATTTGGAAAATACACCCGATATTTTGGGGGGTTTCAGTGTACCCCAAAAATATCCCAATCTCATTTGTTGGTTCAAGCTTCTTCCTTGCATATTTGGTCACATGCACATAAACAGATGAGCCAAAAATCTTAAAATGTGAAACGTCAGGTTTCTTACCAGTAAAAACCTCTTCTGGTGTACTCATGCTAAGTATTCGATGAGTACAACGGTTCTGCACATATAATGTTGTGTTGCATGCCTCCGACCACAAATGCAATGGTAGGCCCTGATCATGCAACATCGCTCATGCTGCACCTAAAATTGTTCTATTCTTTCTTTATGCAACCCCATTCTTCTGTGGGTTATGAGGATCCGTCAAAACTTTCCACATAGCATATGGTTTCATTTTTCCATGGATACTTGAGACAATTTTGTCTCTTACACCCTCCAATAGGATTCTCCTCGCCTTTGCAACCTTCTTTTAGCAGACATCAAGGTTTGCAGCATCTGTCACAGCGGGTGTTGGAATGTCATTGTCAATGAATTCCTTCAAGCCATTGTCTTCGAGTACCACCTCCATTCTATCTTTCAAAGAAATATAGTTAGAGCTTCCCTCGAGTGCATGCTCCAATCTCAAGTCATTGAAAGCCATTTCGATCCTGATTCGCTTGTCGCACCAAGAGTACCTTTGCAAATTCGAATTCTATTCAGTCACAAACTCAACTTCTTATTTACTGCAGTTTCCTGTGCTCTGATACCATGTAGAAATTATACAACATATATGTATATCATGGATTCAAACCGATCTAACAATGTAATAAAGCTAGATACTAAATTTCTTCTACAAATCAATTGCGGAAATTAAACACAACCGCTAATTACATGAAGCAAAGAAAGAATCAAATCAAACCACAACACAGATAATTCCCGGGGAAAGCTTGCTACTCAAAACCCCACTATC
This sequence comes from Pinus albicaulis, assembly GCA_034641835.2. Classification (NCBI taxonomy): domain Eukaryota; kingdom Viridiplantae; phylum Streptophyta; class Pinopsida; order Pinales; family Pinaceae; genus Pinus; species Pinus albicaulis. Next base: position 753,978,979 of record CM076577.1, read on the forward strand.
TTCTATTGTATATTCAGCATGGATACATGAAACAAATACATTTCCCTCTTCTCACAAGAATCTCCAACACTTAGCTATCTGTCTCACACTATCCCAGACCAAACTGGCCAACACTTAGCCAATTCTCAACCTCTAAACAACCTGTCTTGCTTGCGTAATTCCTGATGAATGAAATCCCTAAATAATAGGAATTTTTGCCTTCCTAAACTGTGCAAGGGTCATGGTAAATCCAATGTGTGTTTGGTTTCATGGGTGTAAGCCAATAATCCTACAATGGATAGTTAACATCCCTTTCACCTTAGTCTCAAATGGGCCTCCACTGGAAATGACATGCATGCAGCTAATAATAGTAAATCATCAGTTGCATGTGAGACCACTGATAGTGAATTAGATAATATTTAATACACTTGATCTCTCACTAGTGCAACAACTAGTTCAACTAGCACAACTGACTTTAACTCACTTAACTGAGTTAACTGAGTACAACATGCATTAACTAATGCACCAACTTCACTTTGAACTTTGTTACAACTAGAATTACTCTGCATGCCTCACCAACTACCCACAACTCAAAATTCATGAGCTAACTGAGTTTATCACACTCAGTTAACTATTACAAGTGATTTTGAGATAAGATTACATTTTATTATCCATTTTAATTAAGGGATAATTAAAATATACATGCACCAAATTTAGCCCACACCAGTGTAGGTACTGTTAAGACCTGTGGTCCCACACTAGTGTAGGTGCTGCTTGGACCTCTTGGTCCCACACTAGTGTAGTGTGCTTCAATTTCTTGTTGAACTTAAACACTCCCTCTCAACAAGAAAGGGATTATCTGCCACCTCGATCATGCCTCTATGGTATTCGAATTTTCTCCTGGTGAGCACCTTCATCAGAATATCTGCATCCTGATATTCCGTGGGAATGTGCTGAACTAACATTATGCACCTCTGAACACAATATCTAAGATGGTGGTACCATATATCAATGTGCTTGGAGCTATCATGGAATACCAGATTAACTGAGAGTTTAATGCAAATCTGGTTATCACAATGTATCACCGTTTGATCCATCTGAGAACCAAACAAACCAACCAAGATCGTTCTCGTCTAGATGGCCTCACATGCAGCTTGACTTGCTGCCATGTACTCTGCCTCGGCTGAATTAAGTGTCACAGATCGTTGATTCCTGCTGTACCAAAAAACTGTTGTCGATCCAATGCTAAAGATCCCTCTTTATGTTCTCTTTCTGTCTGATGTACTGCCTGCCCAATCTGCATCCATGAAGTCTTGAATTTTCGCTCCCTTTGTCCGTCTATACCATAAACCATACTATAATGTGCCTCTGAGATACCTTAAGACATGCTTCCCCGCCTTCCAAAATAGCTTGGTAGGCTTAACCATAGCTTGACTCAGCTAGTTAACTACGTAGAAAATGTTTGGTATAGTGTTCACCAAATACATTAGTGAATCCACTAACTGCCTGTAGCAAGTAGCATCCACTACTTCTCCTGAAGTAGCATCCTCTTTCCTCTAATTTCCGGCAAGAGGAGTCTCCATGGGTTTATAGATCTGCATGTGAAACTTACCTAGTATCTCTTTGGCATACTTGCCTTGAGAAAAAAAAGAATCACCATCCCACTGCCATATTTCCAAACCAAGGAAATAGTGGAGTCCCATGTCCTTCATTTCTAATTCTCTTGCAAGGTTCTCTTTGCAAGAATGTATCAACTGCTCATCACCTGTCAAGATTAGATCATCTACATAAAGTACAATAATCAAAATCTTACCATCAACCAGAATCTGGTACAGGTTTGCATCCACTTCACTTTTGGTGAAGCCCAACCCAGTGAAATAGATGTCGATCTGAGTGTACCAAGCACGAGGTGCTTGCTTCAGCCCATACAATTCTCTCTTGAGTCGAAACACATGCGAATCACTGTCAAAGATTTCGAAACCTTCTGCCTTCTCTATATATGCTTCCTCCTCAATGAGTCCATTGAGAAACGTAGCTTTCACATCCATCTAATGAATGCACCACCCCATCTGCGCTGAGAGTGTAAGGATAGATCTAATGGAAGAGTACCTTGTGACTGGTGCAAATGTCTCTTCATAGTCAATCCCCTCAATTTGTGAGATTCCCCGGGCCATAAAGCTGGCCATGTACTTCTCCACACTCCCATGAGTAACTTGCTTTACCTTGTAGATCCATATTGATCCAACCACTAATTTTTTGACCAGTCTTGGGACCACTTCCCATGCATTGTTCTTGAAAATGGAGTCATACTCCTCTACCATAACATCAACCCAAGTTTGTTGCTACACTGCTTCCTCAAAGTAAGATGGTTCTGTCATAATACATTTGCTCATAAGAGCTATGTATCCAGTAAACATATATGGAGACTGTACAATGGAGCGCAGAGCGTTATTTTCCACACTATTCCCCTACTTACTGAGTTTTCAGACTGCTTTTACAAATGATTTACAATTACATTAAATAGACTGAAATGTGGGAACATAGATCCATAGAAAGAGGAGTTGTTTGCCAGCTCAAGAAACTGAAGTCCGATCATAGAAAAGAAATCCAACAATCTGCCCCTGAAAATAAGGGACAACATTACATTTGACTACTTGGGCAGATTCACAATTACGCTGTTGAATGGAAAATAGGCAATTTGAGGAGTAAATCCCTATTTCTATGTTGCTGTAGAAATCTCTGTTTTATTTTAGCTCTCGGCCCTCGACTGTCGCTTTGCTTTCCTTTATTCGTTTGAAGAACACTTACTTTTTTTTAATAAAATGCTTTTGAGATAAACTAAAATGAAATTATGCCTTAGTGAAGGGAAAAACCGATTTTGGATGGAGGGAGCGAAGGGAAGTGGGGTCCATATGTAATCGCAATCGGGATCGGAGGGGGGGGGGCAATATATGGCGTAATCGCAATCGGGATCGGGGGTTTCGGATATGTTTGAGACAAGGCCAAAAGCCTCTGATGCGATTAGAGAGGCCCGATAGAGTAATATGGAGCGGAGAAATCCCTTTTGAAGATACATAAGAATGGTTTTTCGCTTTTACAAAGGGAGGATGGATTTTTATTTGGAAGGGCGGAGGGCTTTTATGGTGGGACCGGGATATGAAAATCGCAATCGGAATCGAGCTTGTGAGCGGGGCCAAATGTATTATACAATGAAACTTTGCCGATGCGATTGGGGAGAGTTCTTTGTATAAACGAGATAAAACGAAAATTTAATTTATACAAAGGGAAAGGCCTTTTTATAATGAATGGGCGGAAAATATTAAATGGTGGGATCGTAAGTCAATCGGCATCGGAGATCGGAGGAGGGCGCACAACACAACACAAGTCCTCTGATGCGATTGAGGAGAGGTGATGGGGGAAAATACTTTGTATAAAACGAAATAAAACATATTTCAATTTTAACAAAGGGAAAGGGCCTTTGGTATTATAAATGGGCGGAAGTATTATGTGGTGGGCCCGGGGTCAATCGGAATCAGGAGGTGAAAGGGGAGCGGAAGCGAAACATATGTGGGAACGCCGATGCCGATGAGCATGATGGCTGTGAGCCGTCGGATCATTAAGCAAATCGACGGCGGAGGGATAATCGGGAGTATGCCATCGGCGAGGCGCAATTGGATGAAGCGTTTTATAAAATCGCCGATTGTGATGGTCCGATTTCATATAGGCTGTCGGATTAGGGGGCCGATCAACTGTCAGGATGTACATCGGACGGGGCCAATATAATTGCATCGAAGTTTTTGCGATAGGCCAATCGGAATACATTGTTCAAATATGCGATTGCGATGGGAAACGACGGGGTTTTATAATAAAACTTTGAATTTTATTATAAAGTTTAGGGGTAATGGTGGGGAAGTGGTTATGTATAAATCGCATTTGTGTTTAAACAATTTTATAATGCGATTATGTAAATCAGAAGGGGGAAAAGGGATTTTATAAAGAAAATATTAAACTTTAATAACATAAAGTTTAGGGAAAGATGGGAAAAGAGATTATTTAAGGGTATAGAGGACTTTTTACTTCACTTAGGCATAAATTTCAATCCAGAAGTCAGTTTTGAGAGTGTAATATACCATTGGAAAGCTCTTTCCGGGCTCTTTCTGCTAGATCTACTTAGAACATGATTTGACACTGAACATGCTGCGGAAAACTTCTCTGAAGGTAGGGTGATGACTTTGTGGAGATAACAGCTTCTTAATTGTGACTTATTACATATGCTGACATATAATTACATAATAAATGATAATAAAGGTAAAGTATCATGTTTTCACCTCAAAACATGGTTTTGAGGTGAAAATTACATCAAAATGAATAAAATATTTCTTTGATCTTCCCAGATGCTGTGACTTTGAGTTTATTGACTTCCTCATGACCTTGCTAATATTTATTGACACTTGACTCATTAATTTGACCATGGTGAGATCCTAAAACGTAATGAGACCCATCCTATGACTTATTGACACGACTTACAAAGTGAAAGTAACTCATGACTAAAGACCATAGAAAGGAGAATCAGCAAGTTTCACATGAGGGAAACTGATAATAAATCACTACCATCAATGAATCCATGACCTAGCAGAATGGTGAAATTTATTGGTATGGGACTCCTAATATGCAAATGCAAAAGAGTAATTTTGATCACTGATGGTAGTATAACTAGACTGACACTAACATTGGCTCCAATGGGGATGGTAGCTCCTTGGAGGTGCCAAGAACACCGTATACCAAGTAGCCTTATCCATTGGGCATGGAATAAAAAACACTAAAAATTGATACAATGCAAACTGACTCTGACTCAAAACTAAGACTGAAAAACCAAACCATACACATATCATTTAAGTTTTATAGCCTTCACCTCGGGACCCAAACTTCAATGACTGTGTATTTGAACTCTGATAAAAAAAAATAACATGGTATATACAATGATGGTGACATAGTTTTGATCCATAATCTTCAACAATGGTAGTGCTTTAAAAGCCTACCATTCACTGCTCCTCCAGGTCAATCTTGCCATCCATTTCTGAAAGCAAGAAAGCATTTTGTCCCCTGTATGCTGAAATCCTGTATGGTCCTTTCCACAGGTTGTCAAACTTATGGTGCTTCCCTTTGTCCTCATTTCTTGCATCCCATCTCAACACTACATCATCCAGCTGAAATTTTTTTGCTTTGGTCTTTCGATCATAGATCTTCTTTATCTTTTCCTGCAATTGAATATCGTTCTGTGATACTTCTTCTCTTGTTTGCTGAAGGTGGATCACCTGATTGATCCTTTGCTGATTGTCATTGTCTTCAATACCAAATTCTTGCAATAATCTCATAACTGGGACTGTAAGAGATGTAGGAAAGACAACATCAGTACCATAAACCAATTCAAAAGGTGACATACCTATGGATTTCTTACTGATAACTCTGTCTGCCCACAATGCGTTGATGAGCTTGCGATGTCAGTTTCTTTTGTTTGCCTCCAGCATTTTCTTAATTATATTTATCAGCGATTTGTTCGATGATTCTATTAGGCCGTTGCCTTGTGGATAGTACGTTGTTGAATGGCCCAACACTATGTTATATTTTTCATAGAACTCCACCATTTTCCTAGACTTGAACGCTGCTGCGTTTTCTGTTATAATTTTATAAGGGCAACCAAAACGAGATAAAATATTCGCTTCTAGGAATTGAATAATTACCGTATCGGTTGCTTGCCTTGCTGGGATGGCCTCGATCCATTTAGTGAAGTAATCCGTTCCTGTCAATATCCATCGATGCTGCGCTGATGAAGCTGGATGGATTTCTCCTATGAAATCGAGTCCCCACTGCTGGAAGGGAGCATTCACTGAAACTGGTTTCAAAGGAAGAGGAAGCAGTTTCTTCTTCCCTTGGAAAATTTGACATTCATGACAACTCATCACTGTTTTATATAAATTAGAAAATAATGTGGGCCAATAATATCCTGCTCTCAATACCTTGTTAGCTGTAGTCTTCCAAAACAAATGACCGCCACAATCACCTTTGTGGAAATCATGCATTACCTTCTGAGCTTCTTCTTCAACCAAACAATTGAGCAGAACACCTCCTGGATCTTTCCAATACAGAGCACTGTTTAAAATACAATATTTAGCAGATTTAAGTTTCAGTGATCTACCTTTACTCTTAGAAATTCCTGGAGGTGGTGAAAGATGCTTAAGAACATAAACAATATCTAAATACCATGGAGATTGTAGAAAAATATTTGAATTTGGAACAAGCAAACCTTCATCTTCATCCTCTGACATTGCTGTTATGAGGTTTATATCCAGGGCACGCAGGTTTGATTGGGCCATCAATTTTTCCAAGCCCTGGCCTTTGATCAACTTCGTGGGCTTGATCTCCAAGTCATACTCCAACATAGCTGATATCCACTTACCTCTTCGACCTTCTGGATCAGTTTGCATCAACACATCCTTCACTGCTACGTTAGGGACATATGCTATAGTATGTGAATTCAGAATATAGACCCTAAAATCCTCCAATGCCTTTATAAGAGCCAATGCTTGCTTTTCAATAATATTATACCTTAAGGCAGCATCTCTAATAGTCCTACTGAAAAAATCAATTGGCTTTTCAACCTAATCTCTCTTTTGCATTAAAAAAACAGCCATAGTATGCTCCGATGCAAATGAAAAAATAATAAAATCTTGAGTATAGTCGGGATTGATCAAGACTGGGGCATTGGACAAGGCAAACTTTACCAAATTAAATGACTTAATAGCTTCTTCACTCCACTTGACAGTGCTATCATTCTTCAACATATTAGTCATTTCTCTTAAATGTTCAGCCAAATTTGGTATAAATCTATGCAATAAGTTCATCTTACCATTGAATGCTTGAATCTCTTTTTTGTTCTGTGGAAGGTCTATGTGCTGAATTGCCTCTACTCTGGATGGATCAATATGGATACGATCTCTAGAGATGATATGCCCCAACAGCTTGCCTTCATCCATGGCAAAGAGACTCTTCTTTGGATTAAGAGAAATCCCAAACTTTCTGCATCGCTGAAAAACAACTCTCAAATGGTGCAAATTCTCATCATCTGAACCTGAAAACACTGTCATATCATCCAAATAAACAACAAGAAAAAAATCTTTTTCAGTGGAAAAAGCAATGTCCATTGCTCACTGGAAAGTGGCTCCAGCGTTCTTCAATCTTAATAGCATTTTAGCATACTGGAAGGTTCCCCAGGGTGTTGTGAGGGCAGTTTTGTCTTGGTCTTTCTCATGCACCAAGATTTGGTTGTAGCCTGAGTAGCCATCAAGTAGTGACATCCTAGATGCTCCAACTACTCTCTGCAGAATATGGTCCATCTTCGGAAGTGGATAATTATCCTTTAAGGACGCTTTATTCAGATTCCGAAAATCTATGCACAATCTTATCTCTCCTGTCTTCTTGTGTACCGGAACCAAATTTGAAATCTAGTCAAGAAATCTAATGGGGACTATGATACCAGTTTTGTAAAACCTGTTTACCTCTTTTTCAATGGATGGCAGCAGCTTCGGATTGATTCTTCTCAGCTTCTGTCTAAATGGCTTCTGATCCGGATTGATGGGAATAGTATGTTGGATTATGTTCTTATCATACACCTTCAAATCTGAATAATCCCATGCAAACACATCAGAAAATTCAGAAATCAATTTAACATACTTTTCCTTTACCTCAAGGGACAATGCCTTTGACAACTTCACAAACTTGGGCTTGTCAGGTGTTCCAAGATTCACACCTTCAACTCCTTTCTCAGTAGGCACCAAGCTTGGTTTCTTTGCAACATCATCCTGATCAAAAAGCTCCTCTAAAGGTATAAGACCTATAGGAATTACATTATCTTTTAGTTGCAATATGTCCATCTGATTTTCTTCCATTTCTTGATCATCAACCTTATAATCACCTTCTATTGGAGTATCTTTGAATTTTCCATCGCTCTGCAAAAAAGCATTAATCTCATTGTCATCCCAAAACAATTTCCAATACCTTAAATTTTCAGGAACAACAGGCCTACTTTTGACATAGATATCAAACTTATTGCTAGAGTTCATCGGAATATTCAAGTTGCTTGCAGTAGTGGCAAGAGAATCAACAATAATATTCTGCATCTTGGGTACTGTTGTCAAAGTGTACTCAGGGAATGTCTTCAAGATGTCCAAGACTGCATTTCTATATGCCCTCAACCTCAGATGCTTTTCTTGGTACTCTCCTTTCACCTGTTTGATTATTAACTCGGAGTCGCCATACACAGAAATCCTCTTTTCATTCAACTTCTTCAAAATTTTGAGACCTGGAATCAAAGCTTCATACTCCGCTTCATTGTTAGAGCAATCAAAAGCCAACTTATAAGCACATACTCTAATATTACTAGGGACCTTTTCAGGCTGGAAAACAGGGCTCCAAATCCATATTCCTATACCAGCTCCATCTTTACCAACAACTCCATCAAAGTCCATGCTCCATAGGCCTTCTTCTTCTTCTTGTAGATGTTGAAATTTTGTTCCTTTCTCTTGTTTAACTTGGCTGATTTCTAGCTGTTCACTGTCTTTTTGCTGCTGGCAGGCAGGAGGCTAAGAAGTGCTTGTTGATTTATCTTTTTCCTGTCTGAGGACTTCCCTGAAGTTCTCTGAAATTTCAGGCATGTCATCTACTTGTACCAACTAAACATTCTCATCATTTAAACCACCATCTGAATATAATACAAAGGATTCTAAATCTGTGTGAATTGCATTAATGGGATGATTCACTAGCTTCTCTTTGCTAGTGATCATATATTTCATTTTCTTCTCCCTATATAGCTTTCTCAACTGGCCAAACACAGGGATAGTGGCATAAGAGAAGTCAAGCTACATGGTTCCTTTAAGTTTTGCACCCCAAGACCTAGATAGAAGCATTCCAAACCGTGGTGGGACATCGGCAACTACTACATCCATCAAAACATTCTTGGCTGGAATTTGATCTAAAGATACTACCAAATCTTTGATAAGACCAATACAATGGACCCTACCTGAGTCAAAAGAATATAAATCATGATATTTATGGGTTATACCAAGTCCTAATTTTTCCATGATGGCTTTGGGCATCAAATTATGTGAGGCTCTAGAGTCCAACATAGCATTATGCAAAATGAACTCATGTAATCTAAGACTCAGGTAAAAGGGAGGGACTTCACTTTCTTCAGAGTGATCTTCAGTAGCTAGACCGAAAATGAGTTCAAGGTAGTCATCCTCTACATTCACCAAATTAGAAATAGAGTCTATTTGCAAAACTCTAGACACCTGACTTTTATAAGCACTATTTTTTACAAACTCAGTCAGGGGCATGGAAAATTTTAGTTTAGAAATTTCATTTTCTAAATTAAAAGAAGGAGCTTTTTCTACCTCTTTGATGGGAGGGTATTTCTTCTCTGCTTGCTCCTTTGCTGCGCTCTATTGGTTCTTCTCATTTGAGCTGTTAATCGCTGAAGGTGCTTTGCTGGAGGAAGGATAGGCTGACTCTTTCCCTTTATTTTGAGAATCGTTCTTCATTTGGAGCTCTTTTCTCTTCTGAATGGGACTGATTGGAACATATCTGTTCCTTAGAGAATATTTCTTTTGTTGGGCCGATAAAGCGTTCATGTACCCTCTCTGGTAGTCATCAGATTCTTCTTCTAATATTGTGTCATTGGCCAAGATGAAATCTTCATCTTTTTGAGTGTCTGGAGTCGCCGTGTATTCTTCTTCTTATGTGAGAAATATAGGGGCACCATCAGCCGTGAAAAAGTGATTGGCTTCAATTACAGGATCATCATCATCACCTGTCTCTATTCCTTGAACGTAATTCTGCTGTAATGGAGTTCTGATTTGCTGCTGTGGTGGCGCTGTTTGGTCCTGCGCTCTCTGTTCTCTCTGCTTAATTTTGAATTGCGGCTGCTGGCCTCTGAAATTCGGATTTCTAATTTGAGGTTCAGGTCTATCTGAAATGGTTAATTGATCAACCATCTTTTCAACTATCCGAATCAAGATGTCCATCTTGCTGTCCGAAGGAGACGATTCTTATTTCACCGTGACTCTCTTTTCAGCTCTGTTTCATGCTCTTTTAGCTAGCAGATTTGCTTCTACACTTACCGCTATCTTCTACATGTCTTCGAGAGTAGTGGGATCTCTCTCTCATAGCTGATATGCCATATCGGCATTGAAACCGTCTAGAAATTTAAGCAAGGCTAATCCCACAGGAGGTTTCAGGTTAGCCGGAATAGCATTATATACAACATTGAATCTTAAACAATAATCCTGCACATTTTCACCCACATTTCTCTTAATATTCTCATATTCAGAAAAAATTTGAAGTGGGTTTTTCTTTACCTCCCACCGGTCTAAAAACTGCGTGTGTAACTCCTGTAAAGTGCGAATTGAGCCTGCTGGTAAGGCTCTGAACCACTTTCTAACTTCACCTCTGAAGGTTTGGACAAACAACCTTGTAGTTACATTCTCTGCCTCTACCTCATGTAGATAAAAAAAGTCATTCATTTTATCAACATGCTGCTGCGCTGTGATGCTCTGGGTGGCATCAAAGATAGGAATTTTGCTTTGTTAGTCAACAGGCATATCATTTAGAACCTGAGGTAGAACCAGGGGTGCATACCAAGCAGCCATGACTCTAGGTGGATTTACAACAGTGTTTGTGTTACTAGGATTTAAGGGGGGTGTTGATGGGAGAGATGATAACTGAGAATTGACTGATGGGAATGCTAATGAATTAGGAGGATAAAATGCTATTCTTGATGACTCTGAAGGCTTGGAGATATTAGTTACAGTGATAGATGACTGAGGAGTATTTAGAATATAATCATCAATTGAGGAATTTTCCCTTTGAACTTCAATATCTACAAGGAACTCTGGATCTAAAACTGTGTCATCAAGTGCGGTCTCAGACTTATTTCTAAACAAAGAAAGCTCAAAACTCTCATCAAAAGAAATATCTTCCACAAAGAACCTCTCACTGGGCCAAGTATGGGATCTGAAAATAGGTCTAGGACTTAGTGATCCTTCTTGTCTTCTGACAATTCTTGGAATAAGATTAGGATTTTCAAACACAGGGGGAGGATTTGGATCTGGATTAGCCCTTGTGTATCTTCTTGAAGCCAGTGTGGTTAAATTTCTACTGTACAAAATTCAATCTCATCCTAGCAAACTCTGAACATCATTTTCCAGAGTCTAGGAATTTACAAGGAAAATATTACCGGGGTGATGAATTTCTATGTTACAAAAGCTTCCCCGGCAACGGCGCCAGAAATGTTAGCTCCCGATCTGGACCTCAGGCTGAAAAAGGCAAATCAGGTTAACATCTAAACCACACTCAGCCTTGTAGCTAGTCCTACAAGGTCAGGAGAGGGCTCTCTCCGTGAAAAAGGATATTCAACAAGGTACAACAAATGAAATGATATTAGGCTAGGTATAATAATGGGAAAAGGTTTAAATAAATGAATGAATTTTCAGGGATGTATGGGACAAAATGGGATAGTTGAAACTGGGAAATTAAATCAGGACACAAGGTATTTCATGGGGCAAGGTAGGAAAATTTTGTTAGCAAATAAAGTTAAATAATGATGGAATGGAAAGACTGGTGAGGAGCTGAAAAGGGCATAAAAAATGGATCCTTTTCAAACAAAAGAAAAAATACAGAGTATGAATGATTTCCCAAGGCAGAGCATATAAAATGGATTCTACCTTTCTATCTTGAAAGCATTCAAAAGAGATGTTTATGAATGAACGATATACATAACAATTTACATATGAACACAAAGGAGAGAACAAATGCTAAAACTCATACCACATGGATCCCACAAATCAGAGCTGCATCTCTTATTAATTCCCTGTCTAAAACTGTTACAATGGAGCGCAGAGCGTTATTTTCCACACTATTCCCCTACTTACTGAGTTTTCAGACTGCTTTTACAAATGATTTACAATTACATTAAATAGACTGAAATGTGGGAACATAGATCCATAGAAAGAGGAGTTGTTTGCCAGCTCAAAAAATTGAAGTCCGATCATAGAAAAGAAATCCAACAATCTGCCCCTGAAAATAAGGGACAACATTACATTTGACTACTTGGGTAGATTCACAATTACACTGTTGAATGGAAAATAAGCAATTTGAGGAGAAAATCCCTATTTCTATGCTACTGTAGAAATCTCTGTTTTATTTTAGCTCTCGGCCCTCGACTGTCGCTTTGCTTTCCTTTATTCATTTGAAGAACACTGACTTTTTTAATAAAATGCTTTTGAGACAAAATAAAATGAAATTATGCCTTAGTGAAGGGAAAAACCGATTTTGGATGGAGGGAGTGAAGGGAAGTGGGGTCCATATGTTATCGCAATCAGGATCGGAGGGGGGGCAATATATAACGTAATCGCAATCGGGATCGGGGGTTTCGGATATGTTTGAGAAAAGGCCAAAAGCCTCTGATGCGATTGGAGAGGCCCGATAGAGTAATACAATCATGGAGTGGAGAAATCCCTTTTGAAGATACATAAAAATGGTTTTTCGCTTTTACAAAGGGAGGAAGGATTTTTATTTGGGAGGGCAGAGGGATTTTATGGTGGGACCGGGATATGAAAATCGCAATTGGAATCGGGCTTGGGAGCGGGGCCAAATGTATTATACAATTAAACTTTGTCGATGCGATTGGGGAGAGTTCTTTGTATAAACGAGATAAAACGAAAATTTAATTTATACAAAGGGAAATGCCTTTTTATAATGAATGGGCGGAAAATATTAAATGGTGGGACTGTAAGTCAATCAGCATCGAAGATTGGAGGAGGGCGCACAACATAACACAATTCCTCTGATGCGATTAAGGAGAGGTGATGGGGGAAAATACTTTGTATAAAATGAAATAAAACATATTTCGATTTTAACAAAGGGAAAGGGCCTTTGGTATTATAAATGGGCGGAAGTATTATGTGGTGGGTCCGGGGTTAATCGGAATCGGGAGGTGAAAGGGGAGCGGAAGCGAAACATATATGGGAACGCCAATGCTAATGAGCGCGATGGCTGTGGGCCGTCGGATCGTTAGGCAGATCGACGACGGAGGGATAATTGGGAGTATGCCATCGGCGGGGCACAATCGGATGAAGCGTTTTATAAAATCACCGATTGCAATGGTCCGATCGCATATAGGCCGTCGGATTAGGGGGGCCGATCAACAGTCAAGATGTACATCGGACGGGGCCAATACAATCGCATCGGAGTTTTTGCGATAGGCCAATCGGAATACATTGTTCAAATATGCGATTGCGATGGGAAACAACGGGGTTTTATAATACAGCTTTGAATTTTATTATAAAGTTTAGGGGTAATGGTGGGAAGTGGTTATGTATAAATCGAATTTGTGTTTAAACAATTTTATGATGGGATTTTGTAAATCGAAAGGGGAAAAAGGGATTTTATAAAGAAAATATTAAACTTTAATAGCATAAAGTTTAGGGAAAGATGGGAAAAGGGATTATTTAAGGGTATAAAGGACTTTTTACTTCACTTAGGCATAAATTTCAATCCAGAAGTCAGTTTTGAGAGTGTAATATACCGTTGGAAAGCTCTTTCCGGGCTATTTCTGCTGGATCTACTTAGAACATGATTTGACGCTAAAAATGCTACGAAAAACTTCTCTGAAGGCAGGGTGATGACTTTGTGGAGATAGAAGCTTCTGAATTGTGACTTATTACATATGCTGACATAAAATTACATAATAAATGATAATAAATGTAAAGTATCATGTTTTCACCTCAAAACATGGTTTTGAGGTCAAAATTACATCAAACTGAATAAAATATTTCTTTGATCTTCCCAGGTGCTGTGACTTTGAGTTTATTGACTTCCTCATGACCTTGCTGATATTTATTGACACTTGACTCATTAATTTAACCATGGTGAGATCCTAGAACCTAATGAGACCCATCCTATGACTTATTGAAATGACTCACAAAGTGAAAGTGACTCATTACTAAATACCATAGAAAGGTGAATCAACAAGTTTCCCATGATGGAAACTAATAAAAAATCACTACCATCAATGAATCCATGACCTAGAGGAATGGTGAAATTTATTGGTATGGGACTCCTAATATGCAAATGCAAAAGAGAAATTTTGATCACTGATGGCAGTATAACTAGATTGACACTAACACTTGGCATCTTTTGTCACTGACACATAAAAATATGAGCCAAAAATCTTTAAATGTGAAACATCAGGTTTCTTACCAGTAAAAGCCTCTTATGGTGTACTCATGCCTAGTATCCGATGAGGACAACAATTCTACACATATACCGTTGTGTTGCATGCCTCTGACCACAGATGCAACGGTAGGCCCTGATCATGCAACATCGCTCGTGCTGCACCCACAATTGTTCTATTCTTTCTTTCTGCAGCCCCATTCTGCTGTGGGTTATGAGGTGCAATCAGTTCTCTTCAAATTCCTTCTTTGGTGCATAAGTTCTTGAATTCGTTAGAGATGTACTCACCACCATTGTCTCTCCTAAGAGTCTTCACTTGCTTCCCCGTGTCTTTCTCCACCAATGCTTTAAACTCAAGAAACTTTGAGAATGTCTGATCTTTCTTTTTCATGAAGTAGATCCAACACTTACAAGAAAAGTTATCAACAAATATCACATAGTACTTATGTTTTGTTATTGAAGCAGTAGAGAACCGTCCACACACGTCTGAGTGGATTCTATCAAGGAGTTACGAAGCTCGGTTCTCCTTCTAATTAAAGGTGGAATTTGCATACTTCCCCATGGTACTCCTGTTGTATGTGTCTAACTAATCAAGTGTTCCCACTGGAAGTCATGTAGAAATATGTTGCATGACTTTCAAGGCTTCGGGGTGTAGATGGCCCAATCTCCTGTGCCATAACTCACCCTCATCCCGGCTCACCAGTTTTTCCGCCTTGCCCATCAATGTTGCCTAACAATCTACATCAAGTTTATAGAGATTATTAACTCTGATCCCAATCTTCTTGGCTTGTCTTTTTGTTTTGTGTTGCTGGAAAGATTTACCTTCACTGAAAACAACATCATAGCCTCTATCCTCCAACATTGCAACTGAGACTAAATTTTTCTTCAGGCCTGGTATATGCATTACATCTTTTAATTGAAAGGGTTTACGTAACTGTCTATGAAGGGTAATAGTACCAGTCCTGGTACCACTGTACGGTTCTTCATCACCCATTTCGATATGCATCTGGAGGTCATTCTCCTCCAAGATAATGTAAAGTTCCTTGTCTCCCATCATGTGAAAGGAAGCACCACTATCCAAGTACCTCACCAAACCCATTGCACTTGACACCATGAATGTAATGAGTGAGAATTCAAACTCAAATTGTGAAGCCAAAGCCTCAATAGTTGCAGATCCGGAAGCCTTCTTGTTCTTCTTCTTTTGTGGACAATTTGTGGCATAATGTCCATGCTCGTGATAGTGAAAAAACTTCACTCCGGACATATCATGCTTCTTGCTATCTTTACTGGACTTAGATTTGGAATGAAATCTCTTTCCTTTCCCCTTCTTCGCCTTGGCAGCCAAAGCACAATCTTCTTCATCTTCGTGCTTAGATGAAGATCCATCTATGGTATTCCATCTAAACTCCTCTTGCACCAAATCCGACCATAATCGTTCCCAATTTGGAAATTTTTCCCTTCCATTGACAGAGTCCTCATAACTGTGCCAACTCTTGGGAAGTACTAGAAGAGCTAGGATCACCAAATTATCCTCCACTACAGTTATTCCAATGCTCCCAAGCTCATCCCAACATTGGACAAACTTTGTTAGATACTTCAGAATGGTGTCACCCTTTCCCATCTTAATTTTCCTGAGCTTGTCTTTCAGCGCCAATTTCCTATGGTCGTTGCTACTCTAAAAATAGATCCGTCAAAGCTTTCCACATAGCATATGGTGTCGCTTTTCTATGGAGACTGTAGACAATGTGGTCTCGTAATCCCTCCAAAAGGATTCTCCTCGCCTTTGCAACCTTCATTTGCCAGGAATCAATATTTGCAGCATCTGTCACATCAGGGTTTGGAATGTCATTGTCAATGAATTATTTCAAGCCATTATCTTAGAGTACTGCCTCCATTCTATCTTTCCAATAAATATAGTTAGAGTTTCCCTCAAGTGCATACTCCAATCTCAAGCCATTGAAATCCATTTCGATCCTGATTCGCCTATCGCACCAAGAGTACCTTTGCAAATTCAAATTCTATTCAGTCACAAACTCATATTCTTATTTACTACAGTAATTTCCTGTGCTCTGATAGCATGTATAAATTATATAACATATATGTATATCATGGATTCAAACCGATCTAACGATGTAATAAAGCTAGATACTGAATCGCTTCTACAAATCAATTGCGAAAATTAAACACAATCGCTTATTACATGAAGCAAAGAAAGAATCAAATCAAACCACAACACAGATAATTTCTTGGCGAAAGATTGCTACTCAAAACCCTACTATATTATTATGTATATTCAACATGGATACATGAAACAAATACAATGCCCTCTTCTCACAAGAATCTCCAACACTCAGCTATTTGTCTCACACTGTCCCAGCCAAAACTGGGCAATACTTAGCCAATTCTCAACCTCTAAATAGCCTACCTTTCTTGCACAATTCCTGATGAATGCAATCCCTAAATAATGGGAATTTTTGCCTTAATAAACTGCACAAGGATCATGGGAAATCCAATGCATGTTTGGTTGCATCGGTGCAACCCAATAATCCTACAACTGATAGTTAACATCCCTTTCACCTTAGTCTCAAATGGGTCTCCACTAGAACTGACATGCATGCAACTAATAATAGTAAATCATCAGTTGCATGCGAGATCAATGATCTTGAATTAAATAATTTTTAATTCACTTGATCTCTCACTAGTGCAACAACCAATTACAACTAGCACAACTGATTTTAACTTAACTGAGTTAACTAATTACAACATGCATTATCTAATGCATCAACTGCACTTCAAACTCTGTTACAACTATAATTACTCTGCTTGCCTCACCAACTACCCTCAACTCGAAATTCATGAGCTAACTAAGTTTATCACACTCAGTTAACTATTAGAAGTGATTTTGAGATAAGATTACATTTTATTGTCCATTTTAATTAAGGGATAATTAAAATAGACCTGCACAAAATTTAGCCCACACTAGTGCAGGTGCTGCTAAGACCTGTGGTCCCACACTACTGTAGGTGTTGCTTGGAACTCTCGATCCCACACTAGTGTAGGTGCTGCTTGGACCTCTTGGTTCCACACTAGTGTAGGTGCTGCAATTTCTTTTTGAACTTTAACACTCCCTCGCAACAAGAAAGTGATTATCTGCCACCCCGATCGTGCCTCTATGGTATTCGAATTTTCTCCTGGTGAGCGCCTTCGTTAGGATATCTGCATCCTGATCGTCCGTGGGAATGTACTGAAGTAACATTATGCACCCATGAACACAATCTCTATGATAGTGGTACCAGATATCAACGTGATTGGACCTATTTTGGAATACCTGATTAACTGAGAGTTAATGCAACTCTGGTTATCACAATGTATCACCATCGGATTCATATGAGAACCAAACAAACCAACCAAGATATTTCTCGTCCAGATGGCCTCACATGCAGCTTAACTTGCTGCCATGTACTCAGCCTCATCTGAACTAAGTGTCACGGATCGCTGCTTCCTGCTGTACCAAGAAATTTTTTTCGATCCAATGTTGAAGATCCCTCTTGATGTGCTCTTTCTATCTGATGGATTTCCTGCCCAAACTGCATCCATGAATCCTTGAAGCTTCACTCCCTCTGTCCATATGTATCATAAACCATACTTTGATGTGCCTCTAATATACCTTAAGACATGCTTCCCCACCTTCCAAAAGAGCTTGGTAGGCTTAACCATAGCTTGACTCAACTGGTTAATCGCGTAGCAAATGTTTGGTCTAGTGTTCACCAAATACATCAGTAAACCCACTAACTCCCTGTAGACAATAGCATCCACTACTTCTCCTGAAGTAGCATCCTCTTTCCTCTAATTTATTGCAAGAGGAGTCTCCATGGGTTTGCAGCTCTGCATGTGAATTTTACCCAGTATCTATTTGACATACTTGCCTTGAGAAAAAAAAAGTTCACCATCCTGTTGCCATATTTCCAAACCAATGAAATAGTGAAGGAGTCCCATGTCCTTCATTTCAAATTCCCTTGCAAGGTCCTCTTTGCAAGATAGTATCAGTTGCCCATCACATGTCAAGATTAATTCATCTACATAAAGTACAATAATCAAAATCTTACCATCAACTAGAATCTGGTACAGGTTTGCATCCGCTTCACTTTTGGTGAAGCCTAACCCAGTGAAATAGATGTCAATCTGAGTGTACCAAGCATGAGGTGCTTGCTTCAGCCCATACAATGCTCTCTTGAGTCAGCACACATGCGAATCACTGTCAAATATTTCGAAACCTTTTAGATTCTCTATGTACACTTCCTCCTCAATGACTTCATTGAGAAACACAACTTTCACATCCATCTATTGAATGCGCCACCCCATCTGCACTAAGAGTGCAAGGATAGATATAATGGAAGAGTACCTTGCGACTGGTGCAAAGGTCTCTTCATAGTCAATCCCCTCAACTTGAGAGAATCCCTTGGCCACAATTCTGGCCTTGTACTTCTCCACACTCCCATCAACAACTTTCTTTACCTTGTCGATCCATCTAGATCCGACCACTGATTTGTCGACTAATATTGGGACCACTTCCCATGCACTGTTCTTGAAAATGGAGTCATACTCCTCTACCATAGCATCAACCCAAGTTGGTTGTTGCACTACTTCCTCAAAGGAATATGGTTCTATCATAATACATTTTCTCATAAGAGCCATGTATCCAATAAACATGTCTGGAAACTATCTCTGTCTACATAGTGAAGTAGGGGCTCCTACTTTCTCTGCTGCATAAAATCTCAATCTATCGGCTTCTGTGGTGCACTTTCTACAATTTCTGATGGATGGCTCTGCATGAGTGTTTTATTCCACTCCATGGTCCTCCACATGTGGCTGATCCACATCTTGAGGTTCATTCTTTGGAACCAAGAGTTCCTCCTCTACATGCAAATCTAGCTCCCTCTCAAGGGACAATCACATGGTTTTCTCCTCATCAAATTTTATATCGTCACACAACATTCATTCTGCTATTTGGAAAATACACTAGGTAGTTATGGGGGGTTTGAGTGTACTCCACAAATATCCCAATCTCAGTTTTTGGTTCAAGCTTGTTCCTAGCGTCTTTGGTCACATGCACATAAACAAATGAGCCAAAAATATTGAAATGTGAAACATCAGGTTTCTTACCAGTAAAAGCCTCTTTTGGTGTACTCATACCAAGTATCTGATCAAGACAACAATTCTGCAAATATACCGTTGTGTTTCATGCCTTTGACCACTGATGCAATGATAGGCCCTGATCCTGCAACATCGCTCGTGCTGCATCCGCAATTGTTCTATTCTTTCTTTCTGCAGCGCCATTCTGCTGTGGGTTATGAGGTGTAATAAGTTCTCTTTGAATTCCTTCTTTGCTGTAGAATTTATTGAATTCGTTAGAGATGTCCTCACCACCATTGTCGCTCCTAAGAGCCTTCACTTGCTTCCCCGTGTCTTTCTCCACCAATGCTTTAAACTCAATAAGCTTTGAGAATGTCTGATATTTCTTCTGCATGAAGTAGATCCAACACTTACGAGAAAATTCATAAAAAAATATCACATATTACTTATGTTTTATTGTTGAAGCAGTAGATAACGATCCAAACACGTCTGAGTGGTTTATATCAAGGATTTCCGAAGCTCGGTTCTCCTTCTCATGAAAGGTGGCCTTTGCATGCTTCCCCATGGTACACCCCTTGCATGTGTCTAACTGATCAAGTGTTCCCATTGGAAGTCCTGTAGAAATCTGCTGCATGACTTTCAAGGCTCCGTGGTGTAGATGGCCCAATCTCCTGTGCCATAACTCACTCTCATCCCAGCTCACCACTTTTTTCCGCCTTGCCCATCAATGTTGCGCAACCATCTAAATCAAGTTTATAGAGATTCTTAACTCAGATCCTGATATTCTTGGCTTGTATTGTTGTTTTGTGTCACAGGAAAGCTTTACCTTCACTGAAAACAACATCATAGCCTCTATCCTCCAACATTGAAATTGAGACTAAATTTTTCTTGAAGCCTGGTACATGCATTACATATTTTAATTGAAAGGGTTTACCTGACTATCTTTGAAAGGTAATAGTACTGATCCCGATACCACTATACCGTCCGTCATCACCCATTTCGATATGCATCTATACGTCATTCTCCTCCAAGCTACTGAAAAGTTCCTTGTCTCTTGTCATGTGAAAGGAAGCACCACTATCCAAGTACCTCACCAAACCCATTGCACTTGACACCATGCATGCAATGAGTGAGAAGTCAAGCTCAAATTGCGAGGCCAAAGCCTCACCAGTTTCAGATCCTGAAGCCTTCTTGTTCCTCTTCTTTTGTGGACAATTTGTGGCATAATGTCCATGCTCGTGACAGTGAAAACACTTCACTATGGAAATATCACGCTTCTTGCCATATTTACCGGACTCAGATTTGGAATGAAATTTCTTTCCTTTCCCCTTATTTGCCTTGGTAGCCAAAGTTCAATCTTCTTCATCTTCATGCTTAGATGAAGATCCATCTATGATTTTCCGTCTAAACTCCTCTTGCACCAAATTTGACCACAATAGTTCCCAATATGGAAAATTTTCCCTTCCATTGACAGAGTCCTCATAACTGTGCCAACTCTTGGGAAGTCCTAAGAGAGCTAGGCTCACCAAATAATCATTTGCGATAGTTATTCTGACGCTCCCAAGCTCATCCCGACATTGGAAAAACTTTGTTAGATACTTAAGAATGGTGTCACCATTTTCCATTTTAAATTTCATGAGCTTGTCTTTCAACGCCAGTTTCCTATGGTTGTTGCTGCTCTAAAATAGATCCATCAAAGCTTTCCACACAACATATGGTGTCCCTTTTATATGGATACTTGAGACAATGTGGTCTCGTACTCCCTCCAATAGGATTCTCCTCGCATTTGCAACCTTCTTTTGCTAGGCATCAATATTTGCAGCATCTATCATAGCGGGTTTTGGAATGTGTTTGTCAATGAATTCCTTCAAGCCATTGTCTTTGAGTACTACCTCCATTCTACCTTTCCAAGCAATATAGTTAGAGCTACCCTCGAGAGCATACTCCAATCTCAAGCCATTGAAAGCCATTTCGATCCTGATTCACCTGTCGCACCAAGAGTACCTTGCAAATTCGAATTCTCTTCAGTCAAAAACTCAACTTCTTATTTATTGAAACTAATACAATGCCGCCTTCTCACAAGAGTCTCCAACACGCAGCTATCTGCCTCACATTATCTTGGACAAAACTGGCCAACACTTAGCCAATTATCAACCTCTAAACAACCAACCTTTCTTGCGCAATTCCTGATGAATGCAATCCCTAAATAATAGGAATTTTTGCCTTCCTAAATTGTGCAAGGATCATGGGTAATCTTATGGGTGTTTGGTTGCATGGGTGCAACCCAATAATCCCACAACTAATAGTTAACATCCCTTTCACCTTAGTCTCAAATGGGTCTCCACTGGAACTGACATGCATGCAACGAATAATAGTAAATCATCAGTTTCATGTGAGATCATTGATTGTGAATTAAATAATATTTAATTCACTTGATCTCTCACTAGTCCAACAACCAGTTACAACTAGCATAACTGACTTTAACTCACTTAATTGAGTTAACTGATTACAACATGCATTAACTAATGCACCAACTGCACTTTGAACTCTGTTACAACTAGAATTACTCTGCATACCTCACCAACTACCCTCAACTCGAAATTCATTAGCTGACTGAGTTTATCACACTCAGTTAACTATTACAAGTGATTTTGAGATAAGATTACATTTTATTGTCCATTTTAATTAAGGGATAATTAAAATAGACATGCACCAAATTTAGCCCACACCAGTGTAGGTGATGCTATGACTTGTGGTCCCATACTAGTGTAGGTGCTGCTTGGACCTCTTTGTCCCACACTAGTGTAGGTGCTGCAATTTCTTGTTGAACTTAAACAATTCCGTACAAGTTCACCCTACTGAAACAATCTATAATTAGGTCATTGTGGTAGATTTGGCATAACTTTGTCTTGAAGAATCCAAATCAGGTCATACCTATGGCATTTGAAAGAAGATTCATAGGTATACTACAGGACCGAAGATAAAATATCAAGGACCCGAAATCATAGAGATACATTAGTTTCAATATCGAGCTCCTCAAAATCAAGAAAAAGGTGTGTGTATTTTTTCGAATTGCATAACTCTTGTTATAGAAATCAGTTTGAAGTGATTCCAAGGGAATATTGAATCATAGAGATTAGTTATGGGTTCTAAAATGCCTCCTAAAAATAATTCAACACCCACTAATCCCTTAGAATACTCTACTATGACTCATGAAGAGGAAGAAGTGCAACATGATATATCAAAATTACAAGAGCAAGTGCACCAAATTTTGCTCTCACAAAGAGCAACAAAAAATGAAATGGAAGTTTCGAAGAAAGGCATGGAAGCTAAGATGGATGGTGTTGTATCTTAAGAAACAATCCCTTGGCGGTGGTAAGGAATCAGTGCTCAATACATTTATATATATATGTCATAGAAATATTATCTCAAATGGTATTTGCTTAATCACATTTAGAGATTTATCATTAAACCCTCAAGAATCAAATGCAATAAATGTCTCATAATGCCATTATTTGTTGATATTAAATGGAGTGATAAGAAGAACATGAAGGAAGGAATCCCAAACTAATATACTGATAAACAAAATCTATCACTTTAAACTTCAGAAGAATTTTAAGACAGAGGAATAGTTAAAATAGAGCGCCCATTAAGGATATTTAACTCTTATTCACATATGTAAAAAGAGACCTGAAACTTCATTACTTAATTTTATTCATAGAAAGAAAATACAGAATGGAAACTGGAAAACATATCAATAACAATAGATGCAAGAATATTGATCTTCATTCATTAATCATCTGAAAATTGAGTACAAAATTTGCAGTAGTCTGAAGGTCCCAAACTCTGAACCTTTTCCTTTCAATCCTTTTTCTTTAAATACAATGCAAAGAAGTTTGTAACTACTGAAAATACTCCTAACTATTGAAACTACTTGAAACTTATTAAACTACCTATTACATATCATTGAAATGTCTTATTACAATTACATTCTCTTAAAAGATATAAAATAAAACTTAAATCCTAATCTATTTGTTGAATATGAACTGGTCCCGCTGCTGCTGTATTCTCTTGATTTGCTGACTTGTATTTCTTTGAAGTTGAGGGATCTAGTCATCCAAGCTCTGCATTTCTTCCACATCTCAATGTTTGTCTTAGGTGAATTAATCAACTTATGATATTCCAATCTAAAGGCAGTGATCCTGTTGAATGTTTGCCTCTTTATAAACAAGGTTTTCACCAACCATAATAGCTGAAAATGCCTTTGAAGAAAATTGATCACTGTTGCTCCTTTCAGAATTTGAGTCTTCTTATGAGTGTTATCCACCTTGATTTTTGCCAATACCAGTATTGGTTCATAGGAATCCCATGATAAAAGACCCCGGCATAATGGAAATCCTGCCTTGGCTCTTTTGTCATATAAATTGTCAAACTTGCTTACTGCTTCCTTAATCTCTGTCAACTTATTCTCTATGGTCTTCCTACAATCCTTTTTAACAATTAATTTGTTAATATTTACAACATATAAAATCCTATCTTTAATCTCATTCTCCTCCAACTCTTGATCAGTCTTGGAATCAATGAAATCAATAAATTTCTTTGCCCAAATAGCTTTGTTAATTGTCTTCTGCTTGTCTGCC
This sequence comes from Pinus albicaulis, assembly GCA_034641835.2. Lineage (NCBI taxonomy): Eukaryota > Viridiplantae > Streptophyta > Pinopsida > Pinales > Pinaceae > Pinus > Pinus albicaulis. The sequence continues at coordinate 754,003,017 of CM076577.1, forward strand.
ATAACCTGCTATTCGAAATCTCTACAATGCTTCTTTCTTCAGATACAATGGTCAGACAACCCCAAATTGCTTTCATCTCTTCAATGATATCATTCCAGATGATGTCCTTAGCCTGTATCAGATATATATTTCCCTTCAATTTTTCCTTTAGAATTTTAATCTCAACATCGGTTGTTTGGAAAATTTTCATGTATTTATTGATTTCCCCATCTTTGGCTTGCATTATCTTTGTTACTATCTGCAGATCATTTTGTGCCCTCTTGAGATCTCTCTCTGCCATCTTCAGTTTAGTATTTAATTGAGATATCTTTGATGCTGAATCATCATTGCCAGATGGCAAGATAATAGTGTAGGAATGAGAATCAATCTGATTCTGTAATGACAGCACAGTTTCCGTCAACTTGGTAATTTATTCTTCTTTCTACAAGAGTTGTTGAAGAATTATCTCTTTCTCACTTTCCACTTCTTCCACCTCTGCTGCCATAGAATGTTCCCCTGTAAGTAAATTCAAATTTTTCTTCAACACAGAAATCTCTGATTCTGCACTTTGTAGCAACTTCTGCACAGCAGAACTGTCTTTTGGATCTACTCCAATCTTTACTATTATCTTCTTAAGTGCTTCATTCTGTGTTGTCAAAGCCCTGGAGTTGGATTTCTCCAATTTCAGTTGCTTGATGACCTTCCCTAGCATGTTCTCAGCCTTAAGAGCCATTGCATTAATTTTGGTCAAATCATTCACTATAAGTTGACCTGTTTGCATATGTAAATTTACTTTATCAAGCAAAGGAATCTTTTTTACATCAAGAATTAGATTTATAGTATTGAAATTATTGGATGACCCTATAGTCATATCAGAGGGATGAGAAAGAGCAATATTAAACTGATATTTTTCAAGATCCATGGCAGTCAGCAATCTTGTTTGATCTGGAGTTATTTGATACTCAACCTGTGCCTCCATTCTAGCCTTCATCTTTTGATTTCTTTTAGCAATCTGAGCAAATACTTGTTTAATCAAGGGTACTTGTTCCTGAGCATCTTCATGTATTCTTGGTGAGGCTGGGACATTTTTGTCATCTCCTAGTTGAAGTGAGAAACCAGGTTGAGCACCTACTAAGTATTCATTGAACTTTGTTCTCTTCTCGGCTCTATGATCTTCATCTTCTGAATCAACCACTGCTTCTTTACTCCTCTTGCTAGATTTCTCATATATGACAGGAGTTCGTATATTTGAGCCAACAGAAACTGAAAAACCCTTATTTGCTAGCTTCTCTATGTCAAGTTTTCTTTCATGAACAAATGTTGAATAGAAATTTTCAATTCTCCTATTTGAAATCACTTTATGGGGGACATAAGCCCACTTATCTCCTAACAGCATTTGCATTCTATTAGTGTCAGTATTTACATACTTCCACCAGGGATCAAAATACATTTGCATGTGCACGTTAATTGTCTCATACCGAATAATTTTTTTATCATTCCGTTAGGTCATGAAATAAATTTTCTCTGCTGGTGTTTGTCCTTGTCAAATAAACTTTTTCTCCCTCCAAGATTCATATTTCTGACTCATTCCCATATCCCTTTGAGCATAAAAACATATGAAAATGCTCTGTTTTACTTGAAAATCTTTGAAGTCAAAATCTCATTCAAATTTAGGTCAAAAAAGCAGTTTCATTAGGTCATTAGGGTTTTTCATTTTTCAAGGTATTCCCTTCATTCCAATGAGGTCAGCACACATATGAGAGGGATTTAACAAGATCATCATGATGGTTTCATTTTACTTCAAAGGTTGTAGTTTCAGTTTCAGGACTTTTTTATCAAAGTTATATTTTGATAAAAAAATCATTTATGTCATTTATTTTATTTTTTCAAATGTAATTTTATGCTACTATATGTAATATTTTAATCCCAAGCTGTCAAAGTGAACATGTCAAGCCTCAATGAGCAAATGAAAAGCCAATTCCATGACTTCAGCAATCTGCAAAGGAAAAAGTGTCAAAGAGTATCAATGAGAAAAGGAAGAAGACTTCAAACATTAGAAAAGTGGATATTTAAAGTTTAATAAAAATCCACATGCCTATAAAATCCCATCAAACATTTCAAAAGAGTCATTGTTGCCTCTTAAAACATCAGAAGCATTCGAAAAAGGAAAATTTTGTGAGTTTTTGAGCGAAATTTTGCTAAGTTTCTTGGCGCAGTGCATTTGCACTGGCACTGCGCGCCTAGACCTTGGCGTTGTGCCCTTGCCCGAAATCTTCAACACAATTTGTGAAGGTGTTGCGCGCTTGGAGATTGGCGCTGCGTGTTTGCAAAATCACTATGCGCTTAGATATGAAAGCTTCCTGAGTGTTCTAGCAGCACAAATCACTTCAAAACTTCTTCAAATTTTGCCAAAGTCCACCAAACAACCCTCAAATCAGTAAGTACATATTTTAAACTTGCTTTAAAGCTCTTTGGTAATTCTTAAATGATTGAAATTGAAACCCTAATTACAATTTTGTGATCAAATTTTTTAGACTTGTTTCATCCTCCTAAAAGAAAATCAATCATAGACAAGTGTAATTTCATTGATCTAGGGTTTTATTGATCTAGTTTGTCCCTTCACTCATTCTCTACATCCATTCGCTTTCACTCATTTCCTACACTCATTGCCTTCACTTTTCAAGCTAGACATCTCATCCTATTCCCATCATCTCATTTCACTTGCACCCTAGGGTTTCCAAATCAGATTTGAAAATGTCAAAGAAATAAGACAGTGTCATTGTTGGTGAGGCACAAATTCCAAGAAGAAATGAACATGTAATGTTCCTAAATTAGCTTCAGCTAATTTGAACATTAATTTTTCCCTATTTATTTTGTATTTCATGATTAATGAATAAATTGTAAAGGAGGATGTCTAATTCTCTTGAAAATCAAGAATAAATCAGTGCTATGTGAAAAGAGATATATTTAGGCCATTTGAATAAAATCTTGCAGGTGTGAAAGGGCCAAGACCACCAAAGGAGATCCTATTTAACCAAGTCACCAACACTATCTAGGTTCATTGAACCTCCTTGATGGACTGCACTGTTCTAGAAGGGGTTTTCAAGTGTGAAAGGAGCCAAAAGATGAAGTGGTCTAGGGTTTGACAAGAGACTCCAATCTTATTAAATGGAGGAGAAGGATCATGGAGAGGTTGTTGATAATATTTCATTTTATGAGCTTGCTAAGGCAACTCCATTTCTCTACGCTATTTAGAAAGAGAAAGAGAGGATTTCCTGTTTAGGAATCCTCCATCCTTCGTTGATTAGCTCTTGGAGGGAAATGTGCTAGATTGAGCCACTATCTGGTTGGAGACAAAGCTCCATCTCTATTAGTAGCACTGATCATGTTGAGGGTTTTGCAGCTGCTTGAGTAGTAGCAAGTGGTGTTTCAGATCTGCAAGGATCTAGTGGTTTTGAGAGATTCCTCTCAGGGAGGGTGTCTTGTGACCACTCGGAAGAGGGTCTCTATTGTATTTTGATTTCAGATCTACATATTTTATCTGCTGTAATATTCTGTTCAAGCTACAACACTGTCTCCTTAGGGAACTGCGTTATTTTCATGTACTGTTTGTACTGTTAATTGGATCTCTCATTGTACAAGATCCCAGGTGATTGAGGCTTGGCTCTCACCTTGAAGATTTATAGAGTAGCTTGCTGATATCTATTGTTCAGATCTGAAATGTATTATAAAGAAAATCATCTTCAAAAATTCCTGAAGCTTTCTGCAGTTCTTTGTATAAAAATTTAGATCTACACCTTATTATGCAATATTTGGTTAAAACCCCAAGGGGATCTTGTTAAGAAGGCTGTGTAGTTTCCAAATCTGGTGTGGAACTAATGTTTCAGCCATAGATCTGTTGTATATCTAAGTTCTAATATCTAACTGCTGAAGCACATCAAAGAAAACGTTGTTCATTCATTTATGCAACTTTTACATGCTTTGTAGCTTCTATTTCTGAAGAATTCTTGCTCTTTGACTCATGTAATTTACTGTACTTCTTAAGGAACTCCATTATAAGTCTGATTTTCTGCTGCTATACTGAAACATAAGTTTAATGGCTGATCTCTAGTGCCTTAGAGTAGAAACTGCGCAATTCCTGAAGAGGGGTTTCTCTTACATTTCAACTCTCCTTGGCTGATTTTCAGCTGGTGTTGTTTGTGGGAGATCTGTTGAAGGTTTTTAAACTCATTTGTTTCTACTAAAATTTAGCATAGAGGTCCCACACAGCCTAAGCTATGGGATCCCAGCCCTAGTCTTTGTTATTTTTTCACTGGTTTTCTTATACAGCGTTTCCCTTGAGCCTATTGCAGATTTTCCTGAAAGTGGAATTTCCCACTCCTTGCCTGTTTGGTTTTTGCTCCTATTTTGGATCCATTATTTAGATCTGAATATATAAGGATCCCAAGGGCTGAGAACTCCGATAGGAGTGTGTTATTTTCACCTTTGCTGTGTTACACCTATTTCCTCTAGACAGAGTCTGAAACGGGCCAGGTAGCCTCTAGATCTCACCCTCTCTTTAGAGGTGACACATCCAGTAAAAAACCCTTCAATCTATCTCTTGTTTAGAATTGCTGTTGTGTTTCCATATTGCTGTGAACCCATAGTGGAATATCTTAAGATATTCCCTACCGATCTTATTCTTCCCCATTTGGAACATTACAGTGGTATTAGAGCAAGATATTTGGCTCAGCCTATGCCTTTAAGCCAAAGGGTTGTATAGCAAGATCAAGGGTAGAATGAAGAAGATGAGTTTAATCTCATCTATTTTCAGATCTAAGAAGAGCCTCCCCAAGGAGGATGTGCAAGAAGAAAAGAGAAGAAGCAGTGAAACTCCCAGGGAGTTTCAAAAAGAAGATCTTCCAATTAGATCTACAAGATCTGTGCATGAGGAACCTCCTGAATCCTCGTCTCATGGATATGTGCACTCGGCCATATCACCAAAGCTTCAACATTTTGCCAGTGATTCCTTCATGAAGGGGGAAGAAGAAGGTGTGAGCTTGATTGATGCAGCTTGATTGATGCATTTCCAAGGGCAATATCTCCATTTGGTGAATAGTCCTCATCTCAAGAAGAAAGCATGAAGGTTTCTCCTTCAATAGAGGGCCGAAATCCAAGGTCTCTTACTGAAGATGAGATGACTTCAGTTGTAGGAGAGGAGGAGGAGAAAGTAGGAGATGATAATGCAGTCACCTCGAAGGCACCTCAAGCACCTCATGAAGAATAAGTTGGAGCACTTGCTCCAAGGGAAGAAACTCTTGCACTCTTTTAAGGAGTTCCACAAGATCTCACACATAGAGCTCTTGATACAATACATGAGCAGCATGTACCATCATTTTCAAATGATGAGATATTGGAGGTAGAAGGAAGGAAAGAGGAGGAAGGGCATCACAAGATGGAGAACATGAACCCTTCTCTAATTCAGAGCTTGGAATCACAAAGAAGGCAAGAGGACTTATGCACTGAAGGTAGGGACAAATCTGCCTACCTACATCCACATCCTACTCTATGCCTTGACACTTCTTTGCAAGGAGGTACTCTACTAGGAGCACCTCTTGATAGGAGGAAATCTAAAGTGTTCTCTCAACTATGGGCAACATATACATACTTGGCTAAGGAGGGAGCCTTGGGAGAAGCTAGCACAGCGCAGAGAATCTCTCATGAATTCAGAAGAGAGATGAGCAATTTCCTTAAAGGGGCATTGCTAACTCCCACTTAGATATCTGCGCTGAGAGAGGAGAAATCAGAGATCTATGATGGCATGAGCATGAGGACACATGGCCACTCCATATCTTTGGGGCAGCTCATGATCTCTTCATTCGCAAAGAAGATTTCTTATGATAGAAATGTGATCCTAATCCTCTTGTATGTATGGGCCAAAAGGAGGAAGTTTTGGAAAGCAAGGGCTTTTCGAGGGGAGGTTGATTTCCATATGCTCTAATCTTGTCTTGTGCAGAACAACTGCAAATGGGGCAGCAAAGGGAAGATTGTGATGCTCCAACATGTGATTTTGATATCAAGGATGTCAAATATGGGAGCCATGAGAAGACAGGGTCTGCATTTCAAACCTCTACAACGCTGTCATTCTTGGAGAGCTTGGATCCTTGTTGGGATTCCTAACTCATGATGGAATACTCGAAGGACCTTTTCACATGGGGGGTTCTTGAAGGGGAAGTAAAGGATGAGAGGTCCGAGGTGGTAGATGGAGTTATCTATTTCTATAATCTTATTCTTTTGGTTAGTGAATCCAAACTCAAGGAGGGACTATTTGATGCCATCTATGAAATCCTGCTTTCCAAACCCACTGGTTTTGTCAAAGCATATCATACTCTCTTGGGTGGTTTCATATGGGAAGGTTTCAAGGAAGATGCGTACTCTCATATGAAGATGTGCATGGATCACTTGGCAGGGGAGGAGGAACATAGTTCTTGGGAGGGGCCACCATTAACACCTCCTTATTCTTTGAGTGTGAGAGGGAACTCATCCATGAGTTACCCCACTGATGTAAAAAAAGCATATAGAGAGGCTTGTACTTTTGAGCATTATAGTGTATCTCCAATATGCTTATATTTTTCTAACATTCATTTGCAGGATATTGTGCCAAGATGGGGCACTAAGTATGATGGGTTTCATGGGCCACTCAAGGCCATGAGCTATGTTAATGCAGGTCATTCCTTGGAGAACCTTGGAAAGCTATTATATTCCTCATGGTGTGATTCTTTTACACCAAACATGATGTACATTCTCCAAGCATTCCAAAGACCTGAGGCAGTAAACAAGTGTTGGGGGAGGCACTTGTCATATTTTATCCTATGGCAGTCAAGGATAAAACTGCGCTGGTTGCACATGAGGGAACATCTTCCTTCTCATCCATCACACATGGCAGCTAGCATGATTCTAATCATGATCTCGCAAGCTGAAGATGTCCTTATCTTTGTTGGGAGCATAGTTGGAGGAGAGGCACACTTGTTGAATGTGCCCTTGGGGGAAGGAGTTCCCCATTATTTTTTCATTGCATGCTTCCATGGGAGCATGAGATTTTGTATGGCCACTATGATAGATCACTTGTCTCTTTGTAAAGTGAGCCATATGTTTGTTGGTGACACGCCCTTCACATGTATTGGGGAGGAGATTTCTATGGATTGCCAAGCTCGGAGGTGATCCACTTCATTTTGATGATAACATGGAAATGAGAGTCTTTCATGGATCATGAAAATCCCCATGATTGCCATCACTTCTATCTTGAGGAGGCCATGGATCAGCAAGAAGGTTTCCACAACACCCTTCCATTTCTTCATGATGAGAGCCTTTGGGTTTATTCATCTAGGGAAAACTTTCATATTAAGGAAGGACCATTGGGAAGACAAAGATATTGCAGAAAATTCAGAGCAACGGAGGAGACTATTTGATGTGGAGGCCACACGAGAAGAAGGGGAATTTTTGCATCACCCTTGCAGTTTCTTGAGGACAAGCAACATTTGGGAGGGGGAGACTGTAATGTTCCTAAATTAGCTTCAGCTAATTTGAACATTAATTTTGCCCTATTTATTTTGTATTTCATGATTAATGAATAAATTGTAAAGGAGGATGTCTAATTCTCTTGCAAATCAAGAATAAATCAGTGCCTATGTGAAAAGAGACATATTTAGGCCATTTTAATAAAATCTTGCAGGTGTGAAAGGGCCAAGACCACCAAACGAGATCCTATTTGACCAAGTCACCAGCGCTGTCTAGGTTCATTGAACCTCCTTGATGGACTGCGCTGTTCTAGAAGGGGTTTACAAGTGTGAAAGGAACCAAAAGATGAAGTGGTTTAGGGTTTTCCAAGAGAATCCAATCTTATAAAAAGGAGGAGAAGGCTCATGGAGAGGTTGTTGATAATATTTCATTTTCTGAGCTTGCTAAGGCAACTCCATTTCTCTACGTTGTTTAGCAAGAGAAAGAGAGGATTTCCTATTTAGGAATCCTCCATCCTTCCTTGATTAGCATTTGGAGGGAAATGTGCTAGATTGAGCCACTATCTAGTTGGAGACCAAGCTCCATCTCTATTAGTATGGCCCGATCTGATGAGGTTTTAGCATTTGCTTGGTGTGTAGAGTGGTGTTTGATCTGAGGATACAGTGGTTTGAGATATTCTCTGGGGAGGAGGTATCTTGTGGCCACCAGGAAAGAGAGTTCTATTGTATTTGATTTCGGATCTGCATATTTTATCTGTAATAATACATTTCAGCTTCTATCTGCTTATCCTCTCATGAGCCCCGTTGGCCTATGTCTTTGTTATCTTTGCTAATTGGATCTCTCATTGTACAAGATCTCAGGTGATTGAGGCTTGCCTCTCACCTTGAAGATTCATAGAGTAGTTTGCTAATATATATTGTTCAGATCTGATATGTATTATAAATAAAATCATCTTCAGAAATTCCTGAAGCTTTCTACAGTTCTGTGTATAAAAAGTTAGATCTACACCTTATTATGCAATATTTGGTTAAAACCCCAAGGGGATCTTGTTAAGAAGGCTGTGTAGTTTCCAGATCTGGTATGGATCTGATGTTTCAGCCATAGATCTATTTTAGATCTGAGTTCTAATATATAACTGCTGAAGCACATCAAAGAAAACACTGTTCATTCATTTTTGCAACTTTTACATGCTTTGCAGCTTCTATTTCTGAAGAATTCTTGCTCTTTGCCTCATGTAATTTACTGTAATTCTTAATGAAATCCATTGTAAGTATGATTTTCTATTGCTATAATAAAACATAATTTTAATGGCTGATCTCTAGTGCCTTACAGCAGAAACTTCACAATTCCTGAAGAGGGGTTTCTCTTACATTTCAGCTCTCTCCTTGGCTGATTTTCAGCTAGTGTTGTTTGTGGGAGATCTGTTCAAAGTCTCTAAACTCATTTATTTCTGCTAAAATTCAGCATAGAGGTCCCACATAGCCTAAGATAGGGGAGCCCGGCCCTGTTCTGCGTTATTTTTGCACTGTTTTTCTTATACAACTTTTCCCTTGAGCCTATTGCAAAATTTCCTGAAAGTGGAATTTCCCACTCCTTGCCTGTTTGGTTTTTGCTCCTCTTTTGGATCCATTCTTTAGATATGAAGATCTAAGGATCCCAAGGGCTGAAAACTTCAATAGGAGTGTGTTATTTGCACCCTTGCTGTGTTACACCTATTTTCTATAGACAGAGTCTGAAACGGGCCAGGTAGCCTCTGGATCTCACCCTCTCTTTAGAGGTGACACATCCAGTAAAAGCCCCTTCAGTATATCTCTGGTTTAGAATTGCTGGTGTGTTTCCATATTGCTATGAACCCATAGTGGAATATCTTAAGATGTTCCCTACCGAGCTTATTCTTCCCCATTTAGAACATTACAGAACACAAGGGAGGAAAAATAAACAGATTTGAACCCATCACCACAAGAGAACTTATGTCCTCTCCTCTCACTGTTTCTTTATTTAAACATGTGGGCTGCTTTGAGTTTTGTGAGAGTGCAGCAAGTCCAAAATCACCATGAGTTAACAAGATTATTCACCATCAATCTACATGACAAGCATGTCAATATTGCTAGGGTTACTTTTGAAATGTCCACCAATGCCATTGCAGCTGATACGTGGATACCTAGTGTGGGAGAGAGGTGGTTTAAACAAGCAAACTTGGACATGAGTTATTTTGAACCATACCTCAAACCTAGGTATAAAGATCACAACAAGTCCATTTTCCCCTTTTCTCATCTCCTTGACCGGTATGTGCCCATGATGAGGATAGTAATGAAGTATTTCACTTGTGAGGGAAGGTTTTCCCGCCTCTACTCATACCATATTCGTCTTCTCATGCATTTTACTATAGTTAGACTGCTGAATTTTCCTTATTATCTTTTCTGTAGCATTTGAAAGATGGCCTACATTGTGCAAAAGAGGGATTACAATCAGCAAATGCAAAGCCTATTTCATCATTCACTCATCAAGATGGTGGTCATGCATCAGCTCCAGCAGAAAAAAATTTCACGGGATGCATTCATTGCCAATGATGTTTTCAATACCCCACCTGGCCATCATGAGCAGGATATTCCTTCATCATCTCATCTTCTCGTATCCACTTCTCCATCACATCCTGCTATTCATACATCACCTCCCACTCACATCCATTCACCTCATGTTTATCTTTCTGCATCACCTTTCTACAACCCTTCACCATCATATCATGATACCAGAGCATCAAGAAGTGAAAGGGACATTGGGGTAGCTGGCACTAAAATGATTGATATTGAGCCATTTCCTTTGAAATATTAGAGAGGCCACAAGCATGTGTTTGCTTCACATGGTGTGAAATGGGCCATGCCTTCTTCATCAGCAAAACAGGTAGAAAAAGTTAAGGAAAATGCTACAGAGCCTATTGCTGTTGAGGAGGAGGACAAACATGAAACTGAGAAGGAGTTTCAGTTGATTGATCTTGATGATGAGTACGAGGTTATAATCACCAATGCATTGATCAAAAGTAAGGATGCCAAGATTAGTGAGCTTCAATCTAATCTTGAGAGAGCAAGGAATGTGATTGATTTTCTTAAGCTAGAGAATCAGCAGCTAAAGACAAAACAGACCATCAACAAGGTCAGGGAAATCAGAGCTTAGAGAGAGGCAGGAAAAGCCAAGGCTTTGCTAGATGAGACCTTGGGTAGATTTGATGAAAGTGATGATGAGGAAGATCAAATTCCTAGAAGGAGACCAAAGACCATTGGGCTAAAGAGGGCTTTAGCCTGGGAAAGGCAAAAAGAGGCATAGTTGGCAGAGCAACTTACTCCAAGTGAGCTACTTGCCATAGATATTGATGGAGACAGAGAGTCTTGGCTTGAGAGAGCCAATTTTCATCTGGAGGGCCTACTGGAGAAGGAAAATAAATACACTGATATTTAGAGGAAGATGGCGAAACATTATGCCATGAGAATCAAGATTGCAAGTTCTAAGCTCAAACGTGCCCATGCAAAGATTCGGGCTTTGACTGAGTCAAAGAAGAAAGAAAAATTAGACATACTTTCTGAGGTGTCTCACCATGCCTCTAATCTCTAAATCATCAAGCAAATTCACAAATATTGGCACATGTGGCACTTTTGTGAAAATTTTGATTTTTGGGACAGTTTAGCATGCAGAAATTGTGCTAAATGCGCAATGGCAGCTCTTTTCTCGGTCATCAAAATGGAAAAAGGTCAGCATTTTCATGTTCCTAGTGATGATTACATCAACCTAAGAAATTTTTAGGATATTTGGAGCAAAAATGGTCCCTCAAAAAGGCCAAAAACCATAAAAAAATCATATTTCTGCCCTCTTTTTGGCCTTGGTGCTGCGCGTTTACTAGTCTTGGGAGAATAGGTTTTTGACAGAACATACGTGCAACATTTTGGAAAGTTAAAGCTTATATGGAAACTAGACTTAGACGCCTTTCCAATGAGCTATCATGGAGCTAATTTGGACAAGGGGAAGGCCTCCAAAAGTGGCTTACAAAACAGGTCAAATTTTTTGTCATGGCGCTACGCGTTTACCGAGGAATTTACAGTTTTACCAGTTTACTTAATTTTGAAATTTCACCTCTGATTTATTTTTCACTTGGGTAAATGAGAAGTTACCATTGTAAATATCATGTTTTACCTTTTACCTAAGGTAGATACATTAGGTAAATCATTATTTTAAGTCAAATGTATATGTTCTAAAAGATAGGGATTAGTCACTTTCCTCATCCTAGGCTTTAGCGTTCAGTTCAGCTTTTGGTGTAACAACTCCCTCATCTCATGGATACGACCCCTGAGGATGAGAGGAAGTGGTTTTGAAGTCTATAAGGTGTACTTTTTCAGTCTTTTTAATGGTTGACATCAGTTGAAGAGATTGTATTGATCAAGTATCATTCTGGCTTGGACATTAATGGAAAATTGTAGCTATTTTCTTGGGATCCCTATGGTATGAGTTTTAAACATTATTTATTCTCTGTGATTGATTTTTTATAATGTATTTTTAATCCATAAACCATTCACATATTTAATATACTTGATTTCAAGTTTGAAAGACAGAATTCATATTTAGTTATGCTCTGTTTTGGGGAATTAAGTATAATGTGTTAAATTTCTTCAGTTTAAGAAAAATACATTTCAAATGCTTTCCTTAGCTCCTCACCAGTCTATTCACCTCATTTAATCCTCTTGAAAATTTTAAACCTTTTACCTACCTTGCCCCATCAAGAAGACTGCAATTTCACCCTTCTAGCCTTGTTTTATCCTCTTGACCTAATTCCGGTTTAGTGAGCCCAACCCTAAAATAAAAATCAAAACCCCTTGTTTTCCTTATCTAGCCTAAAATCCTTTTAGTCCAGCCCTCTTGGTTGTGATTTTATTGAGTGATCCCTCTCTGATTTGGTAGGGATAGATACCAAATCCAAAGATTGGTTTGAGGTTACCTCAGGATTGCCTTCTTCAGCCTAAGGATCCATCCGAGTGATAACATTTTGGTGACCATACTGGGGAAGAAAAATTAATATCAGATCTTCCCTGGGAAAGAACAACAAATATTTAGATCTAATTTTTGATGGTGAACAACAGTTGGATATATATGAAGGCTGAACTATTCACTTGGCGACTCCATTCTCTGAAAGATCCAGAAAATCAACACCTTATGGTGACTTCACTGAATGAAGATTAGTAGCTTCAAGATTTTTCAAGATGGAAACTGTTGCAACAAGGTATGCTCCCATGAGCCAAGATCACATTCCAGGTTTCCAAAATAAAATGCCTATGGTAGATTGGCAAAGGAATTTTCCTATGTTAAAAAATGAGAAAGGTAATGATGCTGCTCTTCTTCTGGTGAGATTTCACATCCATGTGCATAGATTAAAGATTGATTTTCCTGAAGACTGCTTGATGAAGATATTCATGGGAGCTCTAGAAGATGAAGCTCAATCTTGGTATGAAAGTTTGCCGCCTGCTTGTATTTACTGTTTAAAGGATTTTCATACCATATTCTTTGAAAGGTATAAGGAATCTTGTCCATCCTTAATATTAGTTCAGAACTATTATAAACACGTTGATAGTTTTATTGAAAATCTTGAGAATTTTTATGGAGATGATGAATTCATGGACAATGAGATCATGGAAGTCCTGTATGAAAATCCATTTCAGCAACATAAAGAAATATTATAAGATACTTATCAAGATGCTCAAGAAATTTTACGGTAGGCTGAAGATCTTTGTACAGTTGAAAATGATGGAAGACAAGGTCTTATTTCAGATCTGATTGCAGCAAAAGATGGTATGCAGAAAAATGAGGTTCCAATCTCAGATTGTGGTAAAGTCAAGCTGACTGATCTAGATCTAGATTCAAATTATGATGATGAAGAGTATGTTGTTTCGGATCCCATGAAGGAGAGATCTATTATTGACGTCACTTTGAATGAAGAAAACAAAGTTATAGACCTAAGTGTTCTTAGCCCATCAGAACAAAGTCTTCATGAGGAGGTAATCCATTCCCTTTATGAAAAACAAGATGAGATCTTTGTTCAAGTAAGTTAAAAATATTCTTTGGATGAATCTATGGTAGATGATAGAAATGTCAGTTTTGGGTTTCAAGAACAATATGAAGTTTTCCCTCTTATGACTGATTAGTGTGATAATAGACATGAAAATTTGGTTGCCATGCCATATGAAGATGATCAACAATATATTCAAATTGCAGAGGAACAGAGCATTGAGGACTATCATTCAGATTTTTCTTCTCATGTCTCATGCTTTGAATTGTTTTTTCAAGAATAAATCTTCTCACCCACTTGTTCAGAATTTTTTGAAGACCAGGAACACACTCTTGTTGAGGTACATTATGAAAAGAGATCAGATTCAAGAGAAAAAGCTACCTTGTTTATTCCAGATCAGCGAGAGGTAAATTTTCTTAATTTTCAAGATCCCTTAGACAGTCTTTTGTAAGCACTAGAGAAGAAGAAGGTTGTCCCGTTTGTCAGCATAAGTCTTGGTTTCAAATTTTATTGTGAGTTGCCTACATGTACATCATTCTGCTTTCTCGAGGAAAGTGAGAGCAGAATTCAAGAAAATAACCATCTGCTAGATTGGTTACACTGGAAGAATCTCTTCAGATGATTGTATATATGTCTTCAGCAGGCTGGTGGTTGTCATCAGGATTTGAAGCCCTCAAGTCTTGGTGATTTACTGCCATCAATAAGTAGGGTAAATTCAATTTTTAAGTTTTGTTTCAGTCAGTCTTGAGTCGGTTTTGAGTCAGTTTAATTTGTCAAGTTTCTTTCAGTATTCAGTTTGGATTTCAGCTATTGACTCCATTGCCTAATGAAATAGGCACTTGGTCTACAGTGTTCTTGGCACCTCCAAGGAGATACCATCCCCAACTGGAGCCAATGTTAGTGTTAGTATTTTCATACTTCTACTAGGGATCAAAAGACATTTGCATGTGCATCTTAGGTGTCTCATACCGAATAAATTTTTTATCATTTCGTTAGGTCATGAAATAAATTTTCTCCGTTGGTGGTTGTCCTTGTCAAATAAAATTTTTCTCCCTCCAAGATTCATATTGTTGACTCATTCCCATATCCCTTTGAGCATAAAAACATATGAAAATGCTATGTTTTACTTGAAAATCTTTTAATCAAAATCTCATTCAAATTCAGGTCAAAAAAGCAGTTTCATTAGCTCATTAGGGTTTTTCATTTTTCAAGGTCTTCGCTTCATTCCAATGAGGTCAACACACATATGAGAGGGATTGAACAAGATCATCATGACAGTTTCATTTTACTTCAAAGGTTGTAGTTTCAGTTTCAGGACTTTTTATCAAAATTCTATTTTGATAAAAAAGTCATTTATGTAATTTATTTTATTTTTTTAAAATGTAATTTTATGCTACTATATGTAATAATTTAATCCCAAGCTGTTAAAGTGAACATGTCAAGCCTGAATGAGCAAATGAAAAGCCAATTCCATGACTTCAACAACCTGCAATGGAAAAAATGTCAAACAGTATAAGTGAGAAAAGGAAGAAGACTTCAAACATTAGAAAAGTGGACATTCAAAGTTTAATCAAAATCTACATGGCTATAAAAGCCCATCAAACATTTCAAAAGAGTCATTGTTACTCTTAAAACATCAGAAGCATTCAGAAAAGGAAAATTTTGTGAGTTTTTGAGTGAAATTCTACTAAGTTTCTTGGTGTTGCGCGTTTGCATTGGCGCTACGCGCCTGGAACTTGGCGCTACGCGCCTGGAACTTGGCGCTGTGCCCTTGCCCAAAATATTGAACACAATTTGTGAAGGCGCTACGTGCCTGGAGATTGGCGCTGCGCATTTTCAAAAGCGATGTGCGCTTACCGCTGGCACTGTGCGCTTAGACAAGAAATCTTCCTGAGTGTTCCAGCAACCCAAATCACTTCAAAACTTCTTCAAATTGTGCCAAAGTCCTCCACACAACCCTCAAATCAGTAAGTGAATATTTTAAACTTGTTTTAAAGCTCTTTTGTCATTCTTAAATGAATTGAAATGAAAAACCTAATTACAAGTTTGTGATCACATTTTTTACACTTGTTTCATCCTCCTAAGAGAAAATCAGTCATAGACAAGTGTAATTTCATTGATCTAGGGTTTTATTGATCTAGTTTATCCCTTCACTCATTCCCTACATCCATTCCCTTTAACTCATTTCCTACACTCATTCCTTCACTTTTCAAGCTAGTCATCTCATCTTCTTGCCCTCATCTCATTTCACTTGCACCCTAGGTTTTCCAAATCAGATTTTAAAATGTCAGAGGAAGAAGATGCATTGTTGGTGAGGCACAAATGCCAAGGAGAAATGAAAAAAAGGGAGGAAAATAAACATATATGAACCCATCACCACAAGAGAACTTATGTCCTCTCCTCTCACTGTTTCTTGCTTTAAACATGTGGGCTTTTTTGAGTTCTGTGAGAGAGTGCAACAAGTCCAAAATCACCCTCAGTTAACAAGATTGTTCATCATCAATCTACATGACAAGCATGTCAATATTGCTGGGGTTACTTTTGAAATGTCCACCAATGCCATTGCAGCTGCTAAAGGGATACCTAGTGTGGGAGAGAGGTGCTTTAAACAAGAAAACTTGGACATGAGTTATTTTGAACCATACCTCAAGCCTAGGTATAAAGATCACAAGAAGTCCATTTTCCCTTTTTCTCATCTCCTTGATCGGTATGTGCCCATGATGAGGATAATAATGAAGTATTTCACTTGTGAGGGAAGGTTTTCCCCCCTCTACTCATACCATATTCGTCTTCTCATGTATTTTTCTAGAGTTAGAATGTTGTATTTGCCTTATTATCTTTTCCGTAACATTGACAAGATGGCCTACATTGTGAAAAAGAGGGATTACAATCAACAAATGCAGAGCCTATTTCATCATTCACTCATCAATATGGTGGTCATGCATAATCTCTAGCAGAAAAACATTTCATGGGATGCATTCATTGCCAATGAGGTTTTCACTACCCCACCTGGCCATCATGAGCAGGATATTCCTTCATCATCTCATCTTCCTGTATCCATTTCTCCATCACATCCTGCTGTTCATATATCATCTCCCGCTCACATCCATTCACCTCATGTTGATCTTTCCGCATCACCTTTCTACAACCCTTCACCATCACATCATGATACTAGAGCATCAAGCAGTGAAGGGACATTTGGGAAGTTGGCACTAAAATTATTGATATTGAGCCATTTCCTTTGACATATTAGAGAGGCCACAAGCATGTTTTTGATTCAAATGGTGTGAAAGGGGCCATGCCTTCTTCATCAACAAAAAAAGTAGACAAAGGCAAGGAAAAGGCTACAGAGCCTATCACTGTTGAGGAGGAGGACAAACATGACACTGAGCAGGAGTTTCAGTTGATTGATCATCATGATGAGGATGAGGTTAGAATCGCCAATGCATTGATCAAAAGCAAGGAGGCCAAGATTAGTGAGCTTGAAGCTAATCTTGGTAGAACAAGGAATGTGATTTATTTTCTTGAGCTAGAGAATCAACAGCTAAAGACAAAACAAACCATCAGCGAGGTCAGGGCAATCGGAGTTCAGAGAGAGGCAAGAAAGGACAAGTCTTTATTGGATGGGACCTTGGGAAGATTTGATGACAGTGATGATGAGTAAGATCAAATTCCTAGGCAGAGACTGAAGACCATTGGGCTAAAGAGGGCTTTAGCCCGGGAAAGGTAAAAATAGGCATAATTGGTAGAGCAACTTACTCCAAGTGAGCTGCTTGTCATAGAGATTGATGGAGACAGAGAGTCTTGACTTGAGAGAGCCAATTTGAATTTGGAGGGTCTACTAGAGAAGGCAAATAAAGACCCCGATATTTAGAGGAATATGGTGAAACATTATGCCATGAGAAACAGGATTGCAAGGGCCAAGCTCAAACGTGCCCATGCAAAGAATCGGGCTTTGACCGAGTCAAAGGAGAAAGAGAAATTAGAAATAATTTATGAGGTGTCTCACCATGCCTCTAATCTCTAAATCAGAAATAAAATTCACAATTTTTGGCACATGTGGCACTTTTGTGCAAATTTTGATTTTTGGGGCAGTTTAGCATCAAGAAATTGTGCTAAACACACAACACCACTGGCGCTGCGTTCTTTTTTGGGCCATCCAAATGGAAAACGGTCAGAAATTTCATGTTCCTAATGATGAGTACATCAACCTCAAAAAGTTTTAGGAGATTTGGAGCAAAACTGGTCCCTCAAAAAGGCCAAAAACCATCAAAACATCATGTTTCTACCCTCTTTTTGGCCTTGGCGCCGTGCGTTTACCAGTCTTGGGAGAATAGTTTTTTGGCAAGGAATATGGGCAGAATTTTGGAAAGTGAAACCATATATGGAAACTAGACTCAAACACCTTTCCAATGAGCTATCATGAAGCTTATTTGGACAAGGGGAAGGCCTCCAAAAGTGGCTTACAAAATAGGTCCAATTTTCTGTCATGGTGCTGCGCGTTTACCAAGGAATTTATGGTTTTACTAGTTTACTCAAATTTTGAAATTTCACCTCTGATTTAATTTTCACTTGGGTAAATGATAAGTTATCATTGTAAATATCATGTTTTACCTTTTACCTAAGGTGGATACATTAAGTAAATCATTAGTTTGAAGTCAAATGTATCTATTCTAAAAGATAGGGATGAGTCACTTTCCTCATCCTAGGCTTTAGCATTTAGTTCAGCTTTTGGTGTAAAAACTCCCTCACCTCATGGATTCGACCCCTGAGGATGAGAGGAAGTGGTTTTGAAGTCTATAAGGTGTAATTTTTTATTCTTTGTAATGGTTGGCAGCAATTGAAGGGATTGTATTGATCAAGTATCATTCTAGCTTGGACATTAATCGAAAATTGTAGTTATTTTCTTGGGATCCATGTGGTATGAGTTTTAAAAATTCTTTCTTCTCTGTGATTGATTTTTTAGAATGTATTATTAATCCATAAACCATTTCACATCTTTAAAATAGTTTATTTCAAGTTTGAAAGACATAATTCATATTTAGTTATGCTCTGTTTTGAGAAATTAAGTATAATGTGTTCAATTTATTCAGTTTAAGGAAAATACATTTCAAATGATTTCCTTAGCTCCTCACCAGTCTATTCACCTCATCTAATCCGCTTTAAATGTTTAAACCTTTTACCTACCTGGCCCCATCAAGAAGACTGCAATTTCATCCTTCTGGCCCTGTTTTATCCTCTTGACCTAATTCTGGTTCAGTGAGCCCAACCCTAAAATCAAAATCAAAACCCCTTGTTTTCCTTAGCTAGCTTAAATCCTTTCAATCTAGCTCTCTTGGCTGTGATTCTATCGAGAGATCCCTCTTTGATTTGGTAGGGCTAAATACCAAATCCAAAGATTATTTTGAGGTTACCTCAGGATTGCCTTCTTCAGCCTAAGGATCAATCCGAGTGATAACATTTTGACGACCATACTGGGGAAGAAAAATTAATATCAGATCTTCCCTGGGAAATAACGACAAGTATTTAGATCTAATTGTTAATGGTGAACAACGGTTGAACACATATGAAGGCTGAACCATTCACCCAGAGACTCCATTCTCTGAAAGATCCAGAAAATCAACACCTTATGGTGACTTCACTGCATGAAGATCAATAACTTCAGGATTTTTCAAGATGGAAACTATTGTAAGAAGGTATGCTCCCATGAGCCGATATCACATTCCAGGTTTCCCAAATAAAATGCCTATGGTATATTGGCAAAGGAATTTTCCTATGTTCAAAAATGTGAAAGGTAATGATGCTGCTCTTCATCTGGTGAGATTTCACATGCATGTGCGTATATTAAAGATTGATTTTCCTGAAGATTGCTTGATGAAGATATTCATGGCCACTCTAGAAGATGAAGCTTGATCTTGGTATGAAAGTTTTCCGCCTGCTTGTATTTACTATTTAAAGGATTTTCATACCATATTCTCTGAAAGCTATGAATAATCTTGTCCATCCTTAATATTAATTCAGAACTGCTGTAAACATGTTGATAGTTTTATTGAAAACCTTGAGAATTTTTATGGAGATGATGAATTCATGGAAGATGAGATCATGGAAGCCCTATATGAAAATCCATTTCAGCAGCATTCAAAAATCTTAGAAGATACTTATCAAGATTCTCAGGAAATTTTGCAGTAGGCTGAAGATCTTTGTACAGTTGAAAATGATGGAAGACAAGGTCTTATTTCAGATCTGATTGCAACAAAAGATGGTATGCAGAAAAATGAGGTTCCAATCTCAGATTGTGGTAAAGTCAAGCTCGCTGATCTAGATGTAGATTCAAATTATGATGATGAAGAGTATGTTGTTCCAGGTCCCATGAAGGAGAGCTCTATTTTTGAGGTCAATTCGAATGAAGAAAAAAGAGTTATAGACCTAAGTGTTCTCAGCCCATCAGAACATAGTCTTCACGAGGAGGTAATACATTCCCTTTATGAAAAAAAAGATGATATCTTTGTTCAAGTAAGTGAAAAATTTTCTTTGGATGAATCTGTGGTAGATGATAGAAATATCAGTTTTGGGTTTCAAGAACAATCTGAAATTTTCCCTCTTATGACTAATGAGTGTGATAACAAACATGACAATCTGGTTGCCATGTCATATGAAGATGATCAACAATATATTCAAATTGCAGAGGACCAGAGCATTGAGGACTATCATTCAAATTTTTGTTCTCATGTCTCATGCTTTGAATTGTTTTTTCAAAAAGAAATCTACTCACTTACTTTTTCATAATTTTTTGAAGATCAGGAACACACTCTTGTTGAGGTACATTGTGAAAAGAGATCAGATTCAAGAGAAAAAGCTACCTTGTTTATTCCATATCAGCGAGAAGTAAATTTCTTGATTTTCAAGATTCCTTCGACAGTCTTTTGCAAGCACCGGAGAAGATGAATGTTGTCTCGTTTGTTAGCATAAGTCTTGGTTTCAGTTTTTATTGTGAGTTTCCTACATGTACATCATTCTGCATGCTCGAGCAAAGTGAGAGCAGAATTCAAGAAAATAACCATTTGCTGGATTGGTTACACTGGAAGGATCTCTTCAGATGATTGTATATATGTCTTCAGCATGCCGATGGTTGTCATGAGGATTCGAAGCCCTTAAGTCTTGGTGATGTACTACCATCAATAATTAGGGTAAGTTCAATTTTTAAGTTTTGTTTTAGTCAGTCTTGAGTCGGTTTTGAGTCAATTTATTGTGTCAAGTTTCTTTCAGTATTTAGTTTGGTTTTTAGCTATTGAATCCATTCCCCAATGAAATAGGCACTTGGTCTACAGTGTTCTTGGCACCTCCAAGGAGCTACCATCCCCAGATGGAGCCAATGTTAGTGTCAGTATTTGCATACTTCCACCAGGGATCAAAACACATTTGCATGTGCATCTTAGGTGTCTCATACCAAATAAAATTTTTATCATTCCGTTAGGTCATGAAATAAATTTTCTCCGCTAGTGGTTTTCCTTGTCAAATAAACTTTTTCTCCCTCCAAGATTCATATTTCTGACTCATTCCCATATCCCTTTGAGCATAAAAACATATGGAAATGCTCTCTTTTACTTGAAAGTCTTTTAAGTCAAAATCTCATTCAAATTCAGGTCAAAAAAGCAGTTTCATTAGGTCATTAGGGTTTTGCATTTTTCAAGGTCTTCCCTTCATTACAATGAGGTCAGCACACATATGAGAGGGATTGAACAAGATCATCATGACGGTTTCATTTTAATTCAAAGGTTGTAGTTTCAGTTTCAGGAATTTTTTATCAAAATTCTATTTTGATAAAAAATTCATTTATGTAATTTAATTTAATTTTTCAAATGTAATTTTATGCTACTATATGTAATAATTTAATCCCAAGCTGTCAAAGTGAACATGTCAAGCCTCAATGAGCAAATGAAAATTCAGTTCCATGACTTCAGCAACCTACAAAGGAAAAAGTGTCAAAGAGTATCGGTGAGAAAAGGAAGAAGACTTCAAACATTAGAAAAGTGGATATTCAAACTTTAATCAAAATCCACATGCCTAAAAAGGGCCATCAAAAATTTCAAAAGAGTCATTTTTGCGCTTAAAACATGAGAAGAATTCAACAAAGGAAAAGTTTGTGAAATTTTGAGTGAAATTCTGGCGCTGCGCGCCTGGACCTTGGTGTTGCACGTTTAGCACTTGGCACTGCGCCCTTAGACCTTGGTGCTGCGTTATTACCCAAAATATTCAACACAATTTGTGAAGGCGTTGAGCGCCTGGAGATTGGCGCTGCACATTTGCAAAAGTGTTGCGCGCTTAGACAGGAAATTTTCCTGAGTGTTCCAGTAGCCCAAATCACTTCAAAACTTCTTCAAATTTTTCTAAAGTCCTCCAAACAACCCTTAAATCAGTAAGTACATATTTTAAACTTGTTTTAAAGCTATTTGGTCATTCTTAAATGAATTGAAATTAAAACCCTAATTACAAGTTTGTGATCACAATTTTTACACTTGTTTCATCCTCCTAAAAGAAAATCAGTCATAGACAAGTGTAATTTCATTGATCTAGGGTTTTATTGATCTAGTTTTTCCCTTCACTCATTCCCTACATCCATTCGCTTTCACTCATTTCCTACACTCATTCCCTTCACTTTTCAAGCTAGTCATCTCATCCTCTTCCCCTCATCTCATTTCACTTGCACCCTAGGGTTTCCAAATTAGATTTGAAAATGTCAGAGGAAGAAGATAGTGGCATTGTTGGTGAGACACAAATGCCAAGGAGAAATGAACCCAAGGGAGGAAAAATAAACAGATTTGAACCTATCACCACAAGATAACTTATGTCCTCTCCTCCCACCATTTCTTGCTTTAAACATGTGGGCTGCTTTCAGTTCTGTGAGAGAGTGCAGCAAGTCCAAAATCACCCAGAGTTAACATGATTATTCATCATCAATCTACATGACAAGCATGTCAATATTTCTGGGGTTACTTTTGAAATGCCCACCAATGCCATTGCAGTTGCTACAGGGATACCTAGTTTGGGAGAGAGGTGGTTTAAAAAAGCAAACTTGGACATGAGATATTTTGAACCATACCTCAAACCTAGCTATAAAGATCACAACAAGTCCATTTTCCCTTTTTCTCATCTCCTTGACCGGTATGTGCCCATGATGAGGATAATAATGAAGTATTTCACTTGTGAGGGAAGGTTTTCCCGCCTTTAGTCATACCATATTCATCTTCTCATGCATTTTACTAGAGTTAGAATGCTGCATTTGCCTTATTATCTTTTCTGTAGCATTGACAAGATGGCCTACATTGTGAAAAAGAGGGATTACAATAAGAAAATGCAGAGTATATTTCATCATTCGCTCATCAATATCATGGTCATGCATAAGCTCCAGTGGAAAAACATTTCATGGGATGCATTCATTGCCAATGAGGTTTTCACTACCCCACCTGGCCATCATGAGTAGGATATTCCTTCATCATCTCATCTTCCTGTATCCACTTCTCCATCACATCCTGTTGTTCATACATCACCTCCCAGTCACATCCATTCACCTCATGTTGATATTTCTACATCACCTTTCTACAACCCTTCACCATCACATCATGATACTAGAGCATCAAGCAGTGAAAGGGACATTGGGGATGTTGGCACTAAGATGATTGATATTGAGCCATTTCCTTTGACATATAAGAGAGGCCACATACATGTGTTTGATTCACATAGTGTGAAAGGGGCCATGCCATCTTCATCAGCAAAACATGTAGACAAAGGCAAGGAAAAGGCTATAGAGCTTATCATTGTTGAGGAGGAGGGAAAACATGAAACTGAGCAGGAGTTTCAGTTGATTGATCTTGATGATGATGATGAGGTTAGAATCACCAATGCATTGATCAAAGAAAGGAGGCCAAGATTAGTGAGCTTCAAGCTAATCTTGGTAGAGCAAGGAATGTGATTGATTTTCTTGAGCTAGAGAATCAGCAGATAAAGACAAAACAAACCATCAGCAAGGTCAGGGTAATCAGAGCTCAGAGAGAGGAAGGAAAGGCCAAGGCTTTGCTGGATGAGACCTTGGGAAGATTCGATGATAGTGATGATGAGGAAAATCATATTCCTAGATGGAGACCAAATACCATTGAGCTAAAGAGGGATTTAGCCCGAGAAATGCAAAAAGTGGTAGAATTGGTAGAGCAGGTTACTTCGAGTGAGCTGCTTGCCATAGAGATTGATGGAGACAGAGAGTATTGTCTTGAGAGAGCCAATTTGCATCTGGAGTGCCTACTAGAGAAGGGAAATAAAGACATTGATATTCATAGGAAGATGGCAAAACATTATGCCATGAGGAACAGGATTGCAAGCGCCAAGCTCAAACAGGCCCATGCAAAGATTCGGGCTTTGATCGAGTCAAAGGAGAAGGAGAAATTAGAAATACTTTCTGAGGTGTCTCACCATGCCTCTAATCTCTAAATCAACAAGTAAATTCACAAATTTTGGCACATGTGGCACTTTTGTGCAAATTTTGATTTTTGGGACAGTTTAGCATGCAGAAATTATGCTAAACGCGTAGCGCCACTGGAGGTGCTTTCTTTTTTGGGCCATCCAAATGGAAAAATGTCAGAATTTTCCTGTTCCTAGTGATAAGTAGATCAACCTTAGAAAGTTTCAGGAGATTTGGAGAAAAAATGGTCCCTCAAAAAGGCCAAAAACCATCAAAAAATCATGTTTTTGCCCTCTTTTAGGCCTTGGCGTTGCGCTTTTACCAGTCTTGGGAGAACAGGTTTTTGACAGGGAAAATGGGCATAATTTTGGAAATTGAAAGAATATCTGGTAACTATACTCAGAGACCTTTCTAGTGAGCTTTCATGGAGCTTATTTCGACAAAGGGAAGGCCTCCAAAAGTGGCTTACCAAGGAATTTACAGTTTTACCAGTTTACTCAAATTTTAAAATTTCACCTGTGATTTAATTTTCACTTGGGTAAATGAGAATTTGTCATTGTAAATATCATGTTTTACATTTTACCTAAGGTAGATACATTAGGTAAATCATTAGATTGAAGTCAAATGTATCTGTTCTAAAAGATAGGGATGAGTCACTTTCCTCATCCTAGGCTTTAGCATTCAGTTCAGATTTTGGTGTAACAACTCCCTCACCTCATGGATTCGACCCCTAAGGATGAGAGGAAGAAGTTTTTAAGTTTATAAGGTGTACTTTTTCAGTCTTTGTAATGGTTGGCATCAGTTGAAGAGATTGTATTGACCAAGTATCATTCTGGCTTCGACATTAATGGAAAATTGCTGCTATTTTATTGGGATCAATGTGGTATGAGTTTTAAAAATTGTTTCTTCTCTGTGATTGATTTGTTAGAATGTATTGTTAATCCATAAACCATTTCAAATCTTTAATATACTTGATTTCAAGTTTGAAATACATAATTTATATTTAGTTATGCTATGTTTTGGGAAATTAAGTATAATGTGTTCAATTTCTTCAGTTTAAGGAAAATACATTTCAAATGCTTTCCTTAGCTCCTCACCAGTCTATTCACCTCATTTAATTCTCTTTAAATGTTTAAACCTTCTACGTACCTTGCCCCATCAAGAAGACTACAATTTCATCCTCTTGGCCCTGCTTTATCCTCTTGACCTAATTCCAGTTCAGTGAGCCCAACCCTAAAATCAAAATCAAAACCCCTTTTTTTCCTTAGCTAGCCTAAAATCCTTTCAATCCAGCCCTCTTGGTTGTGATTCTATCGAGAGATCTCTCACTGATTTGGTAGGGCTAGATACCAAATCCAAAGATTGGTTTGAGGTTACCTTAGGATTTCCTTCTTCCGCCTAAGGATCAATCCGAGTGATAACACATTCCATCTAACATCATATTGACTTCATCAGCCGCCTGTCTCATATTTACTATAAACAGATCCACAAACATAGGTAGCTTAAACATATGACCCTTTTTCATAGGCACAAAATGTATTTGGTCAACATTTAAGCTCTGCCTAATGAACTCCAAATCAAATAATCTCATAGGCACAAATACATGAAGTCTATATTGTTCTACCCCAGCCCCATAAAGTCTAATCTCTGAATAGTCTTTAAAAACATACCAATCTCACAACTTACAATTTGTTCCTAGCTGCAGGAACTCTTGAGCCTTTGGCAGGAAACATGGGGAGAAACCCCATTCAGAATCTTATATGCAATATACATAAATTTATTTGCAAAATCAAACAAACCCTCCTCGTTCTGTTCTTCTCTTACTACATCAGTCCAAAACACTACTGACTACCTATTTTTATTTACATCCATGACATTTAACCCCAAATGCAGGAATTCTTCTATATTTTGATATAAAAAGAGGTAAATGATAAGAGAGGGGAACCTGAATGACCCAATGAGTGATAAACTCATGAGCTAAGTATTAACAACTTTTTTCCAATATGAAGGAATATCCAGAATCACCCCTGGCTTCATCATCAATGCAAACATTCCCATAACTGATTTGTCAATTGCGCCATCGTCTTCTTTTCCCAATATCTTTGAAATACGCCTCAGCACTGGTTGGACCTCTGTGTCGAAAACTTCAATGGAGAATTCTTTGCTTTCATGTACAAACTGCTTCCTATCTGGCTTCAGGAAAAAGATAAACTGATTGAACTCTTGACCTGCAAGATTATCATAATGTGTTATCAATGAATCATCAGTGAATTGGACATAGGATTATGATTCTGTGTAACACAGAGCTTGACGAATTAGCAGGGCTGAGACTTGTAGGACATTTTCTCCTTGAAAATTCATTACAAAACACTTGCCAGGATACATGACAGACACTAGCTAATATACAAACTCAGGAAAAAGGTGCGTTCTTGGAACACATGCAGACATTAAACCTATTTTTGCCACGACAGAGAAAATTGGAGAGGATTTTTCATTCATACAGACCTGTTGATAGAATTGGAGGTGATTTAAAGAGCAGACTGTGTCTCGGATATCCCTCTCAGTTTCCATGAGAGGAATATTCCTGGATGAGTCGAAAATAGATGAACTCTTGGCCATAATTCTGCTTAGGGTGGTGAACAATGACAAGGTGGTGGAAAATAATGAAAGACACAGGTGCAATCGAATCGACAAGTACATAGAAACAACAATAGCCTTGCGAAAAGAGGAAACAATTTTAAATAGGTGACACAGGGCTTATGAATTTAATGTTGAGTTGACGCGCCAAAAGATCATTAAACGGTATCATGACGTGGCTGATCTCTGTCTCCAACTAGCAACTTATGTCACTGCGGGAGGCTCAAAGGTAAGGCGAGCTCGTCGAGGTCATGCCCCCGCAGTTAATCCTGGCCGTAGATCTTGATCGTCCCCATAGTCAACGTGGTCAATTGCGGAGGCACCCTCCTCGTTAACTCGTGTGTTAAATGTGCCCGCGAGTTGTCGCTTTTTCTTCCTGCCAAACAAATCCTTGGATCTCGTTCATGAACTTGCTCATTATTTAACTGAGCACTAAGACCCACCTTCATGAATAGTTTAAAGTATTGGACTTAAACTTATAAAAAATATTACATTTCTAAGTTAAAGTACGATAAACTTTAACGTACATTTTCATATTTTTCCCTTTTTTTGTATTTTTGAAATATTAAAAATTAAAATAAAGGATATTGCAAATGAGCCACAACATCTGGCTCCACCTGGGGATAGTGTTTTTTTCCACGAAACATTAAGAACTGTAGATTAGTGCCTTCACTTCGGGCATGGACTCAAATGTTGTTTGATGAAATATGAACAATGATAAAACCGAATATCTACAATGGTGAACCATAAAATCTCAATGCTGGAACTAATGTTTTAGATACTACCCATTCACAGGGAGCTCCATTGTTTCTCCATCAAGATTTTCTAGCATGAATATGTTATTTGATCTAGCCTTAACAATCTTGTATGGGCCATACCAGAGTGGATGAAACTTACCATGCTTTCCCTTCTCTTCTCTTATGGTATCCCATCTTAATACCAAAGCTCTAGTTTGAAAAAGAATCTCTTTTGATTTTCTATAAAAAATGGGCTTCATATTTTCTTGGTAGGTGATCAAATTTTCTCTGACTTTGTTCCTGATCTCACTTGATTCTATAACCTTGTTCAATCTTCTCACCAATGCATTAGGTTCTTCTTGTGCTTCTTGAAGAAAAGAAATCACTGGTCTAGCCAACTGAGTAGGAAATAAAGCTTGAGTGCCATAAACCAGTTCATAAGGAGACTTACTTGTAGATCTTCTAGTAGTCACTCTTACTGCCCAAAGAGCAAATGCCAATTTTGAATCCCAATTTTTCTAATTTTCATTAATTATCTCCTTCAAGATCTAAACCAATGTCTTGTTGGAGGATTTAGCCAACCCATTCCCTTGAGGATGATATGCTGTAGAATGAGACAAAATGACATTATATGTTTGACAAAAATTAATGAATCTGACTGAATTGAATACCTGGGCGTTGTCAGTTACAATCTTGATTGGACACCCAAACCTGTTGAAGATGTTTTCTTCCAGAAACTTCATTACTACTTGATCATTTTCCTTTCTGGTAGGTATTGCCTAGAACCAATTTCTAAAATAATTAGTGGTAGTTAGGATCCATTTGAACTGCCCACTTGATGGTGGATTGATTTCCCCAATAAAATCTAATCCCCATTGCCTAAAGGGTTATTCAAAAAACACTGGGAGAAGAGATAGAGGAGCTAACCTTTTATTTTCTGCAAACATTTGACATTTCTGGCAGCTTCTAATCAGTCTGTATACATCAGCAAACAAGGAGGGCCAGTAAAAACCTGATTTGAGGATTTCATGAGCAGTAACCTTCCAACTATAATGGCCTCCACATAGATTTTCATGATATTCTTTTATAACTTCCATAGATTCACCTTCTGTCAAACACAACAATAAAATGCCAGCAGGATCCTTCCAATATAACTTAGCATCAATTATGACATATGGCTGAGATTTGAGCTTAAGACCTCTGTATTTTGTTCTGTTCAGTCTGGTTGGGTAAGAGAAAAAACATAAGTAATGAACAATATCCTTATACCAATCAGAACACAGGAACTTGTATTTAATTGTTGTCTTTGTACTACTCTAACTACTTTCATCAATAGCTTCATCTAAAGGTGCCAAAAAATTAATTCCCAAAGCTTGAAAATTTGACTCTGTCAACAGCTTTTCCAAACCTTGACCTTTGACCAATTTGGTAGGTTTGATATCTAAGTCATATTCTTGGATCTTAGTTATCCATTTTCCTCTTTTACCTTCCACATCACTTTGAATCAACACATACTTCACAACAGAGTTAGGCACATAAGCAACTATTTGGGACCGCAACACATAATTCCTGAATGATTTTAATGCTTTAACTAAAGCATATACCCGTTTTTCCAAAATGTTATACTTAAGTTAAAAAACCCTTAGAACTTTACTGAAAAATGCCACAGGTTGTTCTTTGCCCTCTTCATTCTTCTGCAAGAGCACAACAATAATGGTAGTAGGTGATGCAAATGAAAATATTTGAAAAGGCTTCTGATAATTTGGACTGATCAAAACAGGAGCTTCCTGTAGAGCTTCTTTAATCCTAGCAAAGGATTCTCTTGCATCCTTGTCCCATTTTACTTCAACATTCTTCTTCAGCATATCTGTTATGTTCTTGAAAATTTCAGCATAATTTGGGACAAATATTCTTAGGAAATTTATTTCTCCTAGAAACCTCTGAATATCCTTTTTACTCCTAGGCAAAGGAATTGTCTGGATGGCTTCAACTCTTGCTAGATCAATCTTCACTCCCTGATTTGAAACTATATGTTCTAATAAATTTCCTTCCTCCAAAGCAAACAAGGATTTTTTGGGATTCAGTGACAACCCAAACTTTCTGCATTTCAAAAAATCTTTTTGCAAATTCTCAAAGTGCTCATCATCAAAACCTGAAAAAATAGTCACATCATCCAAATATATGACTACAAACTTATCACCGACAAATGCTATCTCCATTGCCCTTTGAAAAGTGGCACCTACGTTCATAAGACCGAATGGCATCCTAGCATACATGAATGTTCCCCAAGGTGTGGTAAAAGTTGTTTTCTTCTGATCTTCCTTTTCAATAGCTACTTGGTTGTACCCGGAGAAACCATCAACCATAGACAATCTATATGCTCCTGTCACTTTCTGTAAAACATAGTCCATCTTAGGCAAAGGCTAATTATCTTTAAGTGATGCTCTGTTTAAATTCCTGAAGTCAACACATAGCCTTATCTCTCCATTATTTTTCCTCACAGGAACCAGGTTAGAAATCCAGTCTGCATATCTAAGTGGGACTATGATTTTTGCCTGCAATAATTTCTTCACTTCCTTTTCAATTGGAGCAAGGAGCAATGGATTGATTTGCCTAAGTTTCTGTCTGTGAGGCTTGACCCCATCCTTCAATGGTCTCTTATGCTGAATAATATGCAGATCATATGTTTTCAAATCATCATAGGACCATGCAAATACATCCATATATTTTTTGAAAATATTAATGTACCTTTGTTTATAATTCTTAGGGACTCCTTTAAATAACTTTACAACCTTTGACTCCTATTGAGTTCCCATATTACAATCTTCCATATCACCCTCTTGAGGTACCTTATTTTTGATCCAGTGCTACATCATTTGAATCAAACAATCTTTCAAGAGGAACTAATCCTCTGGGCAATATATTGTCTTTCAAATGGATTATTTTATTATCACCTATTGATTGCTTAAGATTTTTCAAGTCTTTATTCTGATCAGTCTATTCACTTTCTTGATCTATTTCATTATCTTCAAATTTTTCAATCATTGTCAGGAAGTGATTTATCTTCTCATCATCTTCAAAGACCTGCCAATGCTTAACATTGTCAGGGATTGAGGGTATATGCCTCAACTCAATCTCATACCTCAGTTTCAGATTAATGGGTGGCTTGAAAGTACTAGCTGCAACTACCAGTGAATCTGCCATACTGTTTTCTTCCCTTGGAATGAATTGAAGATTTAAAGCTTCAAAATAATTCTCAATCAGGTCCCATACTTCATTTCTATATGATCTCAACTTTGGATGTTTGGTTTGACAAATATTTTTAATCTGTCTTATAATCAACTAAGAATCACCAAAAATGGAAATACAATGGATTCCCATTTTTTTAGCAGTTTGAAGGCTCAAAATTAATTCCTCATACTCAGCTACATTATTTGTTGATTCAAATTCAAGCTTAAAAGAAAAATGCAAAATATTACCTTTTAGAGATATCAGTAAAAATCCAGCTCCTGTGCCATCTTTTGAATAGGCACGATCAAAATAACACTTCCAAATTTTGTTTGAACCCAACTCATTATGTACAATGGCTGAAGAGAGATGCTTCTTCGAGTCTTCAGCAAACTCTGCATCTTCATGCAACATAAAACAAGAAAGATCTTCCTTCTCTTGACCATAGATAGGGGAATTTCTTGCATATTTCTTTGTGGTAGTTTTAACAAATCTTGTTTCTCTGTATAACCTTCTTTCTTCCCCATTCAACACAGGAATAATAGCATATGTGAAGTCCAGTTTTAAAACACCTCCAAGCTTCGCTCCCCAAAATCTGGACAAAATCATACCAAATCTAGCTGGAATATCTGCAACTACTACATCCATCATGATACTTTTGGCTGGAATTTGGGCCAGGGATACCGCCATGTCTTTGATAAGCCCAACACACTTCACCCTTTTTGAATATAACGAATATAGGTCTCTGTAGGGTTTAGTAATTTGTAAATTCAACTCTTTCATTATAGATAATGGCATGAGATTATGTGTTGCACCAGAGTCCAACATACAATTATGAAGAATAAAATCATGAAGAAGCAGTGATATATAAAATGGGGGAGGAGAAGAATCTACCTCCTCCACATGTGGACCAAAAGTGACCACTAGTTTTTCCTCTTGCAAATTCACAGTATCACCAATATCATCAGACTGAGAAATATTATTGAATTCTGAAATCTCCTTCTTGTAACCTGGTGTCTTAGCTAGCTCAAGTAGGGGTACTTGAATTTTGACCTTTTCTAGCTCTTTAGATAGACTGAAGGTTTGATCTTGTTTGACAATATTCTTAGGTTCTTCTTGATTTATGTTAATATTAACACTCTGTTCAGGCACAGTAACAACCTTCTCCAAATTATTAGTATTAATAGACTTATTTTGGGAAGTCTCAGCTTGCTTTTTTCTTTTTTAGTTCCACCTACTGGATTTATAGACTGTTTCCCCTTATCTGATTGTTTTACTGATTTCTTTGGTTGTGGAGTTGCCATTGGAGAAGGGACTGACTCTGGCTCTTTCTCTCATCATCCTGAGTCCTTGATCTTAAATCATACTTCTTATGCAGGTCTTCTTGCATAAAATATGTGAATTGCATACAATACTCATCCATCTCTTCTTGGTCAAATGACACCTCAGATTCAGTGCATTCGTCTTCATGTGCTTCTTCTTCCTCATCACCTTCCATATAAACAACAGATATCTGATCTTCAACTTCTTTTTGATAATCCTCAGTAGACTGTGAAGGTGCTGCCTCTATATACAATGGTGCTTGAACTTGGTCCTGTTCTCTTCTCTCCCTCTGCAAAATTTGCAGGGGCTGCTTTCTAAATTGAGGATTGAAAACTCCTTTATTTTGTTGTGCATGATTTTTACTATCTAGCTCCATATTTACTAATTTATTTGACAAATTCTTGATAACCTTTGTCATGTCATCAATCCTCTGATCCCGTGATGATTCCTCTTTGGCCTTACCTTTCTCTTGAATTGACTTCTTTTCTTGTGTCTTCCTAGCAGTAGTCATATTTGCTTTAATCTCCAAAGCATCATTTTGGATTTGTTCAAGAGTAGGAGATATCCTCTCCCTTAAAGTGAAACTAAAATCTGACTCAAAAGCTCCAGCAAAAACAACCCTTGCTCCAACAGGAGGAGGTTTCATTTCTGTGGGTAAACTATTACACAATTTGTTGAATCTTTTAATAAAATCATTCATGTTTTCATTAGAATTTTTCTTGATTGCATTAAATTCAGTTAATGAATAACCATGATCTCTTTTCTCACCCCATATTTGGGTGAATTCTGTCTCTAATTCCTCCCAATTATTAATTGAGCCATTTGGAAAACCTTTAAACCATTTTCTTGCCTCTCCATTCAGAGACTATATAAAAAGTCTCATCACTACATCAAGATGTTCAACATTCAAATTCTCAGCAAAAGTGAAAAACAATGGCAAGTTTCGTTCTTCAGTTACTTCATCTTCACTAGTAAAACGAGGAAGTAACTCGAGGTATTCTTGGGGCATGGAATTCATAGGTTGTGGAAGATTTAGCGGTGCATATCTGTTCATAAAGAAAGCAGGGGCTGCCATGTTTATGCCTTGGTTAACCGCTTCTTGAGTGGGTGGGGTTTTTGAACCAGTTGTGGGTATGGATGAATGGGGTGAAACAACTGATATGGGAAGGGGTTGATGAATAATAGCAGAAGAACCAACAACTCTATTTGGTTGAGCTTCTGTAAATGTGAATGAAACTAACTCAAAATATTGTTCTTCTAACTTTGGTTCTTGAAAATGATCTGGTGGGGAAAAGGATTCTTGTTCCGAGAAAATGAGTTTCTAGGAAATATCCTTGGATGAGGGGTTATGTGAACTGCTGCCAGGTGTGGGCAGTGTAGCATCAGGTGTAGAAAACTTCTTTGGCTTCTGAGCTTTTCTAGAAACCAATTTATCAAGATCTGACATAATAGGTGCTTTTTGTTGCGAGGTGTCTAACCTTGTATGTGGCCTTTTATACGCTAGAATTATGGAACAAAAACATAGCTAATATTTCCTCCTCTCTAAACAACCATAAGAAATTTTAGGGCCCTTGTTTTTCTGATATTTGTGCCGAGTACACAACCGCTAGGTCGGGTAATGCGGGTCGGGCTGCCAATGCCGCCTTGAGTTCCACATTTTCCTGCGGGAGATTTGAATATGCCACCCTGAGGTGGACCGCCCGCCCGACTACATCAGTCTCCTGCGTTTCTTCTGGTATTGGGCTGCTACTAGCCGTTACTATAGGCCACACTTCCCTGAATACTCTGGTTACTGTCTCCAGTTGTTCCCGTAACTACTCTTTTTCTGTCATCAGCTGTTCACGCTGTTCAGTAAGTGTGCTTATCTGTTGTTGCTGTTGTTCGCATTTCTGTTGGAGCTCTGAGTAGAGTCTCTCAGTCTGTTGGGCCGCTCTATGAATGAAATGGTACAACTAGGCTGTCCCCCAAGTTTCCATGCTTTTGGTACCAGAGGTACCTTGATCTGGAATTCGTGCACGGAGTGGCTGTCCGCTGGCGACAGATCTCACTGACTGGTCCTGCGGTGATTGTGGCGGTGCTTGGTGCTGTAGTTGGTTGTAAGAGTCCAGCATCTGTTGATCTTGTTGCCCTTGTTGACCTGCTAGGTCAGCTGGGTGGAGCAGAGTCTGCTCGGGGAGTGACCCAGCTGTTTCTTCCATCGACTGCTCTAACTGATTAATGAGGTTGGTAAAAGTAGTTTGCAGGATCATGGCTGGGTTAACTGGGGGTACCACTTCTATAACCGAGTTAACCTCCATTCTGTGGTCCCCATTGTTTATTCTTCTAACGACTGGATCAGACATGGTGGCTGATGAAGTGGATGGTGTAGAGTTGTGGGGTTCTTGGGAGGTTGTGGGTGGTAGTTGGTGGGTGCGAGGTGGCGATGTGTGGATGTTTAAGAAATCAAGGGGGGATATGGGGTTGTGGGGTGGTAATACTCTGGCCTCTTCGGGCTCAAATTTCAGATCTTCTCGGATTGGTACCCCTACACTCAACTGTCGAGGTGAATCCTCCCCTGTGAGGTCGACCACCGGGCTACATTATGCAATCTTGGCCCTTTTTGCCTTCGGTGCTGCTGCTGGTTTCGCAGCTTTACTCTTTCCCACCAGCGTTGTAGGTGTCGGGGGAGGGGAATTAAACAAAACATTGGGTATGGGTGTAAATACAGAGGTCGTGCTAGAAGATGGATTAGACTGGGATGCCTGAAATTCTAAAATTTTTGGAAAGGGAGTAGTATCACTTGCTAGTACTTGAACTACTCTATTAAATATTTTTACCTTGGTGTTCAACTGCTAAATAATCGGGAAGAGCTGTAGGTTTGAAATCTTGGTCGCTGCTTCCTCCGAAGTTTCTCCTGGTAATAGGTTTGGCAGCATTCCGTCAAAGAAGTACGTGTACACTCCATCCCTGATCTCCATCACCACTCCTGGCCATGAACAAACCTCCATGTGGAAGGCTGCTTCGTCAATCTGGAATTTCAAAGGCCTCATCTGGAACGTTGTTTCTGGTACACATGTAGGCCTGAGAAAAGTATGCTTATGTGTGATTCCGAAACAGACCTGCTCACTATATCCATCTAGTATATTTATTGGAATCCTTTGTTAACTCATTACGACATCAACCATCTGGCCATACCAAACTCTGAAGGCTTCTGCATTCACTTCCTTTGTACTAGGGTCTCCAGACACCTTCCACAGCACAAACTTCATTGCCACAGGTTGGTCTTCTGCTATCTCTACTAGTATACTGATGTTGGGGAAGGTCCACTTCCACATGGCCAGCGCCATGATTAAATATCCATAGATAAACCCGGTCGCTCTCTTGTAATTGTCCTCGCAAGCTTCAAACAATTCTTTTAGCAGGAAGGAGCACCAATTCAGCCTTGTCCCTTGGACACAGTGCTCCGCAACCGAAATTGTATCCAACGTGCACTCCCCTTTTGTATAGTGCATCATTGTCTTGCTAGCAATTAGGTAGCAAGTAAACTTGACCTCCGATCTATTAATCAACTCAATCTTTGCTCCCTTCCCTCCTCTTCGAGTGCCATACTTGGCATAATAGTTTGTGTCTCCAGACTTCTTCACCCTCTTAGATACAGTTTGGAACACTGATGATACGTCCCTTCCCTCCTGTGATAGTCCAGTTAATATATGGATGTCTTAGGCATGAATTGGGATTTCCTTTCCCAGCCACAGAGAGCCGTTCTGAATCCTGCGAAATAGAAATTTGGTGCACTAGATCGCAGCGCTTGTAATCCCGAACACTGGTAAATTCCTTAAATTCATTATCGTGGACTGTTGGATACCCCGGAACTCAGGCAGGACTCTTGCTGCTACCCGCCCTGCTTCTGTTTTATAATTCTCGATTTACACCTGCCTTTTTAGTGCAGGAAACTCAAAAGAATCCATAAGGACTATGTCGATCAGGGTCGCATTGTCTTATTTTCCCACAAGGGACTCCATTTTCTGAATTTTGCTGTCCATCTCCTATTCCACAACCGCTGGGCTTACTCTTGTCATTCTGGCTCGTCACTGGTATACATGTAGAACAATTCAATCTCCTTTCTCTTGAATTCATTCTTTTGGACGCCTTCTCTGTTCTGATTCTAGTTCAACTTCCCTTGCTCTTTTGGAGGTTTCTAATTCTAACTCGGATTTTTCCGGCATTCTCGCTCTTCTTTGCATGTAGGTTATGTAAGTAACCGGCATGGGTGAGGTTGATGAGACCCCATAACTAATTATTTTTTCCCTGGCTTCTCCCGCGGCTACAATATTATGGAAAATTTATTACAGTATGGCTAATGCTAATTATGGAAATTATTTCCAAATCTTGGTAATCCTACGGACTGACACTGGTACTACGCTTAATGATGATGGGCTGATGTTCATCACAATTTTGTCTGACGTGGATGACACGCTGGACACTACCCCTCCCCGACCACTGTTGGTTGCGTTGCGGTCTCCGCAACACAAATGTAAATTTATTTTATTATGCCGAATCCTATCTATGCTCATCTTGGGTGTGAGAGAGTTATTGATCCTATTCTACCCTATTGAATCCTCTCGATTGCAAGAGTTATTGAGAATTAAATGGTTATCTTACTCTTGGTAGGGCTTCAGGCGTGCGCCGTTGACCCATCCCTGTAGAACTTGGTCATTCAGTTGTGCCAACCTAACTGCTCTTTACTGTTTGATTTCTATGACATGAAATGGTCCCAGCCAATGCATCTGTATTTTCCCTAGGAATTTCTAGTATTTACTTTCATAGAGTAGAACTTTCTCCCAGACCTGAAAAGTCTTGTGCTTAATATGCCGGTCGTGCCAAGCTTTCTGTCTCTCCTTTTGTACCGTCTGATGAAATTCCACAAGAAATCATCCTTCTTCAAGTTCTTGCAGCTCCTGCAATCCCTCCTTTAGGGATTCCTCCTTAGATAATTGTAGGGTTGTTGTGATTAGAAGGCTTGGTACGATGAATTCCGCTGGGACTACCACTTATCTTTCGTAAACTAGCTGGTATGGCATTTAGTTGTTTAGTCGTTTTACCGTTGTTTGGTATGCCCACAGTGTTGCTGGTATCCGTTCGTCCTAGTCATCCTGCTGTGCATTGCATATCTTCGTCAGGCCTTTCTCTAGTATCTTGTTGAATGCTTCCATTGTACTATTCGCTTGCGGATGATAAGGGCTACTTTTATGGTGTTGTATCATGAAGCTCTCCAGGAGGGAATTAATGGTGTCATTAATGAAGTGGGTACCCTGGTTGCTGGTCAAGATTTTTGGGCACCCAAATTAGCTGATTATATTTTCAAATATGAACCTAGCAGTAGTCTCTGCCGTGCAGTTCCTTACTGGCGTTGCTTCTGCCCAGCACGTCAGGTAGTTGGTCGTCTCTATGATGTACCTTGCTTTTGAGTACCTTGTAGCCGGTGTAATTGGTCCTACAAAATTGATGGTGCACTTTTTGAATGGCTG
This sequence comes from Pinus albicaulis, assembly GCA_034641835.2. Lineage (NCBI taxonomy): Eukaryota > Viridiplantae > Streptophyta > Pinopsida > Pinales > Pinaceae > Pinus > Pinus albicaulis. Next base: position 754,040,424 of record CM076577.1, read on the forward strand.
CAGTACACTTATCGGATGAAGCGGTAGCTCGTCTCTGTGAGATGGTCGTCCTGCTCGTTGATAAATGTCACATTTCTGAACAAATGCTTTGCTGTCCTTGTGTATTGTTGGCCACCATAAGCCTGCTTGTAGTACCTTGCGTGCCATTGGTTTAGCTCCCACGTGCCCTCCCGCAACACCACTATGGCTTTCCCATAGTACAGCTTCCCTTTCGTCGTCTAAGACACATCTTCGAAGAACGTTGTCTAGCCCCATCTTGTATAGATGTTCCGCTATCAGCTGATACTCTGCAGCTCGAACTACTGGGTGCTTCTTCTGTGTCGAAGTATATTATTGCAGACACTGCCCTATTGTGAGGTAGGCTGCTATCTCGTTTAGGTAGTCTGGGAAAGTTCCCAGAAGAACTCTATAACTGGTTGCAGAGGCTTCAGACCAAGGTTGTCAGGGAAAAGTCGCGGAAGATCAATCGCAAGTGGGCGCACTAGGATTTGGTGGCCCTTCATCGATTGAACACCGATTTAACCCGAGCCATAGATTTTTGGGTGGAATCTACCTTGGATGGATATATAGTGGAGTTTTTAGCAGAGTGCTACCAGTCTTTCTCAAGAGCAGAAGATAAATTCAGATCCGGGTTAAGGGGGAAGCTGTTGAAGGAGATTCCTTCGTGGATTAAGGCATTGATGGTAGACGAAGGACTGATAGGGTTCCAAAAAGTAGAGATGGAAGCGTAAAACCTCCGGTGCCAAGGGAAGGGAGTAAGGGAGAGATGCTACAAGAACAGTGAAAAGGGGGAGTAGGACTATGGATGCTGAGACCGCCAATAGGCTCAGGGAGCGACGAGCACATCAGAGGGCGCAGATTGTAGAAAGGTCGCAAGAGAGGGTGATAAAGGAGTTGAAGAGACAGGAAAGTGGTCGAAAGAACAAAGAGGAGGCGCCTCAGATGACAAAGGGAATGGAAGGTCAAGTGGGTCCCCATGATATAGGTGGGGCCGTTAAGGAAGTGCGGCAGGTGTATAGGAGTCCAACCCAGATGGAGAAAGGAAAGAAGTCTGACGGAGAAGGTACAGACGCGCGCCCGGAGGAGGTGTCCGATGTGGAGATGCACGTTGCAATGGAGCAATTATTTCAAGAAAGGCCGACCTCCATATCTCAAGGTATTCCTAGTCCCCACAGTTCAAGTAGCTCTAGTCCCAACCTTCCCCTGGTGCTCTATAAGCCCATAAGTGAAATTTTTGTTAAGTTGCGTGAATTAAGTAAGTTTCACAGTATTCAGTCTCCACCAGTAACACATACTAGCAGTAGGATTGCTAGTGGCACAATCTCACAACCAGGATCCAACGGCTTCATTTTAGTAACTCCTATTCAAGTGAACATGGTAGGATCACTTACCCAGTATCTAGAATTCTCTGCAAAGGGTAACGACGATGTCGAACAACAATGATACCTCTGCGAGGCCATATGGAGGGCATGACAGACACTAGATGTTGGGAAGTTGATAGAATTTCAGACCACCCTAAGAGAGAGAGCCCTACGCTGGTTCATGAAATGGTCAGAAGCCCACCTGAATCCAACGATGGTAGATTTAAAGAGGTATTTCATTAAGGAATTCAAACTGCCCCAAACAGACCAATAAGGCCTGTCAGAGATGTGGGAAATCAAGCAGCGAGAAGGAGAAACTGCTTGGGATTTCATGCGGAGATTCAAGGACGCAATCGAAAAACTCAGCTATCCAATTGATCCAAACCATAATAGGGACCGGTTCATTAAATCTCTACTACCTTTGACCCGAACTCCATTGACTCAGCAAAGGATCGAGACGTTGCAAGACGCACTAGAGCAGGCAATGAAGATAGAATCCATGGCGGGTTACCCGTAGGAGTTTAAGGGAGGAGTAGCGGTACAGGACCCCTCTATAATGGGTCTGCAACATCAAATAGCCAGTCTGATAGAAAAAATCAAGGAACTGTAACCAATGCGACAGGAAAGACCGAATGTATGGTGCACAAATTGTCTCATGGAGGGACATGTGGCAACAGAATGTCCCCGGTTGCGGGGCCAAAATGTGGGGAAATCAGCCACAGGGGCACAGGGGGATCCACCATTAGGAGGGGTTGCGCAAATAAACACCCAGGGGATATATCCACCGCAACATCAATACACAGGGTTCCCTGCAAAACAAAGTCCAGCCACCAATGAGTACTGTGAGATATGCAAAAATATGGGCCATCAACCTCGCTTGTGTCTGATCTTACTGAAATATTCCAATGTTCCAAATAATACATACTGTGAGTTCTGTGCCTCAACCACCCATAGCATAGAGCAGTGTCTAGCACTGGATGCACTGGCGGAGCGGTTAGACCGGCCTTCATACAGAGTAAACAAAGCTCCCCGAGGAAGAGGAGGAGGCATGAGGGGAGGCCGAGCAAGAGGTAGAGGTCCAGTAAGATGCTACAACTGCGACCAGGAAGGACATGTAGCTAGAGAATGTCCACTCCCTAGAAGACCCTGGTGTTTTCAGTGCCGAGTTAACACACATGCAACAGAAGATTGCTTGGAGCTTATCAAATGATGGGAGGAAAGAGCTAGACAGAGGGGGAAAAATTTAGTAAATGCAGAACCCAGGTTAATGGGAATGCAGATAATGAAAAACGTGTGACAGAAACAATTTTTTCAGGAAGCAGCAGAAACGTTTGCCCAATTGGGGGGGAAAAAAGGCATTGAGTTACAGAAAACTCAGGAAGACAATGAAACCCAAATTAATTCTGAAGCTTTGATCCATGAGTGGTTCCATCTATTCCTTAAAATTGTTAACAACGCACCAATGCTAGAACGGCTGAAGCAGAACCTGGAAGGGGTGCTAAACAAGAACACAGGAGTAAGAGAATCAGAAGAGGTGGACCAGAAGTACGTATAGATAATAAAGAGAAATAAACGAAGGAAGGGAAAGGAATTTCGAGTGAACACACAAGTTGCGGGGTTCCAGATTAAAGACACTAAGCTTGATTTGGGATCTGATGTCAACATCCTACCAAGAAAAACTTGGGAAGAATTAGGGAAGCCAAGATTGACATCTTCCCCGATTCAACTTCGGATGGCGAACCAGTATTGCATTGTTCCCATCGGCCGACTGGAGGAGGTTGAAGTTGACATTGTGTGAGTAAAGACATTTACGGACTTTGAAGTCATCGACATCATGGGAGATAAAGATCCGTACACTGCACTATTAGCAATTTATTGGGCCTTTGAAAATTATGCAATAATATATATGAAGAAAGAGCTGATGATCTTCGAGGATGGGGAGATCAGAGTCACTCAGCCACTTGACCCATACCAAGGACCGAGATACACAATGTTGGAAATACTGGGGGGGAGGGTGAATCATTATTCCTTTAAATTAGAGCATTAGTTAATCTTCAATTATTATCAGTGTTTGTACAATGATAGCAGCAAACAAGAGGAACACAAATGCACATAGTTTTTAAGGTGGAAACCCACTCCGGGACAAAAACCACCTAATGCTTTTCAATAATTCTAATATTCAACTCCAATCGAAAATTAAGTCTCCAACTTCCTAGAATCTAGAAAAGTATCTTCAGCCTATGGAACATGCTCTAACACCGAGATTTTTTCAGTAGTCAACTAATGGATGCCCCAACAATCAAGAATCAATTAGTTGTACACAACTCACCCAGCACCACCCTAATTGCAGCACCCCAAGTAGAAGAATAAAAGAAGAATGGACTCCCGTACCAGGGAAAATGGTCCACTTTACAATGATATAGAATGATGTAGAAGAAGAAGATATACTAGACCATAACCCCAAATTTGACACAACCACCTAATGATGAACCTAGACCTCCCGACACTGCCTCTTCAACCCTTGGCAGATAGACACTAGTACAATTTTTACAATAATGTATTTACAATGACTTAGAACAATGATACCTTTACAATGATTGTATGTAGTGCTGCCCACTTGAAGACTTCATATGATGAAATTATTGCTGCTGTTATGCACCTTGGTTGATTCTCTTTTCATGCCACCCTCTTCTGCACCTTGATTTGCTTTGCTGCCCTATAAAGTCTGGTCCTTTGCAACCCTTGACAACACATGATCTAGCTTTTTCTTGCCTTCTAGGAGCTCGATATTGAATCTGGCGTATCTCTGTTATTTCATATCCTCAATATCTGATTTTTTGTCCTTTAGTATTCCTCTGAGTTGTCTTTCCAATGCCACAGGTCTGACCCAATTTGGATTCTTCAAGAGAGAGTTATACCCAATCTCTCACAATGCCCTAATTATGGACTGTTTCAGAAGAGCGCACTTGTACGACATGCCACGTGTCACTATTTTTCATTTGGCTCTGAAATTGATAGAGAGAAAAGTAAAGACTGTGCAATATCTACCAATTTTTACGGAATTCCAATCCGATACACAAAGAGAGAGTTATGATGAATTTACCAAGGTCACTTCTTTGAGATGAATTTCAGGAGCCTGAAAAAACCCTGACTTCCACAGATCATATCTCCAAAAATATTGTGCACCTTGATCTGAAATTTTTACAGAAGATTCCTTAGGATTTCAGCTACGTCTCACAAAAATTTCAGCTTCTGAACCTTCGTAGAAAAAAAATTAGAGCGCAAATTCCACGATGACCTGTTTCAGATGGCGAAATCCCTTACATAAGGAGGAAATGAGGATCACAATTTATATAAATGCTTAGGTTGAGAGGGGCTTCAACAAGTGAATGTGGGAGAGATTTTAGGAGCTTAAAAAATATTATTTATGAATTTTCAATGACCCATGCCCCAACCCCATGTGGTTTTAGCCCACTAACTGGGGGTACAAACTTCAAACATGAATATCTCTCAAACCGTGAAGAATTACATGGCGCGCCATATATCAACGGAAACATATCGAAAAGTAGAAACCAAAAAAAGCATTATTGACCAAGAATATATTAGTTTAGTAGGTCAAAATTCCCATGAAATATTGGGTTAGCCCCTGGTGCTACTTGGGTTGACATCAATGACAACCGCTGATCAACAATCTCCCCCTTTGGCATTGATGGCAACACAAGTACTCCCCCCGAGATCATGACACCTCTTCCTACAACATTCTCTCCCCCTTTGACATCAATGGCAAAGGGTAACTCCCCCTGAAACACAACCATCCTGCGGACCTGTACACACTTCCACTCCCCCTGGCACATAACCGTCCTACAGACCTGTAATCTACTTCCACTCCCCCTTTATATTCTGAAAATGGAAAATCTAATGAGAACTTGGGAGAATCCCAAGCTTCTGGTGAAGATATTCCAATGCTGGCAAATATTTAATATGTGATTATTTTGGTGATGCTTGGAATCTTGCTACTTGTCCAACTGCTTGCATAACATCTGGTCGGGAGGCTGTTACATATAGAAGACTACTAATCATAGATTTGTACAACCTTTGATCCACATCCTTAGATGAGTTGTATATGCTCAATTTGCAACCTGTTACCATTGGAGTAAGGATGGGTTTGCAATATTCCATTTTAAATTTCTTGAGAATTTCCTTGATGTACTTGACTTGACATATAAATATTCCTTTCTCTTGCTGAGATATTTGAACCCCTAAGAATTATGTCAGCTCACCAAGTAAAGACATCTCGAAATCACTTTGCACCTTTGTAGCAAACTTCTTACTTAGTAGATCATCATTGCTACCAATTATTGTATCATCCTCTTTAGCTATTAGACATGCTTGAGTTGCTTCATCCAGAACATATATGTCATTTGTAGCTCGACTTGCTGTAGCCACAATTTCACCATACACGCCTTTCCTGATTTCACATTTTGTGGAGTTGAAAAGTATTGTGTGTCCTTGATCACACATTTGTCCAACACTGAGCATATTGTGATTCATGTTTTCAACCAATAGAACATTCTTAGCTAGAGCATCTTTTCTTCTGAGAATGACAGTCCCTGATCCTATAACATTTGAAGATCCATCATTTCCAAAGGACATGGTTCCATCCTTCTTCTCTTTCAGAGATACAAATTTATTTCTATCTCTAGTCATATGCTGAGAAAACTTTACCAACATACTAAGCATTTTGCTTTTGAGCTGAAAAGGAGAAATAATGATTACCTTGTGATTGTAGATTTTTGTAGGTAGATTTCCAGAATCACACTGAATTCCATGTCTCTACTAAGTCTAAATAGCCGTGAGCATTTGAGCCGGATTCTAAAAAAGGAAATTCTTCTTCTTCTTCCATATTCGTTCGTTTCCATGGCTTCGAAGATTCTTCTGAGGATTTTCAAGTCTCCAGCTTCTTTTGGCTATGTGTCCAAAGTTATGACATTTGTACCATTCCATATTATTTCTTAAATGTTCAAATCTATTGATGTTTCGTTGAGCCCTGGGAGGTTCATATTTGAATAATCTCTTGGAATTGTACTGGTTCCTAGGGTACGTGCGACATTCTACAGATTTATGACCAAATTTTCCACATGAATAACAATAGCCATGAAAAACATGTTGGTACCTGGATGAAAATCTTCATCTAGGAATCGTCTTCCAAGGATGTGCTTGCAAATCTTGTCCAATGAAGTATACATGTATGTCAAATCTCATAAGTTCATTGTATTTTTTTGTAGAAGGTCCTGCTTCTTGTTCTTTGTAACTGATGCCAGTTTTGTCGTTGTAAGATCATTGATTGTTGATGAGTTCTTCCAGTGCCCTTGAGTTGTTGGCATAGTTTTGGATAGTTTTTCCTTTCTTCACTTCCTCACGCAGCGAGACTACTTCGGCTTCTAATTCTTCCCTTTCTTGGTTGCTTTATTCCAACTTCTTTTGAAGTGACTCTTCAATGCATTTGTGTTCTTCAACTTCAATTTTGAGACCTTGAACTTGTTCTTCAAGAGTTTTGGAACGGATCTTCTCTGCCTTGAGATATTTTATAAGCTTGATTGCTTCCTCATAAAATTCTTCTATGGTCCATCCTTCTTCTTCGTTATTTGATACCTCTTGTTTATTGTGCTTGGCCATAAACAATACTCTCTCATTGGCTTCTTCTTCACTGTCATTGTCTTCATCGGATGATGAGCTATCTTCTTTAGAGAGAAAGTTCCTTTTGGATCCTTGCTTGTTGAATTTCTTAAAGCCTTTCTTTCCTTTTGAGTTGTCATTACTTCTGTTTGGACATTTTGCTGCAAAATTCCCAACCTCATTACAGCTGAAACATATCAATGGAAGTTTACCTTTGAATTTTCCCTTACCAATTTTTAGTTTTATCATGAAGTAAGCATATTGTTCATCTGAAAGACCTTCTTCATCATCTCCATTTTCTTCACCTTTGCAGGATCATGTATTTTCAATTGAAGGTTGTTTATCCTTATTGGTTTTCTTAGATGCAACAAACGCAGTTTCTAGATGCAAAGTACCCTCTTCTTCATAAAGTCTCATTTCATATGCTATTAGAACTCCATGTAATTCCTCTTTGCTGAGTTTGTCCAGATTTGCACTGTATTCTAAGACCGATATCTTTGGGTTGAATCTCCCTGGTAACATTCTAAGAATCTTCCGTATAGCCTTCGCTGATCCTGCCTTCCTAACTCTTCCATTATTATTTCATCAACGTGATTAAGGTTACATCATCGTTGCAATCTTCTTTTCATTCTGAAAGTTGTCAATTTTTCTCAGATTTAAGCTTTCTATTTGATGATTGAGTACTGAGAGATTCTCAAGCTGGTCCTATGATTTTTGGTAAAGTATAACCAACACTCCTAATGATAAGCAGATTCAGACTCCCACTGATAAGAACATTTTGTTGTGACTATTTACTAAATTTTACCTGTCGTATCTGATATAAATCATGGAAGTATTCACATTGAATCCTTCAAGTGGGAGATAGACCTCCATTCTTCCTTTCTAGAGTGCATAATTATTTTCATTGAATAGAGGTACACCATTCTTGGTATGCTCCATGACCTCCTTCTAGCTGTTAAACTACTATTGAAGGAACCAAGCTCTGAAAGCAATTGTTGGAAATATTGAGAGGGGGAGGTTGAATCAGTATTCCTTTCAATTAGAGCATTAGTTAATCTTCAATTATTATCAATGTTTGTACAATGATAACAACAAACAAGAGGAACACAAATGCACATAGTTTTTAAGGTGAAAACCCACTCCGGGACAAAAACCACCTAATGCTTTTCTAATAATTCTTTAATATTCAACTCCAATTGAAAATAAAGCTCAAATTTCCTAGAATCTAGAAAAGCATTCTTCTCCAGCTCCCACTGGATGGATGATCCAACGCCCGAGATTCTTCAGTAGTCAATTGAACGGATTCCCCAACACCCAATGAGCTACAACTCACCATAGCACCACCCTACCATCCTATAGAAGAATAAAAGAAGAATGGACTCCCGTACTAGGGAAAATGGTTTAATTTACAATGATATAGAATGATGTAGAATAAGAAGATATAATAGACCATAACCCCAAATTTGACACAACCACCTAATGATGATCCTAGACCTCCCAACACTGCCTCTTCAACCCTTGGCAGATAGACACTAGTACAATTTTTACAATAATGTATTTACAATGACTTAGTACAATGATACCTTTACAATGATTGTATGCAGTGCTGCCCACTTGAAGAATTCATATGATTAAATTATTGCTGCTTTTATGCACCTTGGTTGATTCTCTTTTCATGCTACCCTCTGTTGCACCTTGCTTTGCTTTGCTGCCCTAGAAAGTCTGGTCCTTTGCAACCCTTGACAACAAATGATCTAGCTTTTTCTTGCCTTCTAGGAGCTCAATATTGAATCTGGTGCATCTCTGTCATTTCATATCCTCAATATCTGATTTTTAGTCTTGTAGTAGTCCTTTTAGTCTTCTTTCCAATTCCACAGGTATAACCCAATTTGGATTCTTCAAGAGAGAGTTATACCCAATCTCTCACAATGCCCTAATTATGGACTGTTTCAGTAGAGCGCACTTGTATGGCATGCCACGTGTCACTGTTTTTTTCATTTGGCTCTGAAATTGATAGAGAGAAAAGTAAAAAATGTGCACTATTTTCCACTTTTTACGCAATTCCAATCTGATACTCAGAGAGAGAGTTATGACGAATTTACCAAGGTCACTTCTTTGAGATGAATTTGAGGAGCCTGCAAAAACCCTGACTTCCACATATCATATCTCCAAAAATATTACCTACCTTGATCTGAAATTTTTACAGCAGCTTCCTTAGGATTTCGTCTTCGTCTCATAAAAATTTCAGCTTCTGAACCTTTATAGAAGAAAATTCCACGATGACCTGTTTCAGATGGCGAAATCCCTTACATAAGGAGGAAACGAGGATCATAATTTATATAAATGCTTAGGTTGAGAGGGGCTTAAACAAGTGAATGTGGGAGGGATTTTAGGAGCTAAAAAAATATTAATTATTAATTTTCAATGACCCATGCCCCAACCCCATGGGGTTTTAGCCCACTAACTGGGGGTACAAACCTCAAACATGAATATATCTCAAACAGTGAAGAATTACATGGCACGCCATATATCAACGGAAATATCTCGACAAGTAGAAACCAACAAAATCATTATTGACCCAGAATATATTAATTTGGTAGGTCAAAATTCCCATGCAATATTGGGTTAGCCCCTGGTGCTGCTTGGGTTGACATCAATGACAACCACTGATAAACACACAGAGACTGTGGATAACAAAGAATATGCTCAGCTTCTGTACCATCTCTATCAAATGACCATAGGAAGAAGAGAAGATTACATTAACCCGACAACAAAAGGCTCGGTAAGCTGGAGAAGCATCCAAAGCTCAGAATTGGGATCAGAAATAGCTTGGGATGACTGGCAGCAAGGAGGGTATGAAACAAATACAAGGAGATGCACTAATATTGGAAGAGTCAATTGGATAGGGGCCGAGATTAAGGAATACCCAATATTATCTGATATGAAGGATGTAAGTCTTTTCATAGCCAAGATAGAAACTACGGTACCAGAAAGTCACAGAGCACCATTGATGGACATGGCATTACAATCCACATCCTCAAGATGGTGGAGTAATCATCGAAACTCATTGACACAATGGGACGAAGTTGCGGCAGCAATGAAAGCCAGATTTAAGGAGGAGGAAGGACCCGGAAGTAAGGACAAGTACCAAGGGGACTCAGACCCCAGAAACCATCTGGAGAAATTTGAAGCCTAATGGAGAACCGATGGATATCCAGAAGAAATGTGGGTCCACCGATTTATCCACTCTCTGGACGTAATTCCAAAGGCCTGGTACCTGATGGAGGAAAAAAGGAGAGGGACCCACAAATGGCAGGAAGTTGCGGACAACTTCACACAGTGTTTATCGTTTGAAGGAAAGACCGAACCGGTTAAAAAAGCGTTGCAGCCAATCAAGAAGGTACTGTTCTTCCCAGATATTCAACAGACAGACGAGCAGTCATGTCAATACCAGGGTATCCAACAAAATGTGGCATGTCAAAAAATTAATAGTGAGATGGACGATGACAATATGGAGGATCTCAGGCACTTGTATTTTGAAGAAACAGAAGGGGAGAGCGGCATCAAAGAAGAACCGACAACAGAAGGGATCCATCTATTACCTCTCAGAACCAAGAAATTATATAATTGGAACAGAAGACAAACCTATGTTGGCGACAATTAGAGATTACTGGGATGAACAAAAAACTAAGGAAATATTCAGTCTACTCAAGGAATACGAGGACTTGTTTCCTTCATCAGTAGCAGATATAAGGGGCATAAAAGGGGAGATGGGGGAAATGCAGATAATACTAAAACTCGATGCAAGGCCTATGAAACATAGACCGTGTCGTCTAAACCCAAGAGTAAATGAAAAGGTGGAAGTAGAGATCGATAAAATGTTGAAAGCCGGATTAATATTCCCAGTAGAAGAAGCAAAATGGGTAAGTCCCATAGTTATACAGAACAAAAAGGAGAAATCAGAGATACGAGTCTGTGTAGATTACAGAAGCTTAAACAATGCTTATATCCATGATCTGTTTCCTACTCCATTCAGTGACGAAGTCCTCGACAACGTTGCGGGGAACGAGGCATACTCATTCATCGATGGGTTCTCAGGATACCATCAGGTAAGAATAGCGGAGGAGGACAAGAGAAAGACAACATTCACCACCGAATGGGGCTCTTTCACATACAATGTGATGCCATTCAGATTGAATAATGCACCTGCAGTATTCTCTCACATTTTGATAGCCGCATTCCAGGAATACATCCACAAGTTCTTAGAAGTCTATATCGATGACTAGACTATTTATAGCATACTAAAGGATCATGCGAGCCTGTTGAGAGTAATTTTTGATAGATGTCGACAACTGCAGATCTGGTTGAACCTGAAGAAGTGTATATTTACCGTACCGTTTGGAACACTGCTAGGGCATGTGGTATGTAATCAAGGTGTCTGCATAGACTCAGCCAAAGTAGCAGTGATTTTCAGTATGGAGGCGCCGAAAATGGTAAAACAAATAAGGTCACTGCTGGGCCACACAAGTTACTATCGGCGTTTCATTTGCAACTACGCCAAGATAACAACGCCATTAGAAAATCTATTGAAGAAGTAGAAATAGTTCTAGTGGACGGATAGCTACAGAACAACCCTAGACACCCTAAAGGAAAAGCTAGAGAGTGCGCGAATACTAGTCCACCCAAACTGGGATAAACAGTTTCATGTACACATTGATGCTTCCAGCATTGTGCTCGGAGCAGTATTTGCTCAACCTGGAGACACTTTTTTCGATCATCCAGTATATTTTTCCAGTCGTAAGTTGTCAACAGTAGAACGGAACTAAACAACAATAGAGCGGGAGGCATTGGCAATGGTGTACTCTCTTCAGAAATTTCGCCACTACCTATTGGGAGGTAATTTCAAATTTTTCACAGATCACTCAGCATTGAAATACTTATTAAACAAGGGCCCCAATAGGAAATATGATAAAACCTAGGGAATGAACTTTGCTTCTTCGTCCCCGACAACGATGCCAAAAATGTTGTATCTTAAGAAACAATCCATTGGTTCTGGTAAGGAATCAGTGCTCAAGACATTTATATATATATGTCACAGATATATTTTGTCAAATGGTATTTGCTTAATCGCCTTCAGATATTTATCATTAAACCCTCAAGAATCAAATGCAATAAATGCCTCACAATGCCATTATCTGTTGATATTAAATGGAGTGATAAGAAGAACATGAAGGAAGGAAGCCCAAACTGATATGATGATAAATAGAATCTATCACTTTAAAGCGCATAATAATTTTAAGATAGAGGAATAGTTTAAATGAAGGAGCATTCATTAAGGATATTTAACTTTTATTCACATATGTAAAAAGAGACATACAAATTCATTACTTCATTTTATTCATAGAAAGAAAATACAAAATGGAAACTGGAAGACATATCAATAACAACAGATGCAAGAATCTTGATCTTAATTCATTAATCATCTAAAAATTGAGTACAGAATTTGCAGTAGTCTGAAGGTCCAAAACTTAGAACCTTTTCCTTTCAATTCTTTTTCTTTAAATACAATGCAAAGCAGTTTGTAACTGCTGAAACTACTCCTAACTGTTGAAACTACTTGAAACTTCTTAAAATACCTATTACATATCATCAAAATGTCTTATTACAATTACATTCTCTTAAAAGATATAAAATAAAACTTAAATCATAATCTATTTGCTGAATATGAACTAGTCTCGCTACTGTCGTATTATCTTGCTTTGCTGACTTGTCTCTCTTTTAAGTTGAGGGATCTTTAGGTAGAATAGTCATCCAGGCTCTGCATTTCTTCCACACCTCACTGTTTGTCTTAGGTGAATTAATCAGCATGTGATATTCCAGTCTAAAGGTAGTGATCCCGTTGAATGTTGGCCTCTCTGTAAACAAGGTTTTCACCAACCATAATAGCTGAAAATGCCTTTGAAGAAAATTAATCATTGTTGCTCCTTTCAGAATCTGAGTCTTCTCATGAGTGTTATCCATCTTTCTGTTTGCCAATACCAGTAGTGGTTCATAGGAATCATGATAAAATACTACCTCCAAGGCCCCAACATGATGGCAATCCTGCCCTGGCTCTTTTGTCATATAAATTGTCAAACTTTCTTACCGCTTCCTTAATATATGTCAACTTCTTCTCTGTGGTCTTCCTACAATCATTTTTAACAATCAATTTGTTAATATCTACAACATATAAAATCCTATCTTTAATCTCATTCTCCTCCAACTCTTGATCAGTCTTGGAATCAATGAAATCAATAAATTTCTTTGCCCAAATAGCTCTGTTAATTGTCTTCTACTTGTCTGCCATAACCTACTCTTCAAAATCTCTGATAATGCTTCTTTCTTCTGATACAATGGTCATAAAACCCCAAATTTCTTTCATCTCTTCAATGATATCATTCCAGATGATGTCCTTATCCTATATCAGAGATATATTTCCCTTCAATTTTTCCTTTATAATTTTAATCTCAGCATCAACTGTTTGGCAATCTGTCCTGTATTTATTGATCTCCCCATCTTTGGCTTGCATTATCTCTGTTACTGTCTCCATATCATTTTGTGCACCCTTGATATCTCTCTCTACCATCTTTAGTTTGGTATTCAATTGAGATATTTGTGATGGTGAATCATCATTGCCAGATGGCAAGATAATAGTGCAGGAATGAGAATCAATCTAATCCTGTAATGACAACACAGTTTCCTTCAACTTGGTAATTTATTCTTCTTTATGCAAGAGCTACTGAAGAAGGCTCTCTTTCTCACTTTGCACTTCTGCCACCTCTGCTGCCATAGAATATTCCCTTGTAGGTAACTTCAAATTTTTCTTCAACACATAAATCTTTGACTCTGCACTTTGTAGCAACTTCTACACAACAGACCTATCATTTGGATGTACTCCAATCTTTACTATTATCTTCTTAAGTGCTTCATTCTGTGTTGTCAAAGCCCTGGAGTTGGCTTTCTAAAATTTTAGTTTCTTGATGACCTTCCCTAGCATGTTCTCAGCCTTAAGAGCCATTGCATTAGTTTTGGTCAAATCATTCACTATAAGTTGACCTGTTTGCATATATAAATTTAATTTATCAAGAAAAGGAATATTTTTTACATCAACAGTTAGATTTAAAGTATTGAAATTATTGGATGACCCTATAGTCATATTAGAGGGATGAGAAAGAGCAATCTTAAACTGATGTTTTTCAAGATCCATGGTAGTCAAAAATCTTGTTTGATCTATTGTTATTTGATACTCAGCCCGTGCCTCCATGCTAGCCTTCATATTTTGATTTATTTCAGCAATCTGATCAAATACTTGTTTAATCAAGGATACTTGTTCCTGAGAATCTTCATGTCTTCTTAGTGAGGCTGGAACATTTGTCTCATCTCCTATTTGAAGCGAGAAACCATGTTGAGAACCTATTAAGTCTTCATCGAACTTTGTTCTCTTTTCGGCTCTCTGATCTTCATCTTATGAATCAACCACTGCTTCTTTACTCCTGTTGCTAGATTTATCAGATATGACAGGAGTTTATATATTTGAGCCAATAGAACCTGAAAAACCCTTATTTGCTAGCTTCTCTATGTCAGGTCTGCTTTTATGAACAAATGATGAATAACCATTTTCAATTATCCTATTTGAAATCACTTTATGGGGGTCATAATCCCACTTATCTCCTAACAGCAAGTGCATTCCATCTAACATCATATTGACTTCATCAGTTGCCTGTCTCATATTGACTATAAACAGACCCACATACATAGGTAGCTTAAACATATGACCCTTTTTCATAGGCACAAAATGTATTTGGTCAACATTTAAACTCTGACTAATGAACTCCAAAGCAAATAATATCATAGGCACAAATACAGGAAGTCTATCTGGTTCTACCCCAGCCCCATAAAGTCTAATGTCTGAATAGTCTTCAAAAGCATACGAATCTCCAAACTTACAATTTGTTCCCAGCTGCAGGAACTCTTGAGCCTTTGGCAGGAAACATGGGGGAGAAACCCCATTCAGAATCTTATTTGCAGTAGACAAAATGATTTTCAAAATCAACCAGACCCTCCTCGTTTTGTTCTTCTCTTACTACATCAGTCAAAACACTTCTGACTTCCTTTTTTTATTTACATCCATGATATTTATCCCCAAATTCAAGAATTCTTCTACATTTTGATATAAAAAGAGGTAAATGATAAGAGAGGGGAACCTGAATGACCCAGTGAGTGATAAACTCATGAGTTGAGTATTAACAACTTCTTTCCAATATGAAGGAATATCCAGAACCACCCCTAGCTTGATCATCAATGCAAACATTCCCAGAACTGATTTGTCAATTGTGTTGTCATCTTCTTTTCCCAATATCTTTGAAATACACCTTAGCACTTGTTGGACCTTTGCATCGAAAACTTCCATGCAGAATTCTTTGTTGTTAGGTACAAACTGCTTCGTATCTGGCTCCAAGAAAAAGACAAATTGATTGAACTCTTGACCTGCAAGATTATCATAATGAGTTATCAATGAATCATGAGTGAATTGGACATAGGATTCTAATTCTGGGTAACAAAGAGCTTGAAAAATTAGCAAGGTTGAGACTTGTAAGACATTTTCTCCTTAACAATTCATTACAAAACACTTTCCAGAAAGACTTGTTGATAGAATTGGAGGCGATTTAAAGAGCATACAGTGTCTCAGATATCCCTCTTAGTGTCCATGAAAGGAATATGGCTGGATGAGATGGATAGAGATGAACACTTGGCCATAATTATACTTAGGGTGGCGAATAATGACAAGGTGGCAGACAACAATGAAAGACACAGGCACAATCAAATTGACAAGTATAGAGAAACAACAATAACCTTGCGAAAAGAGGAACCAATTTTAAATAGGTGGCGCGGGGCTTATGAATTTAATGCTGATTTGACATGCCAAAATACCGTTAAACGGTATCATGACATGGTTGATAGCTGTCTCCAACCAGCGGCTTATGTCACTGTGGGAGGCTCAAAGGTAAGGCGAGCTCGTCAAGGTCATGCCCCCACAGTTAATCCTAGCCGCAGATATTGATCGGCCCCACATTCAACGGGGTCAACTGCAGAGGCACCCTCCTTGTTAACCCGTGTATTAAATGTGACCGCAGATTTCCGCATTTCCTTCCTGCCAAACAAATCCTTGGATCCCGCTCATGAACTTGCTCATTATTTAACTGAGGGCTAAGACCCACCTTCATGAATATTTTAAAGTATTGAAATTTAAAGTTATACAAAATATTACATTTATGAGTTAAAGTACGAGAAACTTTGTACTTTAACATTCATTTTCATATTTTCCCTTTTTTTGTATTTTTGAAATATTAAAAATTAAAATAAAGGATATTGCAAATGAGCTAGAACAGATGGTTTGAAGAATGGCATGGAAGCTATGATGGATGACATGGAAGCTAACATGGAAGACATGAAGAATGATATAAAATTAGACATGGAAGGTTTGACAAAGCTGATACAAGAAATGATTCCTAATGGCGAAAAGGTAGTAGAGGAAACTCATGATGAGAACAAAATAAATGTTAATCGTGATTTCATAAACTCTAATGCTGGATTGAAGACCCACCATATTGCAAAGATTGATATGAGGAAGTTTTATGGCAAGGATCTCGTAACATGGATACTACAGATGGAGCAATATGTTGATCTCTATAATGTGAAAAACACACAAAAGGTACGCATTGCAACTTTATATTTAGAACATAAAACATTTGTATGGTATTGATGAATTTTCCCCTGTAAAAAAATTGTCACTTGGTCAATTTTTTACGGAGGAAATGATTGCACAATATGAGGATACAAAGAGCAACACCTTCTTTAGCCAATTGATAAATTTCAAACAAAAGGGTTCAATGGTGGAGTACATTGAGGACTTCCAAAAATTGAATATAAGGGTAACTAATATTCCAAAGGAACACAATATTGATGTATTCCTAGGGAATTTAAAGGATAACATCCAACATTAGGTTCACCTTTGGGAACATGATTCATTGGAGAAGGCATTCAGGTTGGTAAGAAAAATTGAATGTAAAATTATGGCGACAAGGAAGCCTACCACTCACATCTATAAAGATGGAAGTGTTGCTACTCCTAGACTTCCACAACCAACAAGGTTGACACCACAACAATTGGAAGAAAAAAGAGCAAAAGGGCTTTTCTACAGTTGTGATAGCAAATATAATAAAGGTCATAAGTGTGCTGAGAAGAAATTGTTTTACATAGATTGTGAGGAGGAGGAAGAAAATGAACAAGAAACTTCAAAAGAAGAGGATATACACCAGGAACCAACCCTAGAGAAAGAAGAAATGAGTCTGACCATATCTTGTAATGCATTGGAAGGAATTACCACTCCTTAAACTCTCAAGATAGAAGGACATATCAATAATAAAAAGGTAATAGTGTTGATTGATTTTGGCAGTACCCATAATTTTATTCATTGTAAGGTAGCCAATGAATTGAATTGCTTCCTATACCCAACACCAGAGTGTCGAGTGATGGTTGCAAATGGAGGAACTATAAATTGCTCTGGAAAATTCCATAATATCAAGCTAACCATGGGGGAATATGTATTGAATAGTCCAATGCTTTCCATTACAATGGGAGGTGTTGATGTTGTACTAGGAGCAAAATGGTTACAATCTTTGGGGACGATAGCTTTTAATTTTCAAAAACTTTTCTTGAAATTTTTTTTGGAAGGAAAGGAAGTTGAATCATGGGGTATCGCAGGGAAGCCGAGAAATATAATAAGATCTAATGTTATGAAAAAGCTTCTAAAGAAAGAACAACGAGGCATAATTTCACAATTATGCTCACTAGAAGTTCCAACAAAAAAATAATCTATTTCTCCATATCTCCAAAAAATCTTGGACAATCATTCCAAGGTGTTTGAAACTCCCAAAGGACTCCCACCTATTCTTGATCATGATCATGCTATATATTTGATTCCAGTAAGTGTTCCTCCAAACATCAGGCCTTACATATATCCTTATGTCCAAAAGAGAAAAATTGAATGTATGATTGTAGAAATATTAGAGGTTGGTATAATTCAACCTAGTCAAAGTTCTTTCTCTGCTCCAGTAGTATTGGTGAATAAAGACTGAAGATATTCCCAAAACAATATTTCGAACTCATGAGGGTCATTAAGAATTTTTGGTCATGCCTTTTGCCTTACTAATGAACCTTATACATTTCAAGGGTTGATGAATTCCATTTTCAAACCCTTCATTAGAAAATTTGTGTTAGTAATTTTTGATGATATACTATTCTATAGCAGGTCTTGGAAGGATCATGTTCAACACGTTGACAGGGTGCTCAAACTATTCGAGGAGAAACAATTATGTGAAAAAACCTCCAAATGTTTCTTTGGAGTACAATAGGTGGAATATATGGGTCATATTGTATCTCAGGATGGTGTTAAGGTAGACCCTAACAGAATTAAAGCCATTAAGGAAAGGAAAGTCCCCACAACCATAAAGTAGTTGCTAGGATATCTTGGGTTAACATGGTATTATCGCAAGATTTTTAAGAATTATGGGAGAATAAAAACACCTCTAACAACATTATGGAAGAAAGATGGATTTTCATGGACTCCTGAAGCAACGAAGGCCTTTGAACATCTTAAAGAGGCCATATGCCTAACATCGGTCTTAGCTATGCTAGACTTCACAAAAACCTTTATTGTGGAATGTGATGCCTCAGGAAATGGAATTGGTGATGTTTTAATGCAAGAAGGAAGACCCATTGCTTTTGAAAGTCGTCCAATTAAATGAAAGTATTCACAAAAAGCTATTTATGAGAAGGAAATGTTGGAAATACTAGATGCACTAAAGATATGGCGACCTTACCTAATGGGAAGACACTTCAAGGTAAAAACTGATCATGATAGTCTTAAATACTTTTTGGAACAAAGACTATCTTCAGAAGAGCAATAAAAATTATTCACAAAGATGTTGGGTTATGACTTGAAATCATCTACAAAAAAGGGAAACTAAATTTTGTTGCATATGCACTCTCAAGAAAGGATGAATAGGTACAAGCATTGCTTTGTGCCATTTCTATTATCCAACCAGATTGGATAACCGAAGCAAGGTATGAATGGAAAAATGACAAATAAGTGTGCACGCTCATTCAAAATTTGAAACAAGATCCTAGTACACCTGATACATTTAATTGGGAAAATGATTCCTTATGGTACAAAGATCGCTTATATCTTTGTAAGAATTCCCAACTAAAACAAAATATTCTTTTGGAATTGCACACTTCTCCCTTAGGAGGACACTCAGGATTTTTAAAAACTTACCACAGGGCGAAGAAAGATTTTTTTTGGGATGGCCTTAAATTTGATATTCAGAAGATTTTGGTGGAATTTTTGGTTTTCCAGCAAAATAAAGTTGAGACAATTAAGACCCCGAGTTTGCTACATCCTTTATCCATTCCAAGTCAACGTTGGGAGGAGGTTTCAATGGATTTTATCACGGGTTTACCTAAGTCCAAAGGAAAGAGTGTCATCATGGTGGTAGTTGATAGACTTACCAAGTATTCTCACTTTTGTGCATTATCTCATCTATTTAAATCAAGTACAGTTGCTATTGCATTTATGGAAACAATTCAAAAGCTACATGGAAACCCAAAGATTATTGTAAGCGACAAGATCCCATTTTTACTGGAAATTTTTAGACGGAATTATTTTCTTTTTTGGGTACACAACTAGGTCATAACTCATCTTATCATCCTCAATCTGATGGGAAAACTCAGACTGTGAAAAAACGTTTGGAAGGATATCTTCGTTGTTTTGTATCTCATAAACAAACACAATGGGTAAAGTGGTTACCTCTTGCTGAATGGTGGTATAACACTCCCTTCCATACTGCAGCAAAAATGACCCCATTTATGGCACTTTATGGATATCATCCACCATCCATTACATCATCTTTAAGATAAAATTCTAAGGTTCAAGTAGTGGAAGATCACATCGAGCATCAACAACAATTTCTCCAACTTTTAAAGGATAACCTAAATTTGGCACAAAATCGAGTGAAACAACAGGCATATCAACATCGCAGCGAGAGAAGTTTTGATGTAGGAGACTGGGTATTTTTACGACTAAAACCATACAAAAAAATGTCCCTCAAGCAAGCTAAGAAGGATAATAAATTATCACCAAAGTACTATGGTCCTTACAAGGTGTTGCAAAAGATTAGTACTATGGCATACAAATTGGAGCTTCATGCTTCTTCTCGAGTGCACCCAGTTTTCCATCTTTCATGCTTAAAGAAGGTTATAGGTGACAAGCTTCCAATTCAAACAATATTGCTAGAACTTGATGAGGAAGGAAAAATCATATTGGAACCTGAAGTAGTCACAAAAACAAGAACTCGACAGCTACGAAATCGATCAATTTTAGAGTATCTGATCAAGTGGAAGAACTTACCCACTAAATATTCCACATGGGAGGATGAGAATTTTATACAAAAGCATCCAGAGCTACTTAAGCGTTGAGGACAACACTTTTTTTAAGTAGAGGGGCATGTTAGGTCCCTATATTACTAGTGTAGCCCCTTATTGTTGGTAGTGTAGCCCCCTTATTGTTATTTTTTTACCCCTGTAGCCCCCATATTGTTATTATTGTGCCCCATAAAAGCCACTATTTTTATTGTTGTTCCCTTACATTTTTATTGTTAGGTCGGTTAGGATTATATGGTGACCCCATGGACTCCTATATATAGAAAGGAGGTTTTTTCATTCATATCATCCAAGAATTGTTCATTAATGTAATGTAAAGGAGGTTTCTTCCTTGAAGTGGCTTATCGCTAAGGCGTTGATCTCACTTTTCTTCTATTTTTGGAGCTGGTTTCATAACATGAGGACACCACTTCATCATTTCCAAAGAGACAATGAGATATCCATAAATTAAGTATGTCGCCTGCTTGTACACATCTTTGTAGGCTTCAAAAATTTCATTCAACAGGAAACTACACCAGTTCAATTGTTCCCCCCCTTTCACAAGCTTCCACCACCGAGATGGTATCCAGAGTGCATTCGCCCTTTATGTAATGGCGCATTATTTTACCAAAAATTATGTAACATGAAAGTTTTTTGGAGGCAATGTTAATTGGGTCAATGTTGGCTCCTTTTCCGCTTCGCTGAGTAGTAAACTTGGTGTAGTAATTGTTGTCACATGTTTTTTTCTTGCACTTGGAGGTAGTCTGGAACGTAGACGATGTTATGGTTCCCGCGGCAGATAGCCCTGCTAATTGTTGAATGTCACTAGCGCGTATGGGGTATTCCATGTCAAGCTAAAGGGAACCTCCATGCAGCCGAATGATAAGGAACTTGGTGCATTGCATGGTTGTGCCTGAGGTTCCAAAGACTGGTAAATTCCGTAGATTCAATAACGTGGACTATTATATTCCTCAGAAATCCTCTTTTATTCTGGAAGAATAACTACCATCTTGTTTGGTTACAGTCTCTAGGAAAAATTTGTTCTTTAGCATGGGGAAATGGAAGGAATCTAACAAGTCATTGTCGATGAGCATGGCCTTCTCATATTTACCAAGGAAAATTTCAATTTTTGTCACTCTGGAGTCAGACTGGGGGTTGGGAATAGCAGTTTTGGATACCTTAGTCATGACTATAACTCAACAACTATACACTATAAACATATGGGGCTTTAATTTGGACTGAGAACCAGGATAATTTGACAATGAATCTAGAGTGAGAAGTTCAACCACCTAAGCTTTTACAATGGACAACTTAACCTTGCCATGCAAATTATATAGAAAGGTTCGACACGACGCTTGTGATTAGATTGTTTAACTAATCAATACAGAAACTTGATACTCAATTCAAATTTTGGAATTAACTGCCACTGTGACCCGGATCTGATTTGGATGATACAAAAATCAAAAGTTGAATTATCATGATGGATAATTATTATGAGATGATGGAAAAATCCAAAAAGTTGATAACCAGAATGTGTCAGGGATATGACTTGAGAGATTTAAACCCATTTCAAAAAGAGGTCGGGAATTATTACTAATTATGATGGATAAGACGATTTCCATGTGTGTCTCTGCAACCAAAATGAGTTGCGGCGGGGTGAACTCAACTAACTAACATACCTAATGCAAGTAACTTTATTCGCAATTGACATAATTGACTCGACTTCAAATTTTATTAATTGACTCTATCTTAAACCTAACTAATATCCCCTTTCGGAGATCAAATTAATTTGATTAAGAAGAGGATGGGTTGTGGAAGGGATTCAGGCATGCGCCATTCACCCAACCTGGTAATATAATTTCGTCCAGTTGTGCGATTTTAACAACTATCGGCTCTTGCACCTTCGCAATAATGAATAATCCCAACTAGTGCATTTTGGAGCTCCCCAGTATGTTTCAAAAACTTATTATCATATAGAAGAACCTTGTCCTTGATTGAAAAGGAATTACTCTTAATGTGTCGGTCGTGCCACATTTCTTGTCTCTCCATCTCAATAATCTGGTGAAAATATACCAGAAATCAGGCTTCATCCAACTCCTATAGTTCGTCCAACCGCTTTTCAATTGACTCATCCTCTGACATCTGAGTGGCTCGTCCAATAAAGATGTTTGGAATAATGAACTTAGTAGGTACTATGGCATATAGACCATAAACAAGCTGGAACGATGTATATTTATGCAAGCATTTGATGGTGGTACGGTAGGCCAACAAGGTAGCTAGTACCTGCTCGTCCCAGTCAGCTCGGTTGGCAGAACATATCTTAGTGAGACCCTTCTTTAAGATTTTGTTGAAAGCTTCAACAATTTCATTTGATTGGAGGTGGTAGGGGATGATTTTATGGTACTGGATCACGAATTTATGCAGAAGTGCGACAAATGTATCATTAATGAAGTGGGTCCCTTGGTCACTGGTGAGGCTCCAGGGGCACCCAAATCGAGTGATGATATTTTCGAAGATGAACCAGGCAACAGTGTCTATAGTGCAATCTTTAACTGGTGTGACTTCGACCCATCTGGTGAGATAATAGGTAGCCATTATAATTAACATGGCAGGTGAGTGATGCACTGACGGATTAATAGGTCCCACAAAGTCCACAACCCACTTTTCAAATTCTTGGAGTGCTCGTACAAGTTGTAGAGTAAGTTTGTCTTGATGCGATGGTCATCCCACCCATTGGCAGACATTGCATTTCTTGTTATATTCCTTCGCATCCCTGAAAAGCGTGGTCCACTAGAGTCCAACTTGTAATGCTTTCCTCGCGTTGGATTTTCCCCCTACGTTCCCTCTCACAATTTCCGATTGGAATTCCCATAGCACATCTTGCTTTTAATGGTTGAGGAGACATCATTGCAATATTTGGTTGAGACCCATATTGTACAATTTCCCTACAATCAGTTGGTAGTCCACAACTCGAACCACCATATTCCTTCTCTGTGTTGTTGTGTACTCTTTTGGACATTTTCCAGTGGTTAGAAATAATTTAATGTCTTCTAAATAGTCGTGAATGACCTCAACCCTAAACATATCAACATTCGGTAGTTGGTCATCTATTGATCCCCCAACTTTGCCTAAATCCAACTGGAAGAGATGATCAGGCCTTAGAATCATCCTTCCTAACTTCATAATGACTTCGAATGAAAACTCTTGGAATATTAGGATCCATCGACAAATTCTCCCTTCGAGCACATGCTTATTCACCAGGTACTTCAGTGCATAGTGGTCAGTGAAGAAATTGAATAGACCACCCAAGAGGTAGTGCCTGAAATTATGCAGTGAGTACACCATCGCAAGAGAGTCTCGTTCAATAGTGGTATATTTTATTTTCGTAGTGGAAAGTTTCTCGTTGGAAAAATAAATCAGGTTATCTAGGTTACTGTCTTCGAGTTGGGCCAAGACAACTCCCAAAGCGAATCGTGATGCATAAATATGGAAATGAAATTATTTATTCCATTCCAGGTAAACTAGGATTGGTGGAATTTATAAATCCTCTTTTAGCACTTTGAAGGCAACGTCACATTCATCAGACCGGGAAAACCACTCAGATTTCTTCAACAACTTCTCTAGTGGTGCAGTGATCAAGGCATAATTGCAGATGAGCATGCAGTAGTACCCTGTGTGGACGAGAGTCGATATTAGCTGCTTGACACTAGCTGATGGAGGCATATTCAGGATCATCGCAACCTTGGCAAGGTTGACACACACTCCTTCCTTGTAGGCTATATGTCCCGACAGTGTTCTAAAAGGGACAGTGAAAATGCATTTCTTCAATATTAAAGAAATTTGCGGTTGCTTGTAGCGATCAAACATCAATCTGAGCAAAATGGAGTGTCTTTTCAATAAGCTATAGACTGTCCAATCATCCATATATACATCCAAAAATATGTGGATATAGTCATGGAAAGAAATAATTACAATCCTTGAAAATATTGTTGGAACATTCTTCAACCCAAACGACATGACATGGTAGGTGTAAGAGCCCCATTCAGCTGTGAAGGTGGTTTTCTTCTTATCTTCCTCTGTGATGTGAACTTATTGATAGCTAGAGAACCCATCCATGGGGTAGTCTTCATTACCTGCAACATTATCAAGGAATTCGTCGTTGAATGGAGTGGGGAAGGGTTCATGGATGTAGGCATTGTTCAAGCTCCTGTAATCTACACAGACACAAATTTATTAAGAATATTTCTTGTTATAGATGACAATCAAAATGACCCACTAAAATTCATCAACAAGGAATATGACCCCTGCTGCCAAAATCTTATTAATATCCATCTTCACCTTCTCCTTGAACCTTTGGTTTAGCCAGTACTATCGATATTTCACTGGTCTCACATCTAGTTTTAGTATGATCTTCATTTCTCCCAAGTGCCCCTTAATTCCTTTAATCTCTGCAATAGATGAAGGGAACAAGTCCTCATATTCCCACAGAATATAGGGGATTTCCTTGGTGGTCTGTTCATCCCAGTAGTCCCCAATGGAAGCTAATTTTGGTTTCTCTTTAGTGTCAATGTTTTTCTTCCTCAACTTTAGAGGTTGTAGTTGTAGATTAGTTGTTACAAGCCCATCGTCTATGGTTCATTCCCCTTTAGACACCTTAAAGGTCAAGTGCCTTAGCCCTTCTAAGTCATCTCCATCACGTTCAAGGTTTATC
The DNA here is from genome assembly GCA_034641835.2 of Pinus albicaulis. Taxonomy (NCBI): domain Eukaryota; kingdom Viridiplantae; phylum Streptophyta; class Pinopsida; order Pinales; family Pinaceae; genus Pinus; species Pinus albicaulis. The sequence goes on from CM076577.1 coordinate 754,065,690, forward strand.
TTCCTGTAAGCCACAACCTCCCGAAATTTGTATTCATATATATGATTGAAGGTATCATGGTTACAATATTCCTTTTAAAGCTCTCTTGCTAGGAACATGACCCTCCTGACTAATTTCAAGGAAACTGTTATCCTCTCGTCATCACTGGCAAAGGAGAAATAATCGATGAATTGTGTTGTCATGTGGTCCGAATCACTAGCTTGCCTCGTTATTTATTACTTAATGTACCATTCCCTGGGGAATGTTCCCAGAGTGTGGACGAATTTATGCACCCATAGAGTCTTAGGAAGTCCTTCCTTGGTCCACCTATCTTTATAGTTATGTATATGTTGGTGAGGATTAGTGTACCCTTCATACTTAATGAGATCGGGCGAGCAGTCTTTTAAATACTCAAATATGCATACCAATGTGAATTTAACCATCTATCACTCTCTAAAGCAGTTGCAATGGGATTTCCAACACCTTGTCAGCGTCACTTGAAGGGAAACATGCAGTAAGGGCACCTTATGTGCTTCAAAAATGGTCGAATCAACTTCATTGATAAAATCAATAATGGAACCCATACCATTAAAAATAAGAAATTATTGTACCTCTGTACCAAAACAATGGATACAGTGGATCATTGCATATCACCTAGAGTGGATTTCATGGCCCCCTTTATGCCAATCATCCCATGCAGCTTCGGATATGAATTCAGAGCATTGGACACTTCTCCAGCTAATCGACCCATTCACTATAGGATTGATGTAGTCTTCTCTCTTTCCTGTTGTGAGCTAGTATAATTTATCTAGTATCTCGAGTTCTTCCCTATCATCCACTAGCTAAGTTAACCTAGGAACTTGGTAGGGATCTAAAGGTTGAGTCACTCTAACTCCATCCACCTCGAAGGTCATTGTTTCTGTCAATCACTACATAATTTTCGAAGGCCTAATATATCCATATCAATTCCATACATGGATATTTATCTCCCATGATGTCTATGACCTCAAAGCCTGCATACGTCTTCACCTCTACTATGTCTACTTATACATATTTAAAGCATGTGACTGGGAGGATACAGTTTGATTCGCCATGCGAAAGTGAATTGGGGATAATGCCAACTTAGGTCTTACCATGGCTTCCCAGGTCTTCCTTGGTATATTTTTTATGTCTCACCTCAAATCTAACATAATATCCTTAATCTGGAACCTCACAATTTGGGCATCGACACAAAATTCCCTTCTTATCCTTTTCTTATTTCTCCACACTCACCTAGTATGCCTCTCAGGCAAGTTGGCAGAGATTAGCCCTTCCAAAAGACCCCCATCTTTGATAACAACTTTAAGCTTCTTCCACAAATGTCCCAACAACGGTTCATCGTTCATGATTTGCTGGAATAACTTGAACCATTCTTCTACAGGCTGGGAATTTTTTTGTGGAAGCTTTGATCTTTTGGGCTTCAGAAGTTCTGGTTGCTCCCCTTGGAGGCTATCAATCAGATCCAGCTAGTTCAAAATCTCAATGGTGTCTTTATAGTACTGCTTATGTTGGTTGGAATCATAAGAACACTTTGCTGAGGCATAATTTATGATCCTTGGTTGTTCGAAAACCCTAGAGTTAGCTCTGGTCTTCTTTCGTCGTTGAATGACTATGTTAATGTTTGACATCAAAGCTAGTTCATATTCTCATGGTTCTGCATTGATCAAATTTTCTCCCTTCTTTTGATTCTGCTCCTCCCATCTACCATATGTGCTCCTCCCATCTGGTGATTAGTTATGGGAAATCCTATATTGCGTGTTTGTTGACTCTGAATTGCGAGCACCAGGGTCTTATGGGTAGCGGGTAGTCTCATGCAACATGCCCCTGATGATCAAAATTGTAGCATTGGATCAGACCTCGGCTTCCTATTCTACCCCCACTTATTCCTCCACCTCCTTGGGCTCGAGGAGATTCATTAATCCTAAAAGTATAATGATCCAAACTATCAGTTAGAGCATCTAATATCCTACATTGATCAATGTGGTGAGTTGTAGAATTAACATAAAACATTGTTTGGGACATTTAAATATTTATATAGGATTGGAAAAAGACGTGGGAGATGTCCATTTGTTCAACATATTTCATAATATTTTTTCGGAGATACACCTTGCTGGTTAAGGAAGGCATGAAACTTGGTGCAACCTAGATATAAACCCTGCATACTAATTTGTGCAACTCTAGCAACAACTAAGGATGTAGAGGGCCCCATTGGTACAAAGGGAGTGCTCAACTCCCTAAGCCTTGGGCACTCCATGGAATTATTCCCTTCTATGTGGCAGTTGGTAAACCACATGTGAGGTCATGCAAGTCGTGACCCTCAGATTCTCTTTCAGATCAATGATTTGATGCTGCAATCCTATGCGAGTAGGATCGCAAGAAATTTTCCCTCCTCGGTGTTCTTGAAGATATTCAGACATAGCCTCGATCCTAGTTGCTTGTTGAAGCACATCTTGTAGGCTGTTAATATTTTGCTGAGTCGGTGACATGCGGATGAGTGGAAACGGTGCTTTGAAAAACTAATCTCACTGGTGATTAGGATCGTTGGGGTAGCTCAACTTGCCAATGACATCCTTAAAACTTTGCATCATTTCCCATATGGTTTCTCCTTTTCGCTACATTATTTCCAACAATTTAGATAACCCCTATTGGTTAGTCTATGGAAGTTTGAATTCTTGAATGAATTCCTACTGAACTTCATAGATTGTCAGATTTGGCTGCAGGGTGTACCACTTGATGAACCATCTCAATGTTCTTTCTCGGAGAGTGGTCTGGAATTCAATCAGTTTTATGGCATAAGTAGTTTGGAAAGCCCTCCAGATAGCCTCACACGAGTACCAATGTTGTTCTACATCCTCATTCCCTTTCCTGGAGAACTCAGGATACCAAGTAAAAGATCCCTCCATATTTCCAGCCATACACGGTTGAACCGATGAGACAAGTATGAACCTTGAAACAGGTTGTGATGACCCTTGGAGACCCGAATTATGACTACTATTTATACCATTGGAGATACCAATGTTGTGGGTATTATGTACTTTGTGGACTTTTATAATCTTAGCTAGCTTAGATAAAAATTGAACAGGATTTTGATAAATCACCAGATGAAGGTTGGGGGAAGTGATACCCGATTTGTTGGGAAATGAGTTACTATTTTCGAGAGACACATCATATTTAGAAAATAAATTGTTCATAGCGAAGTACATGTCATCATCTAGCCCTCCCTTTGGCCTGTAGGACTTGATCCATCTGGTGTCTCCATCTCTGCCAGCGGGAGGAACTCTCTACTACTTGTTTCCACCCGCGTCACTGTAGCAGTCGTGACCCCTTGTGCTGGGGTTGGGTTCACTTTATATGTATCCCCATCATTCCGAAAATCCATCTGGCTTGCTTTTCCTTCTCGAGCTTCTGAGACAATCCACACCACTCCTAATTGGTGTAGCTCCCTTTGTTGTATATGGATCTCCCGTGAAGCCTTCTCCTTCCATTATTCAACTATCATTTCCATCCATTGTGCCCTCATATATCTAACCTTCTAAAAGTATTCTACGTCCATCTATCCAACATATGCAAAAATTGCAGCTAGATAAAATTCCTCCCCCTATACCCGTCCCCCATTATTGGGGCTTTAAGCGGCCATGAATTAGCCCTGAACCAGAGCAGGTTCTCTTCCACCATTACAAATTTAACCCACAATTGAATTTCCTTCAATAGTCTTCCTTGAAACCCTGACTTGAACACGACCTCAGCCTTGGAAAAGGAAATATGACCTACTGTAACAAACTCGATAATTTACCCTTCTAAAGTAGCTTGTACCTATAAATCAATGGCTCGAGTTAGTTCTGTATCAATCCTGTGTAACTCAACTATATCAACCTAAGTCCAAGTATGGGGAGATATTCTCTGGATGTTGATATCATATTTTGTTTGCAACCTTCTCAACCAATTGTAAAGGTCTTTTGGGAACTCACACCATAATATATCATACTGATCACTCACAGGATCTGCGTACAAAACTTCTTCCTTCACTTGCTTCACACTTTTGTGACAGAGCTACGCTTATTGAGAAATAAACTGATCTACTTGCTCATGCCGCCAATCTTGAATATCCTTATTAAAAATCCTTGAAACCATGACCAGATCCCTTCAAGAAATTTTGGGTCCCGACAATGGAACCATTTGTTGGTGGAAAATTATATAGAATAGAGACCACGGGTTTAGACACAGCGGCCAAAAAAATATCTGTTGCAGTCTAGTGCAACGCTGAAATTTTCACCTTACGCAAGAGGAGTAAGGCATATTACCCGAGGCGTATCATGCCCTTACTTGGATGAGAAATAGGACTAGGCATCAAGGTGAGTTGCGCAAATACTATCATTACCACCTACTCCAAAAACCATAACATTTGACATTTATCATTGCAAAGTGTAACAAGCAAAGCATCCAAGAGACAAAAGACATATAGATTCATTCATAAGAATTTTTTTAAAGAGACCCATGCAACTAACACATTCAGAATCATAGAGCAATCCCGCAAATCTTCCCATTAACTTAAAGTATCATTACATTATGGCTCTATGGTCATTCAAAGAAGAAAAAAAAAATCAACATAAAAAGTATCTAAGAATCAAGTAAGCTCGAAACAAAACTAAATTTAATATACTCAGCGACAACATCTTGACATATGAATGCTCTCTCTCCTCTCTAGTTGCTTTTTCCTTTTTCTTTTTTATAAACTTCACTCGCCTGATCTACCACTCTCTTCCTTGGATGCCCTGCCCTTTCCTCCTTAGATGTTTCTGTGGCTCAGATGTGATTGCTCCATCTCCCGTTGATGGTCATTGTTTCTCGGATGCGCTTGCATGTCTCCATATTTTCCGCTTACCGACTACAGTGTCTGACGGATCCTGACAAGTTTTCTCTCTTTCCCTCAGTTATTTCCTCTGCAACTACCCTTCGGTTATACTTGGTCAAAACATGTCAAAAAATTTTCCGCCCAAAATGAAGGACCCAACAGTCATTCTAAATACTGTATTGAGTTGTGTTTATAAATATCCACAAGCAACATTTTATTTATTATTTATTATTATTATTATCATTTTTTTAAAAATATTTTCAACAATCTTCATTTTAAATATTGTATCGAGTTGGGTTTATAAAGCTCCATAAGTGGTATGTTTGTTATATTTTTAGCAGCGGTCATTGTAAATATTGCATCGAGTTGGGTTTATAAAGCTCCATAAGCATTATGCTTTGCCGGTCATAAGTGTCATAGAACACCAAGGATAGTGTCCCTCCAAAGGGGTAGGGTTTGTAACAACCTTGGGTTATATTTCCATGTAAAAAGGAACAATATCAACCAAGGTCATGGGACACGTATTCCAAGATCAATGAGGGGAAAAACATCACATTGGGGGTCATTTACGGTTAATTAATGGCTATAAAAATTGGAATTGGCATTGGAAAAGGCAAAAAGGCAATAAATGACAATTTATTCGAGAATAAAGGAAAATGGGAGAAAAGGAAGATGAAGAGACAATAATATGCATGCAAGGGAAATTAAAGAGAAAATAAAGTGAAATGAAAGAAAAGAGGAAAGGGAAAGGAAGAGACATTAGAAATCAATGATAAAAAGGGACCTCATAAAAAATTGATGATTTTTGGCTCAGATTTTGATCAATTTCAGAAATTTAACTCCAAGAGGAGAGGGAGAGCACTTGGACACAAGAAAGTAAGCAAGAAAAGCAAAGCAAAGGTGTGTAAGAGGAATTTGGGCAGTGGCAAGTAACAACAGAAAATAGTTGTGGATTTGCAGGTAATAGTGTGCATGTGTGATTTAGCATGCAGGGATTTGATGCATGGTGCATGCATTGGTTTATGGTTTATGTTTGTTGTCATTGGCATGGGATTTTCCTAGATTGACGATGGTTTTCAACATTTTCTTTCCATTTCCTGGATAGCCATGTTATTGTGGATTCCTTATTTTGGTTTAAGCTTTGGATGATTGGTAGATTTCAGATCCTGTTGAGGTGGTCTCAAGAAAATTCCCAAGGGTCAAGGGTGGAGATGGGTTTTTTCCTGGAACTCTTGATAGATGGGAGGAGACAGGAAAATTCCTTTGGGTATGGTGAAGAAGTCAGAGGCATCCAAGATTGTTTAGTTTTGGTGATTTCTAGACCGGTTTAGGGTAAATCATTGTAGTTGAGGGTTGAGGCGGTTTCGAATTTGAAAGCCATGAATGGTTTTGTTTTGGTTTATCTCATGTGATCTCACATTCATGCTTGGAATATGGCACATAGGTTATTGGGTTGAAATAAATATTTGGTTCAACCCCAATCTATGGTCAGGTGGTACGTAGAAGTCCCTAGCTTGGTTGGATTTATGCATATGTCATGATGTGTTACTTATTATTGAGATCTATGAGCACATGTAATGGTTATTGTATTAATTATATGACTAGTTTTTCATGGTTTCTCTTTGGTTAAATTTTGGTTATTTTAACAACCCCAGGTTAAAACTTCATGTAATAAATTTAATAAAAAAAAAGTAAGACAAAGGTCGTGGGACACGTATTCCAAGCTGAATGTTGGGAAAAACATCGTAGTAGGCATCACTTTTCGTTTATTATGGCTAAGGAAATTGGTAAAGGAATTGGAAAAATCTTTGGAAAGGAAAAAAGGCATTAATTGGTATTTTATTTATGAAAATAAAGGAAATCAGGAGAAAAGGGAGATGAAAGTTCATAGGTTTGCATGAGCGGGAAATTGAAGGAAAAATAAAGGAAATTGAAGAAAATAGAGGCCTCAATGATAAACAGGATTTTGAGGATAAATTCACAACTTTTGATAGTTTCGTTGAACCTTTTTTTTCAGTTTCGTTGAACCTTTTGTCAGTTTTAGCTTGGAGCTCTCTTCTATTCTCTCACTCTGTCATACTATTGTACACTTAGCATTCTTGGAGCACGTTAGCATTGGATAAAGGAGGCAAAAGGAAGGACAATGAAGCAAAGGGAATCAAGGGACAAGCAAGAAAAATTTGGATCAAGGAGCTTCAACATGAATACTTGCAGCTAACAAGATGTATGCGTGATTTCCTAGCTAGTTTGTGAATGCATGGTACATGCATGTGTGTATTTAGTTCTCTTGTTTTCATTAGCATGGGGTTTACCAGGTGTGACATTGGCTTCCACCTTGCCTTTCCATTTCCAGATAGCCATGGTGTGATGGGGTTGTTTTATTTGGTTGAGTTTTGGATTTCCAGATGGTTTTGGAACTGGGTGAGGCGATCTCAAGAAAAAACCCAAGGGTTGGGGGTGGAGGTGGTTTAATATCTGGGAAGCCCTGGTTGTTTATGTATTGGTTTGCTGAATCTTGATCGGTTTTGGAGAGATCACGAGAGTATGAGGGTGCAAGTGGTTTAATATCCATGAAGCCATGGTTGTTTATGTCTTGAGTCCCACATTCTGCTTGGAATATGGCACGTAGGTGATCGTTGTGCATCACCTAGAGTGGATCTCATGGTCTCCTTGCTGATAGGTCCCATCAATAGGTATATTTTGAGGTCCATTGTGCTATCCTCTATCCCTTAAAACTATCCTTTTCTCACATTAACTTTCATTTTTAACCATAATATGCTTAGTAGGAAGACTAAAGGGTGCTTGTCGTATTTCATAGCCTAATGTGATTTATATGTAGGCAAAAGAAGCACTTTTTGAGATATTTAATATGCAGGGGTTGATTAGATACATTTAGAGAGAATATAGGGGGGCTTGACCACTGCATTAACTCCCCAACTCGACTTTAGATCAAATATTCCTCATCAACAACTCGAATTCAGTAGCAACTGAGGAACTAAAATTGCATGTGAAGACCTAAGGGAACAATATCCATCAATCTAGATATTTTGGACGTAATCACTCCTATTTTTAAGGGAGATGCCCCTCAACTACTTTTTGTATAAATAAACCATCCAAGAGGCTCATTAGGATTCAAATTTTTGTTGCAACTGGGAGTAGCTACTGAGAGCCTATTTCTTAACATTGTTATTCTCATTTTTCATATGATGTATGTGACTCTTATTTTCTGCTAATGGGAAGTTCACTATTGGCCTGTGTCTGAGTTAGTTTTGGAGGGATGGAACCCTTGGTTTGGGCCCAACATAGAGTATTTAGTCCCTCTCTTGTATTTATTCCTTCTTGTCCAAGTCATTGCAATTATTTTCTTGTTTCAGTAGGTATTATATCAAAAAAATTATATTTGCAGGCTTGCCTATCACCTCTCTTGTGGGAAGAGTGATTGGAAGACCTACAATAACAACCCAAAAATATGTGTTTATGATTTCTTGGAAATTTTTAAGTATTGGACTGCAATCCTTCTTCCTGTTTAGTTTCTGCAACTTATAATTTAGTAGCATTCATTTGGAAATTAGATTTGTGTTGTAGGGTAGAGTAGATTTAAATAAAATTCAACTCATTTTTTCCATGTTAATTTACTTTGTTGTAATAATGATCATTTGAAGCATGTGTTTGACAAGTTTGTAGGGATTGTGTTTATCTGCAGGGGTGGGCACACCTTTCTACATCCACTTAGACCATTCCATATCCCTCCTAGACACCTTATATTTCCTCCAAACTCTACCATTGAGATCACTCTGATAGCGTAAATGGAGGACACTGTGGGCACAAACTTTAGTGCAAGATACACCTCCGAGGGGTACAAGGATTGGCTAAGGGCCTCCCACACCCTTCATTCACCTTCTTCTACATTCATCCACCTTCTTATACCTTCAAGATACCATTCCTTCCCTCAAAATGCTCTCAGATCCCCTCTTGTAGCAAAACAGGGCCTTCGATGGCACTTCCTGTAGCATACGTGTAGCATTTTTTTCTTCAACCAGATTTGCTCCAAATTCCGACCCTTGGATATTGATGTTGAATAATGGCCCACAGGCCTTTATTTCATGATCAAGGATGACTCTAAGACCAATCTAACCCCTTCCTCTCCTCACTGCAACATAAGACAACAAGTAGGATTAGAATTAGCATTTTTTTTTTATAATTATGTTGAAGACTGAATTTCTCATTTTTAAGCATGTTGCCAATAGATAAATGGTTCATGCAAGGAGACTGTTAATTTGATTAAGTGGTCCAGTAGAATAACATGGTTTACTCTGCAACTATACTAGAATTTTCTTTGCATGCAATTTTAATAAGTATTTACATTGAATGAATGTCATGTTCATTTATGTAGTTAGAATTATGTCCATCTCTTTGCAATAATGACATGATTTTCTCTTTGTAGTTAGTTGGAGGAGTGGTTTTTGAACACCCTCATTTGATCTCATGACTAAGGGTGAAATGAGTATAAGCTAGCCTTATGTGCATATAGCATTGTCACCTCTAAGTTTGTACAAACCCCGAGTTGATAATTTAAGTCGAGGAGCCCTTGGGAGTTGCAACATCCTTGATGCAATACCAACACTCATCACTTTTTGGCTCCATTTTCAGGGAGGTGTCTAAGTAGGAGTTGTTTCTACTCAGGATTTACTTATTTTTTTCTATTTTGCATCAGTTTTATTGTTTTGAAAAAGTGAAAAATTCAAAAAAGCAGAGTTAGTTCTTCGATTCCTCGTAGGAGTATGGATAGTCAAGGGAAATTCTTACCAAAAATCCCCACCACTTCAAGTAGTCAACCTTATTTCTTAGGTGATTGTGCACTTCCCTCTTTGTTCATAGGGGAGCAACCTTAAAATTTTAAGGAACCCATAGGGGAAGAAGAACCTACCTCACCTACCCAAACCATGGCTGCGAATAGGAACAATGAGCTTTTCTCTATCAGAGAAACCAATAGAGAGGCTTGAATTAAGAATGTAAGCCATGTTGGCCTTCCAAATTTCCATGGCCTAACCTCTTAGGACCATGAAACCTTCATGTTTGAGTTTCTTGTTATTTTTAGGACCTACGACTATGCCTCTGACAAACAGAAGTTGAAGTTGTTTCCATCTACCCTTAAAGATGCAACCTTGCGCTAGTTTATGAGTCTACCTAGAGACATCATCACTACCTAGGCCCAAATGCAACAATCCTTCAATGAGAAATATAGGGATTACTATAGGAACAAAGAAAAAAAGGAGGAAATCTTTAGGATGACCCTTGGGCTTGATGAATCCTTAGAGGACTATGAGGAAAGACCCAAACTCAATTATAGGAGGGATAACTGTACCCTGGATCTTGAGTCACTCAAGATAGTTCTTCTCCAAGGGATCAGGGAGGATGTAATAGAAACCATAAACATGTTGTCTAGAGGAGATATCTACCATCTTCCTTATGATGACATAAAAGTTGTATTCAAGAATCACTCTAGGGTTGCTAGGAAAAAGGGTAGGTTTAGCCAAAGCTTGGTGAGTTCCTCTTCCTCTACAAAAACCATCAAGCATGAGGTAGGAAGTATGTTGGATGATTTTAAGAGTCAAATGTTGCATATATTTTTCCTGCAAATGGATACTATGCAGATCAAAAGGAAACAAGAGGAAGAAGAAAGGGCACTAGCTATCTCCTGCCCTAGTTGCACTAAGAGACATCCTAGGAATGAGTGCCCATTGAATTTCATAGAAGTATGCTCATTCTATGAAGAAAACCATGCAACATACAAATGTAAATATCTACTAAACGTAAAGGATATATACCAAGGGGTATACGGTGGTGCATCACAAATCTGCCTCATTAACCAAAGGAGACCCCAAGGCCCTCAACCATATCCATAATGCTTGCAAGGTGCACACTATCCTCATTACAATCCAAATCAACATGCACCTTTTCGTCCTTGGTACCCTTCCATTCATCCATCATGGTTCACACCTCCTCCTTGGCGTTATGCTCATCAATATCCACCTCAGCCTATCAACCCTCCTTTCCAGCCATATCCACCCCAATATTCCCAAAGGGGCAACCCCTCACTAGGGTGGATGCCTCCAACAACCCAAGATCTTGCTTTACTACCTCCACCTCAACCTAAACCACAAATTCCTCCCCATACTCCACCTAAGCAACCTCAAATTCCTGCTCAACCCAATTTGAACCCAAACAATAAATAGGCACGACAGGTTTATAGTGGGTAGACATCCTATCATGCTTATGTTGTGGAAATCCAAGAGATCAATATTCTGTCTTGGAAGGTACTCCCATTTAATCACCCACCTTCTCCACCTGGAGAGATTGAAGAGGAGAAGGAAGATATTATCCCTCAAGCTAATGCACCTCCTTATCATGAAAGTTTGGTTCACCCTAAACAAAACACCCCAAAAGAGGCTAAAATTTTGGGAGAATTAAAGAACTTGTGTGTCAAAATACCCCTTCTCCAGGCCATCAAGGGTGTTCCCATTTACAACAATATTATCAAGGAATAATTCTACAAAAGGTCTAGGAGAATAAGAAGAGATAACCCCACTATCAATGTTGTTGGATAGCTATATGATCTAATGCTTGGTAGGGTGATCTCCCCAAAGTACTTGGATCATGGTAGCCCAGTAGTTGATGTGCCCATTGATTGCATTATGGTCCCTAATACCTTGATTGACCTTGGGGCTGCAATCAATGTGATGACCAGGGAAACCATGCTCAAACTCAACCTCCAAGGGGCCTTGAGGAAGACCACTACAATATTTCAACTTGTAGATAGGTCCACAGTATCTCTTGAGGGAGTTATCGAGGATGTAATGGTTTACATTGAATCTTGGGAGTATCCCACCGATTTACTTTTCCTATAACCCAAAACCAAGTTTAATGGATATCCTCTCATCCTAGGAAGACTTTGGTTGGCCACTGTTGATGCCTACATTAGTTTCAGGGTTGGGAACATGACCATAAAGATGGGCATCTATCAAAACAACTTGTATTGTATCCTCCTGATCAAACTTCTGTTGAGCATGACTTGCCCTGGTGGTTAGAAGATGAGGAAGAGGAATATTTTTATCAAAAATCCCTCTACCCAGTCTGCACCCTAGATATTGTTTTAGGCGGGGGTGGAAACTTGATGAAGATGATCTTATTGACCATGTCTTATAGAATCAATCCCCCACTAACATGCCAGTTGATGAGATGATGAAAGAATCTGAGAGTAATACTTGGACTAGTTGGTGCTTTACTGACTCCAACTTAGAAAATGTTAAGGTTATGGAGGTTGTCCCATCCATAAATATAAATATCAACCCCTCTCTCTCAGCTTACCAGGAAGAACAATTATGCAGTGTGTTGAGGCAACACCTAGATGCCTTTGCTTGGGATTATAGGGAGATGAAGGGTGTGCATCCCTTAGTCTGTACTCATCATATCTATATCAAAGAGGGATGCAAGCCTGTGCACCAATCCTAGGGAAGGATGAACCCATCCCTTAAGGACATTGTGAAAGAGGAATTTAAAAAATTTCTGGATTCAGGGTTTATATATCCCATTTCAGACAATGAGTGGGTATCCCCTCTTGTTTTAGTCCCCAAGAAAAATGAGAAGTGGAGGATTTGTGCTGACTACCGAGAACTTAACAAGGCTACAAAAAATAATCACTTCCCTTTTCCCTTCATTGACCAAGTCCTATATGGACTTGCAGGGAAGAAATTATTCTCCTTCTTGGATGGATTTAGTGGGTACAACTAAATATGGATCAGCCCCGAGGACCAAGATAAGACCACATTCGCACGCCCTTGGGGTACCTTTTCCTATAGGGTCCTTATATTATGTCCATTTAATGTCACTACTACATTTTAGAGGGCAGTCCTAAGTATATTTGTTGAACTTGTTCATGACATTGTTGAGATATACATGGATTACTTAACTCCTTATGGATGTGACTTCCAAGAAGCTCTTTCTAATCTATGCAAAGTCTTAAATAAATGCATTGAAATGAATCTTTCATTGAGTCCTGAGAAATGTGATTTTTTTATGAATGCAGGGACTGCCCTTGGCCATTCCATATCCAAGGAGGGGATACAGGTTGACTCAAGCAAACTTGCCATCATTAAAAGGGTTCCTATCCCTAAAAAAGAAGAAGAGATGTCCGAAGTTTCCTTGGATTAGTTAGGTATTATAGAAGGTTCATTAAATACTTTAGTAGACTAGTTTCACCTTTGTTTGGAATACTCACTAAAGATTTAGAATTTTTTTGGACAAAGAATTTTTAGGAAGCCTTGGAAGTGCTAAAAGAAAATATGACCACTGCACCCATCCTTAGGGGTCCAAACTGGGAATTACCTTTCCATATACACATAAATGCATCAAATAAAGCTATAGGGTTTTCCTTAGGACAAGTGGAAGACAAATTTCCTTATGTTATCTTGTTAGTGCAAGGAGTCACTCCTTAACTGCATAAGGATTAAGCCTTACACATCATAGTTCTTTTCAAATTTTTAAGGGGCCGTTTGAGTGGTGGGATGGCTTCTCAAATATTTTGAAATGATTTTATGTTCTTTAAGACTTTCATGCATTCGGCAAGCTGTGGAAAGTATAAATCATGTGGGTAAAAGGTAGTATAGGGATAAGAGTGTACAAGTGGAAGAAGATGGATAACTGGTACCTATTTTAGGAAATATTCGTATCCTAAATCAGTCACACAGCTATGATGATGACTCTTTACAAAAACTCTGTTTATGAAAAGTAAAACAACTTTCAGAAAATAGATTGCAGGTATAAAGTATTCCACAAATCCTTTATGAAATATTCACTAATATGTTCTATTACACTCATTTAATTTGTAGAAAACTAAAAGCAAATAATTCACTGTTAAATCCTTTAACAACTTCTCACTCACACTTTACTAGTTGTTGCAATTCATATTTTAGAAGAAATTAACAAAGAAAGGAGACACACAACACATTAGATGTTCCTTGAATCACAAAATCCTCCATCATGAAGCAAAAATGATTTTTTATTATATTCAGTCTTCAGGTAGACTAACATCCAACTTGGAAATAATATTTACAAGAGGTATATATAGGAAGAGAGGCACCAACTCCATATCTTCTAAAAATAAAGAAAAAATAATTCTAACATAACATGTGTCAAAAGAAATTACAGCCTTATCTCATCGAAATCTAATAGAAATGACAGATGGATAAAGAAGAAGAGAACAAATCTGGGCTGGAATGTTGAGTGTGCTGTCATGCTGCCCCTTTTTCTGCTGATTTATCTCCTTGTGTCTTGGGTCTTTAATAACCATGTAGCTTCATTTAATAAGACCTCCAACAACCTCATAACCACCTCTCACCATCACTTGTATTATCCATTTGGTTATGGGTTATTATCCATCCTTAACTGGCTCGGAAAAATTTGCTGACAGGTGTCAAAATTTAGTTAAAATAGGTGCTACCGGAAATTCCGGTAAAAAATTGTAACTGTGCAAAATTTGGAATGCTACCAGAAATTCAGGTAGCACCCTATTTATTTTTCAAAATACACAGAAAATGTTGAAAATCCTGTGCAAACTTGTATTCCTTGACACCTAAGCTGCTGTTCAAAATTGTAACTAATAAGCAAAAAGGAACTAGTACCAGAAAAACCTTTTTTACCTTCCCTCTATGTGTGCTGCAACTTCAGCCAATTTATCCAAGTCAGTTTCGTTGCCAACAAATGATATGGATGTGGTTGCTTCCTTGACAAGGGCTTTGTCTTGCTTAGAACCCTTTTGTGTTTTTCTTCTCTTTGAGGGCTCTGAGTGTTGCTATGAAGGGGTTGTATTCTTATTTTTCTTCATGGATTTCTCTCTCTTTGAACCATCGGGTTTGCCTTCAGTATCAATGACCTCTGTCATTAGGCTTGGATTGTGTAGAGCTTTGGACTTAAGCCTAAACTTATTGTTGTCTCTTGTATGCCTCTTTCTATTGCCAACGATAGGTTTGGCATCTTATTTCTTCTTCTTGTAGCTGATGTCATATCTAGCATCCTTAAGGAGTCCTTCATATGATTGTGTAGGCTGATACTATTTCTACAAACTTTTTCTGAATATGTGCTTTCGGAATTTCCGGTAGCACATGTGCTTTTGATTTTTTTGCTATTGTAGATCTTCCTCTTCTGGCTCTAGTGTAGAACTTAGGAAATGGAGGAACATGGGGTACTATTTTCATGGACTTGGGTTTTCTTACTGAGGAGCTCTCTCCTTTTTTCACCTTTCTCTCAACCTTAACTATAGAAACCTTCTCTTTTTTTCCCTTGGTCTTCTTATGAATGTTTTCATTTTTGGCCTTTCTCTTTTTTCTTCTTTCTGCATGCTGAGGGTGTGGCTATGGAACTGGAGGTGTAGGTACAGGTTGGCCTGCCTTGTAGAATAAAAAGTGGTCCCAAGACTAGTTTCTCTTCCACAACTCTTCTTCAACTAGAAATTTGATCAAAGCTTTATGGTACAAGCTATACTCAGAAACATCAGTGTGAGTCTGAACCCTTGCCGACATTTTTTTTAGGCTTTCCAACAAGAAAAATGGCAGGTTCAATGTCTTCATCCTTGCAATATGAAAAAGAAACCTCATATGATGGAGGAACACAACTGTATACCTCCTTTCACAAGTGAGGTATATATTGATAAGCTTGATAGCTTCTGCCCAATCATTCTTAAGATAGCTTCTTGGAATGCCCTTTTCCCAATTTATATCTTTGTGAGCATCTTTGAGGAAGCTATTGAGATCACCTCCTATAATAACCTGTCCTTTGAACCACCTTTCTCCTTCTTGGGGAAGGTTAAAGGCTTCAACAATAGAGTCTTCAGAAACCTGCAAAGTAAGGCCATAAACTATAGATTCCTGTCCATTAAAAGAGTTAGCAAACTCTTGGGCTACTCCTGAGCGAGAGGTCCATAACCTGGTACAAAGAGAATACCACCCTGACTGAATAAACACACTTCTTACCCTCGAATTGGCATCAACTAAATCTGCACCCTATGGCTCTATTCGATTTATCTTTCCACTTGTTTGTGTCATCTTTAGAAAAATAAATGACTCTGTCTCTTGCAACTGATAGGTGGTAGAGTAGGAAGAGTTTTACCTTACAAGTGTGGCCTGTATTCACTCTTGGAAATCTTGTTTGAAATCCAGACTTCTTCTCAAAATATGACTCTCAGCAGTTTGAATCCCAGCAGCTAAGACTTCGAATGACATTCTCTTGATTTTTAGGTGGTTTTAAAACCAAAATTTGGTTCATCAGCCCATGCAAATCATCCTTCATCATTAAAAAATATTCCTCATCGTGATCTGCACCATGTGATAATAATCATCACCTTCAGTTGGCTGCATTTTCCTTATGGAGAGCTCCAGATGGCTTGATACAAGTGGTTTATGACTAGTAGTCACCTCCGCAGTCTTTGTTGTTGATTGGCTGAAATTTCTAGCAGCACTATTGTGCAGCCAGCTAAACGGTTATGGCATTGAGCTTAATTAACACGATCTCCTTTGTGCATAAAACACGTACCTAGACACATGGATAACTGACTTGGGGTTGACATCCAGGATGAGTAATGGTTAAGTTCATAACTACGAGTGACACATGGGTTCAACGTATATTATGACTTGAATTAAACTAACTAACTGCAATATAACACCTATCATGAGATCTAAAAATATTTTAAAATATTTGAGGCATATTTACACTATGAAACATGGTTTAACTAAAGCGGATGCACTTTTTTGTTTATTTTTAAAAAGCAGAGTATGCTTCCAGAAATTCCGACAACATCAGAATAAAAAAGAAAATGAAAAAAATAGAAAAATAACAGACTGTCTGAAAAGGCTAAAACAGGTGCTTCCGGAAATTCCGCCAGCGACCAATTTATTTATTTATTATTATTATTATTTATTTATTTTTTAATTTTGATTTTTTTGAAGTTTAATTCTAAAAATAATACTATGGAATGGACTCATGACTTAACAAAGAACTGTGCTAACACTATCTATTTCATCAATAATAACCTTTCTAAATTTTAGTTAAATTATAAAATCATTGAAAAGGAACTCCTGGTTGTGGTAAATTCCTTGACCAAGTTTAGGCATTAAATCATTGGTTATAAAAAAATTGTTCACATTGATCATGCAATCATTAAATATTTAATGAATAAACCTGATGTCAATGCTAGCATAATTATATGGTTGTTATTATTGCAACAATTTGATTTGACCATTATTGACAAGCAAGGGAAAGAGAATGTGGCTGCTGATTTATTGTCAAGACTAACCTTTCTATAGAAAAGGAAGAAATGGTAGATGATCAACTTCCATATGAACATCTCTTTTCCATATCGATGCTTTCTCCTTGGTTTTTTGATATAGCCAACTACTTGGTTGCTAGGAGGTTCCCTCCTAATCTATCCTCTAAGGATAAAAGCAAGATTGTTAGGAAGAGTGCCCCATTCACTTGGATTGGAAGAAATCTTTTCAGATTGGGGCCAGATCAGATCCTAAGGATACATGTGAGGGAAGAGGAGGTTTTTGAAATCCTCTCAGCATGACATGATGGATCTTGTGGAGGTCACTTTGCTACTAAAAGAACAACCTTCAAAGTTATACATGCAGGGTACTACTAGCCTACTTTACATCAATATGCAAGGAGGTACACTGCTAGGTGTGACTAGTGCCAAAGGATGGGTAAGCTCACACCTAAAGATGAAATTCTCTTACAACCTAAAGTGACTCTAGAGCCACTTGAGAAGTGGGGCATGGATTTGATTGGGCCCATTGATCTCCCATTAGGACAAAAGAGTTATATCATTGTGTGCACTGATTACCTGGCTAAATGGGTTGAGAAAAAGGAAATAAAGGCATAAGTTGAGAAAAAGGTGGTTGAGTTTTTGAGAGAGAACATATTCTACAAGTTTGTTTTTCCAAGAGAGTTAGTCACTGATCAAGGAGCCCAATTCACATCAAATGTGATTGAATATCTCACGGGGCAACATCACTTGGAGCACATGACATCCACTGCCTATCACCATTAGGAAAATGGGCAAGTGGAGGTCACAAACAAATCATTGGAGAAAATTCTAACCAAGGTTGTTAGCAACAACAAAAAATATTGGGAAGACAGACTTGTAGAAGCCACTTGGGCCTACAACACAACTTGGAAGACCACCATTGGATTTACTCCATTTGAACTAGTGTATGGGAAAAAGGCCCTGCTGTCCATTGAATTTGAATAAAATACCTTATTTATGGAAAATAAGTTAGAATTGGACGTCACTGCAACACAACAAGAGAGGCTACTCCAACTCAATGGTTTAGATGAATTCAGACTACAAGCTATATTGCACACTGAGGTAATCTAGCTGCAGAGGAATATTTGGCATGGCAAATACATTAGGGAGAATATTTTTTAGGAAAGTGATTGGGCCCTACTGTATGATTCCATATTCAAGGATTTCAAAGGAAAGTTAATGAAAATATGGTTGGGTCCCTCTCTAGTGGAAATATTTCATGAGAATGGGTCTGTCCAAATCAGAACAATTGATGAGGAAGGAATTCCCTAGCTTTTCAATGGATACAAGTCGAAGTTGTATAAAAGGAATATGTCCAAAGATTGGTTTATTAGTTCAATCAAAAAAGAATTAATGTGATTGGGGAGCTCATAGCCCTCATTATGCAAGGATTCTAAAATAATAAAAATAATAAAAAAACTAAAATAAAGGGCCTATATGAAAATATCCATGAGGAATTTAAGGCCAACTCTAGGGTTTAAAACCTTTGTGAGGTAGCCAGAGAGCCAAAAAAAAAGAATAAAGAGGAAAAAAAACAAAAGAAAAATAAGATGAAAAGATCCTTGGGTGAAAACCTTCTCTGATACGCCTAGGAAAGGCATGCAAGCTGAAAACCTCTACAGGGGCAGCCTACATGTATAAAAAAAAGGAAAAAAAAGAAAAAAACAATAAGACACAAGGGAGGAGCCCTTAAGCCAATTTGTCTAACATATCTCTTTTGCAGGACTCCAGACAGTCAGAAGAATGATGGTTACAGAACATTATCCACAGATTTGTTCTACATTCTTCCCAGCTATCCATTGCACTTTCATCCTCTTCCTTCACATCTCTACCTCTTTCCATCATCTAGCCAAAAATTGAACCATGTTTTTCCTCCTTTTTGAAGTGTTACAAGACTATCCTGAACTACTAAAGGACTGTCCTGAATTGCTACAGGAGAAACTTGAAATGCTACAGGAGGAAAATCCAGTTGGAAAAAGTCCCCAAAAAGGTCAGGTTTTCCTTGGTAAATGTTGAGATAGGTCCACCAAAATTCCTTCATCACTCATCCACTCCATCTAGTCAAAATTCATCCTCAAAATTCCACTCTGCCATGCATAAAAAAACTAGAGAAAGAACTTTTCCTTCAACTTTGTCACCACATACACCACCCTATGATGATTCTAATCTTGTACTTATACCTCCTATGGTTTGTCTTAGTTCCTTAATGCAATGTGAGGTCTTGAGGAGGAAAGAAGTGACTGCAATATGAAGGGGATCCCTCCTGTAACAATTTTCACAATTACAACAAAACCCTGAACCCAATATTTTTTGCAGCTTCATGATCCAGTTACCCCAAGACATCACGAGGCCATTTTTGAAGCTGATAAGGGATACACCATCCCTAGAGAGCATATGCCAGGTCATCCATCCATTCTAACAACACCAAAACATGTACTAGAAAGAGGCCCTCACAAGAGAAAAATATTTCATCAGTTAAGAATTATCATGCTACGAAGACCCGTGAAAAAGTAAACAAAGAAAATCAACACCTTCAACATCATCTTGTTATGAAGCCCAACAACAACATGCAATCATCTCAAAAAATTCGACATCACAGGTGGGCTCAGGTATGACACCCCTCATCTCTTCCCTATGCACATAATGGAACAAAAAGTGTGTTATGATCGATAATAGAATTTTTATGGGCTGGAGGTGGCCATTAAAATTGGCCACCTTCGACTAGGTAACTTCAATTTTACTTAGCCACCATGCAATGTGGAAAATTAAATTTAAGTGGGGTGATGATTATGAGGAGTGGGGAAAATGATTAAGAAAAGGAAACTCAGGCAAGAGCCAAGTCACCAAAGCGCTCTAAGCCTTTAGCACAAAAAAGGAATAAAAATGACAAGGCTCAAATCCATTTGCATAATCACTCATTTCTAGGAAACAATTGGAGAAGGACGAGCTATATGCTACCAAAGACTGCCTAGGGAGCACCAATTTTCTACAGACTGCATTTGCAGGTGCTACAAAAGGTGCTACAGGAGGGTCTGAATTAATACAACAACACATAAAGGAGGCTACAGGGGAGAATTAAGGGGGGGGGGAGCCAAAACCACGAGAGATTGTCTTAAAACCATAATACACATAAGAGAGTCATCTTTAAAAGAGTAAGTGGCCTCCTCTCTCTCTAATTCCCATACACTTGCATGCGGAATCATGCTTGAATCAGGTATCCTATAGCGAAAAAATTGGAAATAGTTTCCTTTCAAATTTATTGTATGAGAAGGAAAGATAGGGAAAGGAAAATCTTGTCTTTTTGCTAGAAAAATTAGCATCCTTCTCCTCCTCCGTTAAAAAGGAAAATTTGACACCACCTCTACACTCGAGACTACTCTAGGTCCAAAATTGAAAATACACACAAAATTAACTCAAGAAGGAGTAGTAGGAGAAATGGGGGGTAGGTTTCAACAAAAGAGAACCCACATACACAAAAAGAATCCATCGACATCCCCCTGTTATTGATATTTTTTTGAGACATTAGTGGATGGGATTATTTTAGAAATTATGGGGATATGATGATGAAATAACTCAAGAATTCTCCATGGCCTTTAGTTCTCAGGGGGGAAATAATTCCACTATTGTTGTTAGAGGACTTTCCATTCCATTGAATGTAGAACTCATAAGTAGAGTAGCCACCCTACGCTTAGGATTTCGATGGAGCAAGGAAGATAAGGAAATAAGTGTTACAACCAGGAAAAAATTCTTCCTTAATGGAGATAAATTTGTAAAAGATAAAAATGGAGTGAGAAGAGAGACCCTCCCTTACCCTTGGGATGAAGTGGCATATCGCATCCTCAAATACATCTTTTCCTCAAATACATATTTTGTGAGGGGAGGTTAAACATTGTGTATGCCTATCAATTTCGGTTGCTTATGAGCTAAGCTTCTAGGAAAAATGAACAATTCCATAGAGACTTAGTGTTCCACATTTCCTCTTATATTACATCATTGAAATGAGCCACAAGGTGAGGGAAGGGAAGCACCAGCACATTTCACATCATGGTATCATCAAGCTAATTGTCATGTATGCCTTGAGCCACCTAAGGAACCATGTGATGTGAACTGACATCGTAGACATGGATCATGAAAATTTCATTGAAACACAAGCCCTCACCTCCACATATCAAGAAGAAACACCAACCTCTAGTAATGGGGGTAGGGACGAGAAGGAAGAAGACAAGGAAGAATTTAAGGAAGAAGAGAAGGAGAAAGTGAAAACATAGGAAAAAGAGGAAGAGGAACAAAAATTAGAGGAAGAGAACCCTGAGGATCCCTACAAAACTCAAGGGAGAAAGAGACAAGGGGAACAAGTGAGCCTCTCACCAGGAAACACATAGCAACATGTGGTTGTCACATTGGCCACATTGGGCACACTAGTCAAGCCCAAACAGAGGCAACGAAGACAAGGCCCCTTGTACTTTAAAATAAGGAAGAACACTAGGATAAGGCAAGGGAAATCTCTGTTGGAAATATTGTCATTGATGGCAAAGGAGGCAGCACTCAGGCAAAGGGAGCAGCGCTGAAGCAAAGGAAGGAAAAAGAAGCACAGTGAAAGCAATAGAGGCAGCAAGAAGAATGTCAAAATGTAACAGTCATAGAAGCACAGTGAAGAACCGTTATCGGAAGATAGAGACAGAGGCAGAGTAACAAAAGTAGAGACAGAGGCAGAGAGCAGTTACAAAATTCCGGGAATCGTACTCTCCAACCGGTGGAGCAGAGGCAGAGAGAAGTTACAAAATTCCGAGAATCGCTTCACTCCAGCGGCAAAGAATATATATATAAACATATACAAAACTTATTCCGGGAATCGCTTAACTCCAGCGGCAATGCAATGCATATAATACAGAACCATATTCCGGGAATCGCACACTCCAACCGGCGTTATACAACACAAATATTATTCCGGGAATCATCTACCCCGATGGAGGATACATATAAATGCCGCACATTACGTATTTTGCAGAGGTCCAAGGCATACATATGATGTTATATAAGCGGAGTGCATAAAACAAAGTTTTATAAGGTGGGACCCCTCCCCAATCGCAATCGGAGAAAAGGTTCAATCGGCGGAGTTTTGTTATGTGCTCCGATCAAAAGCCGGACCCGATCGAGTTATATACCACAGTTTATTGCAATCGCATCCGAGTTCCCAATCGCAATCGAACCCTTCCGATTGATCGCATGTCTTTTGTAAAACACTGCGATTGAAGTGGCGGACCCGATCC
This sequence comes from Pinus albicaulis, assembly GCA_034641835.2. Classification (NCBI taxonomy): domain Eukaryota; kingdom Viridiplantae; phylum Streptophyta; class Pinopsida; order Pinales; family Pinaceae; genus Pinus; species Pinus albicaulis. The sequence continues at coordinate 754,088,188 of CM076577.1, forward strand.
TATTATAAGCGGGAGTTAATATATGCAAATCGCATCCGTGTTCTGATCGCAATCAGAACTTTTCTATTATGCGCCCCGATTGCATTTGATTGGAAATCCGGACCCGATTGGTATATAAACTACGACTCATATACAACTTGAGTTCCAGGTCTAATCGCATCGGCAAAACGCAGTGAACAGTGATCAATCGCAATCGGAGTAGGAGCGATCAATCACAATCGGAGGAGAACCAATTCATCGGAAAACATGTCAGGTGGGCCCGAAAGGGCATTTGTTAAGTATTATCAAGTTTATTCAGTAGAAGCAGCAGTTTTTTGTTAAAACCTTATATAAGGATGTCGAGAGTTGATTTAAGTTGTATCAAAAGGCGCTGTTATATATATAAAGGGCGATTGTATTAAAATATGCCGCGTGGTCTGTAGACCCACGGGCCTCGGCTTAAGGTGGAGGGCAATTGGTAATATAAAACGAATGTTGCGATTGTATTGAAAAGTGCCGTGTGGTCTGTAGACCCATGGGCCTCAGCTTAAGGGGAGGGCGATTATTAATATACGACTATGATATATGTCCGTTCCGCTTGCGGAATGTTCCACATCAACAAGACACTAATAGCATAAAAGGGATTGGAGTTCCTCCAGATTTACAGTCAGCAGATATAAAAGGAACAGTTACACGCATGCAACAGGTACACCACAACAGAGGACAGAAAGGACAAATACACAGTCAGAGAAAAGACAGATGCGCAGCAAGCCAAGAGACAAAACGAGTGAGCTGGAGTTCTCATTTAAATTTGAATGTAAATGTTTTATTTAATTTTTTATTGTTTGTGATGCATTGGCAAGTCTCCGAGAGAAAACAAACTCCCACTGTAATGTTAAAATTGACACCTACAGTTATAATTTTTGAGTAAGTTGATAAAAGGAGTGAGAAGGCAGAAGGCAAAGAGACATGACTTTCCATTTCGAATTCCAAGCAGAATACAAACAGTCATGTGAGGAAATCTATAAATAATATCATCTTGATATGCAGAGAGAGTTTTTTTTGAGAGCAAGGGAGAGAGCATATATAGAGAGAATGCAGAATATAGAAGGCAGAGAAGATTAAGAGAAGCTACAGAACAGAGCTGATATCTGAGGTAAATCAACAAACATTCAGTTTTAGAAAATGAGGAAGTTGGAGCTTCCCTATCAAGTTGCAGCTTGATAGCTGTCAGTTGTAGCTGACTGAGGTTGGAGCCTCCTGTAGGTTGGTGCCTGCAGAAAACTGAAGGGAGTCGGTGCTTCCTTGCAAGTTGTAGCTTGCAGAATTGAGGTAGGAGCCTCCTGTAGGTTGGTGCCTGCAGAAAAACAGTGGTGAGAGGGAGTTGGAGCTTGCATTTGCATCACAACAATAATAAGATGTGGTTTTCTCCCTTTATGGGTTTCCACTTATATCTGGTGTCTCTGTGCATGATATTTATGTATTGATATGATATGTATCATTTGCTTAATACCTGTTGCTCTCATATTAAGTCTATTGCTCTATTAAACTAATACTTTCTGATTACATTCTAAAATTACTCTCACATCAAATAGAGTTTGAAATGAAGGTGTAAATAAGTTTAATGAAAAGTTTAAGAGATCAGGAATGTATTAAACTGATTCACCCCCCCCTCTCAGTTTAATTAGAGGTTCAACAATCTCAACCTCCTTCAAAAATCCCCATCACCATTGATGAATCAAAAATAAAAAGGGAAGAAGTGGAACCTATTAAGGGAAATATTGAATATGTTACCTCTCCCAAAGCCAAAAGTAGACCACCCGTGCCACCCATAGGGAGGCCCACCACTAGAGCAGTCACATTTAAGAAGCTCAAGACACAACCTGCCCTATTACAAGAGGAAACAAAAGAGCTACATGTGAAAATATAGGATATACAGGTGAAACAAGAGTTGCTATGGGAGAAATAGGAGTTGCTACAGGAGAAACAAGGGTTGCTATAGTAGAAACAAGAGATTCTACAGGAAGAGTCAAGCACACCAAAAGAGGAGGAAAAAGGCCTCCAAGAGCTCTAGGAGCTTGATAAAAGAGGAAAGACGAAGAACCCATAGATGGATGCAAATTGAAAAATCTGAAAAGCTAGAAGATGTGGGCCTCATGGAGGAAAAAGTAAATAAAATGAGAAAGGAATTAAAAAAATTAAGGATGAGAGAGTCAGCCATGAAGGAGAAATTACAAGCAGAGAATAAAGGGCTAAGAGAGAAGCTGCAAGAAAAAGAGGTACAACTTGCCACAATGGAAAGTTTATCCATGGAAGTCATACAATGAAGGAAGCCATCCAAATCCTATTCCATCTTCCTCAAGGAGCACTGGCTACAATTTCATTACCTTTTTAATACTTAGATATACAGTTCATTGAATTTTTAAAAAGGGCAAGTATTGAGGATAGAGCCAAACTCACTAAGTTTTACATGCACAACATGATCCTTACAGACATGAAATTTTGGGGGCCCATCTCAAGATTGGGGGACATGAAACTAATGGCATTATCCTCTTGGTTGACCCACAAGGAAATAAGAGATGAATAAGTAAAGAGGGTAATGCAAAAAGAAGAGAATGATCCCTTATACATCATATCAAAATTGGTGAGCACCAAGGCTGTCATCAACAACCACCACCTCATCTCCACCAACCTTGAATTGGCACCTCAGTATATAGGAACCCAAGAACAAATTATCCTCCATTTTGAGGACACCTTTAGGATGTTGGGGACTGAATTTTACATGATTTCCAAAGAAGGTGGCATTCCATGCCTCACAGTTTGCAAATCAAAGAGTATCACTCTCCAAAAAGACTGAGGACCCCACTATACAAGAGAACCATGCAAAGGTTGAATATCGAGTGGATAAGACTCAAACTTAGTCCTCCCTTACTGTTGGTCCTACAGGAGAAAAGAAACCAGGTAGAAGAATAAAAGGAATGAAAAGACATAGAAGAAAATTTATGTTTCTATCCACAGGAAGGCACACCATCTGGGATGCCTTGGGATGTTAGAGATGCCACTAGGGCCATGAATGAGCTTCATATCAGTGACTGAGTTTCTTAGAGGATGAGCAACACCTTTAGCAGGGGAGTGATGATGGGTCACATAAATAGGTATATTTTAAGGTTCATTGTGTTATCCTCCAACACTTAAAACTTTCCTCTTCTCACATTAATTTGCATTTTTAACCATAATATTTTTAGTAGGAATACTGAAGGGTGATTGTCATATTTCATGACCTAAAGTGATTAATATGCATGGAAAATAAGCATTTTTGAAGATATTTACTATGCAGGAGATGATTGGATACATATAGAGAGAACATAGGGGAGATTTTCCACTGCATTAACTCCCCAATTCGGATTTAGATCAAATATTCCTCACCAACAACTCGAATTCACTAGCAGCCTAGGAACTCAAGTGCATGAGAAGACCCAAGCGAACCATATCCATCGTTCTCGATATTTTGGAGGGAATTTATCCTCTTTTCAAGGGAGTTTCCCCTAAAATACTTTTTGTATAATTAAAGCAACCAAGAGGCTCATTACTATTCAAATTTTTGTTGCAGCTAGGAGTAGTTATTGAGAGCCTAGTGCTTGAAATTGTTATTATCATTTTTCATATGATGTATGTGACTCTTATTTTATGCTAATGGGAAGATAAATATTGGTCTGCATCTGAGTTAGTTTTGGAGGGTTGAAACCCTTGGGTTTGGGCCCAACCCAGAGGCTTTAGTCCCTCTCTTGTATTTCTTTCTTGTTCTTATCCAAGTCATTGCAATTATTTTCTTGTTTCAGTAGGTATTATATCATAATACTTGTAGTTACTGGCTTGCTTATCACCTCTCTTGTGGGAAGAGTGATTGGAGGACCTACAATAACAATCCAAAAATACATGTTTAGCTTCTGAAACTTATAACTTAGTATCATTAGTTTGGAAACTATAGTTGTGTTGTAGGGTAGAGTAGATTTAAATAAAATTCAACTCATATTTTCCATGTTAATGTACTTTGTTACAATATTGATTATTTGATGCATATGTTTGACTAGTTTGCATTGATCGTGTTGATTTGCAGGTGTGGGCATACCTTTTTACATCCACTTAGACCATTCCATATCTGTCCTAGACACCTCACATTGCCTCCAAACTCTACCACCGAGATCACTCTGATAGGATAAACGAAGGACACTGTGGGCACAAAATTTGGTGCAGGATAGACCTATGAGGGGTACTAGGCTTGGCTAAGGGGAACCCACACCCTTCGTTCACCTTCTTATACGTCCATCCACCTTATTCTACCTTAGAAGGTTCTCAGATCACCTCCTGTAGCACTTCCTATAACATACCTCTAACATTGTTTTCTTCAACCAAATTTGCTCAAGATTCTCACCCTTGGATATTGAAGCTTAATAATGGCCCACATGCCTTGATTTCATGATCAAGGAAGACTGTAATACCAGTTCAAACCCATCCTCTCCTCATTGTAACATATTACAACAAATAGGATTATAATTAATGTTTTTTTTTATAATTGTGTTAAAGAATGGATTTCTCATTTTCAAGCAAGTTTCAAATAGATAAATGGTTCATGCAAGTATACTATTAATTTGATTAAGTGTTCAAGTAGAATAGCATGGTTTACTTCTGTAACTAGACTATCATTTTATTTTGATACAATTTCAATCAGTATTTACATTGAATGAATGAAATTTTCAATTTTGTAGTTAACTGGAGGAGGGGTTTATGAAGACCTTGATATGATCTCATGACTCAGGGTGACATGAGTAGAAGCTAACTTGATGTGAATATTGTACTATCACCTCTAATTTTGTATGAGCCCTGGTTTGATAATATAAGTTGAGGAGCCCTTGGGAGTTGCAACATCCTTGATGCAATACCAGGGCTCATCACTTACTGCCAATCATCCCACACAACTTCAAATATGACTTCAGAGCTCTGAACAATTCTCTAGCTAATTGAGCCATTCGTTGTAGGATTGATGTAGTCTTCTCTCTTTTTTGTTGTGAGCTAGTATAATTGATCCAGTAACTAGGTTTCTTCCCTATCATCCACTAGATCAGTGAACCCAAGACCTTGATAGGGATCCAAAGGTCGAATCACCCTGACTCCATCCACCTCAAAGGTCATTGGTTCCATATTTAGGTCAACCAATGCATAATTTTATAAGGTCTAATCTATCCATAGCAATTCCGGATAGGGATCTTTATCTCCCATGATGTCTGTGACCTCAAAGTTTGCATACATATTCACCCCTGCTATGTCTACTTATACATATTGTAGGCATCCGACTGGGAGGAGAGGGTACTAGTTCGCCATGCGCAACTAAATCGTAGAGAAGGCTAGTAGGTCTGCTAAGGGATTTCAAGGTCTTCCTTCATAGAATGTTCACGCCTGACCCCAAATCTAGCATAGTATTCTTAATTTGGAACCCCACAATTTGGGCATCGAAACGAAATTAACTCCCTGTCCTTTTCTTGTTTCTACGCACTCGTCTAGTATGCTTCTCATGCAAGTTGGTAGAGATTAGCCGTTCCTAGAGCTCCCCATTCTTGACAAAAAAAATAATCTTCTTTCGCAACTGCCCCAACATCGGTTTGTCATTCATGATTTGTAGGAATAGCTTGAACCATTCTTCTATTGGTTGGGAATTTTTTAGTGGTAGATTTGGGCTTCTGAGCTTTAAAAGTTCTGGTTTCTCTCCTCGAGGGCCATAAGTTAGAACTAGCTAGTTGAAAATCTACACGATGTCATTATAGTACTACGTATGCTAGTTGGAATTATAAGAACGCTTTGGCGAGGTAGGATTTACGATCCTTGGTTGTTCAGCGGCCCCAAAGTCAGCTCAGGTCTTATTCCCCCCTTGAGTGACTATGTTAATGTTTGACATCAAAGACGGTTCAGATTCCAGCGGTTCTACATTGATAAAAAAATTCTCCAATACGTCGGTTGCACTCCTCCCATCTATTAGTTGTGCTCCTCCAATTTGGAGATTATTTATGGGAAATCCTTTATTGCATGTGTCTTGAATCTACATTATGATCACTAGGGTCTTATGGTAGTGAGAAATATCTTGCAACATGCCCCTCCTGATCATAATTGTAGCATCAGATCAAACCTCGACCTCTTATTCTACCCCCCCTTGTTCCTCCACCTCCTCAGCCTCGAGGAGCTTCATTAATCCTAAAATAAGAATGATCCAACCTGTCAACTAGAGCATCTAATTCCCTACACTGATTAATGTGGTGAGTCAGCGAGCTTAAAAATTAACACAAAACATTGTTCGGGACATTTGAATATTTTTATAGGATTGGACAAAGGCGTAGGAGATTTCCATATTTTCATAATATTTCACATTAATTTTTCAGAGATACACCTTGCTGGTTAGGAAAGGCATGAAATTGGGTGCAACATGGATATAAACACTGCGTACCAATCTATGCAACTCTAGCAGCAAGTAAGGATGTAGAGGGCCTTGTCGGTACGGAGGGAGTGCTCAGCCCCCTCAGCCTTGGGGACTCTATGGAATTATTTCCTTCTATATGGAAATTGGTACACCACATGTGAGGTCACACAAGCCATGATGTGTGCATGTTCCTCAGCTTCTCTGTCAGATCAACGATTTAATTTTGTAATCCTATGAGAGTAGTATTACAGAAAACTATCCCTCCTCGGTGTTCATGTGGATATTGTTAGGTCCCTATATTACTAGTATAGTCCCTTATTGTTGTTATTTTAACCCCCTTATTGTTATTGTTGTACCCTTGTAACCCTAATATTTTCATTATTTTGCCCTTACATTATTATTGTTAGGTCGACTAGGATTATATTGTGATCCCATGGACTCTTATATATAGAAGGAGGTTTTGTCATTTGTATCATCCAAAAATTATTCATTTATGTAATGTAGTAGAGGTCCCCCCCCCAAAGTGGCTGATTTCTAAGGTGTTGATCTCTCTTTTATTCTATTTTTGGAGCTGGTTTCATAACATTTTGTATCAGAGCTTTGGATTCTAGGGTTTCGCTGCTCCAAACAGGTCATCGTGGAATTTTCACCATAAATTTGTTTCTGCAAAGGTTCAGAAGCTGAATTTTTTAAGAGAAAATCCAAAATCCTAAGGAACTTCGTGTACAAATTTCAGATCTTGGTTCACAATATTTTCAGAGATATGATCTGTGTAAGTTAGGGTTTTTTTTTCAGGCTCCCAAATTTCACCTAAAACATGCCATTGTGGAATTTTCACTATAAATTTTTTTATATGAAGGTTCAGAAGCTGAAATTTTTAGAGAGTGAAGGAGAAATCTTGAGGACCTTCTTGCAAAAATTTTAGATCTTGGTTCACAATATTTTCGGAGATATGATCTGTCGAAGTTAGGGTTTTTTCAGGCTCTCGAATTTCATCTCAAAGAGGTGACCGTGGGAAAATAGTCATAACTCTCTCTATAAGCATTGGATTGGAATTCTGTAAAATGTGGCAGGAAGTACACGACTTTAGTTTCCTGTATATCAATTTTAGAGCCAAAGGAGGAAACAATGACACATGGAATTCTGTACAAGTTTGCTCTATTGAACCAGTCCATAATTAGGTCATTGTGGGAGATTGGACATAACTTTTGCTTGAAGAATCCAAATCAGGTCAGATTTGTGGCATTCGAAAGAAGATTTAGAGGGATACAACATGACCGAATTTCAGATATTGAAGATCCACAATTATAGAGATAATTCAGTTTTAATATCAAGCTCCTCAAAAGCAAGAAAAACGTGTGTATTTTTTTTCGAATTGCATAAGTCTTGTTTGAAGAATCAGTTTGAATTGATTCCAAGGGCATATTGTAGAATAGATATCAGTATTGGGTTCTAAAATGCCTCCTAAAAAGAATTCAACACACATTAAGCCTTCAGAAGACTCTACTATGACTCATGAGGACGAAGAAGCGCAACATGACATATCAAAATTACAAGAGCAAGTGCACCAAATTTCGCGCTCGCAAAGAGCAACAAAAAATGAAATGGAAGTTTTGAAGAAAGGCATGGAAGCTAAGATGGATGGTTTAAAGAAAGACATGGATGGTTTGAAGAATGGCATGGAAACTAAGATGGATGGCATGGAAGCTGGCATGGAATCTAAGATGGATGACATGGAAGAAAAAAATGGAAAACATGAAGAATGATCTAAAAGCAGACATGGAAGGTTTGACAACGTTGATACAAGAAATGTTTCCTAATGGTGAAAATATACTAGAGGAAACTCATGATGAGAAAAAAATAAATTTTAATCGTGATTTCATAAACTCTAATGTTGGATGGAAGGCCCACCATATTCCAAATATGGATATGAGGAAGTTTGATGGAAAGGATCCCGTAACATGGATACTACAGATGTTGCAATATTTTGATCTCAATAATGTGAAAAACACACAAAAGGTACACCGTTGCAACTTTACATTTAGAATAAAATACATTTGTATGGTATCAATGGATTTTCTCTCGTAAAAAAATTGTCACTTGGTCAATTTTTACGGAGGAAATGATAGTACATTATGAGGATACAAAGAGCAACACCTTCTTTAGCCAATTAATAAATCTCAAACAAAAGGGCTCAATGGTGGAGCACATTGAGGACTTCAAAAAATTGAATGTAAGGGTAATTGATATTCCAGAGGAACACATGATTGATGTATTCATAGGGACTTTAAAGGATAACATCCAACATGAAGTTCGCGTTTGGGAACGTGATTCATTGGAGAAGGCATTTAGATTGGCAAGAAAAATTGAATGTAAAATTATGGTGACAAGGAAATCTACCACTCACATCTATAAATATGGAAGTATTGCTACTCCTAGACTTCCACAACCTACCAGGCTGACACCACAACAATTGGAAGAAAAAAGAGCAAAATGGCTTTGCTACAGTTGTGATAGAAAATACACTAAAGGTCATAAGTGTGCTGAGAAGAAATTATTTTACATAGATTATGAAGAGGAGGAAGAAAATGAACAAGAAACTTCAAAAGAAGAGGATATGCACTCGGAACCAACCCTAGAAGAAGAAGAAATGAGTCCAACCATATCGTGTAATGCATTGGCAAGTATTATCACTCCTAAAACTCTCAATATAGAAGGACATATCAAGAAGAAAAAGGTAATAGTGTTGATTGATTTGGGTAGTACCCATAATTTTATTCATTGTAAGGTAGCCAAGAAATTGAATTGTTTCCTATACCCAACACCAGAATGTCAAGTGATGGTTGTAAATGGAGGAACTATAAATTGCTCTGGAAAATGTCATAATATCAAGATAACCATGGGGGAATATGTATTGAATAGTCCAATGCTTTCCATTCCATTGGGAGGTGCTAATTTTGTACTAGGATTACAATGGTTACAATCTTTAGGGACGGTATCGTTTAATTTTCAAGAACTTTTCTTGAAAATTTTTTCGGAAGGAAAGGAAGTCAAATTACGGGGTATCGCAGGGGAAGACATGAAATATAATAAGCTCTAATATCATGAAAAATATTTTGAAAAAAGAACAATGAGGTGTAATTGCACAATTATGCTCATTAGAAGTTCCAACATCAAAATCATCAATTTCTCCAGATCTCCAAAAAGTATTGGACACTCATTCCAAGGTGTTTGAAACTCCCAAAGGACTCCCACCTATTAGTGATCATTATCATGCTATTCATTTGATTCCAGGAAGTGTTCCTTCAAACATCAGGCCTTACAGATAGCCCTATGTCCAAAAGAGCAAAATTGAACATATTATTGCAGAAATGTTATGGGCTGGTATAATTCAACCTAGTCAAAGTTCTTTCTCTGCTCCAGTAGTATTGGTGCACAAGAAGGATGGATCATGGCACATGTGTCTGGATTATAGGGAGCTCAATAAGCTTACTATTAAATATAATTTTTCCCATTCCTGTGATTGATGAATTATTGGATGAATTACACGGAGAATTTTTTTTTACCAAGTTGGATATTTGTTTAGGATATCATAAAATTAGAATGAAGACAGAAGATATTCCGAAAACAACATTTCAAATTCATGAGGGTCATTATGAATTTTTGGTCATGCCTTTTGGCCCTACCAATGCACCTTATACATTTCAAGGGTTTATGAATTCCATTTTCAAACCCTTCCTTAGAAAATTTGTGCTAGTATTTTTTGATGATATACTAATCTACAATATTTCTTGGAAGGATCATGTTCAACATGTTGACAAGGTGCTCAAACTATTGGAGGAGAAACAATTATATGTAAAAACATCCAAATGTTTCTTTGGAGTACAAGAGGTGGAATATCTGGGCATATTGTATCTCATGAGGGTGTTAAGGTAGACCCTAACAAAATTAAAGCCATTAAGGAATGGAAATTCCCACAACCATAAAGCAGTTTCGAAGATTTCTCGGGTTAACAGGTATTATTGCAAGTTTGTTAAGGATCATGGGAGAATAACAGCACCTATAAAAACATTATTGAAGAAAGATGCATTTTCATGGACTCCTAAAGCAACTAAGGCCTTTGAACATCTTAAAGAGGCAATGTGCCTAACACCGGTCTTAGCTACGCTAGATTTCACAAAAACCTTTATTGTGGAATGTGATGCGACAGGAAATGGAATTAGTGTTGTTTTAATGCAAGAAGGAAGACCCATTGCTTTTGAAATTCGTCCAATCAAAGGAAAGTATTTACATAAAGCTATTTATGAGAAGGAAAGATTTTTATCCAATTAGATTGGATAACTGAAGCAAGGGATGAATTGAAGAAGGACGAAGAAATGTGGACACTCGTTCAAAAGTTGCAGCAAGATCCTGGTACATTTGATACATTTAGTTGGAAAAATGATTCCTCATGGTACAAAGATCGCTTATATATTTGTAAGAATTCCTAACTAAAACAAAATATTATTTTGGATTAGCAAATTTCTCCTTTAGGAGGACACTCAGGATTCTTAAAATATTACCACAGGGTGAAGAAAGAATTTTTTTGGGACAACCTTAAATCTGATATTCAAAATTTTGTGGCGGAATGTTTGGTTTTCCAGCAAAATAAAGTTAAGACAATTAAGACCCCGGGTCTTCTACAACCTTTATCCATTCCAAGTCAACGTTGGGAGGAGATTTCAATGGATTTTATCACAGGTTTACCTAAGTCTGAAGGAAAGAGTGTCATCATGGTGGTAGTTGATAGACTTACCAAGTATGCACACTTTTGCACATTATCTCATCCATTTAAAGCAAGTACAGTTGCTACTACATTTATGGACAGAATTCAAAAGCTACATGGAAGCCCAAGGGTTATTGTGAGCGACAGAGATCCCATTTTTACTGGAAATTTTTGGACGGAGTTATTTGCTTGTTTGGGTACTCAATTAGCTCATAGCTCATCTTATCATCCTCAATCTGATGGTCAAACTGAGATAGTAAATAAATGTTTGGAAGGATATCTTCGTTGTTTGTATCTGATAAACAAACACAATGGGTCAAGTGGTTACCTCTTGCTGAATGGTGGTATAACACTTCCTTCCATACTGCAGCAAAAATGACCCCATTTATGGCACTTTATGGATATCATCCACCATCCATCACATCATCTTTAAAGGAAAATTTGAAGGTTCAAGCAGTGGAAGATCACATCGAGCATCAGCAAGAAGTTCTCCAACCCTTAAAGGATAACCTGAATTTGGCACAAAATCGAATGAAACAACAGGCAGATCAACATCGCAGCGAGAGAAGTTTTGATGTAGGAGATTGGGTATTTTTACGGCTACAATCATACAAACAAATGTCCCTCAAGCAAGCTAAGAAGGATAATAAATTATCACCAAAGTACTATGGTCCTTACAAGGTGTTGCAAAAGATTGGTTCTATGGCATACAAATTGGAGCTTCCTGCTTCTTCGCGAGTACATCCAGTTTTCCATGTTTCATGCTTAAAAAAGGTTATAGGTGAAAATCTTCCAGTTCAAACAATATTTCCAGAACTTGATGAGGAAGGAAAAATCATATTGGAACCTGAAGCAGTCACAGAAACAAGAACTCGACAGCTACGAAATCGATCAATTTCAGAGTATCTCATCAAGTGGAAGAACTTACCCACTAAAGATTCTACATGGGAGGGTGAGAATTTTATATGGAAGCATCCAGAGCTACTAAAGCGTTGAGGACAAAACTTTTTTGAAGGAGAGGGGCATGTTAGGTCCCTATATTACTAGTATAGTCCCTTATTGTTGTTAGTGTAACCCCCTTATTGTTATTTTTGTACCCATGTAACCCCAATATTGTCATTATTGTGCCCTTACATTATTATTGTTTGGTCCGCTAGGATTATATTGTGATCCCATGGACTCCTAGATATAGAAGGAGGTTTTTTCATTTGTATCATCCAAGAATTATTCATTTATGTAATGTATTGGAGGTTGCCCCCTCGAAGTGGCTGATTTCTAAGGTGTTGATCTCTCTTTTCTTCTATTTTTGGAGCTGGTTTCATAACAGATATCCTGACATAGCCTCGGTCTTGATTGCTTGTTGAATAACGTCTTGTAGGGTGTCAATCTTCTTTCGAGTCAACGACATGTGGGTGAGTGGAAACAACGATTTGAAAAACCAATCTTGCTGGTGATTGAGATCAATGGGGTAACTCAGCTTGCCAATGGCATCCTTAAAACTTTGCATCATTTCCCATGTAGTTTCTCCTTCTCGGTTCTTGATTTCCCATTATTCAGATAACCCCTATTGGTTCGACTGTGGAAGTTTGAATTCTTGAATGAATTCTCGTTGAACTTCATCTATTGTCAGATTCTGATATAGGGCAGATCACCTGATGAACCATCTAAGTGCTCTTTCTCGGAGAGTGGTCTAGAATTCAATTAGTTTTGTGGCATCCCAAGTTTAAAAAGAACTACAGATAACCTTGCACAAGTACCAATGTTGTTTGACATCCTCATTCCATTTCTCAAAGAACCAGGGATAACAAGTAAAATATCCCTCCATATTGCCAGCCATATACGATTGAACTGGTGAGACAAGTATGAACCCTTGGGAACCAGGTTGCGATGACCCTTGGAGACTCGAATTATGACTACTATTTCTACCGCTAGAGATACCAAACTTGTAGGTATTATGTAAGTTGTGGACTTTAATAATATTAGTTAGATTAGATAAAAATTTAATAGGGTTTTGATAAAGTACCATGGGAAGGTTGCGGGAAGTGCTCCTTAAGCTGTTGGGAAAGAAGTTACTATTCTCGAGAGATGCATCATATTCAGAAAAAAGTTTCCACATAGTGAAGTACATGTCATCTAGGCCCTCCCTTTGGTCTATAGAACCCAATCTATTTGGCGTGTCCATCTATACCAGAGGGAGGAACTCAATACTACTTCTTTCTACCTACGTCCCTGTAGTGGTCCCAACCCCTCTTGCTGGGATTGGTTTCAATTTATCTCTATCTCCCTAATTTCACAAATCCAGCCTACTTGTTCCTCCTCGAGCTTCCGAGATACTCAACACCGCTCCAACATGGTTTAGCTCCCTTTGTCGTCTATGGATCTCCTATAAAGCCTTCTCCTGCCATTTTTCAGCTATCCTCACCCTCCTTTGTGCCCTAAAATATCTAGCCTTATGAAATTCTTTAGCGTCCATCTCTCCAACATTTTCATAGATTGCAACCAAATAATGTTTCTCCCTGTATACCCTTCCCCTAGTACCAGGATTACTCGCAAACCACAAGCAGGTTCTCTTCCACCATTAAAAATTTAACCCACAATGGAATTTCCTTCAACAGTCTTCCCCATAGCCATTACTTGAACACAACCTCAGCCTTGGAAAAGGATATATGGCCTTCTGCAACAAACTCGATAATTTACCCTTCTAAAGTAGCTTGTATCCAAAAATCAATGACTCGAGGTAGGTCTGTATCAAGCTGGTGTAACTCAACTAGGTCAACCTAAGTCCATGTATGGGGAGATATACTTTGGATGCTAATATTTTATTTTTTCTGCAACCTTCTCAACAAATTATAAAGGTCTTACGGGAACTTACACCAGAATATATCGTACTGATCACTCGCAGGCTCTGCATAAAAAAACTTCTTCCTTCACTTGCTTCACACTTTTGTGATGGATTTGCACTTGTTGAGAAATAAATTACTCTACTTTCTCATGCCAAAAATCTTGAATATCTTTCTAAAAATAATTGACACCATGTCCAAATCCCTTCAATAAATTTCAGGTTCTGAAAATGAAACCATTTGTTGGTGGAAAATTATACTAAATAAAGACCTTGGGTTTAGGCATAGGGGCCAAAAAAGGTTTTGTTGAAGTCTAGTGCAACACCGACACTGTCACTTTACCCAAGAGGAGTAAGGCATCTCACACAAGGCATGTCGTGACCTTACTAAGAGAGGGATTAGGACCAAGCCTCTAGGAGAGTTGCACAAATACTATCATTCCCACCTACTCCAGAAACCATAACATCTGACATATATCATCGAAAAGTGCAACAAGCAAAGAATACAAGAGACCAAATACATACATTCATTCATAAGAAAAAATTTAAAGAGACCCATGCAACTAACACAGTCAGAACCATAGAGAAATCCCACAACTCTTCCCATTAACTTAAAGCATCATTACATTCTGGCTCTATGGCCATTCAAAGAAGTACAGGAGAATCAACATACAAAGTAGCTCAGAATTAGGTAAGCGCAAAACAAAACTAAGGTAAATATACTCAGTGATAGCATCTTGACATATGAATGCTCTCTCTCCTGTCTGGTTTCCTTTTTTTTTTGATTTTTATAAACTTCACTTGTCCGATCTTCCATTCTCTTCCTCGGTTGCCTTGTCATTTTCTCCTTGGCTACATATTTGGCTTGGATTCGAGTGCTCCATCTCCCGTTGATGGTCATTTCTGCTCGACTGTGCTTGCATGTATCCATATTTTATGCTTGTTGAATATAGTGTCTAACATACCCTAGCAGATTTTTCCTCTTTCCCTCGGTTGTTTCCTCTACAACTTCCCTTCGGTCAGACTTGGTCAAAAAATGTCAAAAACTCTGTCCCCCAAAATGAAGGACCCAACAGTCATTGTAAATATCGTATTGAGTTGTGTTTATAAATCTCCATAAGCGGTATGTTTGTTATATTTTTAACAATGGTCATTTTCAATACTGCATCGAGCTAGGTTTATAAAGGTCCATAAGGGGTATGTTTGTTATATTTTAAGCAGCACTCATTGTAAATACTGCATTGAGTTGGGTTTATAAAGCTCCACAAATAGTATGATTTTCTGGTCATAAGTTTCATAGAACACCGAGGATGGTATTCCCCCAAGGATGAAGTCTTTGTAACAACCCTGGGTTATATTTCGATGTAAAAAGGAAACAAATCAACCAAGGTCATGGGACACGTATTCCGAGCTGAATGAGGGGAAATACATCACATTGGAGGTCACTTGCGGTTAATTAATGGCCATGGAAATTGGAATTGGAATTGGCAAAGGAAAAAAGGCAATAAATTACAATTAATTCAAGAATAAAGGAAAATGGGAGAAAAAGAAGATGAAGAGACAAGAATATGCATGCAAGGGAAATTAAAGAGAAAATAAAGGAAATTGAAAGAAAAGAGGAAAGGGAAAGGAATATACATTATACATAAATGATAAAAAGTCACTTGAGAAGCAGTTGATGGTTTTTGGCTCAACTATTGATCAATTTCAGAAATTGAACTCCAAGAGGAGAGGGAGAGCACTTGGACACAAGCAAGCAAGAAAGCAAAGGAAAACACAAGAGCGCACAAGGAAGTTTGTAAAGTGGCAAGTAAGGGAAGAAAATAGCTGTGGATATGAAGGTATCAGTGTGGATGTGTGATTTAGCATGCGGGGATTTGATGCATGGTGCATGTATTAGTTTATGGCTTATTTTTTTTTGTCATTGGCATGGAATTTTCCTGGACTGACAGTGGTTTTCAACTTTACCTTTCCATTTCCTGGATAACCATGTATTGCCAGTTCTTTGTTTTGGTTTAAGCATTAAATGGCTGGTAGATTTCACATCCTGATTAGATGGTCTAAAGAAATTTCCCAAGGGCCAAGGGTGGAGATGAGGTTTCTCCTAGAACTCTTGACGAATAGGTGGAGAGAGGAAAATTCCTTTGGGTATGGTGAATAAGTTAGAGGCATCGAAGCTTGTTTGGTTTTGGTGATTTCTAGATTGGTTTAGGTGAAATCACCATGGTTGAGGGTTGAGGTGGTTTAGCCTCTGGAAGCCCTAGATGGTTATGTTTTGGTTTATCCCATGTGCTCCCATAATCATTCTTGGAATATGGCACAAATGTTATTGGATGAAATAAAGATTTGGTTTAGCCCCAATCTATGGTCGGTTGGTACGTGGAAGTCCCTGAATTGGTTGGATTTAAGCATATTTTGTGATGTGTTACTTCTTATTGATATCTATGAGCATATGCATTGGTTACTGTATTGATTATATGACTGATTTGTCATGGTTTCTCTCTAGTTAAATGTTGGTTATTGTAACAACCTTGGGTTAAAAAATCATGTAATAAAGTTAATAAAGGAAAAATAAGACCAAGGTCATGGGACACATCTTCCAAGCTGAATGTTGGGAAAAACATCCTAGTGGGCTTCACTTATTGTTTATTATGGCTAAGGAATTTTTCAAATAAATTGACAAAGTATTTGTAAAGGAAAATAGGCATTAATTGACATTTTATTTATGAAAAGAAAGGAAATTAGGATAAAAGGGAGATGAAAGGTCACAGGTTTGAATTGGAGGGAAATTGAAGGAAAAATAGAGGATATTGAATAAAATAGAGGCCTCAATGATAAAAAGGCTTATGAGGATCAGTTCACAACTTTTGACATTTTGGTTGAACCTTTTGTAACCCTCTGAATTGAGTAACTTGGGTCATAACCACACCTTGGTAGGCTTATGCACGTGGTTGGAGGCCCTCAACCACATGTAGTCCTTATCATGGATGCTGTTGGGATCCCAGGTCATTGTAAAAGCATTCCAGGTCAGGGTTTGGGCACTGGGAGTGGTTTTTTGGATCCTGGGCATCTTGTAGCTCCCAAGGAAGGTTAATAAGGTTCAAATTTGTCAATTCCTCTTCCTTAACTATACTTAGGAGGTTGGGTCATGTCATAGTAGCCCTCAACTCATGTTTACCCCGACAGGCCGGTGAAAGTGGGTAGATGTGGGAGGAGAGGGTTACAGTTATAAACATGGTATATTTATCATTATGTGATGTTCTCTTGTTATGGTTATATTCCATGGGTTGACAATCTCTTGGTTACATATTTGAATGCATGAGCTAACATGTGTTTGTCCAACTAGTGAGAGATGGTAGTGAGCCTTCTTGGTGATCCTTAGATGATTTGATGAATCAATGTGAAAATAAACATTTATGAGCTACAGGCACTTTGTTTACAAAGTCTTTGCATAAATCATTATTGTGTGTTTCATACTTTTGAGCATGATTAGAGCCTGGAAATTGATTCTGGAGGCTCTTGTAGTTGGATGATAGGGTTTTGGGTAGTTGGCCCGGAGGATAGCCCTAAAAAATCCAGATCAAAGTTTCTAGCCGCACCCTTTGAAATGGGAAATTTCGGTTGCAACCACACATAGGAAGGCTTGTTCATGTGGCTTGAACCCTCCAACTACATGCACAACTTGGAATGCATGTGATTAGAAGGTGAAGTGGGTGAAAAACATGGTTCCAACTCAGGGAAAGGTCACCAGTGAGATTCATATGATGTCTAAGTGATCATGTGTCCTTGGAAGGTTGTAGTAAGTTCAAATATTTGGACCCCACATATATAACCAAAACTTAGATTTTGGGTCATGTATAGTAACTCTCAACTCATGTTTACCCTGGTGAGCTTGTAAATCAAGTGAATGTGGGGTGGGGTGTTACACTCTAGAATTGTTTCATTAAGATACAAGTTGGCCAGTGCCAAATCAACACTATTGTCCAAACAAATATAATAAGGAAACACATCCCACACCTTTGTCTTTCCCTTCAACCACTCCTCCCTCTTCCTGTAAATAAGATGAAGGTTGGCGTGCAAATATACCATTTTCTCTACCTATACAAATTCCCATGTGTGCTCCAATTCCTCTTGCAACAAGAGGATGAAGTAACCTGAGAGAGGAGCCTCATGGCTAACTATTATAGAAGAGTGCATGTTGCCACATGAGTTACCCTCCAAGCACAAGGCTTCTTAGACCCCTTGTCTCTGAGCACATCATAACATCAAAATCTTCCAATACTAGTGGAAAACTCTATGAAGGCGGCCTCCACCTCATCAAGTGATGCCCTACCTTGATATATCCATATAATTGCATCGTTATTCCTCTATGAAATACCACCATCCATGTGAGGAGGGAATCTGCACAAAGGCACACCATTGAGCCAATCATTGTTGTCAAATTTGGGATTGATGAATGAGATAAGCAATGCAAAGGTGTGCAATTCATATTCCACATGCTAACAATAATGTAATGTATGGTGGTGAAAAAAGTAATGTATGGTGGTGAACACAATACTTCTTAATAACTCATGGCACCCATTTTGTAAAATAACGGTCTTAATGAACTTAATCATGGAATCCCATCCCTCATTAACCTCTCTTAGGGTGGGTTGGTCTTTTTCTATAAATTGCAACGAAGAGATAATAGGGTCCATGAACTTAATTGTAATATCTACCCTCTCCCACCAACCATCATCTAGAATTTTATCCTTGACCTTTTTTGAAGAAGCTTGTTATATATTTCTCCAAAAAAACCAAAACCATAATGTAGCCATGGACCCAAGAGTGGCCTTGACCTCCTTCAACCTCTTAAACATTATGAATGAGGAGGAAAACCACATATCTACAATCTTCAACAATGATAGATGTGTGACTCTTTATATATTGTGAGGGTATTTGTTACACCATTTTTTGGTCATCTAACCTACTATCATTAGATGAACCCAAGTACACCATGTAAGACCAATTTTACCCTAAGTAAAATTGCTTTCACTATGTGAAATAACTTAGTAAAACACCTTTATTAAGTTGTTTATGGTCTAAACAGGAAACCTCAAAAGGAAATAATAAACAAATCTATATTTGTTTATATTTCCTGGTCATATTTAACCCAAAACAAGGAAATCAATTAAATAAATCCTTATTTATTTGATTATTTTCTAGGAATAAGTTATTTAAATCCTATTTAAATAATATTCCTAGTTAAATTTGACTAAATCATTTATAAATAATTAAATAAATCATTATTTATTTATTTATATTCCCACCATTTCCTTAAAATAGTAAATAAATCATTTATTTATTTATTATTTATAAATAAAGGAATTGACCCAAGTCAAAAATCCTTTTCCCTCCAACAAATATAATAAAATATTCCTAAAGGGTGGTTCTAGAATTTGATTAATAATATTTTATTTATGCACCAAGTTTCTAGATCACCCTAATATTTTGTTATAAATAGAAGGGTTTTCCCCATTCATTAGTCACCTTTTGTTGCCTAAAGATCACTCTGGATCTATACACTTGGTCACATTTTCTTCATTTTTTGTCTTGTGAGCTCCCATTGAGTTCTATGTTTGTCTGGGTTTTATACACCAACAAGAGAGAGAAATTCTAGATTTGAAGTGCTGAGGACTATCAAGAACCCATCCCATTGAGAAGAACCGGAAAACACCTTTCTTGTTTTCTTCCCAGGTGGCCCCTTTCAATATAATATAAAAAATTCTTTCAACTACATCGTTCTTGTCTTGTCTATTGGATTCATGGAGCCACATTTTACTTTATCTGCTTAATGTCTTTTATGCTTAGATCTGGATTTGTGCAGCATTATTTGGATCACCTGATTGCAGATTTAAAGATATTTGGTAGCCATAATTGATGTTAGGGCTATTTGTTATGCGTAGCTAAAGTGGTCTTTTACGACGAAAGATTCATACTAACAATTGGCGACTCCATACGGGTTTTCTTTTGCGACCGCTGTCGTTTTATATATTCTTGCATATCCAGCTATTTCAGACCCTAGGGTTTCTCTTCCGTTTTTTGTTTTTCCTATTTTTATGGTGTTTTTCACCTCTCAAACCCTCACACATTAAAATTTTTAACTTCCGTGTGTTTCTGGCCCTATTGTGCAAGTGACCGACATCAACCACAGCTGAGACGACACTTTTTCCTGAAATCTGCCGCCGAGAGACCCAGATCTGCAGGTCGCACTTATCGGCCCAAAAACTGTGACCTGGACCTGAGGACGCACTTTTCTGCCCAAAACCTGCGACCTGGATTGAAAACAGGTTAGAACCTGCGACCTGCACTTTTTTCTGCAATTTTCCAGCAATTTTTCTGGGTTTGTCTGAAGCTTTTGTCAGGGTTTTCCAGCCTCTGTCTCTGCCCGTTTAGACCTATTTCTGATCTGTTTCACTCAACTAAGTGGAAATATTGCCCCTTAGGGCTTTAGTACCATCCACTTTTGGTGGGTGAGTTTTAGCTGTTTCAGACGTCTGAATTTTCAGAGTTTCAGCCTTCTTATTTTCAGATCTGATACTTCCTTTTCAGATCCATTTAGATCGGCTCTTATCCCTTTCAAATCACCTCATACAGTTTTGTTCGGGTTTACCGCTAGGGCCACCTCTTCATCCCTCCTCCCTTCAGCTGATTTCCCCTTTTGTTACAGTAACCTTGCCTCTGCCTCTTTGCTGTTCTCTACACCTCTTTCCAGTAGATTTATCCTTTAGATCCCTGTCCCTCCCGACCTTAGATCTACGGCCTCTTTTTCGTGTGTTTTGACTAGATTTTTCCCTCTTTTTAGATTAGTTTTGAGAGACCCGCCTTCTTGGGTTAGATCGATGCATTGTTAGCTGTTAAATTTTCTGTTATTTCAGCATTATATATTGTTATTTACAGATTTATTTTTAGTTACACAATACACTTTTTCTTTTACTCTCAAAACGTCTAGGTTTAAAAAATGAAAATCAACACACGCCACACACTGAACCTAAGTGAAGAAGAGCCTGGTTAACACCGCCTGGAAAAAACTTTAAAATCAATTGTCACTGCACCTCTCTGCCCTTGACCTCACTTGATTTTGTCCCTCCTTGCCCTTGTCGGTTTTTCTTCATCCCGTCATCGTTGCGCCCCCAAGGCGCTTCTCCCGAAGACTTCTTGGCCTTCACCCTCAGTTTCCGGTTGGTCGACTTCCTCCTTCCCGTCGTCATCGAGTAAGTCCTCCCCCGAGTCCGCACTATGACTCTTCTTCTGATTGTTCGGGTTCTCCCGCTACTCCTGGTTCTCCCCCTGTTACCTTCACCATGTCTAGTTCAGGGCCTAGCGCCAGCAGCAACCCCAGTTCTACTGCTGAGTCCGTTTCTAGTGGAACCACTACGGGACCTACCTAGATTACCCCATTGCTCCCTTATATGGCCGGCCTTAGTCTCCCCGACTTCAATCAGCTGATCAATGATCCTATCCACCACGATGCTAGTTGGCCTGCTATGCCAACCAAGCTCCCCTCCGACATTCCCAAGTTCGAGGGCCTTGCTAGTGAAGATCCCTCCAACCATATCCAATCTTTCCATATGTGGTGTTCATCCAATTCCATTATTGATGACTCCATTCGTCTTAGATTTTTCCAACGCATGCTTACCGGTGAAGCTTCTAAATGGTATGTTGAGTAGGCCACCTCCTCCCATACCACTTTTGTGACCATTTCCCATGCCTTTTTATCTTATTTCCAGCTACCTCTCTGATACGACACTGGTACTGAGATTTTAACTTCCTTCCGTCAATCCTCTTTGACCCGCCTTTCCGTTCATGTCCAAGAATGGCAGTAAAGAAGAAGCTTATGTCACGCTCCTCCCTTTGAAGATCGGGTTTATATGGATTGGTTCCTTCGCTCTCTCTTACCTCCCATTGGCAAATATGTCGCCTCCCATTTCCCTCAAACCGAAGAAGCCACCCTCCAAATAGCCTTGAAATATGACCTTATCTATGCTCAATCTGGTTATGTTTATATCGTCCTTCCTGACCTCCCCAAGCCCGGCAACACTAACTCCCCGGGGGAATCTCATTCTCTCAACGGTATCATTGGAGCTCTTTCACATACCTCTGCTCAACCTCTTATGGGCTATGGTTTCCCTCCAGGAGGGGCCAGCACCTCCAACACTTTCCCCCCTCCAGGTAGCACATATCCAGGATACGACATGCCTC